>ML685755.1:1345072-1388901 GCA_007922175.1 Pelusios castaneus | reverse complement strand
CCTTCAGTCGATTTAATAAAGTCGATTTAGCGCTAATCCCCGTCCACTCTGGCCTTCAGTCGACCTAAAAGGAGGTGTTATTAAGTCGATTTAAGCAAAGCCCAGTGTGGACGCGGCTTTTTTTTAGGTCGGCTTAAGCCTCCTTAAATCGACCCAAGTTGCCAGCGCAGAGGCTCCCTCAGCTTGGTGTTGTGGGGTTTTCTTTTATTGCCTGGGTAGAGGCGCTCTCAGTGAGCCGGGGACACCGTGCCCTGCAGTACAGCACCGGCCAGGGATCAACGTCCACGCTGGAGTCATCAGCGCCATGTTCCACAGCACGTGCAGGTGCCTGGGAGGCTGCCCGTCTGCCCGGAGCAGACCTGACTCCGCTCCCTTCAGGGACAAGCCCACGGCTCCCGCTGCCGGTCGCAACCCGAGAATGGGCTGGGGCAGCGCGGAGGAGCCAGTTCCGCCTCTGCTGGGGGCTGATTTGCACACGGCCTCATTAAGCACACATTGCTGAGGAGTCATTTTGATCCACGAGGGAAAATGAGCAGATTGGGAAGCGTCTGAGTGTGAATGCCGGGCAGCTCTGCAGCTGGTGTATAAAAAGGTTTGTGCCCCAACCATCTGTCTGCATTCGCAGGAGCGCACGGGGCCCAGCCAAGACACGGAACGCTCCGCCACGCCTGGCCCTCAAGGGGGTCTCCGACCTGAACTGTTCTGGAGAGCGGGGTGGACAAGGGTCTGCTCCAGTCCTCTCGTTATGCCCCTCCCACGCCAATGGAGCAGCAGCAGGCTGCATTCAAATCCCTCCCTGCCCCACGACAGCACAGCCACTGGCCACCGACCCTTCTCCTGTCTGCTCACGAGGCTGTCCCTGCCCTACAGAACCCACTGCCCTTCCCCTATGCCCTGCAGGTCCGCAGACCCCAGGCACTCACAGCCGCTCCAGCTCCTTCATGTCATCGAAGGCTCCCCGCTCCACTGTGCTGATCTGGTTTTCCATCAGCTGCCTGGGAAAGGGAGGCAGAGAGAAAGGGTCAGAGCCCGGAGGCATTGCTCGCTGGGAATGCCCCGCACAGAAGCCATGGGACTGGCACAGGGGAGGCACGCTCACTCTGGGGGTGCAGTGACCCATGTCTGGACAGGCAAGGCCCTGCCACGCTCCTGGATACTAGCCAGGGAAGGGTTGCTTGGCCCCGACACCCTACCAGAATGATGGCTCGGCCACGGATGGTCACCCACTGGCATCCAGTCACCCTGAGCCAGGGGCGCCTGCCAGCCCCAGACATCACATGGACCCTCCCGTCAGCAGGAGCTTTCATTCGTGCCTCCGCATCCTGCCCCACGCAAGTCTCACTGGCAGAGAACCAGCTGCAGGGTGAAGGCCTAAGTCCCTCCTGGGGTCACCAGACAGCACCGCCCCAGGGATGGCCCAGTCCGTCGTGCGAGGACGGAACCCCACACCCCAGACCCTTTCGTCCCAGCTCCCTTCACCCTCAGAAGAGCCGCCCCCAGCCAGCCCCCAGCTGCTCGGTGCTTTTACAGCTCCCTTTAAATCATGTGTCTGGCAGCGGGGGCCTGGGGGGCCCAGCAGCTCCCGCCCCACTTGCACCAGTTCTCCTAGCCTGGGAATTCGCAGAATCCCGTCCGGGTGAGCCCTGACACGGGCCAGCCCCAGATGTTGCTGTGGATGGGGAAAGCGACACCCACATTAGCGATGGGCCCAGTGTGGGGGGGACTCACAGGACACGCAGCTGCTTCAGCCCCGAGAAGTCGTTCCTGTTGATCCGGGTGATGTTGTTCCCGTTCAGCTCCCTGCAGAGAGAAGAACCAGTCAGCGAAGAGGTGCAGATGTGCAGCAGGTCTGACGCCCCCGAGACAGGCAGGCACCCGGCCATGGCTAAACTGAATGGGGTTTCTTCATTTCCCCCATAACAGGGCTGCCTTGAACCCCCAAAGACCAGGGCCAGAGGGGCTCCCAGGCTGGGTCCAGCCAGCCCATGTTCCAGTCTCCGATACCAGCCATCACCAAGGAAGGTGCAAGATCCCGTGTAAGGAAGGCTTTCTCCCAAGGCCCCAGAGCAGGAGGGTTCACAGCCCTTCACAGCACCCGGGGTCTTCGTGTTAATATTTATTAGCCTGACTCTGGATGTTCCTTATTGGTACCGACAGCCAGTGCCTGCGCCTGGGCCCGTGACATCTTGTAGCAGCAAGTTCCACAGGCTACAGCTGTGCACACGCAGGGCCACGTATCGGTTCTTCGTCTGTCGCCTTCAGTGGCCCTGATGGCCGGACGGGCAGGAGCAGGGCCAGCTCCCTTCCCCGCCCACGCTGCCCCCCAGCTCTCAGGGTGGGCACATTAATAGCCATCGTTAAAGCAATGAGCATCTCAGGAACAGGGACAGCAGCCCAGAAACACCGCGACCCTCGTGCCGACACAGCAAATATCGAGGGTCTTCCTGCAGCCAAAGTCACAGAGCCCGGCGGGAGAAGGGCTGCGAACACAGCGCGGGGGTGAGCAGTCGTGGGTGTTTCTGAGGCCCCCGACACGCCTATCTGCAGCCAAGCCAAGCTTTAGACCACAGCCACATCGCACAATCCGCAACCTACCCAGCCCTCCTGGAACGAGCCTGTCTCTAGAAAGAGGCTGGCAGCCATTCCCCCCCCCTCACCCCCCGGCTGTTGGGAGCTCTGGGCTCCCCCCAGATCTAGCCCAAAGCTCCCAGGTTTGTTTTCAGTGGCATCAATGCAGTTCCCTGACTGAAGGGGAGAAACAGCTGTTTGGAAAATAAACCACGTTTGACGTTTTGCGCACAGGAAAGAATAACACAAAAGCCTTTGCTGTGTGCGGCGTCAGGTTTCACCCGCCAGAGCCAGGAGGGGAGACACAACCCCGGCTCGCCAGGGGCACAGGCGTGCTCCCCAAGTCCAGACACCGTGCTGATTCGTTCCTGCCGCCCGGCTCTGGCTCTGCAGCAGGTGGAGGACGGGAGCAGTCCCGCCTAGCTGTGCCTGGAGAGCAGCTTCTGAGTCGAGCTACAGCCAGCCGATCAAATCATAGAATCATAGAATAATAGGGCTGGAAGGGACCTCACGAGGTCATCTAGTCCAACCCCCTGCTAAAAAGCAGGACCACTCCCCCTAAATTACCCCAGCCAGGGTTTTGTCTAACCGGGCCTTAAAAATCTCCAAAGATGGAGATTCTACCACCTCCCTAGGTAGCCCATTCCAATGCTTCACCACCCTCCTAGTGAGAAAGTTTTTCCTAATATCCAACCTCGACCTCCCCAGCTGCAACTTGAAACCATTGCTCCTTGTTCTGTCCTCTGTTACCCTCGAGAACAGCCTAGCTCCCTCCTCTTTGGAGCACCCCTTCAAGTAGTTGAAGGTTGCTATCAAATCTCCCCTCAGTCTTCTCTTCTGTAGACTAAATAAGCCTAGTTCCTTCAGTCTCTCCTCGTACGTCACGTGCCCCAGCCCCCTAATCATTTTTATTGCCCTCCGCTGGACTCCTTCTAATTTGTCCACATCCTTTCTGTAGTGGGGAGCCCAAAACTGGACACAGTATTCCAGATGTGGCCTGACCAGTGTTGAATAGAGGGGAATTATCACATCCCTCGATCTGCTGGCAATACTCCTACTGATGCAGCCTAATATGCCATTGGCCTTTTTGGCAACAAGGGCACACTGTTGGCTCATATTCATCTTCCCGTCCACCATAACCCCCAGGTCCTTTTCTACAGCGCTGCTACTTAGCTGATCGGTCCCCAGCCTGTAGCAGTGCATGGGATTTTTACGTCCTAAGTACAGGACTTTGCACTTGTCTTTGTTGAACCTCATGAGGTTTCTTTCGGCCCAGTGTTCCAATTTGTCCAAGTCTCCCTGGATCCTGTCCCTGCCCTCCAGAGTATCTACCATTCCCCCCAACTTGGTGTCATCCGCAAACTTACTAAGCACGCAGTCTATTCCATCATCAAGATCATTAATGAAGATGTTGAATAGAACCGGCCCCAGGACCGAGCCCTGGGGCACTCCACTCGTTACCGGTTGCCAACCAGACATCGAGCCATTGATTCCTACCCGCTGAGCCCGTTGATCTAACCAGTTTTCTATCCACCTTACGGTCCACTCGTCCAACCCATACTTCCTTAACTTGCCAACGAGAATGCTGTGGGAAACCGTATCAAAAGCCTTGCTAAAATCAAGGTATATCACGTCAATGGCTCTTCCCGCATCCACAAATCCAGTCATCTCATCATAGAAGGAAATCAGGTTGGTCAGGCACGATTTGCCCTTGGTGAATCCATGTTGACTGTTCCTGATCACTCTATTTTCCTCCAAGTGTTTCAGGATGGATTCCTTGAGGACCTGCTCCATGATTTTCCCAGGGATTGAGGTGAGGCTGACCGGTCTGTAGTTCCCCGGATCCTCCTTTTTCCCTTTCTTAAAGATAGGTACTATATTTGCCTTTTTCCAATCCTCCGGGACCACCCCCGTTCATCTTTGCCGGGCCCAGAAATCGGCCCCACCTTTGCTTGGTGCAGGCTGTAAGAAGTATTTTCACTAGCGTGGGCGTGGGCGTGGGCGTGGGCGTGGGCGTGGGCGTGGGCGTGGGCAGCAGCTGACACTGCCCATTTCGGTGTCACCCTCCACACAGTGCAAATCCCCTGCTGGCTCCTGCCTCTGTACACTAGCGAACGTCACTGGCGTCTCTGCCAGGGCAGCGTACGGAGGCGGCGCTGGGCGCCCTCGTGACGTCCTGCAGAACCAGAGCCCTCCTCCGAGGGAGAGAGTCCTCTGCCCACAAGGGCCCGGTCCCATCTACCGGCCTGTTCTCCTGGGGACACTTTAAATGGGCTCACTCCAGGGCCCAGCGACGGCTACTCCATATCTGCCCCGGCCAACCCCAGTCCAACCTCCCTGTCCCAGAGCGGTCAGCCTCCCCCGCCTGGCTGGGACCTGCTTCTCTTACTAACCAGGCCACTGCAGGGGAGCCCAGCCCCTCTTACCTCCCTGCTGACCTGCAGGTCCCCACCACCCCGGCCAGCAGGGCAGGGCACAGCCCCAGGAGACCCTGCTGCAGGTACAGGCGTCCCTCGGGCATCACAACCCAAGAGGCAGGCCGGGGGGTTCCCCACAAGCCCCCTGCTACGTCTCCCTCTTTGCGCTGCTCCGAGCCAGGAAGGCAGGACACAGCTGCCGTGCAATGGAGCCATTCCCCAGGCTACAGTGCCGCCCACATGGCTGCCTGTCGCATGCGAGTGCCAGCCTGGGTGTGGTCACCTGGGCTCCGCTGCGCACGGCTGCCTGGACGTGCCCTCGGTGCAAGAGGAGCAGGCGCTTCTACAGGGTGCCGGGCAAAAGGGACCTTTCCAAACCCAGAGAGGAGGAATATCTCGGCTGGCTCCCCAATGCCCTCTCTGCCAGATGAGCGGCACAAGGGCCTGCGGAGATTTGCACCGGTGCATCTCAGCTGGGCTGGGCTTTCTGGCCACACCAAGCGAGGCGAGTGCTGTAGGGACACGGAGTGACTGGTCTCTGCTGGGAGCTGGAGATGAGCTGGGCGGGCCACAGCCCAGCCAGAGAGCCCACCCTGCAGCTGGCACTCACACACCCTGGAAGTACCCCGACAATGCGGGCCGTCCGTACCCCGCCAATGCTGGCCGTCTGTACCCCATCCGTACCCCGACAATGCGGGCCGTCCGTACCCCGCCAATGCGGGCCGTCCGTACCCCGCCAATGCGGGCCGTCCGTACCCCATCCGTACCCCGACAATGCGGGCCGGCCGTACCCCGACAATGCGGGCCGTCCGTACCCCGACAATGCGGGCCGTCCGTACCCCGACAATGCGGGCCGGCTCCCCAGGCACCAAGGGGATCAGTGTTGATCCTAAGGGTGTTCTCCACCCTGCTCCCCCTTCCTGGCCCTGGGGCACCCTGACCGCACTAAGGAGCAGACCAGGGGGTGCAGGACCCTGAGAGCCGAGGTCGGGCTGGGGGCGGACCCTCAGCGTGGGGGTCAGGTCAGCAGAGCCCAGGACCTGGCCCCTCAGCTCAGCACAGGTTCTGTGCACTTGCTCACGCCAGGGGCGACCTTCCAGTGTGGGGCAGTGCGGGGAGAATGCACACTCTGCCTGGAGCCAGCGCGGCGGGGTCCGGACCATGGGCTCCGTGCTCCTGGGCGAGGACAGGGCGACGGGGTCTGTGTTCTCGGATGGGGCCAGTGCAATGTGGGATGGGATCTGGCCTGTCCCATCCCTGGGGGCCAAGAGGCACCGTTTACATGCCAGGCTCCTTGCTCCCCCCCCCCCCCAGGAGCTGGCAGAGCAGCCCAGGGCCCACGGCAGGCCAAGGCCAGTGGTACAGGGGGCTCCAGCGCAGCCTGGGGGGAGGAGCAGTGTGCTGCCAAGACGCAGATAATGGCTAACGAGTTCCAGCTCCATCGTTAGACTCATAATGCCCCAGCTCGAGCCCTATTCAGCTGCCGAGATTGCCTCGCTCCTTCCATCACAGGGCCGGGTGCAGCCAGGGCCAGGTGAGTAGACACTGCTGAATGCCAGGGGGGTGAAGAGATGCTCCCTGCCCTGCTGATTAAAGCGCAGTCCAACGGCACAGCCAGCTCCCAGCCGGCCACACACTAGGCACCATCTGGGCAGAGATGTTTGGAGTCAGTCATCTACTTTCCTGCTCCCAGCCCCCAGGGAACCAGGGCCCAATCCTTACAGGTGAGGAGTAACCCCAGAGGTGCTGAGCGCACAGAAGGTTGTCTGTCAAGCTTGTCTCACTGCAGGCTCCCCCCCCCCCCCCAGAGTAAGACGCAGCAGTTCAGCAAAGCTCTGAGCCCTGGGCGTGGTGCACAGAGACAGGTTTGTAGATTTGCAGGGATCCTGGGCACTCCATGGCTTGACTGCCCTCACTGGAGTCAGGTTTAAAAAGGAAACAAAACTTTTACGAGAGAGGCCTATAAAGTCTGGACTGGTGCGGAGAAAGTGAACAGGGAAGTGTTATTTACTCCTCGTAACACAAGAACTAGGGGGTCAGCCAATGAAATTAAAAGGCAGCAGGTTTAAGTAGTATTAAGTATTTCTTCATCCAACACACCACCAATCTGTGGAACTCCTTGCCAGAGGATGTTGTGAAGGCCAAGAATGTAACAGGGTTCAAAAAGAGACCTAGATAAGCTGCTGGGGATGGGTCCATCAGTGGCTGTAAGCCAGGATGAGCGGAGATTCAAAACCATGCTCTGAGTGTCCGTAGCCTCCGTTTGCCAGAAGCTGGGAATGGGCGACAGTGGAAGAATCAGTCAATGGCTCCCCATTCTGGTCATTCCCTTGGGAGCAGCTGCCACTGGCCCCTGTGGGAAGACAGGATCCTCGGCTAGATGGACCCTTCGTCTGACCCAGCTGGTTTTGTGTTCTGACGTTCAAGTGCCCGAACATGCACCTGCCGAGACAGATTGCCCTGAGACCTGCTGCACCACCTCCAAAGTGTCAGGTAATGTTCAGGTGTAATGTATAACATTCAGGCTAAAGGTGTCCAAAAGCCTAGGCCACAAGATCAGCAATTTGAAAAGGGAGAGAAAACAAGAGTCAAAAGCATAAAGACGGGAAAGGCCAAAAAGCTGTTACATTAGATTAGGCCGACTGACCAGTACAGAGGCGGGTAAACTAGCTACAGAGAGGAGGGGGAGGATGACAGACCCCCAGCCCCTGGCTAGATAACCGCACAGAGAGGAGGGGGTCAGAGAGGCCCTCTTACCATCTCCAAATAATCAGAAAAAAACAGCTGGACCCCAAAAGTGAAAAACACCACGTCACTGCGATCTTTTGGGCCATAAAAGGAGGCTTGTTGGGGGCGGGAATTTGGAGTTATTTTGTCTCAGTTTATTCTGAGGCGAAGGGGCTCTGGGACTGATCACCCCACAGCTCTCCCCACCGGGACCAGCAGGACGTGAACGGGCCGGGTGAAAAGGAACCTTGAAGGCCTGACCAGCTGACGGGAAGGAAAGGTAAATTAAAGTGACAGCCCAGAGTAGCGCCTGGCTCTTAAAACACAAAGTTTTAAGGTTTTCCCAGCTTTATGCTGAGACTCTTAAGTAAAGGAACAAAAACTGCATCAGCCTTGGGTTTGGAGTTGATGTAGGAACAGGGGAAGGTATAGCATTTTACTTTGGGGATAATTGTGCTAGCATTTCTGCTTCTCTGTGTGTGCTTATAGATGCTCTTATTCTATCAATTATAGTGTTGTGTTGTGTTAGAGAGTGTGTGGTGAAATTATAAGCCAGTGACCAGGACTGAGACTATATCTTACCCACAGCCGCACCAAAGCCCCCCAAAGGCTTTGAAAGCAAGGGTGGACAAGTGAACCTCGTGTGTAACTGGATCCCCTTCTTGTGTGAGTGCATAAACGGGAACCCTCTGTGCTCGGCGTCCGCGCTGCTCTAACTCTGCTGCAGGGGGGAGGAAAGTGTGAATGGGGGATAACTGCTCACCAGGTCTAGGACTAAATCCTGTGTACCCCGATATGCAGGTGAACCCCGTGACCCAGCAGCTGTGAATGGGACCCCTATACAACAGCACAAAGAGTCCTGTGTGATTATGTTTTACATATGGGCTTGTGTTCTTGATTGCCTTGGATTATGTGTAGATTGGGCTGTTACACTCTCTATGTCATGTTTAAAGCCAGACTGATGAAAACCCTGAATCCGCATTCATGCAATAAGCAGCCTTGCAGTTTAGAGAGTTTGTGGATATTGGATGTTCATTGTACTGCTAATCACTGCCTTAACCTGTGTGATTGTATCACAGCGCCTCAATAAATGTGACATGCATGGGAAATAGACAGAAATCATTGTTACTGGTGTTCTTTGCCTAGGGGCTTTGGGAGCTTCCCAACATCCGCGTTTAAAAGGACCGGGTATTTGTTTAGGCCCCTTCCCCCTTGAGGGGCTAAGGCTCTAGCACAAAGCAGGGCTAGCGTTAATGGCGCAGATTGGGTGGTTGGGTTCCTCAAGGCATCCTGCTTCTGAGAACGATTGAACATTGATATTGCTGTAATGCAGAGGCCTACTCAGTCTGGGCCCCATTGCCCCAGGCACTGCACGCGCGTGTGCACACACCCACACAACACAAACGACAGACGTTGAGCAGAGCTCACGGTCTAAAAACAAAAGACAGAAGCCTGAGGTTGCAGAGTCCCCATCTCAGCCAAACCACTGGGTTTGTCCAGATCCCGGCCGGTAGGTCCCTGTGACGCACATGGCTCTGCCTCTGCTTGGCCTGAAGCTGGTGGTATCCGTCCCCAGGGTTCGATACTGTGTGATCTGCCCGCTACAGAAGGTGGTGCAGCCCTACAGCATCTCGTCTCAGATCATTAGCATCATTAGCGCGACTGGCTGATCAAATGGGCCGGCTATTCCTCACACTCATGCCACGGGAGAGGCAAAAAGGACATTACCTGTTTCCAAGGCACTGCTCGTGTGGAAGAAAATTATCGTGAATGCTTTCGGATCAACGTCCTAACAGATGAAGCAAAGAGGCAGTGCTAGTTAGCGTCTGTCACAGACCACCGACTCTCACTGTGTGATCAGTTGGAGTAACATATGCTGGAGGTTTCATGCTGCCCCTGCTAAAACAGACAGCCATGGAATTTCTAAACATTATAGCTGACAATTCCTAACCCAAAAGTGCTGCAGCCAACATGGGGGAATTCCGTATTAGACCCTTGTCCTAAAGAAGAACAGACCACAGAACTAAATATGAATGGTAATCTAGATATAAATGATCACAACGCTCACACTTATAATGTGCAAGCAGAACAAATCCCAGGCTAGTAATATGTATATTTAGTTCTTGAACAGGGCCGAATTCATGAAGCTGAAAACAATTATGAGCCAAATCAGCTGGGAGGAAGACTTTAATCAGAAAATGTGAATAACTGGAAATCATTTAAAAGCATCTTATTAGCTAACCAAAAAGCCACACTCGAGGAAGGCTGTGTTGGTTAAAAAAAGCAAACTGGATTAGAGAGACAGTGAAGGCAGATGTAAAAAAAAAATGAAATAATAATATATACAAATGGAAGAAAGGGCAAGTTAGGACGTGTAAAAGGCAAGCCAAGAGACCCAAGGAGAACTCTACAGCCATCAGACTTAGGGCCAACAAGAAGAAGTTTTTAAAATATATTAGGAACAGAAAGAATCCTGGCAATGGTATTAGAAAGAAATGGCAGAATTATCAATAATGTAGAAAGGCAAAAGTGTTCAATAAATATTTCTGTTCTGTATTTGGGGACAAAAACAGATGATGGCCTCTCTTCACATGGTGATGACAACATGCTTCCCATCCCATTTGTCTCTCTGGAAGATGTTAAACAGAACATCTAACTCTAGTAGCTTCTTAAATCAGCAGGTCCAGACAAATTGCATCCAAGAGCTGGCTGAAGAGTTCGCTGACCCATTCATGTTGATTTTCAATAAGTCCTGATGCCCTGGGGAAGTTCCAGAAGATGGGAAGAAAGCTAACGCTGTGCAAATTCTTTAAGAGTAAATGGGATGACGGGTAATTATAGGCCTAACATCAATCCCAGGCACGCTAAATGGAGCGGCTGACGCAGAACTCAATTAATAAAGAAGAGCGATGTTCTGAATGCAAATCAACATGGGTTTATAGAAAACAGATCCTGTCTAACTAACTTGATAGAGTTTTTTGATGAGATTACAAGTTTAGTTGATAGAGATAATGGTTTGCCAAGAGAGACTTCTGTGAGGTGTTTCACTTGGTACCATAAGGTACTTTGATTAAAGAACGAGAACAACATAAAACTACCGAGGCACACAATAACTAGATTAAAAACTGGCTAACTAATAGGTCTCAGAATGTAACTGTAAACGGGGAACCATCACCGAGCAGGTGTGTTTTCCGTAGGGATCGATTATTGACCCTACACTAGTTAACATCTTTATCAATGACATGGAAGAAAACAGACGATAATCACCGCTAAAGTTTGCCGATGGCACAAAGATTGTGGGAGTGGTAAAGAAGAACAAGGACGAGCCACTGAGCGAAGGGGTCATTTGGTAAGCTGGGCACAAGCAGACAATACGCATTTTAATACAGCTAAACGTAGATCTGGGAACAAAGACGGTCGACCACACTTACAGGAGGGCTGGGACTTTATCCTGGAACCAGCGACTCTGAGAAAGGTTTGAGGGTCGTGGTGAACAATCAGCTGAACATGAGCTCCCAGTGTGACGCCGTGGCCAGAAGAATGAATGTAATCCTACAGTGCATGAGCAGGGGACTCCGGCAGAGAGGTTCAGTTACTTCTGTATCTGGCCCCGGGGTGAACACTGCCAGGATCCTGTCCCCCACTTGTGCTCACACTTCAAGAAGGATGTTCTGGATTGGGGAGGGTTCAGAGACGAGCCACAAGAACGATTAAAGGGTTAGAAAACCTGCCTGGCAGCGACAGTCTCCAGGAGCTGGATGTAATTAGTTTCAACAAAGAGATGGTTACAAGGGGAGTTGGCCACAGTATGAGCATCAAAGCGGAGAAGAGATATTTCATACGGGGCGATCAGTCTCGCAGAGAAAGGTCTAGCATGATCCAACAGCTGGAAGCTGAAGCTAGACACGCTGAGCCAGAAACAAGGGGGACATTTTTAATGCTGAGTGTAATTAACCTTCACAACAGTTTCCTGAGGGTCAGGTGGATTCTCCTCTGCTGGCAATTTTTAAATCAAGATGGGCTGTTTCTCAAAGCGCTGTAGGGACTGTGGGGCAGGTCTCCAGCCTGCAATACACAGCGGGTGAGGCGAGATGACCACCCTGGGCCTTTCTGGCCTCAGACCAGATGGATCCAAGGCTAGGGAAGCATTTCACAAACATTAAGGCCTGGTGGCAGGGAGGGAAGGCAGAGCCGTTACCTCCAGATGGGAACCAGAGGCTCTGATGGGAGACACACGGCCAACGATGGGCAGGTGGAGGAACCGGAGCCCATGCTCTTCCCAGCGTGAAGCAGAGCAGCGTCAGCCTCCGTCCCTGCGGACACAGCAGGGCATGTCAGGGCCATTAGGAGATATTTCAGGACTGGGTTTTGGGCAGGGGGCAAGAGACACAAGCTTGTGTCATCTGAAGGGCAGAAGTGCAGCCCCTGTGAGACACCCGTGCTGCCCCTCACGCCCCTCCCAGCTGACAGCCAGGGATGAAGGGGTGGGGGCTGGGGGGAGGGATTTGCAAGGTGTCGCAGAGCTGGCAAACCTGTCAAGCCACGTCCCTGACGGGGTGCCCAACCTCCAGCTCCCACACGGTGACAGACAACCCGCCCCCCTTTCCAGCCACCAGCACGCTCCTGGCCCCCCGGGGCCCACAGACCTGAGGGGTGCTCTTTCCCCATCTGGGGGCCCCCCCTCCAGCAGCGCCTCTCACCTCTTTGTTCAGCTAAGTGATGGCCTTTGGAACCAAGGAGGAAATTAGCAGCAGATGAAAGCTTATTTATAACGATGCCGAGACAACACCCCGTTATTTAACTCATGCCACTTTTCCTCCAAAGCCCCTTCAGCGCCACCGAGATATTAAATTATAACCTGTCAGACCCAGGCCTCTGAAATTCTCGGTGCTCAGTAGCTAACCCTTGGCCCCAGCGCCCTTTCCTAGCAGCGTAAAAAATACCCCTCAGCCACGTACAATGCAGCGCTGAGAGATTCCCAGCATCTCCAGGCCTCTTTGGCAGCCTGCTCATATTTCCTGGGGCCGTGCAATAAAAGCACAGCCCTGGAGGCCTACCTTCCCTTTCATTCCTAGATAGAAAGCCCAGATGATCCTCCCCAGATAACACGAGCCAGCAACTCTATTCCTCCCACCCCCTCACACTTCCTGCATTCAGCCCAGACCCCGGGCTTGAGCTTGGACTGCAGCGTAGAGCCCAGGTGCTGGAAAATCGCCACCTCCCTGGGAACGCTCAGCCCTTTGTTACCACCCCGCTGTTTACTGGCTAGCAAAGCTCTGCGTTTTGATGGCTTGATCAGCGCTCTGCTGTATTCGCCGCAGTCACTTGCGGGTTTGGAGCTGGCTAACCCCGCAGCCATGGACTGGAATGAAAATGCTGAACGGGTCACAATCAAATCTATTTCCCAACTTCTCGGCACTGTGGAGCGAGGCAGAGTCAGACACACGGATATAATCACTGACAACTCCCTACAGTGCAGACCCGAGGCTCCAGCACACTCTGTGCCCACCACTGTATACGTTGGCACAGCTTGGCTCATGCCGCCAGTCACCCACTGTCTCGCTTTCACGCTGCAATGCCAGCTAGATTTCGGGCTCACGGGGCCAAGTCTGCAGCTGGCCTCACGGCAGCCTTTGAAACTGCACCAGACGAGGTCGTAGAATGAAAACCTGCATTTGGACGTGGGTCTCCCTGCCCTCCACATATGCCAGGGCAAAGTGGTGCACCCCCAGTACAGGGCTGCAATTTCAGGGGCCTGTTCTGAAAGATCTGCTGTGTCAGCCATCACCAGCCAGAAGAGATCCCGAGCTCTCATGCCTGGCGTGCTGCGGGCAATGGGCTGTCCGCCCTGCCCCTCTGCCGTTACCTTAGGTTCCTCCCCGCCATCGATTCGTTCCAGCTCCCTGCTGTCTCATCACTTGCCTAGGGAACCCTTCCACTCACAGGTGGATTGTAACTGCCCCTCCTCGGACGTTTGTGCAGCTGCTGGCTCTGCGGGGAGCATGTTACACTCCGCAGAGCAACCTGCTGATGGCGAGGACGCAGCACTCAGCACCGGTGGCCCAAGCAGCCGCCACTTTTCTCCAACTCCTTTCCCTGCATTCTGCAGCCCTCAGCAAGCTGGCAGTTTCTGGACTGCAACCCTGCCAGAGCATGGAGCAGGGAGCCCGCGGCCTATCCAGCCCGCTGAGAGGCTCCTTTCCTAGCTAGTGCTGGCAGCTCATCCCGGAGATGCTGGGGCACCCGCAGCATCTCTCCCCACTGGGACAGTGGAGATCCATGGAGCCCATTTCCCTTTGCTTTCCAGTCAGCTGCACTTTCAGCTTCTTAGCCAGGCAACAAACAACCTGGGGTTTGGACCCTGGATGGGACGGGCTGCTTGGACTCACAGCTGGCTTTCCCCTTTCTGTAATGTACAGAAACGTTTCTGGGGTCCTCATTTCTACAGAGCTAAAAATGTGGGGCCCCATCAAGGGTGAGGTGCTGAGCACCCTGGGAAGGGCACAGGACCACACAGGATCAGGCCCTGCCAGGGGATGCAGATGCTGTTCCAGTATTTGTCGTCCTGCCGTCTTTCCCTTCCCCACACGCTCACCAGCCCCGCCAGCTGTACAGCTCCCCTGCGCCAGGCGATGGAGAAAGGAGCCCAAATGGAGCCTTTCCAGTGAACCCCTCCCACAGCTGAACGTCTCCCCATTAAAAGCAGAGTCTATACACGGCACTGACACCCCAGCAACCCACTCAGAGCTCTGTGATCTCCCCTCCCTGCCCAGGCAACACCACGCGGGGCAAACTCCTAAAGCTTTTCTGCTCCAGCGTGCTGGGAGCACCACTCCGCGGGCTGTCCCTGAGAAAGCTCAGCCCTGACCCTTCTCACACGCAGGGTGCAGATCGCCTGGCCTTTCCCCTGCTTTGGAGGGAAATAAAACCCGAGGAAACACTGAAGGAAAGGGAGCATGAAATGAGAAGTAAATGACAATATGTGATGAGCTGGCTAGAGCGTGTGCGCGTTGGGAGAGGCTTCTTGTACATCCCATTGTCTTTCTTCCAGTCCCTCCTCAAACCTCTGCTTCGCCGCCACCGTGCCGACGCACACCTCGCCTGGGGGCCAGCTGCTACTGCGGAGACCACGGCCCGTCTCACTGTTTCCCTCTACCCACCGATGGCTCTCTCCTTGCACACATTGCAGGCTCTCTGGGGGCAGGGAGTGTGGATTTGTTCTGTGATTGACCAGGGCCCAGCACCCCGGGGTCCTACAAACATTAACCAAGACTAATTAACCCCTGCTGAACGGACTCTGGACAGCTCACAGCTCCTCTGCTGGCAATGGGATTTCCACTGTGGGGGCCGGGGGGTCTGGGCCACGGAGGCTGGAGCATGCAGCCCAGAAACAAACACGGAGCAATCTGGGGAACCAGCAGACAACAGCTTAGACGACAACAACAACGTATTGAAGGGATGGATCAGGATGAATGATCACAGCCCAACACAATCCCCACTCCGTGGTACTCTCTTGGCTCAGAAAAGCTCATGCTGGCAGAGCTGCACCACTCCCAGGGATGTGATGGAGGCACAATTTAAGGCCAAAATGCATATTTTAAAGGGCGCAGTAAACCAGAGACAGATCAGACTTAACAGGAAAACTACTGCTGGTCGGGGTGAAAAGTGGCCACCCGAGGCCAGTCCTAGACCTCTACCATCTATTCCCGATGATTTTCTCCAACCTTGGGACACTAGATTCTCTGTTATCAGCCTCAGCTCCTCTCAGACAAACACAACATAGTTTTTTAAACTAATATGTTTCCAGCATGCAATACTGCAGAGAGAGAGAAGACAGCGTTTCCATGGTGACATATAGACAGCATCTGCCTTGGAAGGAGCTGAAGGGAGAAACTGGAATAGAATTGCAGATTTTCTCGGCCCCAAGGAGGACCCCAAAGGAATCCAGCCGAGCCAGGCTGCACCCTGGCTTCCAGCACCGCGCCACAGCCTGCCACCTTGGGGCTTCCCAACGTGGATGCCCGGGTGAGCACCTCAAGGCGAGTGCTTGCTCAGCTAGACGTTGGTCTCATATTCTGGCCACCACGGCCAACCGCAGAGACACGACTCCCAGGATGTTGGTGTGTGCAATCCCCCAAAGAGAGCCGCAGGACTTCACTCACTGTCCACACCAGCGGTTCCCAACCTGTGGTCTGCAGACCATTGCTGGTCCGCAAGGGCACCACAGGTGGGCCATAGGGCAGCGAGGCAATGCCTCCCTGGCATCCCACCTCCCTGCCAAGGCCGCCTGCCTGGCCAGGTCCCGGAGGAGATATGGCCCCAGCCCCGGCCTGGGGTCCCAGAGCCACCAGCGGCAGCAGGATCCGGCCCCAGCCTGGCTGCAGGAGCCGGATCGGGCCGGGGCCACAAAAGCTTTCCATGACAATGCAGTGGTCCCCAGGAAGGAAAAAGTTGGGAACCACTGGTCTACCCACCCTGCGTGTCCGTTAGTAAGCACATTGCTGAGGACAGCAAATGCCACAGGGGGCAATTCATTGTCTTTCCTTCCACTCCAATCCCTTGCAATCTCTCAGTGCACACCCCATTGTCCCGCTATATGGGGGCCAGCACCAGCTTTCTCTGCACTTTCCTATCTCAAGAGGATCCTTGGCAGCTGGCTACAGGACAAGATTCTGCCAGCAACCTCTCATGGTCCCAGAGAGAAGGGGAACTTTCCTCCTTCGAGATCTCCTAGGCCAGCCCCGTTGCTGCTGATTATGGTTCTTCCCAGCCCTCAGGGGGAGACAGACCGCTAAGACGGCTGATGATGTCAATCCAGTTTACACCATTTAGTGTTGCGATTACAAGTTTGGTGAATCAGGGTAACTGTGCTGACATAACAGGCTTCTGTAAGGCGTCCGACTTGGTAGCACTCAGTATTCTGATTGATAAACTGGAATGATACCAAATCAACACAGCATACGTTCAATGGATTAAAAACTGGCTCGCTGATAGATCTCAGAATATAAGGGAAGATGGAGAATTGTCATCAAACAGGTCTGTTTGTTAGCAAAGGGCCAAGAGCCACACTGGTATGCGACAATTTTATCAGTGACCAGAGGTAAACGTAATGTCACCACTGACAGAAGTTTGCAGATGACACAAAGACTGGGAAAGTGGTAAATAACAAAAAGTCACTGACGGAGAGAGATCCAGATCACTTGGGAAGCTGGGCCCAGGCAAACAATGTGTGTTTTAGCAGGTCTAACTGCAGGGTTACGCAACTGGGAATGAAGGCGGCAGGCCACACTTACAGGACAGAGCCTCTCCTGGGAAGCAGGGAGACTGAAGGTTTGGGAGTCATGCTGGACAATCGGTTGAACATGTGCTCCCAGTGCAACAATGTGGCCCAAAGAGCTAATGCGATTGTGGGATGCAGAAATATAGAAACCCTGTGCAGATCAGAGAGATTGTTTCTCTCTGTATGCAGCAACCACTGCTGGAATTCCAGTCTGGTGTCCACAAGTGAAGACGACTGAAAAACTGGGGAATATTTAAAGAAGAGCTGTGAGAACGGTTAACTGATGGGAACACGCCTTGCAGGGAAAGATTCAAGGAGCGCCATCTATTTGGCTGAACAGAGGGAAGGTTGAGTCTGTAAATCCCTACCTAGGGAACAGAAATGTTATAGGAGAGGCCTCTTCGACCCAGCAGAAAAAGTGATCCTGGGCCCCATGGCTGGAGGCTGAACACTGAGGAGAGGAGACGGTTTCAGACTAGGAAAAAGGCATCGTTTGTTTTGAGCTGCGAGGCTTGGTTCCTGTTGGAAGAGCTTAGCAAGGGTTGTGGCAGAAATCTTTAACTCAGGCTTGGGTGTTTCTCAGCCACTGCTCCGGGACTTGACGCAGGGTTAACTTGGGGCAGGTCTCTGACCTGTGCTAGGTGGGAGGCCACAGTGGCCCCTAAAAGGCAATGGAGCTCTGGCGCGCCCTCCCACGCAAGTATCTGGCCACCTCTGCGCCATCGGGAGCTGATAATCGAGAGCACCACGTGCAGCCATCTGAACGCAGCACTGCCTGCCAGCCGACAGGGCACCCTCCCGACGGGACAGGAGAGGTTTGGCCTCCTGCGGAAGATCGCAAAGAAAGGAAATTAACAGGTCAGGAAAACGTCCCTATCTGTCCCCCATGTTCTAGAGCAGCTCTGATGCCAGGGACCCCCAAAGCCGTTACACAGGTTGCCACCGAGGGGCCCACTGCGGCCGCAATCCCCTTCTGCCTCTTCTGGGACACTTGCCCCTCGCGCAGGCAGAAGCCCAGGATAGAGGCTTGCAAATCTCTGCTCAAGAACCCGGGGCTCCCTTGTCCCTACCACACAAACCTCTCTGCTCCAGCTGCCCCCGGCCGTTAAGTGCTGGCACAGGGTGCAGACTCACACAGCCTGAACTCTGCCACCCAGAGAGGCCCATCCGGCAACCGGACTGGCACTGTGCTCCACCTTCTCCTTCCGAGACTGCGGGCCCTGGGCGTGGGTCGGCCCTGCCTCTGCGCAGAGCAACGGCAATCGCTGCTTGGAAAGCAATCCTGGGCCACGCGGGCCTTTGTGGCCGGTACTCACGGATGAAGGGAGTACCACGACCGCCCAGCCCAGCGGGTCACGGCACGCAGCCACGTGTGCGACCGGACTGGGAGCCAGCCCCGCAAGAAGCCGGGGTGCGGCTGCAGCTTCCCAGAGGGGGATGGGTTTGAGCGGCTGCGGCAGCTTTTCAGCGATAGCCATGGGCTTTGCAGCAGCTTTTTGAGTTGCTCTTCAGCAGCAGGGTCTCTGCCGTGGCGACGAGAGGCTTTTTGCAGCTCTCTGGAGACGGGGGCACATGTCGCAGCACAGAAAGCTTTGAGAACCCCCATCTAGTCTGACCTGCTGCACATCACAGGCACTGTCACCCGGCTGCTTTTATTTCCTTCTGTCCCCACTCCCCCAAAGAGCGATTTCTGCCCCCAGAGACAGGGCCAAGCACTACCCCACCGGCAGCCGTCGTGGGTCACCCGAGGCCGAACGCCACATTGCTGGGGTTGCAGGGCCAGGAGCCGAGTTCTGGGAACGTTTTGCAAAGCAAAACAAACACAAAGGCAAGGTTTCGTTGCTGGCCTGGCATTCCTGCTCCACGAAGGTTGCCGTTCCGCAAGAGCCACACACGCTCCTGGGCGCCTGATGGGGAAACCACTGACCATTAAACAAAGGATTTCGCAGGCTTGGGAGAGGTGCTGGTCATGTGACTGGGGGGAATGTAATAGCTCAGCCTGATTGGACTCCCCAGGGTGGGCGAAGGGGGGTCTCTGACACACATGGCCTGAACTAACTCACCAGTATTTATTAGGGCCGCACTGCACACCCCAGTGTGCCAGATGCTGTACAAACACATGGTCCCTGCCCCACGGGACATTTGGAAAAAGCAGACACGTGACTCCACAGGAAAGTCATTTCCTTTCCCTGAGGGCGAGTGGGATCTACTAACGCCACCCCACAGCGCAGGAGCTTAACAAAGCCCCCGTAACCAAGCCGGAGTTAACATTGTTATTAGGTGCCCGCATCTCCAGCCTCAATGCAGCAGCATCCAAGAGACACACACAGGGCTCAGAAACACATCAAGCTTTCTCCAGACAGAGCAGAACCACTCTCCTCCCCTGGCCACAGCTCCTTTCTCAGATAGACCCAGGCCAGACAGCAGAAAGCAAGCTCGGGAGAATTCACAGCTCTGCAGGGGAAAGGAAAGTCACAGGGCCAGCACTCCACGGTCTGTGCCACAGATCATCCTAGAGAGACAACTCCTGCCTTAGATCCTGGAGCCAAGGGAGCCTAGGGCTCACCCCATAGAACAAAGGGGTCGATGAGCCATGAAAGGACGGCAGTCACAAGGAGAAGGGGGCCGGACAGGAGGCCACAGAACTGGCTGATGACACACCAGGAAAACAATTACCTGGAGCACCTTACTCAGGGAGACAGGTCAGAAGAGTGACCAGGAACTACGGGGCGACTTGCAATGAGCAAGGGGGGAGGAATCTGGCCCTGGGTCGGTACACACTAATTAAAATCCCAGTTTCCACTGATTGCAAGAAGGAGGTACTGAATGAAGAGCAACCCCTGATCTGACAGCGCAGAGCACGCCCCACCACCTCAGCTTCCCCAGCTACGCCCCAGCAAACAGAACCCCCCAGGGACACACCTGCAGCTGAAGCAGCCAAATGTGCCAGCCCCCCTTCTCCCCCCAGTTCTCCCTAGCACTGCCCCATCTTGGCCCCAGCGGCCAGCAGCTATGTTAAGTACCATCCGGTGTCCCCTTTGCGTGGCAGGAAAGGTGAGAATTGCACAGGCCCGAATTCACAGCTGGGGAAAGCAGAGACAGCTCCACTGAACTGTTAAACGCCGAGTCCAGCTATCAACGTGGCCAGTGGACTCGATTCAGGGATGGCTCCTGGTGTGCTCGAGAACGTCCACGGCTCCAGCAGGCATCCAACAGGGGTGGGGGGAGTCCTGCCCACTCCCCACCGGGCTGTGCACAGAGTGGGAGGGCAGACAATGGAGGCAGGTCTGGACTGTCCCACTGTGGACACAGCTCCCGGTTACACAGGCCCAAGGCTCCCCTCAGGGATCAGGGCCCCAATATGCCAGGCTTCAAATGCAGCGGTGCAAAGACAGACCCTGCCCCAGTGTTTCCAGGCTCCACCGAGTGGAGCTGCCACGGCAAGGAGCAACGGAGCAGAGAGAGGAGGCTGGCTGCAGACAGGGGTGGGGAATCCCATGCTCAGCCCCGGCGGGAGAAGAGAGGTGCTGGTCAGTCCAGCTCAGCCCAAGGGCTCCATGCCCACCAAAAGGATCCACGCAAAGGGGCCCCGGTTAGCACTGTGCGTGGCAGCTCTGGAGCCGGGAGACGCTAGTGGCAAAGGGTGGGAGTGGAGGAAGACTCCAAGCTTCAGGCACCAGAGGGACTGTGCAGGGCTGTTGGCCACAGGGCTTTGCTCCCCGTGCTCTGCCACGGCTGGTGCCACACTGGGCTGGGTCCCACCCCGGGCTGGCCACCACTGCCTGACCGAGGTACGAGACTGCTTCCAGCCAGGAGCCAGAGCCCCCGCGTCTGAGCATCCTTCCCACGTGTCTCACAGCCGGGGCCAGATGGGGGCTGGCAGCAGGACCCGCCCAAGAGATGTCCCTCATTGCTGACAGGGAAGGGGGGCTGAGCCCCCCAGGGACGAGTCTGATCCTGTCGCAGCCTGAGTGTGTGTGTGTAAGCCCCACCCCCCTCACGCCTGAAGGCTCCTGGCTCAGTCATTAGCACTCCCCTGCGTCCACAGCTTGTCACCGCGCCCCACAATGATCGCTGGGATCAGGATCCTTCCAGCTGGAGGAGAAAGGGGCTGCGAATGCACGGGGCCAGCGAGGACCATCCCCGCCAAGCCCTGACCTAATTAGACTCGGTCCCAGCATACGATGGACTGAGAAAGGCCTGACGACGTGGGGCCCAACGCAAGAGGGAGCCCCACTCCCCGACGAGGGCCTCTGACAGGCTCAGAAAGATGCCACGCTGGGCCCATCTAGCCCCGTGTCCCGTCTTCTGAGGGAGCGAACAGAGGGTGATCCATCCCATCATCCACTCCCAGCTTCCAGCAGCCAGGGGCTAGGGACACCCAGCGCAGGGGTTGTGACTCTGCCCAGCCCAGCTAACAGACACTGCAGGACCTGTCCTCCCAGAACGGATCTAGCGCTTTCGTGAACCCCATTCCTTCTGGCCTTCTGTCAGGGTGACCGCCTCGTGCGAAGGAACATCTCCTTTCCTGCCTTTTAAACCTGCTGCCTTCTAATGTCACTGGGTGACCCCTGCTGCTTGTGTAAATAACACTTCCCTGCACGCCAGTCATGGCTTTACAGATCTCCAGCGTATCTCCCTCCCAGCTGTTCCTCCTCCAAGCTGAACACGTCTTTTCAGTCTCTTCATACGGAAGCCGTTCCACACCCTCATCATTATTGCTGCCCTTTTCTGTACCTTTTCCAGTTCTGCCATCAATCTCTTTATCCTTTTTTTAGATGTGGCCACCAAACTGCGACAGCACTGCAGGTGTGGGGACACCCTGGATTTACAGAGGCAATACACGTTCTGCCTCATTATCTCTCCCTTTCCTAGGGCTCCTCACATGCTGTCAGCTGTTTTAACTGCTGCGGCACATTAGGTGGATGTTTTCACAGAACTAGCCCTGATGAATCCAAGATCTGATTCTTGAGTGGGAACAGCTCATTTACACCCCATCATTTTGTATGTATCGTTGGGATTACGTTTTCCAGCGTTCATTACCTTGCATTTATCAACACTGAATTTCATCTGCCATTTTGTTGCCCAGTCACCCAGCTTCTGAGATCCCTTTGTAACTCTTCGCAGCCAGCTTTGGACTTAATGATCTTGAGTAGTTTTATATCACGTGCAAATTTTGCCACCAGCCTGTTTCCCTGCTTTTCCAGATCATTCATGAATAGTTGAACCGCACAGGTCCCACCATACATCCCGGGGGACCCTGCTATTTGCCTCTCTCCACTGTGAGAACTAGCCATTTATTCCTACCTTTGTTTCCCATCGTTTAACTAATTACTGATTCAGGAGATCTTATTGCATGAGCGCTTATTTTGCATAAGTGCCTTTGGTGAGGAACCTCGTCCAGGGCTTTCTGAAAGACCAAGTGTGATACATCCCCTGGATCACCCTTCTCCATGTTTGCTGAACCTATCAAAGAATTCTAGTAGATTGGTGAGGCATGATTTCCTTTTACAAAACGATGTTGACTCTTCCCAACATACATGTGTATCTGGCAAATTTGTTCTTTACTTTTGCTCCCATTCTGTAAGTTCCCCATCTTCAAGCATCTGACGAAGTGGGATTTTTCCTCCCACAAAAGCCCATGTGATAAATCTGTTAGTCTTTAAAAGTGCCATGAGATGCCTTGTTCGTTTGATCCTTTACTGTAGTTTCACTCAATGTGCCTGACACTAAAGCTAGACATTCCAGCCTGCAATTGCCAGGAGCGCCACCGAAGTCTTCCTAAAAAAATCCTGTGGAAAACACAGGCCATTCTGGGGCACATATTTCAGCCCTTCACATTCTAAGCACCTCTGCACACAGCCCAGGCCCTTCCATTGATCCTGCCACAGATCCAAACCAATTGATAACAAAGCCCTGCACCGGGCCGTAGAGCCAGCCCTGTGATGCCCCTCGCTCACAGGCACTGACAGTCACCCACCTGCCAGGAGGTCCAATGGCTCCCTCCACTCCACTGCCGAACCTGAGGAAGGGTCCTTCCGACAGCCCCTCCTTGCACTGAAACCAAGGGTCTCCACAGAGCCACCCACAGAGCTACCCAGAGAGCTAACTCTGCACCCGAGCTTGCAACCTCCCAGACATGGGGAGAGTGCAAATGCCAGCGTAGCGTCACAAGGACCACGCGTACCAGAAAGCCCCACGGTCCCAGAGCAGCTCGAGTGACAAGCAGTGAGTTAACTGCCCTTGTGCTATTACCATCATTAGGGTTCAGGGTTCTCACCCCATTCACAGGCGCGTGGGCAGTTCCCAGATGGCCCAGCCCTGTCCGCAAGGGCTAGAAATGCAATACAGATCTTACACCACAGCTGTAATGCTGGGGCAGCCACGCACCCCTCAGCCCACACTCTGCACCGACTCAGCAAACGGTTGTCCCTGGAGCCGATCGCCAGCAGGTCAGGGCAGTGTCCGCCTTGCCGAGTGGAGAAGGATTAACTAAGCAGCCAGGCTCTCACTGCGCTTGCTGCTGATGGCCAAGGAGCAGAGGCAGCCCAGTGGAGCAGCACAGACCGTAGAGATGCCACAACACACCATCCCCTGGATGCCTGGCACCCACCCTCCACATCTCCCTGCCAGCCTGGTCCCAGCAGAACCCCGCAGAGCGGCTGAAGCTAGCTCCTAGGTGCTGGGGCTGGGACAAAGAGACATCCCCTGGGGGGTCTCCTGGCCACCTGGTGAGACACCTGACCTGCAGGGCTGGGATGTTAACAACCCAACGCAGCACCGGGCAAGATCCTGGTCACAGCAGGGCAACGAGAGCCCCCAGGTGGACACAGGAGTCAGGACGGGGGGCACAGAGGGGCAGGCAAAGCCCAGCTCACAGCCCTGATTTACAGACCCGGGCCCCTCAGCCCAGCCCAGCCCCGCCCCTCCCCGCCTGCCTGCCCGGGGAAAGCCGGGCCAGGTCCCTGGCGCCCAGCCTCGCCCCGGCGGTCGGCGCTGGCCCAGGGGCTCCCGAAAGTGGCGGAGGACAAAGGCGGCGCTGGCAGCCCCGGGCCCGCACC
The DNA here is from genome assembly GCA_007922175.1 of Pelusios castaneus. Lineage (NCBI taxonomy): Eukaryota > Metazoa > Chordata > Testudines > Pelomedusidae > Pelusios > Pelusios castaneus. Next base: position 1,364,848 of record ML685755.1, on the reverse strand, counting down.
GCACCTCCCCGGCCCCCCGGCATGCTGCGCCCGGGGCCCCCACACCCCCTCCCCGACATGCTGCGCCCCGGCCCCCCGCACCCCCTCCCCGACATGCTGGGCACCCTCCCCAGCCCCGGCCCCCCGGCATGCTGCGCCCCGCGCCGGGAGGGACGGACCGGGCAGAGTGCGGCTGCCGCGAACCGGGCCGGGCCGGGCCGAGCCACTCCATCGCGCCATTGTTCCCGGCCCCAGTCGGGGCAGCCCCACCGGGCGAGCGGGCGGACGGACCCCCGGTACTCACAGGCGCTCGGCGTGGCGGGGCACGTTGCGGGGCACTCCCCGCAGGCCGGTGCCGTGGCAGTCCACGCTGGGGCCGCTGCAGGTGCACAGCGCCGGGCAGCCGCCGGCCCTCGCCCCGCACACGGCCGCCCAGGCCAGCAGCCAGGCGCCGGCCCGCAGCCAGCCCGAGTCCGAGCCGGAGCCGCCCTGCGGGGCCATGCGGGCGGCGGGACGCGATCCTCCAGCCGGGCTAGCTGGGTCCCGGCTCCGCATCGCAGGACTGGCAGCGCCGGCCCCGCCCCCGCCCCACCGAGCCTGGCCACGCCCGGCTCCGCCCCCAGCGCGGCCCCCAAGCCAAGGGCGGCTCCCCCGGGGGCCGGGAGTGGGGCAGGACCCTACGATGGGGGGAGCTGGGCGTGCGCCGGTGCGGCCACCCCCATCCAGCCCAGCCGTGGGGCCCAGGGCGGCTCCTGGGGGTCTCTGGCTTGTAGCGCGTCCGCACGGCTCCTGCCCCCACCCCGGTCCACTCCCCCTCCGGAGTCCGCACAGCCCGGCCGGCTCCAGAGCACCCTGAACCAGCCCCTGGGACAGCCAAGGGGCTCCGCTGAGCTCAAGTCACTTCCAGGCCAGGGGGCGGCTCCGATTGAGAGAGGCATCGAGCCTGCCATGGAGAAAAAGCTGGAGCTGCCCCTGCACTCAGGGCCCTGCCCCAGCTGCTGGAAAGACCCCCAGCACCTTCATATCTGAGCACCACGGATCACTAACCGCTTTATCCTGGCTCCCCGGGCAGGACTGGGATCCCCATTGTAAACATGCCGCTGCAGCCCAGGAACATTCAAACTGGGTCAGACCGATGGTTCATCTAGCTCTGGAGCCTGGCTCCGACAGTGGCTGGCACCAGGTGCTTCTGGAGCAGTGAACAGACCAGGCCATCACTGAGAGATCCCTGTTGCCCACTCCCAACTTCTCCCTGGCAGTTTAGTGACACCCAGAGCATGGGGTTGTGTCTCTGCCCCTCGTGGCTGATGGACCTGTCCCCTATGAACTTATCTAGTTCTTTTTTGATCCCAGGTATACTTTGGCCTCCACAACATCCCCTGGCAAGGAGTTCCACAGGTTGGCTGTGCACTGTATGAAAAAGTACTTCCTTGTGTTTACTTTAAACCTGCTGCCCATTAATTTAATTGGGTGACCCCTGGCTTGTGCATTACGTGAAGAGGTAAATAACACATCCTTATGCCCTTTCTCCATACCAGTTGTGATTTTATAGACCTCTCTTTTATCCCCTCGTCTTTTTTCCGAGCTGAACAGTCCTAATATTTTTAATTGCCCTTCATATGGAAGCTGTTCCATTCCCTTAATAATTTTTGTCCTTTTCTATGATTTTCCAATTTATATATATATATATAGATGAGGTGACCAGATTTGTATGCAGGTTTCAATGTGTTGGCGTACCGTGGCTTTATACAGTGGCATTATGATATCACAGACCCAGAGAACTGCAGCACTGGAAGGGACTTCAAGGAGTCATCTGGTCCAGTTCCCTGCACTCGTGGCAGAACTAAGCATTATCTCTTCCATCCCTGACAGCAGTTTAATCTGCTCTTCAAAATCACCAATGACGGGGATTCCACAACCTCCCGAGGCAACTTGTTCCAGTGCTGAACTGCCCTGACAGTCATGAAACTTTTCCTAATGTCCAACCTAACCCCTCTTTGTTGCAATTTAAGCCGGTTGCTTCTTATCATCGGTGGTTAACGAGAACAATTTCTCCCTCCTCCTCCTTGTAACCACCTTTTATATATTTGAAAACTGTTATCACGTCCCCTCTCAGTCCTCTCTGCTCCAGACTAAAATACCTCTTTCTTTTTTCAATCTTCCCTCCTAGATCACAAGTCCCAGTGGGGCAGCCCTGTTAGTCTGTTTCAGGAAAACAAACAAGGAGTCCTGGGGCACCTTAAAGACCAACACATTTATCTGAGCATGAGCTTTCATGGGGGAGATCCCACTTCCTCAAATGCATGCAGTGGATGACCTCATAAGTTGTGTTTTCTTTAATCATGTTGTGGCCCTGCTCTGGCCTGTCCCCAGTTTGTCCACATCTTGCCTGAAATGAGGTGCCCAGAACTGGCCACAATACTCCAGTTGAGGGCAGAGTAGAGCAGAAGAATTACTTCTCATTTCTTACTGCCAATACTCCTGTTAATACACGCAGAATGTGGTTTGGTGTTTTTTTCAACAGTGTTACATCGTTGGTTCAGATTTAGCTTGTGGTCTGCTATGTCACCCAGATCTCTTTCTGCAGTACTCCGTCCTAGACAGTCATTGCCCATTTTGTATGTGTGCAATGGATTGGTGTTTCCTAGACAGAGTACTTTGCACTTGTCTTTATTGATTTTCATTCTCTTTACTTAGACCATTTCACCAGTTTTCCAAATCATTTTGAATTGTGATCCTATCCTACAAACACTTGTAACCCCTCCCAGCTTGGTACCATTGGCAAATCTTATAAGTGGGCTCTGTATGCCATCATCTAAATCACCGATGAAAATATTGAACAGAACTGGACCCAGAACCAATCCTTGTGGTACCCGGCTCATTATGCCCTTCCAGCAGGACTGTGAAGCACCCGATACCTACCCTCTGGGAGCAGTTTTCTAAATAGTTCTGCATCCACCCGCTAGTGGCTCCGTCCAGGTTGTACTTCCCTAGTTTTTTAATGAGGTGATGTGAGACTGTACCGAAAGCCTCACTAAACTCTAGATATACCACATCTACCACTTCCCCTCTATCCCCAAGGCCTGTTACCCCATCCTAGAAAGCTAGCAGGTTAGTCTGACACAATTTGTTCTTGACAAATCCGTGCTGACTTATTTATCACCTTAGTGTCTTCTAGGTGTCTGCAAGGTGGTTGCTGGGTTATTTGCTCCATTATTCTACGGTCTTTTCTGTCTTACTCTCTACTCTACACTCTCCCTTCCCAAAAGGCTCCTACCATCCTGTTAGCTCTGTTAACATACTGCGGTTACAGAGGGCGGAGCAGGGAACTGAACCTGGATCTCCCTGGAGTTGGGAGCTAGTGCGGGGGAAGGAGGAAATACAGCTCCCTGAGGGTATCATGTGTGCCACCGGGAGCCCCAGATCTGAATGCATCAGCTACAGGGAGACTCAGGGCTGAATCTGAACATTGCAGCAGGCCTCGATGGACTTCAGCTCAGCCTGCCTCTGCAATCAGGGCCCAGAAACAATCCCTGCGACTGGTGTCCAGGGCCTGAATTCTGGATCTGTGCAGCAGCACGAGCTGGGAATGATTTCAACACCCCTCCCCCCAGGAGCTTGGCTTCAAACCCCTGAGATCTTAAAACTGTGCTAAACTGGCTTCTTTCCATGGCCTGCTGCTACACCGCCTTTGGATGGGGTTTTCAAGCTTTTCTCCTCAGCCCAGAGGGCTAGACCCCTCGGGTGGGGCAGTGAAAGCTGAGAGCATCACATGAGCCCAGGATGCCTGTAAGAAAAACACCACGCTCGTGAATTCCAGGTGAAGCCAGGAGAGCGTGCAGCACCGAGTCTAGCTGCGGTGAGATCTGCCCCGTTCCAACCGGCTCGGCTCAGACACCAGGGACAGAGCCAAGACCGGGTGCCTGTCAGGCTCCTTCCAAAGGGCCAGGGCGAGCCGGGGCAGCTCAGTAAGGCTCGAGAGCAACGAGGAGTGGGAGTGAATGTAGCGACAGTGAGGGGTGCTGTACAAACCCTCTCCTCCGGGGCCAGCTCTGCCCTGCCATCGCTCCCTCTGGTTTCTCCCCTGGGCCACAGCACTGCTTCCACGGGCGTTCTGCGGCCGCTGCTCGGGGCCTGGCTGCTCTGTATTCCTGAAGACCCCGGGGACCTGCTCTTCACAGCTCTGTGAGCACCTAGCGTGCGCCGGCACCACCCACCAGCCCTGCCCCGCGGGTCACCTTCCCTCGGGACTCAGGTCACCGACAGAGCTGGGCCCCATCCCAGCTCCATTAACGGCCGGGAGAGCAGGATCGAGCCCTGAAAGGTGACTGCGGCCTCTCCTCTGTCACCCTGCAGCTGCCCCTGCATGTGGGGGGTGTCCATGCTGAGCCCCCCCTGCTGGCACCGCTTCAGGAAGGCAGGGACCGGCCGCCGAGGCCCAGGCGCAGGAATGGTTGAAATCTTAGCTTTCCATCTAGTGCTCCTCCGTCAGAGAGCCGCCAGCGCCAGACAGACACGTTTCAGCATAAACTTGGCCTTTCAGCCCTCCCCGCCTTACTTAAAAGCCACGCAGCCGTCTGCGGAGCGGGGGCAGCTCCTTCCTCGGGCCCAGCACTGGAAGGAAGCCGAGGCCCAGGCGTGTGTTTCTTTTGTTGCTACACAGGATCCCTGACCTAGGAAGAAGAGCGTCTGCCCCGCCTCGGGGGCTGTTCCCTCGCTGGCCCGTGCCAGGGGAGGAGAAAGGCAGAGCTGGGGCCCAGGGGGCATGGAATCGGACCCCCCAAAGGCAGGGCAGGGCCCACCTTCTCTCCCTACTGTCCGGGCCCCAGGGGCGTAACGAGAGTGTCTGAGGCCCACATTTGTTTCTCCCCCAGGTGCCTCACACCCCCACACCTTCCACCCCCTGCCCAGTGCCCAGGGGCTTCCCCCCCCCCCATTGCTACTCCACTGCCCTGCCATCTCCCTCCCATAGCCCTGTCCGAGCGACAGCCTGCCCGTGTCAGCCTTGGGGCAGACAGGGTTCGATGACCATCTGACCTGCTCCTGAAGCTCACCCAGCCAGCAGGTGAGAGGGAATCTAGCCCCCCCCCTCCCCGATATTCAGGGCTCCCATCCATGCAAAGCTGGGACCAGCCCTCACCCTCTGGCCTTAGGGTGCAGGACAGAGCACTCAGCCAGGAACGGGCTCCTGAGCTGTGGGATGGATGGCCCTGTTCAGCATGGTGGGAGCCTCGCGAGGGTAACAGAAGCGTGCCCTGACTGCGTGGGGCCAAGAGCAGAAATCTGGCATCCCGTGGATGCCACAGCAGAGCTTTAGCTGGGGGCCGGGCCAGGCCAGCAGCATCGAGGACTCGGCCCTCACCCAGGACCTCCGGGTTCAACAGCCCACGCACGGGGCACAAACCGGCCCAGGCCCCCACCAGGGCGCAACAGGGGATGGATAGGAGCTACCATTGCAGCAGGTTCTTCCAGGAGGGGGATGACTGAAGATCTCCAATACCTGGGCTCCCTGGGGCCTCAGAGCCCAGCCACTGCTTTCCAGGTGGGCGTCCTGGGAGCCCCAGCCTGCATGACCCCAGCGAGGGTCTGCTCGGGACTCTTCTGGCAGCAGCTGAGAAGGTCATGTCTCCCATTAACCTTGCCTCCGTCTTCCCTAGCGAGTTCCTGGCGGGTGTGTCCATCTGGGAGCAAGCGGGTGCGTAGGACCGGACCCAGGAAACTCAGCGCTGATGCGTTGCAGGTGTCCCCACTGCTGTGGGTGAACGCTGAGGCTGACGAAAAGAGATTCAGGGGGCACAGATAGAGGAACTGCAGAGCCCTGGGCCCACGGCAGCCTGGCTCTGCACCACACGGGCAGCGGGCCAGGGCCAGGCTAGCATGGAGCCCAGAGCAGGGTGAAGAGGGACCGAAGCAGCCAGTGGCCCTGGTGAAAAGTAAAAGCCTGAAGCAAGGCCTAGAGGAACAGGCCTAAGCTAAAAACGGGGAAGTTTATTACACGCCACGTAACAGTCAGGCTGTGAACTCCACCCTTACAGAGCCCGGGGACAAGTCAGCTGCAAACACAGGCACCTTTTTAGGACAATCACTGAATACAAAGTCCTAAAAACACACATTAGAAATAAACGGGACCAAAACATTTTGACCCGCAAAATCAGAGGAAGACCTGAGCCCTTAGCGAGTGTTAATGGCTGACCAGGTAGTTTCAAATAATAAATACAAAGGTTGGAACCAAACAGTGGTATCCAAGGTTGGGACCCGGCCAAACAAAACTGTAACAGTGCAGGAAAAAGGGGATTTTTTAAAAACACCAACAACTTTGCGCGGCCGAGGGATAACGCAGTCCCGGCTCCATTGCAAAGGGGCACTCGCATGTTACGGTACTGGTCACTTCTCACTGCAATAAACCTGGCTGGTTGCCTCCATTCAACACATCTGTGGCTGAGTCGATTCACTCAGCACTGCCCACCTCTGGGCCTGACGGAACTGCTCCCCCCGACTGGTCTGCAGCACGAGCCGCTCCCCCCGGCGAGGCGAAGGACAGGATTTCTCCAGTCCACCAGCAGTGGGGGTCTCCGGGTGCCAGCAGGGAGCCTGGCCTGGGCGACCCTCGCTCACCCTGCGTACTGCCCATTGCACTCCTGAGCTCCAGGGCTGGCCAAAATGAGTCCCTCTCCTCCTGGGCCCTGACTGCTCGCAAGTCCCACTCATCCCAGGGAGCGAGGCCCACACGGCTCAGCTGCCTTTGCCGTGGCCGGAGCTGCAGGCTCTAACCTGGGGAGCGCGAGACGCAAGCCAAGAGTTGGGGTTTGCCCCAGCCCCTTTGTCCAGCAAAGATCCCCGCCCCCCGGGCAGCTGGGAGGCTCCATCCCTTGAGGGCAGCTATCCTCGCTCAGCTGTGCCACACCCGCGCAGGGTGAAAGCTGCAGCTGCTTCTCCTCGGCTCACTCTTTGCTTTCCTGTCTCATTTCTAGCCCCAGCCATACCCTGCCCCCAGAGACCGACACTGCGCCCTGTCCCTCACATCACCCCAGCCTGCCCCACATGTGGCCATCCCACGGGGCCCCACAGCCAGGGGCTGGTTTGCTCTGCTCTAGTGCCGCCTCGTGGAGCTGCAGCAGAAAGGCTGGTCAGAGCTGTGTCCGGCCACAGCAGGTGGGTTTTACACAGGCCTCTGCCCAGGAGAGCCCAGCCCATGGCAGAAGCAAGGCCTGAAAGACCTGGATCCTGGGACAGGGGCAGGAGGCGGAAGCTGCGCTCTGAATGTACATGTTGTCAGACAGGAGTTTGCAAAAAAGATCAGTCTTGCCCCTGTGCAGCATGTATGCTTCTCTCTCTTTCTCACCCGCACGTAGTCGCACCCCCGGCCGTGGCAATCTCGCTCCATTTGAAGGGAACGAGGCTTCCACACAGCATGCACTCTTCCAGCCAGGGCAACCCGAGCTCCCCCAATGATCCGCACAGGGCCCCAACCCCAGGACAGAGGATGAGCAAAGGGACGGAGCAGCAAGGTGACAAACCATTGCTGTAAATGAGGGGGAGGTTTTGAAAAACTAATTTCACAATTGGTGCTATTGAAAATTTAGCTGAAAACTCGTTATGAATTAAATGAGAGTGGTGTGGGCCCCCCATGTCTGAACTCTCTGGGCAAAACCACAAAACACTGGAAATTAAGGCCTCATCCCCGTAACTTTCCTCCCGTGACTCCAAAGCCATAGCTCGCTTGCTGCAATGCAAGTGTGCGCATGCGTCCCTGCAGCGCCAGGAGCTCAAGCTGTATTTTTATTCAAAGCTGCTCTGAGCGGCATGAAACTGTCCTGTCAAACCCAAACCGTGCGAGGGACGTTGCATTGCCGGCACACGAAGAAAGTCCCGGGGCCTTGTTTGTACACAGGCCCCAGGTCCGCTAGGGCCAGCTGGGGGTAGCAGAGGCTGGAAGCATCAGACCAGCCCCCACTCCGGCTGCCAGCCCCCATGGGGTGGGGAGGGGGGGTACTGCAGCTCTCTTGCTATAGGGGAAGGGGGTGTTGGCTGCAAATGCAGAACCTGCTTCACGTGGCTGCGGCTCAGTCCTCCACCCAGTAAGGATGGTAACGGGCAGCTGGGCCGGTTTTTTACCAGCCAGAGGAATATTTTAAATGTGAAGCTGCTTAAAGTCAGAAAAAAGGCTAATCTGGGAACGGTTGCTGCACAATCAGGAAACTAATCAGAGGGACAAGCCCAAAATGCCCCCTCAGCACCGTAAGACGCAAATGGCGCGGAGGCAAAGAGCTGGTACCACATCGATGATCGGACGGGGCAGGGTGCTCGTGGAAGCCAGCTGAACTAACAGGGAATGAGTGGGGGGGTCTTTACAGAGCCAGAGTGGGGGAAATGGGGCTTCCTGCTGGGTGTGAAAACCAGAGCCTCCACCCCTCCATCAGCCCAGAGTCAGCTCTGCCTGAGTTGCCCCCACCCCACTGCCAGAGCTGATGAGACCATTCACTGGTGGGTGAAGGGTTGTCTTGTTAAGCAGCTCCCCCCACAAACAAACCCATCCCCACGGAACAGCAGGAGGGGACCGGAGAAACGGAGAACGCACCATGCTGCGTCGAGCACGTGTGGCAAGGAGAGGCCAGAGCAGTAAGGACATAGGTTAGACGGCAGAGCGCCCAGGTACTGGGGCCATTCCAGCAGCGGGGCCTGGCCCGGCGCACTGCCCCAGGGTTTCTCACAGCTCCTGTGAGCGCTGCAGCGAGGCTGACACGGCCCCGTGGCTAGCACTGATCTCCAGGGACTCTGGCCTTAGGGAACAGACAGGAGGGCTCTGGGATCAAGAACCAAGGCCAGTGAGAAGTTTCCCAGTTAACAGCCAGGCCATGCTGGGACCTGTGCACACCCGAACTCACCCCTTCTTCCTTGGGAGCAGAGGCTGGCCTTGCTGAGCTGGAAGCAGGCAGTAACCGGGCACAGCGGTGGGGAAATGCCTATGTGGCCCCCTGGGAGAGAGGATGGACCTGTCTGTCCAGCCACCGACCTGTACCTGATTAGCACCCGGCTCCAGAGAAGGGGGTGGTTCTGCCAGCCCAGCAGCCCCGTTCAGTCAGTCTCTGGCCCTGCCGCGTGTTTCAGGGGATAGGCACAGCCAGGAGTGTGCGCTTTCCCAGGGACAATCCTGAGACTTCCCCCGCCCAGGCCTTGGACCCCAAGGGCCTTTCCAGCACCACCACTACTCTCCTCGGGGAATCAGGGGCCCAAGGGGCCGGAGACGCTGCACCGTTCAGCAGCTCCTCACGCCTGCTCCAGCTCCTGGCGCCCACGCCGCTGTTTGCTTGGGGCATCTGCGGTTAGTGGTGTCCGCCTGTCCAGCGCTGGTTGGTGAGAGACTTTCGGGAGAGGTTCCTGGCATCGCACACAAGCCGTGTCCTTCCTCCATGGCCCAGGCTGCCTCTCTGGACTCTCCCCGGCGGGACACTGATCAAGAAACACCTCCATGGGACTGAGTTGTTCCCAATAACGTCACAGGACAGTCCTCTGCCAGGCGGCAACTAGCACAGGCACCCAGTGGCAGGGCTGGAGCATGGCTGGCCTCCAGCGCCCGGCAGCCCACATAGAGCAATGGCCAGCAGCTCCAACTGGCTGAGGCGGAGAGAAGTAGGCTGGCACAGGTGTGGCCCAGGGCTCCGGGACACTCAGCCACTCGCTCTCCAGAGCTGGTAGAGCTGAGCCAGGCCTGTGAGGAGCCCCAAGCTGTACCTCAGCGCCCGTAGAGGGGAGGCCATGGGGTCAGGCCAGGATAGAGGAGGACATGCTGGGACCTGCCATCTCCCAGGAACACCCCGCTGGTCAGAAATGAGGGCAGGCATTGTCCACAGTGCTGAATGCTGGCGGTGACCCCCGGCTGCCCTGTACTAGCCAGTTCTATTTCCACCCTTCCCTCGCACTGGCAGCACTCCCAACCCCAGACAGAACGGTGGGTGTGAGCCACGCAGGAAATAAGGCTAAGCACAAACTGGCAAGTGCCTGAGCCGGGAAGGGCTGCCTACTCTACAGGCTGGACAGGAGGGAAGGACCGCGCGGCCCCCCTGGGGAGCGAAGAAGCCACTTTTCCTCGCCGTGCTCTGCACGTCTGAAGCAGGTTGGAAGCTTTAGGGACAAAGTGACTCGCTGCTCCCCTGCAGCATGTGCGGGGCTATTGGGGAGGGGGGGTAGGCAGTGTTTTAGATGAACACAAATCTGGTACCTCCGCTTGCCTCTCACGGCAGCACTTTGGAATCCCAAGGGGCCCAGGAGTCACACCTCTGCCAGCAGTGCCCGGCCCTGAGCCACTGAACAGACCTGGCAGAAATCTTTCCTCCAGCTTTCGCCAGAGGAGGGAACCAGTTGGACACACACACTGCAGACAAAGCTACGCCCTCAGCTCGCCCAGTCTTGAATCCTTCTTTCCTGCGAGGCCAAAGGCTCCCAGTGTCTCCAGTTCCCCTACATCTGCAATTCCACTGCCCTTCCTGGCGCTTGTCCCATCGCACAGAGCGAGTGGGCTCTGCTCAGGGATCAGGGCCACGACCAGAACAGAGCAGCAGGCTGGAATATTAAGTGCATCCTGGGCCAACATGAAGAATACTGCTTTAGGGCTCTTAAAATCTGGGTGCTGAAATACCCTCCAAAAGGAAGCGGAACTCAGCTCTGCACCCAGCGAGGGCCTGCTCTTTGGCTACAGCTGGGCGCACAGCACCGTGCGAGCCTGTCCACACCTGATGGCCCTCCGTACACATGGAGAATTGGCCAAGGATGGCGCTCTAACCCCTGCTGGCTCATACAGCTTAGCAGACAATTATAATTGGATTTCAGAGATTATTTGCTCCATTGAGAAGGGCTGAGAAGGGTTTAGCTGGCTCCCCACTGACTAAAGCTCTGTTTCGCAGTGGTGACCGTGTACCACAGTGCTCCCAGACAGACCTGTGGCAGGGTACCGGCTTAGCAGAACACTTCAGCTTAATGAGCCAGACAGCTGACAGGACCAGCTGCAATGGGGTTTATCTTGCATCTAGGCGATTTCATCCCATTTCTGCAGCTCAGGCAAAGCTCTGAGCCCAGATCCAGTCTCCTCCCACAGCTCAGGGGACAGCTCACTAATGGATCATTCAGGCAATCTGAAATCCCTGCCACTCAAACGCATATGTGAGTGGCCGGCTGCCTAGAATTCACAGTGCTGGCCACTCTTCAGTGCCACTAGCCGAGGGAGGGAGAACAAACCACCACTGGGAAAGCTGCCACCCCTAGCCTACAGCACACCCCCAGCAACATCCTCACCCTACAGAGCCCCTGATCACCACCGTAGCACCCGAAAACCCTTCTGGCCCCTGCCTGCTCCCCCTTGCACCTTAGAGCATCCGCCTGGCTCAGCACACTCGAGCTGTCCCCTACCTGTCCTGCAGAGACCTCCAGCACGCAAACACCACTCTGGCAGGTCTTCCAAAGCCTCGGCGGTGACAGGTACGTGGCAATGCAATGCAGTCCAGATGCTGGGAGACCTGCATTCCCCAGCACAAGACAGGGCCCTTGCAAGTACCCTCAAAGCTCCCTCTCTAATTATGTCTGACCTTTCCTTAGAGACCAGCCTGTCCCTTGAGCTGGTTCGGGAGACAGGTGGCACTGGCTTTGAGTACCAGAGCATAGCAGGGAACGCAGCTCTGGGGCCCTGTTAACATCTCAACAACGTTTATTCTGGAATCTGTTTCTTCGCCATTTGAAATTAAGATGTACTCCCACTACCCCCCGATTCCCACAGCTCCAAGGGCTGACAGGACCAAGCCAGGCATGATCCCTGGAACTGGGGATCTGTAACACTTCCACCACCCTCACCTCCTCGGTACCCAGGCTGGAGAGTACGTCTGGTAAGACAAGCTAGCTGCTGGGATGCGGTTAAAAGCCTGACTCCATCGTTCTGGCAGGGCATAAGGACAACCCAAATGCATTGAGGACTCAGAGCGGACAAGCCAAACGTATCAGCCTGGCACAATCCCCACAAAGCTCGGAGAGCGGGCAAACCCGGAGCACTGAAGAAAACCAGGGACCTTCTCGCTGGGGTCTCCAGCCCTTCCCCAGCCCAGGCTCAGCCCCAGTGTGTGGTTTGCCCACGTTAACATTAAAAAACAAACAGTTCTCATTATGTTCGCAGCAGGCCCTTTGCAAGCCAAGCACCGGTGAACGGTTAGCGGGATCGGCAGAGCTACAGCACTAGTTCCTCACAGCTTGAAATGCAGCAGACATCATTCACAGTTTACAAATCCAGGCTTCGGCCGCACACACAGGCTGGAGTCTGGCTGCTCAGATGGACGACTCCTTGGTGGAAGGTGCAAGGGCCTGCAGACGTTTGCAGGAGTCCTGGGCCAGAGGAACAACAGTAATGAATACCCCTGGAACGCCGAGTATAAGTGAGCGTGAAGGGGTCGTGTTTCTCTGCCCCACAAGCCAAGGTCTTGGGGCAGCTGCAGTAGAGGTCTAGGGGAAGACCCTGGGTTTTACAGTTGTTCAGCTCTCCTGCGACCTGCCTGAACAATCACTACAGGTCATTAATGGACTCTCTTCAAAGCCAGCACCCAGCTCCTACGAGGCTGCAGTCGTGTGTCACTCACTCCCGCCCCCACCTGAGGCAGCTAGCTGCCAGCACCACACCTTGCAAACAACCCCTGTGTTTTCTGACAGCACTTTCCTGCGAAGGGGCTGCCTGGAGCTGTGCTCAACTCCCTTCACGAGGGGCTTTTCATCATGCTCAGAGCAGCCCAGGACTGTAACCACCACATTCCTTAGTGGCACTCAAACGCTGCAAGTTCCAGGGCTCCGCTGGCTGCTCACCGGGGCCTGAGAGCTGCACCTAGTCAATATCTGCAGAACTATCCACTTATTCTGGCTGACAAGATTTGGAAGCCCAGCCTGAGACCCAGGGCCCTGGAAGGGGCCACGCACACACAACTCAACGTGGGCCGGCTGCAGCAACTGATGTAGCTGAGGGTGGTCTGGCTTTGGGCAGGGGGTTGGACAGATACCTCCTGAGGCCCTTCCAGCCCCCATCTTCTGTGACTCGATGGTTTTATGAACCTTTGTCTGCAATACCCAGGGCACTGCGGCCAAGGCGGAGCACTGCATGCTGGAATCTGTCATCCTGCAGGCCTCATTCCCCTCCATGTGCAAGATGAGGGCAGATGTATTCCACGATTAGCATGCAATGGGCTGCAGCCATTCACACACATTGGCGTGACGTGGAGGACGTGTGTGCAGAACTTCTCACCTCTTTCCTGCCCTCAGACAATTTCAATCTTGCTCGAGTCCCATCAGCTGCTGGAGAATCAGTAGGTCTCTGTAATGAGACAAGGTGTAAATGGTGAGACGGAATCGGAAGGATCAAAGGGAGCATGGACAGACGGGGGGACAAACTGACACCCCAACATCTTCCTTGCAAGCAGATATTTTAAGTAGATGGTTATTCCCTTATCAAGCCCAAATTTACCCCCACTGGCACAGGACAGGGTCCTACCCACATCCCACAAAGGATCTCCTGTTTGGGGAGTGGATTGACTTATGGCGGATTAATCTAAATTAACCCACAAAACAAGGGCAAGATGCAGCACAGGTCTGGAGGCCACCCTGAGAATAATAGTTCCAGAGGGGAGCCGTGTTCATCTGTCACAGAAAACAACAGAGCCCTGGGGCACTTTTAAAGACTAACAGATTTATTATCGCACGAGCTTTCATGGGAGAAAATCCCACTTCCTCAGATGCTTTGAAGATGGGAAACTTACAGAATGGGAGGAAATTAAATGCAGGGAAGTGTAGGACACAGGATCAGGACAGGCTGCAACAGCCAATCAAAATAAATGTTGGAATTCAAACACTGGGGAACAGCACAAAGAGGAAGGGGAGGTCAAATCACCTGTTGTAATGAGAGAAAAATCCGTAGTCCCTGTTTAACCCCAAGGCAACCGAGTCGAATTTGCATATAAATCGGAGTTCTGCAGTTTCTCTTTGAAGCTGTGATTTGTTATTCATCTGTTTCAGCACAGCTATTAGCAAGTCTTCAATGGAGTGAGCAGAGAGATTGAAGTGTTCCCCATTGGTTTCTGAGTGCTGCAATTTCTGATGTCAAATTTGTGTCCATTTATTCTTTTGTGCAGAGACTGTCCTGTTTGTCCAATATACAAGGCAGAGGGGCATTTCCGGCACATGATGGCATAAGATACAATTCTGCAGTGACCTGGAGAATTACTTTAGCTGTCTCAGACTCAAGGAATATTTGACCGCCACCAATGTAGAACACAATAACCTACAGATACCTTCCTCCCAACATTGCAAGACAAAATATTTGACGTGGACTCCTTCTGAGGGTCGGAACAACAGACTAGACTTCTATATAGATTGTTTCCGCCACCGAGCAAAGGCTGAAATCATGGACAAACAACATCCCTTACACCATAACCTCAGCCATGCAGAGCGCAATGCCCTCCAGAGCCTCAGAAACAACTCGGACATTATTATTAAGGAGGCTGACAAGGGAGGTGCCGTCATCATCATGAATAAATCTGATTACGATCAGGAGGCTAATAAGCAACTGTCCAACAGGAAGTTCTACAAACCACTCCTCTCTGACCCCACCGAGGAATACCAAAAGGATCTGCACCTCCTACTCCTCAAAGCAGCACAGGAACAAATCAAGACAGACACACCAGGGATATTCTATCTCCTACCTAAAATACGCCCCTTCATCTCAGGCATTGGCACGCTTACAGCAGGCTTATCTGGCTATGTGGACTCTCTCCTCAGACCCTAGGCTATCAACACACCAAGCTCTCTGAGACACACTACGGATTTCCTGAGAAAAATCCAATCCATTGGTGACCTTCCAGAAAATACCATCCTGGCCGCTATGGCCGTAGAGGCTCTTTACAGCAACACCCCACACAAAGATGGATTACAAGCCATTAGAAGAACTATCTAAGATGATGGCACAGCTGAACTTTGTGATTTCGTACTCACCCACAGCCATTTCAGACTTGAAGATAATTTATACCTTCAAGTCAGCCACACTGCTATGGGTACCCGCATGGCCCCACAATACGCCAACATCTTTATGGCCGACTTAGAACAACGCTTCTTCAGCTCTCCTCCCAAAGCTATACTTACGCTATATTGATGACATCTTCATCATCTGGACCGATGGTAAGGATGCCCTTGAAGATTTCCATAGAGATTTCAACAATTTCCACTCCACACTCAAACAGCCCCCCCAACCTTAAAC
Source organism: Pelusios castaneus (assembly GCA_007922175.1). Taxonomy (NCBI): domain Eukaryota; kingdom Metazoa; phylum Chordata; order Testudines; family Pelomedusidae; genus Pelusios; species Pelusios castaneus. The sequence continues at coordinate 1,349,598 of ML685755.1, read as the reverse complement.
GGATACTCACCAGCAACTACAGACCACACAACAGAAACATTAAAATAGGCACATATCCTTGCAATAAGCCCCGTTGCAACTTTGCCCTCATATCTACACAGAAGACACCAACATAAGACCTAACCGAACCAGCTACTCCATCAAGGGCTCATTCACCTGTTCATCCACCAATGTGATTTATGCCATCATCTGCCGGAAATGCCCCTCTGCCTTGTATATTGGACAAACAGGACAGTCTCTGCGCAAAAGAATAAATGGACACAAATTTGACATCAGAAATTGCAGCACTCAGAAACCAATGGGGAACACTTCAATCTCTCTGCTCACTCCATTGAAGACTTGCTAATAGCTGTGCTGAAACAGATGAATAACAAATCACAGCTTCAAAGAGAAACTGCAGAACTCCGATTTATATGCAAATTTGACTCGGTTGCCTTGGGGTTAAACAGGGACTGTGGATTTTTCTCTCATTACAACAGGTGATTTGACCTCACCTTCCTCTCTGTGCTGTTCCCCAGTGTTTGACTCCTAACATCTATTTTGATTTGCTGTTACAGCCAGGAGGGAGAAGAGCTGTTGAAACTGAAGGACAATGTTGGCACCAGAACAAATGGGCAGAAACTGGACCTGAATAACTGAGGCTGGAAACGAGAACAAGGTTTCTAACTGTCAGAGGAGGCAGGTTGGGAGGCCATGGTGCAACCAGCCTATGATGGGGACGATCATCCCTGGGAAACCCCTGTCAGGACTTCAGGAAACAGGGGGCCCTTCCACTCCTGTGCTCCTCACATGACCCTTCCACTCAGTCCCTCAGAGCGGTGCGGCACAGAGCTGGGGGAAGCGGTAGGAGGTGTGCGTGAGAGAGAGACAAGGAACGGGGTAAACGCTGGAGGACAGACCATTCACAGCATGCTGAGCACAAAACCCAGACGGGAACAGCAGAGAGCTCCAGGGCTGTCTCCATCCTATGCCCTTGGCTGCACAAGTGGCTCTACCCAGAATGGCATAGTCTGATTGGAGACTGATCATCCACAGGCCCGTCTCCAGCAGAGCACAGCCAAGGGCCTCCCAACTGAAGTAAAGGGGCTTTTCGCACAGGTGTTCACGTATCCCGTCTCTCCTCTGGGCAGCAGCACAGCCCCCACGCAGCTCTTACCAGGTGGATGTTCTCTTTGTTGGCTGGCTGCGATCCTGGTGTGGCGTCCCTGCTTTTCCGTTCCAGGATCACTGGATTCCCCATCATTTTCCACTGAGTTTGGGAAACAGAGAGGATTGTGTGCTAAGCTTTACAGGGAAAAGGGAGTACTGAGACAAGATGAGGATTCTGGCCTCATGTGACCAGCAGATGGAAGTTGGGAAAAGAAGAAAAGACTCTCATAGACAGGACCAACTTGGAATCCAACCCACAAGGTTTGCTCAGAGGAAAGGTGCCAGGCTTTGTTTTGTATGGACACAAACTTTGCAGCTGGCATCAGAGCATGCCCCGGCCCATCTAGATCGACACCCTGTCTGCCAGAAGCTGACACAAGCTCCTCCGAGGAAAGTGTGAAACGATCCTTAGTGGAACCAATGGAGTAACCTACCCTGGAGGAAAGTTCCTTCCTCCAGCCATCAAGTGGTGGCTGCCTGGTGCAGGTGTTTCTGTTCTCACACAGACATCACTGTTACCCTTCCTAACATACCTGCAGATGTGCTGATAACCTGGAGAAGCAGCTACTCCTTTTTATTTTTTTTTTTTTTTTTTTAAAAAAAAACAAAACAAAAATACTAGCTCTGGGAGCCTGCAGCAGTGAGTTCTACTAGTGATTATACATGGTGTTGACATGTTGCCTTCCAAGATCATTGCTTCTATATCACACAGGGTATCTGGGGCACAGTCTCTTTTCTCTGCACCCTTCAGTATTTTATGTACCTCCACAGGAAAGAGGCTTTTTGGTTTCTCCAGACCTTGTCGCCTGCTCCTGGGTCCCTCTGTGCTGTTCTGGAGCCAGGTGACACAGATGGCACACACTCCGCTGGGGCTGGCCGCCCACTGACTTATGTAGAGGATTTTCTATCCCTTTCCTCATGCCCCCCAACACTTGGTGTGCTATTCTGACTGCTGCACCTGAGCAGGGGGCTTCACTAAGCCGGACCACCTGTGCGAGAAGACTATAGAGCACAGGAGAGGGGCAGGCAGGGCCAGGGAGGGACCTCAGGCAGACCCGCACAGACAGCCCTTCTGATGAGGAGGCTGCAGTTACCTTGATGAGGCCGCTGACGGAGCGGGAACGGGTGCGCCTCTGTCCTTGGGGTGTTGGTGCACTGGGCCCAGGAGTGAGAGTCCCAGGATGTTTGTGGAACTAGGAGAAAACACACATGGCTGCACATCAAGGGTTACGCGTGACAATGCCCCAAATCCCTGGCTCAGCTCCAGGCCACAGCAACCCCACAGTGCCCAGGTGACCCCAACACGTCAATCTGCTCAGGAGCTGTCGGGGATACTGCTGAACGGCCCAGCCTGCAGCCAGCAGCAAGGCAGGCTCCCTCAAACCTCCTCTCCTCTGGACACTACCTGCCGGATGAGCTTTTTCTTCTTGGCAGAGTCCGGCATGTTGTGGACATGGCGGAAGAGCTCCTGCAGCGCCGCCTCTGTGTGCTGCTGTGTCTCGTCTTGATGGGAAGGGGCCAGCCTGCTCTGCTTCTGAGGCTGCAGCTCTTTGGAGCCAGGAGACGTCAGCAAATCCAGGTCGTCCTGGGAAAGTAGAGGGACATGGCTGTGTTCCCATATCACTACCTGCAATTGGTCAGGTAGGGCGGCCCAAGGATAAGTACCTGTCACTGCACAGACTGCCCTTGGGGACAGGTAATAGGCCTGGGGTTAGACCCGATCTACGACGGCATCATGCTCCAGCACCTCCGCCCCGTGACGCGCCGGATTTCCCCAGTGCCATGGCCTGGCGGATCGTGAGCCATGGCAGTTTTCCCAGAGACCTGCTAACTCCTCCTCCACTCTGGGCCGAGCCTACTCTCAGGACTGATTCCGTTTTCAGTAAAATGGCCACACAGCCCAGAGTGGCGTGGTTTCCTCCCACCCCCGTCGGCCGGTGCTCGTCTGCTGTCCTCACCTTTGACGCGTGCACTCTGGACCCCAGGTAGTGCAGCCTGGCACATTCCCGAACATATGCCGGAGCCTGGGCAGGGAGGGAAGGCAGTGAGCACAGACAGAAGCTGTCATGTCCCATGGGTCTTGGACCGCATGACACGCCCCAGAGACCAGCAGCGTCCAGAGCCCCTTCGCTAGCACATTTCTCTGCCCAAGGCAGCAACAGCAACTGTGTTACAGTGTGCGTCTGCTGAGACATGAAACCAACCCCAGTGGAGCCGAGAGAGTCCAGCCAGCCCAACGGACGCTGAAAAGGATCTCAAGTGCTTTCTCCATCTGCACACAAGCCCCGAGGCTCGGGGTGCCCAGGATGAAGCCCGACCAGAGAAGGAAATGCTCACCTCAGGATGCTATGGCTTGCAGAGAGGAAACGGGCACACAGAGCAGCAGCCCCAGGCCTAGGAGACCTTTCGCACAGCTGGGGAGCGTGCTGGATGGCCCAGCCAAGGCTACCCTGCAAATGGGCTCTGTCCACCCCGAGAGGATCTGAACTGGTGTAGACATGTCCCAGCAAACCACCCTGAACTGCCTGCAGTGCGGGGCCTCTGCTCTGCTCACAGCCGACCAGCTCAGCCCCAGCCCCATGCCCGACCATCCCACCTGCATACTGATTCAGTTCCTCCCACACTCAGCCAGGGGAGAGCCCCATGAGATGCTCTCCTCTAAACAGGGACCCTGGGATCCCAGAAATGGGGGCCTGTTAATGTCCCCTTTAAACAAACCTGCCAAGCCACTGCCTGAACTGGCCTGCAGACGGTGCTGTTACGCTGCCCTGTGCTTTTGCATTGCACAGCTACATGACTTGATTGCCGCTGGCTGGGCCAGTGTCTCCTCTCCAATCACTAATGGAAACTAGCAACTTCTCAAAGCCCCCCACAAGGAGGGCACAGCTGCAGCTCTGTGAGAGCCCCCCCAGGAAGGGTGTATGGAAGCAACAGGCAGGGCAGGGGTCCGAGGCCCTCGTGGGGCACACTGACCTTGAAGAGTTTCTGCGAGTGTTTGATCATGAAGCTCACACCGTTATTCAGCTTCGCGATATTCTCCTGCAGATCGTTCGCGGTCACCTGGTGAGGGGGAAGCCGAACACGCTCATTAGAAGGGGAGGTGGCTGGGGGCTCTGGATGGCTCTCTGGGGCAGTTCTTGTCCCGCTGCTCAGACACACGGCATACCCCCAGGAGACTGCACAGAGCCAAAGCCTGCGTGGAGAGGAAAGCAAAGCAGAGAAAGGCCAAGGCAATTCTCAGAAGCAGCCGGAGGTGGAGAAATGCACACGGGCTAGTCAGAGCTGAGGCAGGCTGCACCATGGCAGGTCAATCCTGACCACCAGCTCCCCCCCCTTTCCCAGGCCTGTGTCCCCCGTCACTCCTGACCCACGGCCCC
>ML685755.1:1266617-1345062 GCA_007922175.1 Pelusios castaneus | reverse complement strand
CACCGTCACTCCTGACCCACGGCCCCAGGGTCCCTCCCAGCTCCGCCGCAGTGCCCTGCCCCGCCCCACAGAACCACCTAGCAGTTGCTTACACTTCTGGGCCACAGGATGTGGGGTGCGAACATGAGGGCCAGGTTGTGGGCAGACATCTTGTTCTTGTCCTGTTTCTTGGCCGTTTGGTAGAGCAGGTCCAGCAGCAGCTTAAGCAGGTTGCGGTTGGGTGGGGGAAGGATCAGGAAGAGCAGCTGCAAGGCCTCGATCTGTCGTTCCTTATCTGGCGTGCGGCTCTTGTTCCCCTTGGCATCCAACTGCATCAGGTCTGCGAGCCAGGCACAGGAGCTGACGGCCACGTGGAGCCCCTCAGGGGTCCGTAACCAGGAAGCTCTCCCTCCCCATATACTGAACGTCTCCAGACACACCTTCCCTGACCAACAGAACGGAACCCTCTGCATCCCCAGCCCTCCACCACCCGGGCTGAGACGTAGACGGGAACCCCCCTTCTCGCGCTATCCCCAGGGGTGGTTCACCTTGTGTCCCGCCCGTTCATGAGAGCTGTTCTAGAGAGAAGACCTCCCTGGGGTGTGGCCTGTTGACACGAGCTCAGGTCCCACTCTTTGTGGCCCTCTCGCCTACTGACCTGCAATCTTGAGGTGGGCATGGAAGTGTTTGTGTGTCAGCAGGGGCTCCGGTAATTCACCCAGGAACATCTTCAGCAAAGAGGCCACATCGTTGGAGTGAAACTCCCCTGCTTCCAGGTCAATATCGACCCCGCTGTTCAGGGCATCCTTCAGGATCTGCTGCCGGATGCTGTTCCCAGGCACCCGAAACAAGCCCTCCGTTCGCAGATCTGCTCGCAGGGAGGGGGGGAAGAGAGCACTCGTGAGGAGAGGGCTCCCGACCTCTGACACAAGCAGCCCCTGCCCAATGTCCATTCTAGCCATCTGTACGAGACCCCACACAGAAGGCCTCACTCAGCGGGCTATAAACACACAATGTGCCAAGGAATGCGTGTGGGACCAGAGGGGAGAGAAGGGCCAAGAGCTGCCCCTGGTGACTCTGGCTCCCAGTGCCGCACATGATTCAAGCGCAAGACCCTGATGCTGGCAAGTTTGGAGCCCAGCACACCCAGCCGGATGCCCCCTGGGAGTAGAAAGATGGCACGAGAGCTGAGGGTCACTTACGCTTGTGCAGGTATTCAATCAGCTGGGAAACCTGGGCAATGCCCTCCTCGGTCAGTGGGGAGCCGAACACCACCGCTTTATCTGGGAAACAAAGTGACCCAGTCAGCACATGGGGGACAGGAGCAAGGCACACCCAGCACCTCTAGCTCCAGGGGCCACAGAGCTGGGCCAGGCATTTTCCTCCTGTGAGACCAGGACTTCCAGCCAGGGGGTCAGGTGCTGGGGGTAAAGGCCACAAGTGAACCCCACTGCCCTGACACCATTCACAAGCACCTCCAAACAAACCCTTTTGCCTTGCAAAGGCTGCATTCAAGTGGCTTTCACCAATCGGTGTGTCAGAGCAATGCAGCTGCAGATTGGTTATTAAACCCCTGGAAGGAAAGCGACGTCAGACCAGGGCACCTCAACCGTGCAGGGATGTGCTAGCTACTGGAGTGAGAAAGTTAAATAAGACCACTTCCCCTCCAGTGCCGAGTCCCCGCACAGAGATGCAATGCATGGAAGAGGGGCCTTTAATAAGTCAGCCCTAGATTCAAGGTTTATTACAGAGGCAGCCAGAATAGTCATAAGGTTAGAGGTTTATACAGGGTGAAGAGGGTGGGTGAGGTTCTGTGGCCAGACTAGATCTTGCTGGTCTATGAGACGAGTGAAAATTAATCCTTGTCTCCTGCTACCAGCCCCCCAGCTTCCGCAAACAGAGGTGCAAAGGGCCAAGAGGCAGAACAAGAGAAATGGGAGCTCACAGGCAGGTCTATACAGAGGGTGGCATCTCTCCACGGTGAGGCTCTTCTCTCACTCCCCGGTGTTTGCTCCCATCACGTGAGGTCACCAGCCAGAACACAGGTGTAAGAGTATCCAAGCCCCTGCTCAGCAACTCAATCAGCTGCTGCCTAAGCCTGGAGGACTGAGTCCCTAAGCCCCCAAGACATCTAAATTCCTGTCCCTGAGCAGGAGCAAAACCTCTCTGGAACGGAGGTTGCTGAGTTGCCCTGACTCGTGCCTAGGCCCCAGCAAGATGCACAGCGCAGGTCTTGCCTGGCCTCTCTTACTGTGGGCCTGAGCCAGTGAGCCTCTCAGAGCACATTGACAGGATTGATCTTGCAAAGGTGAACAGGAACAACCAGGTGAGGGATTTTCTGAGGTGGGGTGTGTGTCCCCAGGATACCCAATGGCCCAGTGATCAGGGCACTCACTGGGATGTGGGTGACCTGTTTTCAAGTCCCCATTATTCCTGACTTGGAACAGGGACTTGAACTTGGGCCTTCTGGATCACTGACCTAACCCCCGGGCTAGTTGGCATGGTGGGATGGGTCTTGCTCAGTCTCTCCTGTTGGAGTAGATCCACTTTCCATAACTAGACAAACAAACATTCATTGGGTCAGAGAGAGACTGACTCTCTAGCCAGTAATGCCTGGGAGATGGGAGAGTCCTTGTCCCAAACGAGGCCAAGCAGGTCTCCCCTCCCACACGAGTGCCCTGACCACAGGCTGTCATTGCGTTTTCTTGAGAAAGGGGGGGCCGACTTAGGAATCGAACTCCAAGAGGGCCTTCATGGCTGCGACTCCCAAGCTGAGAAAAATGCCTCCCTCCAGTCCTAGCTACCTTGGAGGGATGGGGCTCAGGCTGGCTAAGGAAGGCTGCTGTCCACTCTGTGAATCCCATTCCTAGGCACCTAACTCCGCCAGGCATGGCATAAATCGGAACCCTAACCCCAACGATGCATACCAATGGAGGTCTAAATTCGCTGTGACTGCTCGGGCAAGAGGTCTGGGAGTCATAGTGAAGGGTTCTCTGAAAACATCTGCTCAGTGCACAGCGACAGTCCACAAAGCTAACAGCATGTAAGGAGCCGGTAGGAAAGGGCATACAGATCCCTGGTTTGCCCACACCTTGAATACTGCATGCAGCTCTGACCGCCCCGTCTCAAAAAAGGTACGTGGAGGAGGCAACAAGAATAGATGAGGGTAAAGAATAGCTTCCATAGGTGAGATTGGAAAAGATGGGACTGTTCTGTTTCGAAAAGAGGTGACCAAGGGCATCGAAATGATGGAGTGTCGAGAACGAACTAGCCCGTTCAGGTCACTGAAGCATTAAGGTCACTAATTAAAGAAAGGAATAGGCAGCAGAATACACAAACAAAAGGAAGCATTTCTTCACACAGTGCAGAGTCCATTTATGCAACTTGTTGCCAGGGGATGATGAAGGCCAAACCTATAATGGGGTTCAGAAAAGAATTAGGTCGGTTCCTGGAGGACAGGTCCATCAATGGCTATTAGCCAGAATGGTTGGGGATGCAACCCCATGGTCCGGGTGTCCCTAAACCTCCAACTGCCAGAAGCTGGGGCTAGACAACAGGGATGGATTACTTGAAATTGGCTGTTCTGCCCATTCCCTCTGAATCACCTGGCACTGGCCAGTTAGCAGACAGGACACTGGACTGGATAGACCATTGGTCCGACCCAGGCTGGCCCTTCCTCTTGTATAAAGAACGTGGGCACCTAACCCAGGACTGAGTTTTCCCAGAAAAGTGCTCGCTAGTTTAGGGAAAGGCTAGCTTTTTAACATTGGAAGAGCGTTCCCCTCAGCTCTGAAACTCCTGCCAGCACAGACGCAGTGGGGACGTGATGCATGGCTGTGAAAACACTTGTAGATTGTACCAAGAAAGGTCAAGCTCTCCGGGATCTTCTTCCTGGAATCTGGGCTGATGGAGGCTCAATTCTGAAAGCCATTAAAATCAGTGCTCTAGAGCACACAATAAAAAAGCCACCACACAAATACAACTCCTTAAAAGGCTGACAGCTCTCCTCCCAGAATCCATCCCAAGAGCTTTAAAGAGTCAGCGCTGCCTCCAAAGGGAAGGTTCAGCTACCGCTGCAGCTATCGAGTGTGGCTTTCCGGTGGGCAGCTGGTCTGAATGGAAGCAAAGGCTGATGGTAAGTGGGTATCAGGGTCGCACAGAGAGAGTTCTTTAACTTCTGCCCAGCTGGGTGACGCAAGAAAACTTATGATGAATGCCTGAGCCTGCCTTGAAGAGTGGGCGGGAGACGCAAGCAACAGAGGAAAAGCTTCTGAAAGCCCTTGGCACTAGGCTGGAGACTTGCCAGACAGCACGGTGGGTGCCAGCGAGTGATGAGAAGAAAAGGCTGAGCATTTAAGTAGACTTCAGAACATTTGAAGACACAGTGAATTCACCAGGGGCTTGGCACCACCCACCTGCATCATTAGGTGCCTACATCCAACATTCAGAAAACCCCAGCTCAGCTGCCTCTTGACCTGCAGGCCCCCACATTTCCCAGGCACCACGTTTCCACCAGGGAAGTCCTCTCTGCATCTAAGTTTCCACTGACAGACATGAGCAGAGCTGCCAGGCTGCTCGGGCCCTAACTCATGGCTAAGTGCCCCCACCTGTGGGCCTGATCCAATAGGCATGCTCCGAGCCACCCAAAAGACAACCGGACCAGAGTCTGTGGGGTGGGCAGGTATTGTCCCTGTTATACTCAACAGTGCAGGAGTTAGGGCACTCATCTAGGATCGGGGGAGACCCAGGTTTGACTTTCACTCTACCTGACTTGGTGGTAGGGACTTGAACATGGTTTACCCCTATCCTGGGGCTGTCCCCTGCCCGTGGGCTATGGAGGCAGTTGCATCCAATGAACGATAAATTATTTGTACAAAGTGGAACAACTTCAACAGGAAAGCTCCAGGGAGCCCTAGCCCACAGTGCTCAATAGCCAGATGGTTAGGACACTCTCCGGAGAGGTCGGTTCAAGGCCCTGCAGCTACAGGGCGTGAATGAGTGGTGTCTCTTTCACTCTGTCCAGGTGTGTTAGGGCTGATCTGGCATAGGCGCCTAACACCAGGGAATCCTGAGCAGAGCCAGAGACAGGCCCTTCCTCCAGCCCAGAGTTTGGTACCTGGCTAGTAGGGCCTGACAAAGCTGGCTTTCTGTTGTCCCCCAATAGTAACAGGGGAGGCCTAGTGCTCCTGGGAAACTCAGCCCAGGAATACACTGCAAGATCTGAATGGGAGCTCAGAGGCAGAAGGAAGGTACTGAGCAGTCACATGGACCCCTGGCTCCCAGTCTACAGACATGCTGCAGTGTGACCAGTTGGGTACGCCTGACCAGCTCTGATCCATCACATCGATTGGGCTCTGACCTGGTCCTGACTGGCAGCTCGCAGGGCAGGAAGCATGGCTTCACGGGTTAACCCCACATTCTCACAGGGGCTGGTGGGAGCTACAGTGCTCAGTGTTAGAGAGAGGCCACCCCAAGAAAGGCTGCCACTTTGGGAATGTCGAGAAGAGACGCTGAGACCTCCCTGCAGGCAGAAACACAAGAGGGGGCTGCCTTTCATTCCGACTGCTAATCGGCCACAGCCTTGGTTTGGTTCAGGTAGGGGTCCTAGTCGCGGATTACAGCCCCAAGGTGCCGGGCGCTGCCTTGAAGAACTTACAAGCTCAACAGGAGACACGACAGGTGGATGCCACAAGAGCACGTGCAACCTGCCCGGCTCCCAAGAGCACCTTGAAGCGTGAGCGTGGTGTGTGGCAGAGCTCATGGGATCTGGATTCAAGACGTCAGAGGTCCACATCAAACTGTGGAGACAGGGGCCAGGCAGAGCACCTACCTTTACGCTTCAGAGACATTAGGGAGCGAAAGAAGCCAGAGGCTGTGCCGGCGCCCCCGGGCAGGTTGGGGTCCTCCTCCCCCAACAGTTGGGCCAACTCTGCTCCAGGCAGGTCGATGAGCCGGGTGATGTTGCTGACCACCAACTCTGTGAAGACTTCAGGCTTCTCGTGCCGCAACTTCTCCACAAAGAAGTCAGGGTTGAAGATGACCGTTTGCCCACGGAGAGAGGAGTCATTGCAGATAACAAATCTGCAGATGGCATCACTAGGAAAGAAAGAAAGAGAGACAGTTGTAAAACATTTCTTCACTCGTACAGCCAGGGTCTCCCCAGATCACTCTGAAAAGCCATCTACTCACACTGGAGTGGCCAGCGTGTTCCTAGAACCTCCGCCTGCCCCACGCTTGCTGTTAATCAACAGCACGTGTATGCTCAGTGGAGCTGGGACAACAGCTACCTTGGGTTTTGTTTTTTAACATTAGAATTAACAACTATACCCAAGACAAGATGCACAAATCAGTGCAGCTGTCTCACAACTCAGCCTAATAAACCTTGCCAGCAAGATTTCAGGCCGCTAGCTGCCTTGGGGGAGAAATCTCAGAGAACGGCCTCCCAAAGAGCTACTGTAATTATCAGCCAAACTTTAAAGCTGAGGGCTCTAGCTGTGACAGTGAGTCTGCCTCCCAAAGAACATATCCCAGCCACACAGGGAATGCTACGGTGCAGCCTGCCAAATAAGCCACAGGCCCCAGTGCATCGGATCGAGATCAGGGACTGGATCTCACCGAAGAGAAGAACAGCTGCAATGTGCTCGATTTTCTCCCAGTTAGGAGCTGCCTTCATGCTCACAGCATATTACTAGTGGGGCCCAACATCAGGGTGCCTGCAGCGTACGCATGCACCACTAACAGTCAGGATCCAGCTGAACATCAGGACTTTCCTCCAGCTTTCACAAAGGTTCAAATGGGTCCCACAGCACCAACAGCAGGCTAGCATTTACCATCCCAACTGGGAGCGTTAATCATATTTTACCGCTGTAAACTACTGTTTACAAATAGCAACCAAGGGAGAAGACAGAAGAAAATCCCAACTACACATAGAAAGGTAACCACAATCTACAGTTTGTCGTTGTCCTGTTATTTGTGAGCTCCAACAACTATTATGCATCTTTGACCTAAAAGGCAGAAGGACTGAAGCACAATTGCTAGGAGAAAGCACCAGAATAAGCAACAAGAGAACGTGGGATTTGGACTCCAGAGAGGAAAATGCTTGCTGGAATCACCAAAAGCCAGATTTGCAGCCGGCTCCCTGCAATTTGTGCCGAGCGAGACCCCCAACAGGAACCCTCCCGCTGTCACCTGAGCATGGTGAGGGCTGTTTCGAGAGAATGGTGGCGACAGAAAGGATGCAAGGCAATTGAGACTGGCAAGATCCTACCAGCGTAACACAGCTGCATCCCTTAGGCTAGCCTAGGCAGGATGCTACTATCTCCAGCAAGGACAACATACGTCCTAGGTACCACCTGACCACTTCGATCCAACACAAATCCTCTTGCTGGCTGCAAAGACTCACTGAGGGATCTCACAGAGCCAGGTGACTGGGCAGTGACACAGCAGACATAGCTCAGTGTTGATAAATGCAAAGCAATGGACACTGGAAAACAATCCCAAGTATACATACGAAATGGTGGGGTCTAAATTAGCTGGTACCACTCAAGAAAAAGATCTTGGCGTCATTGTGGCTAGTTCTCTGAAACCATCTGCTCAAGGTGCAGTAGTAGTTAGAGAAGCCAACAGTGTGAGGCACCATTAGGAAAAGGATAGGTAGGTAAGACGACAGAAAGTGTCATGTCTCTGTATAAACCCCTGGTACACCCACTCCTGGAAAACTACGTGCAGTTCTGCTTGCCCCACCACAAACACGGATGCTAGAAGAGCAACAAAATAATTGGAGGTGCAGAAGAGTTCCCACAGCAGGAAAAATGAGACTGCGACTGTCCAGCTGGGAACAGAGATGATTGGGGGGATCCGAGAGAGGTCCAGAACAGCAGGAATGATGTGGAGAAAGTGAAAAAGGAAGTGCTAGTTACCCCTTCACATAACACAAGGAAGGGGGTGAAATCACTGAGCAGGAGGTTTGAAATCCAAACATAAGGAGCCATGTCTTCAGACAACGCACAGGACAATTCCTCACCAAGGGAGGCTGTGAAGGCCGAACACTAATTAGGTAAGTTCAAGGGTTAGGGTTAGTGGCTATTAGCCCAGGGGTCAGGGATGCAGCCCCATACCCTGGGTCTCCCAGAAGGAGGGACTGCACGGCAGGTGAAGGAGCACACCGCCTGGCCCCAGCCACTGCTGGCAGAGAAGATACTGGGCTAGCTGACCCAACTGGCTTTTCTTACCATTAAATGTCGACACCCAGCCTGGCCCTGCAACGCCCCAGGCCCTGTTATTCACACACTAGCCACTTCAGCTCCCCCCAGAGTAGACGCGCAAATACTTTCTAGGAGCTACCTCAAGCAGCTCAACCTTCGTATCTAGACAGAGAGAGGAAACCCACTGCACGAACCCCAGATAACTCTCCAGGTGAGAGCCAAGCAACATGATCACCATGCCTATCCCAGAGGTTCCAGTTGCAGTAAATTCAGCAATGCCTAATGCAAAAGCAGACAGAAAACCAAATCTCTTACATGAATGCCGAGATCTTTTGGGGAGGCATTGCGAAGGAAAGCCACGGAGAAAAGAACTTGCTCCTTGTTTGCAGCAACAAAGACACCCGCCTGCTGCAGCACAGCCTATGCAAATTCCAAGCATGCTGCAGAACACAAGGGCGCATTATTGCTCTGAGGGCCTCTGGCACACACTGGGCATCAGCCATCAGCAGAGACCAAACAGAAAAGCCGGACAAACCGATTATGGCTCTTGCCAAAAGCCAGTGTAGCTGGAGTCTGGTGGCAAGTGATTCCATCTGCACGGAAACGAGGAGCGAGATGGGGACGGCTTGGGCTTCAGCATCCTAACAAGAACCTACCCAACAGGCCCCATGTACCCACCTGTGCAACGAGCGGAGCCACGTCCCCTGGCTGGGCTGAGCACAGCTCCATTTTGTAGTGATAGCAGGTCGCCACCGTGTCCCTGAACCGTGCGAAAGCCATGCACTCCCACTGGCCAGTCAGGCTGTGGGCTCATGTGACGGCTGGTGCGCATGGGCAGCCTTGTCTAGTGGTCAGGGCTTTCAGCTCTTTGAGCTGCAGAGGTGGGCTTTGGTAGGACAGTCGGGGCCCTGTGCCAGCTACCAACGGCTGCCTTCCCTCAGGAGCCGAGAGAGGCAGGTGGGATCTCCTCCCTGGGCTGCCCCCAGGCTAGCTGCTCTGCCCCCCCACAGCTAACCCAGCCTGGGCAGCTCTTGCAGGCATGGCTCTTTAACCCCTTCTTGCCCACTGTGGGGTTTGTACACCCACCACAGCATATTCTTGAGGCCTTCTCCACCCTCTTACAGTATCCTTAGTAACTATATACCCGTCTCCAGTTCTCCCACTTTCTGCTCCCTGTTCCATGTTTCCCTGGACTCCTGTTCCTCTCTGACTGACACAGCTGGAAACTGCCTTCAATCGCCTACTGCTGCACTTCAGTGGGCCTTTTAATTTACAAAGGTCAATTTATTAGTGCCCCTTCCTCGCACACAAAGATCCCTGTGTATCGTTATTGCTAATCAGAATGGAAATGTAAAGCAGGACCCCATTTCCACACAGAAATAAAGCCCCCGCAGGCCCTGCGTACAATAATCCTGTAATCTGCAACGATGCATTGTGTAACCTTCAGACAAAGCCCCCTGCTCCCCCCAGGGAAAAGAGAAGTGCCCCACCTACACACAGTTCACAGAACGGAGGCAGAGGGGAGACAGGCATTTGACTCAGACATGTTATTTCCATTTTCTGCCTTGTTTGTAATTAGAATTTCTTTCATCCCTGCTTTTATACACCACTCATCACCATGGTGTCCGAGTGCCTTCCATCATCTCGAAGGGCACAGTAAAGCTTGCTTTCCCTTCCCACTCCTCCCCTAAGTGGCACACGGTTTTAATGTTCGGTAGGGCTTGGGTTTGTTATTATGGAGAAAGCTAGGACAAAGCAGTGGGCTCTACGTTGTGCTCAGCAGATTCATGGGGAACATAGCTCCTCCTGGGAGCCAGTCACGGGAGTCCCATGCTCAGGGACAAGTGGCAGGAAAAGCTACCACGCCCACACCTCACGCTAGGCGCGTCTGTGCCATTATTTCAGTGGAGGGCAGCTGTGGACAGATGGCACAATTACGCACCAGGAGCGGATCCCTTGTGTACCGAGTCAATCCTGTGCAGGACTAAGTGAGACCTAAGCTGGCAAACAATAGTTACTCGTGGAAAGAGTTTGAAAAGCAAACAAATGGGATAATACAGTAAGGAAGTGAATGGAAAATGTCTCCAGTGATGTGACAGGTGTGCGACTGGGCATTGCCTTTATAGCAGGATACTCGAGAAGTAAGTTCTATGGACTTAATGGAGTTACAGCAGTGTGAAATCTGTGTTTGGGAACTTAGAACCAGCCCAGACAACATTAAGTCTCAGCAGCGGGTCAACATATGTGAATCGAGATTTAAGAGTCAGAGAAACCAGTGAGGAACCATTTGCAAGAAGTGATGAAGGCATGGAGCATTGACCCTCCTGGTAAAAACAGGGATGCTGGAAGGCCCAGACAAAATTAACTACTTGAGTGCCACCTGATGAACCTGGCAGACGGGGAAAATTGCATCTCCAATGCCCTGCTGTGCGGCTCCTCGTTCTCAAAGTCAAGTCTCAGTCACTGCACAGGGGGGTGCCATAACATCCAGCAGTGAAAGGGTTAAAGTTTATGAAACAAAAGGGCAGAAAGATAGACGGACTCCACAACTCGCAGAACCAAAATGAGAAAACAGAAGAAAGAAAACCCAGGGCTAATGAAGAACGCAGTGAGATCGCCAGGAGATACCAAGGGCTGAGTAAAAAATGAGAGTCCTGTGGCACCTTATAGACCAACAGATTTTCTTCGGCATAAGCTTTTGTGGACTATAACCCACTTCGTCAGATGCAGTGGGTTATAGTCCACGGAAGCTTATGCTGAAGAAAATCTGTTGGTCTATAAGGTGCCACAGGACTCTCATTGTTTTTTGCTGTACAACAGACTAACACGGCTCCCCTCTGGAAATTTCTACCATGCAAGGGTTGAGTGAGATGCAGAAATCACTACATAGAAAAACGTAATGGATTCTTCACTTGGGTGCTCACAAAGGAAGATGAGGACACTGATGCCCCAAAGAACAAATATTTCCCCAGGGAGGAAGAAGAAATATTACAGGAAACAGATTGCGCCAGAAGAGAAGAGGAACAAGACCATCCGGATTACACTTAATATTGAATTGAGAGTTAACATTGTTTTGAGACTTAAAACAGGACTAAAATCCCTTTAAATGTAAGACAAAGATTGAATTCTGTCATCGGGTTTGGCACAATAACTCTTCATAGGACAACTTAGTTTTCTATATAAATGTTGAGTACAAATATTTAGTAATATTTGCATAGATTATATTTATAAGCTCTTTGGGACAGGGACAGTCTTTCTGTTGAGTGTCTGGTGCCTTGCACAGTGGGGTGTCAATCCCCCACTTGTATTTCTAAAGTCTAACGCAATAGAAATAATAAATAAAAATCAAAAATGCTTCCTTGTTGAAATTTTGCCCTGCATGCCTCACATTTATTTGGGATTACTTTAAAAGACTGAATGCTGTTCATGCTTCAGATTTCACCAGTAACTCATCTTCACAAACCTTTGCATGCTGGTTAGTAGCAGGATTTACAATAGTCAAGTTATTGCTACAATCCGTCATCAAATTGAGTGTCATCGATTAAAACACAGACCACACCCTGCTGTGGATCTAGACACAAAGAAAAGTGCCCTTAAAGTGGAAAGTGGCAGGGCTAAGAGATTCAAATTGTTTGCCGTTAGAGAACAGATTGAAAGCGACAGCATGCATGTGGCATCAACTAACACTGCAATAGCAAGACTGGTTACGGAGGACATGGCACTTTCATGGACCTCCACTACCCAGGAGCTTGGAAAGCTCTGAGAGAATTTTACACGTTAGAGGGAAGTTGCTCACGTTCGGCCTGAGCCCAGAAGGGAATTCGGTTTTGGAAAATGTTAAGAAAAGGCCCTTTGTTCCCGGAGGGGAAGTCTGCAGCTGTAGTGTCTTTAATGAAGTCCAGGTGAGTTCTCGTGCTGACACGAGAAGGACAAAACAGGCGCGTGGTTGGGAGCTGAGCCGCACAGGCACGGCAAGACTTCTCCATGGACTGAGTGTGGAATCCCCCGTGTAATGCTCAACTCCCCCTTCTTGTGACGCGAGGTAGTGCACACAGCACACACGTGTGCGATAGGCAGTGTTCACACTTGTTCGTAATGCATCCACGGGAGGGGCAGAAACACCGCCACTGAATCCCTAGAGTGCTGTGCCAGGCACTTCAGCGAGGCAACGACGAAACGCAACGACAGACGTGTCCCAGCTTTGGAGGCTGCAGTCTTTGTCATTGGCTCCAATTGTTCCAATTTTGAACCGAGAGAGGCAGAGGTGGGAGGCAGGCTTGGGCCCAATCCTGCTCCCACTGAAGTCAGCACCACACTGGCTCCTTACCTTGAAGAGCAGCATTCCCTCCCTCGCATTGGCTAATGCAAGGCAAGTAATCCAGCGAGCTCAAAACGTGGGGGGAGGCGGAGGCAGCCGCAGCTCCGGGATGTACACCACATAGACCGGAGCTAAGGGGAGAACCCTGGCGGTTTTCGTCGCTCACAGGATTTAACCGCTCACCTCCGAGAGGCCGTTCTCTGGAGGGACCATTTCCAGAGCTCAGCCTCGGAGAAGAATTCAGGTTGTGAGTTTGTAAACACATGGGTATAGTGTTTTGGAACAAGCCCTGAGTAGAGATGCTGCACAGCCCACTAGCTAGGTGTGAGGCAGAGCTTAGGCAACCCTCAGGGTTTATCTGCTGCCAGCTCCTCCCTCAGCTATCCTGCTATTTTCAGTAGTCTGGTGGGCTACCACCAGAGCCTTCCCTGCCAGCTCCTCCCTGCACCAGTGAGCCGCCAGAGCCATTCTCTAAGGCGTGCAGCGATACACCACAAAGCAAGTGTGGACGCAGCCTGCCTTTCAGCGCAGCAGGTAGAGCCTGGAAACACAGCCTTCAAAAGAAAACGGTGGCAGTGCACAGCTCTCCACTCAGGGCTTGTCTGCATGGGAAAGGTTTCCATATGGTATGTTTTTCTCCGCCGGAACAGAAATTTCACTGCTTTTGCAGCCACACGTTCTGTGCCGCTCCACAGCCAGAGGAGCTCATTAGCAGCCCTGGGGTGGAGGAGTTGCATGGGAACACCTGTGCCCTTATACATGTGCCAGTTCTGCTGTAACTATCCCAACATACCATGCCACTTGGTTTAAGCTACTTCTCGTGTGAACAACGGCATGCTCTCAATATAGCCATTTCGACTCTGGACCGATATCCCAGGGTGCGATGTTCCACTGCTAGATTCTCTGCAGTCTGGGATTTTTCTTGCGGCATATTGCGAGATATCTGCCAGCACCTATGGGAATTCCGGGACCCAAAGGCCAATGATTCCTTAGGGTTCACTAGGCTAGCTTCATTTTCAAAGTGTCGTCAGACAGCATGGAGGAAGCACTGGTGAGCACAATAACCCTGGGAGGGCGTCCAGCTGTGCTGGCAGCCACGCAGTCAGATGGCTTTGGATGGGCGAGGAGGCATCCATCGCATAATGTTTTGCAGACTCTGCTGGAGGAGGAGAAATCAAGTAGTCACTGCTGCACGACATTTTCCTGGAGCAGCTTTGCTCGGCCACCGAGCACCAACAGGTGCTGCCGTGCCGGGTGACTACTGATGGCGGGTGCCAGAGACCCAGGCCATGGAAAGCTGCTCCCCTTGAGATCTGTGCCAAGCCCACCCTGGAGTAGAAGCAGAAGAGTGTGCCAGTTCCTGGCAGCCTGGAGAAGCGCGTGGCCGTCGTTCTCCAGAAGATCATGCCTGCACACTTGCTCTTGGTAGGTCAGCGATTGAGGCTGCTGTCGTGGAGGTTTGCACTGGTGTGGAGGACGCTGCTGCTTTAATTCCAAAGCTGGGAAATGCACAGGAAGTAGATGGATTTACATGGTTATGTGGGCTACTGATGGGATCCACATGTCTTATTTCCCCCCCGCTAAAAAACCCACCCAGGCCTTGGCATTCACCAACAGAAAGGGGTATTTCTCCAGTGGTGCGGGACAGGACAGGCTATCTGATCACCACAGGAGCAGCTTCAGCAATATTAAAGGGGGTGGTCTACAAAAGTCCAAGATCTCTATGGAAATGGAACATTTGCTCCCATGACCACAACAGACGTTGATGGTGACAGATGCAATCCCTCATGTCACTCTGGCAGATCCAGCTTGTCCTCTGCTTCCCTGGCCAACAAAGCTTCTTAGCGGAAACAGGAGCTCTCCCCTGAGCAGCAGCAGCAGCAGGAGGGTGGAGAGTGCATCTGGAAGACTGAAGGGAAGATGGAGGTGCCTGCTGTCAAGGGTGGAGAGTTTCTGAGACTATCAGCCCTCTCTAACTGCTTGCTGTGTTGTCCCAGCATTTGTTTCCCTGTCAACAGTGATAAAACGTTACTCTCCTGCACCCCAATTTTGGAATTCCCTTCTCCTATGTTTTTCCCAGTCTGGGACGTGCTTGGAAAAGGCATGAGATTTTCCACCTTATTTTGCCCTTCCCCCAGAGCCCCGGAACAACTGCTAGATTGGGGGAAATGCACCAGTTGATAACAGCATGGGTACCTCTGCAGGCTCTCATTACACTGAAGGATGTTACTTTGAGGCTTGTCCCCAACAGGCTGAGAAGAATGCGGTTAAAAAAAGAGCACGGGACAAACCAGGAAGATATGCAGAGCTGCTATTTACAGGAAGCTGCTGCTTCGTCTTGTGTAGAAATGGAAGGAAACCCCCACCCACAGAGGAGACCCTATGATGGCCACATTATATGTATTACCATAGCAACTAAGAGCCTTTGTCATGGCCAGGACCCCATTGTGCTTGGCGCTGTACAGACGGGGGAAATGCGTATTTCATTTACACCTGCTCATCAGCACAGAGACTTCTGTGATCATTGCTCTGACCCCATTTTACACAAAAGCGATAGCAGGGCTGTCCACTTTCACAAAAAGGAAGGGAATCATGCCCTTTGTGGCCACAAATGCCATATCTCTAGGCTTATGAAATCTTTCATTTGGGCAATTATAAGATGCCTGTAGTGTCATATCTAGCAATTTACATAATTCCAGTGCCAGTGTAAAAACCAACATGCTCAGAGCAATGAGCAAACCGAGTATTTCTATTGGTATTTCTCTTCCTGCATCAGCCAGCACAATAAAAGTCGCCAGCCGTGCTTTTTCTAAAGCACTGCAGTCCTGCCATCTCGAGTGAGGGAGGGTCAACTGTGGGGAGAGGGAACCTCACACAGGACAGGAAGGGGATGGGGGAACCAACACATTTATTCCATGGTTGCTGGAGTCAGTATTTCAGGAAATAATCTTTGTGCATAAATGTGTCAGAATGGATGCTGCTCAGAATCAGTAGACGGGGGGCGGGAGATAAAAGCCCAGTGAGCAGAGAACTAAGGACACATTTCCATCCTTCCCCGTTAGTGGTATCTGCCCAACGTGGCAGTGCTTTGCCAGTCCCTGAACGGAGTTACTTAAATCCCCCTATGCAGCAAGTTCCAGACACTTTCTTGTAATCCACATACAGTACTTGCTGGCTGAGGATCCTTTCACAGTACTGTGTGGCTGGCTCTCCACCTGGCTTTCAGGGACTGTCTCTTCACAGGTCCCTGGCTCCGATGTGTTGGAAAATCTGATGGCTGTCTGGGGAAATCTCTTCCTGGTCAGGGTCTGTAGTCAGTTCTAAACACTCACAACATAGCAGGGCTCTGTGATGATCTCACGGCAGAAGTCTGACTGAGCTCTGACAGCGTGCATGTGTAGCTGGACCTTTGCCGACAGGCTTGTTTTTGTCCAAAGTGTTTGTATAGCTCACCTGGAGCTTTGATGTTGGCGGGCGCCAGGCTGCTCCCCAGAAGTGTCTTTTTCCCACATTTCTGCCAATAAACACTCGTAGATATTCACATCCTGGTAAGGGCTGTTAAAATGGGAGCGCACACCCTCCTCTCCCCAGAGAGCAAAGTCATCCAGGGCCTCTGGAGAGGACCCAAGAGAAGTACAGTCATGGCTGCTAGACGGAGGTGCCAGAAGGGTATACATGGCCGTATGCCAGCATTTAGAGACAAGAGAGGTGAGGTAAAATCCTCTATTGGACCAAATACTGTTGCTCTTGACGGAAGGTACAAACTTGCAGCTTCTAACGTTTGTACCTTCCACCAACACCTCACCTACTTGGTCTCTCCCATTTCTAGAGATCAGTGTGGCTACAAACAGTCTTTAAACGGGCACGTAAGGGGACAAGACAACCCTGGAGCAGTGGAGGGCACACAGGTACAGACAGGCCAGTGTAGGTATAAAGTAGTGCAGAGTGGGAGAGCAGCGGGAGGGCTGCTTGAAGCAATGTCATTCATTCAAAATGAGAATGCCCCCACCTGAGCCTTATACCAGACCATACACATTCCAGAATAGAGAAATGCTTCTGCAAAGAGAATTAAAGCAGGATAAGACACCAGACAAATCAAGAAGAACTTGTATGGATGCAAGGCAGTTGACATCAATAAAAAAAGCTGTCCTCAGAATCTGGAAATTGCTGGGAGTTTCCTCACCCTGAAACATGTATGTCCTGATTGAGCCACAACCATAAAGTGCATTAGATTTCTCTTCCATGTACACAGCCAAGCCCAAGGAGGCGTGACAGACGGATTCATATACCATCAATGATCCCCTCGGCACTTTTTAAAAAGCAGCTACACACATTAAATCAAACATGCTGAAAAAGTTCCAGGCAGAAGGGAGTCTAAGCGGGTATTCCCTGAAAGGTCCTCCCCCATCTTAAAGCACAGGAGCCACCGCATAACCCAGCTGTCCCCTGGGGCAAAAGCCCCACCTGTGAGATGCTGAGAATACCCACACAGAAGTCTCCCAAAGCATAACGCAGAACCCTGGCAAACCCTGAGGAGAAGCCAGTTCCAGAGCCATCCAGAACTTCCTGCCTCACAGCTATGCCATCACACGGGGAGAGAGCAGGTCTCACTGGGATGCCACAAGCAAACACATTAACACTTTTCTTGGCAGATGGCTGCCAGTCTGGGCAGTGCTCTTAGCGAGCGCCTGGCCTCATTCAGCACTAACTGCAGTTCCTGAGGCTTCCTCATCAAGCCATTCACCTGTAGAGCACATTGCTCTCCAACCAGAGGTGGGAAAGGCCAGGATTACTGGCCAAACCCACCACACTGGTGAGCCACCATCACCTCCATCAATCTCCCAGTTACTGCCCCCACACAGCTTGGATTCTGGAGAACAGAGAAGGTGAACATTTTAGAGAGTAATTTTAAGAGAGTTTGGTTCAGTTCCACAACTGAACCAGGATGTATGCTTACTGGCTGGCACTAGGCAAGTCACCACAGAAAGGATAAGGCTGGAAAGCAGCAGAATGGGAGCGAGGCAGGCAAAGGGAGCCACCTCTAAAAGCAAAAGTCTGAGTCAGAAGTGAAGAGAAGGAATCCAATGAGACTAGGTTTTAAATAGCCAAAAGAAAGCTGCCTGAACCTGCTGAAAAAATACAGGGCTATTTGCTGAGAGGGAAAAGTCCTCAGCACCCGCTGCGGCCAGGCAAGGAGCAATGGTGGCCAAATGATGTCACACCCCAATATTTGGTGGACTTCATGTGCCTGCTGTTAGCATACCAAAGAACCAGTCAAGGCTACTTGTGCTCCCCGAAACATGCTTAGACTGTAGACTCTTTGGGGCAGAGGCTTTTTATTTCCTGCATATACAGGCACTGGGCAAATTTCCTGTGAGGATGACGAGTGAGAGATCAGCTACAGAGTGATTGCTGTGTGAAGAGTTCACTCACAGGCGATATGCTGACCTTGTCTACACCAGCAACTCTCAAGCAGGGTCCATGTACGTCTCCCAAGAGGCGCATCAACTCATCTAGATATTTATCTAGCTTTACAATACGCTGCATAAAAAACACCAGCAAAGTCAGCACAAAGTAAAACTTCCCACAGACAGTGACTTGTTTACACTGCTCTATCTATTGTATGGGGGGGGGGTCTCAAGCTGTGGGTTTATTTTAATGGAGTTGCCAGGGCCTGTGTTAAACCCACTGGGGCCCAGGGGCAGAAAGCTGAACCCTGAGCCCTGCTGTGTGGGGCTGAATCCAAAAGCCAAGTTTTTAAGTGAGGTGAAAATTGAGGCACACAAGAGAAACCAGACTCCTGAAAGGGGGCAGAAATACATAGAGGAGGAGGCTGAAAAGCTGTTTCATGGACATCTGAAGACAGGACAAGCAGCAAGTGTGGTTGAATGGAACATGAGGGAAAACTAACTCTCAGTGTTGTTAAACACTGGAAGAAGCTGCCTAGGGAGGTCATGCCCTCACTGTAGATGTTATAAGAGCCAAATAGAAAAACACCTGTCTGGGGTGGCCTAGAGACCAGTGGTTCCCAGCCTGTGGCCAGGGGCCAAAAAAGTGACCCATGGAGACTTTCAAAGTGGCCCACGGCTCCCCTGTTGGCTGAAGGGAGCTGCTGTTTAAGGAACCAGGCAGAGCATGTTGCCCTGAGGCTACAAGACGGGTGCAGCCTCTTTGCAGCGAGGGGAATGGGCAATCAATGCACCGCTTCCCTGGCTGTAACAGGAATCATGGCAAAGTGCTCTGCCTAGTCCATGGGGGCCCTGCTGGAGCCAGAGGGCAGGAAGTACTGATCTTCCATCTCCCTAGATGAAGAAGGGAACCACTGCCTAGGGGAGCAGGTCGAGCGCACATGGCTACAGGACACATGCAGTTCCCCTGCTGCAGTCATGGAGACGGGAGACCAGCAAGTAGGCAGCCTCCTCCCTGAAATTTTGTCTGGCTGCATGGGAGACTGGCAGCCCTTCACGCCTGTAAATATAGCTGTGGCTCTGGAGCCAAAAAAAGCTGGGAACCACTGGCCTAGGCAATGCTCGGCCCTGCCACGAGCCCAAGGGAGTGGACTGGCTGAGCTCACAAGGGCCCATCCAGGCCTACGTTTCCGACTCTGTCAGGGTGCACGGGGCTGGACACTGGGCCACACGGCGAAGAGACGCAGCTCTAACAGGGGTCATCGAACGGCCAGGGCAGCAATAACTGCAGCTCAGGGCCACACACCCAGCCTGCCGCTGGCCAGGCACACCCAGGGAGGGGGGCAACACCCAGGGCCCAGCACTGCCAGTGGGGGTCGCGGGGCACGGACAGCCCCTGGGCCAGGGAATGTATTGCCAGCGCAGCTAGCCCCGCCCCCGCCAGCGCAGCTAGCCCCGCCCCCGCCAGCCCCACGCCCCGCCCCCGGCTCTGCAGGCAGCGGTGCCCCGCGCTGGAGGGCCGCCAAGGCGGGCGGTCACGTGACACCAGCGTTGTCTCCGGGACCGGGCCGCCCGAGAACACGGGGCCGCCCGCTCCCCTCAGCAGGGGCCGCGCCCCACCTACCTGCCGCCCGGCCACTCAGCGGCTCCCTCGGACCGCCGGCTCCTCACCCCGGCCGCCATCTCATACCTGCCGCTTCGCCTGCCCATTGGCCTTCCGGCTCCCGTCCCCGCCAAGCGATTGGCTGGCCGAGAGCAGCGGCGGGGCGGGGTCGCGGGAGGCCAGGACCTCCATTGGCCTGTTCGAATTGGCAACAGCCGGGCCGCGCGCTGGCGGGGCGGGGTGGGAGCTGCCGGCTGCGCAAAGGATTGTGGGGGGTGTAGTTTGCCTGGGTGGGAGGAGCAGCTGCGGCCACGCCCCCACCAGCGGAGGACACGCCCCCGGAGAGTGGGATGGGGGTTCCAAGACAGGCACATGGCAGCCCCTGGCTCTGAGCCCTGGGCCAGCTGGCTGTACCCTGAGTGTGGGGTCCGGGGTATCTAACGCTAGCACCCAGACGGCTCCTCCTGCCTCCCTGGGAGGGGACCAGGGTCTTTACCCCATTGCTGACGGGGGCCAGCCGCAGTCCCACTCAAAGCCAGAGCCCCTACCCTGGTCTCCAAGGAGCTGGAACTCCCCACCCCGACCCCTTTATTATCCCAGACCACGCCCTGGGCCAGGCCCTGCTGTTACACCCAACAGTCAGTGCAGCTGTTCCAGATTTGCACGGGCGTAACAGAGCCCAGCCTGGCCTGACTGCATCCCAGGCCGCCAGAGAGATACCTACTACCCAAGTCAAACCACGGGAACAGCATCAGGAGAATAAATCACCCTAGGAGTCATTCTCCCCTTAACCCATGTGATAGAGGGGGAGCAGGAACTTGCTGACTGACTTTCAAATCCCTGCATTGGGAGCTTGTGTAGCTCATGCTGCTTATCCCCATGACTTGAGGGAAGGTGCTCAGCCAAACCCTGCTTCCTCCCATCTGTGTAAGAGAAAGGGACGGATGTGCGACAGGGACAACACAGGCACAAACTTCCACCCAAGATGCCTGCACGTGGAGAGGCCCCCCTGTCCTGTTTACAGGGGGATAATCTGGCTGGAAACATTTAAGGCCTGGTTTTCAGAGGGGCTGAGCACCCACATCACCACTTGGATTCAGCTGTCCATGAAACCTCCAGCACCTCCACAAATTTGGCTCCTAGTGACTAACAGAACGTGAACAATAAGCATCACTAGAGACTTGGAAAGAATATGTTATACCAGAGAAACGAAAGCTTTTTTTTTTTAACATAACAGACAATCTTTGGAGAAATAACACAGCAGGTGTCATGTTTCTGGCATTAATAAAGGACCTGATTCAGTGATTCAAAAAATCATAGTCAAAAAATAAACCCAGCTGTCTTAGATCAGAGCCTAGTCACATGGATTAGAAACTGCCCAACAAATTAATAATCATGAGAGCACCATAATACAAGCATGGCAATGGACTGAATTGGAGGCGGGTCTAGTGAGGTGCCTCGTTGTAGGTCTCATTTTATGTATTAAATGAGCTGAAATGGAGCAAGTTGTGGTAAAAGCTCCAGATGATGCAAAACTGAGAGAAGCTGCATCCATCAGCGAAGATAGAGAAGTTATACCAAAGATCACTTGTGATAGAAATACTGGCAGAAAATTACAGACGAGATTCAACTTGGATCAATGCAGTGATACATCTAGGAAAATAAAACCGTCTGGGAAGGAGAAATCTAGGAGTAAGGACAGACCAAAGAATGACTGAGGAAAGCGGGCAGAGAATAAAGCAGCATTTTGCGGTGCACTGTGCCAAAGGAAACAAATCTGAATTTGGCCTGCTAAGGCAGAAGTGTGACAAGCAGCAGCAAGCTGGCACTCTCGTGAAGCCATTAATACAGACAAACACAACGCTTTTATTAGCCTGGGTCCTGAGACGATCCCTGTGTTTGTCCTCCACCCTTGCTCAGGGGAACCCTCACTAAAGTCTAAGGTCTGACCCTACTAAGCTAAAATAGTAAAATTCATTCTGGGTAGGGCCACATGTTCTGGGTCCGTGAGATTTGCCACAGAATCTATCCCAGTCACAGAACTCTGTTCCATAGTCTCAGCTGTCAGTTATGTCTCAAGCTCTCTTGCGGTTGTAGAGATAACACTGGAAACAGGAGCCAAGTGAAGCGAAGCAGCGCTGTGTTCCAGAATCAGCAGGCCGCCTGAAAGACTGGTTCGGAGAAAGGCAGGCTGCACCATCATAGCTCGGGCTGTTAATGCTGAAGCCTACTTAAAGGTCAATATTTGTAACTATTTCATTGCTGATTACTTAGCAGCTAACATGCAAAGTCACCATTCCCAGCTGCCCTCTTTTACTACCCTCATGCCAACGCCCCAGGGTTGTCTCTCATGTGCTCAAATGCACATGCAGCTTCCAAACCCTTCCTCTTCCCCAGCAACACGCCTATTAATTAGTTGTGCATTATCACTAGCAAGGTCTATAGACCATTGAAAACGTGGGACAGCATAAAATAAATTGAATGTGATGTCAGAATTACTAGATGACACTGCTGATTGGATTGTTCATGTTCAGATTTAATTTTAAAACTCTATTTTTAATTAAAATTAAGCTTCTGCCAAATTTCCCACCTGCTACCTCAGAGCAATGCAAACTCCAGGGACAATGCCAGAGTCCAGGCCCAGCTTGCCATTGTATATGCAGGTTCTTGACATTGGGACCCATTCTCAAATATCGGCTTCTAGGCTCCAGTAGGAGTTGTGTCTGAGTGAGGACTGGGAGAAAGCAGTGTAAGGAGCTCAGGGTTTGCCCCTTGGATTCCATGGTATTTTGTGGAGTTGAATCCATGTCCCCAAGGGTTTTGCGTTTCATATCAGTGTCTTGTATCCATTCTTGAACTGCAGGAAATCTGATTAAATTGGGGATGGGGTGAAACCCTAACTGAAGAAGGAGGGAACTCCTTGCTTCCATTGATGACCAACGTCTATTCCTTTCTTCTGTTGCAATAGCTCTCCAAAACATCAGCCCGCCCAGCCCAAGAGACCACACAAATAGATTTCCAGCAATTAAAAACCCTGCGTTTGCAACACAGACTGAGCCATGCATGCGACAGTGACTAAAGCTCCTCACAACAGCAAACATGCCACAAACAACTCGGCAACAGACATTTCCACACAAGAGCAACAGCTGAACACTAGCTAGTCAGTTAGTACAACAGCTTCAACCCTGCAGCAGGAAGTCTACACTCGGCCCCTAGCGCCTGGGGGAGGCAAATGCATGTGCACATGGGAATCCCTCACATGATTGTGCTGGGACATTGTGAAGGGTGCACAGCTTTTTCTCTTGTGCACAGGCTCGCTTTGCTCTGGACCAGGCTCATGGGCCTGCTCGCTTCCCACCGGAGAGGAGCTGTGGCTCACTGGGCTGAGAGTCTCTGGAGGATTTGCTTTGCTCCCCTTTGGCGGAATTTAGGGTCCACAAATATCTTCCAGCTCTGGGCACTTGACCTCCTGACCTGGCACAGGAGCCTTGCAGTTTCTTGCTGATCCAGGACAGGAGCGGGGGCAGGCTCTCGCGGCAGGCATTGCGGAAGGAGGCCGAAGAAATGCAGAAGAGGAGTGGGTCCAGGGCACTATTGAGGTACCAGAGAGGCAGTGAGAGGTAGATCTTCAGCCAGGTGTAGAGCACCAGGACGCTAGTGCTCCAGCTGTGAATGTAAATGTGCATCAGGGATGAAGCCGTGTCGGGGAAGTTGCAAAAGAAAAATGCCGCCACCACAGCACCTTCATGGGAGAGAGGAGAGAAGTTAGTGACTGACTGCACAGCACAGGACTCCATGCGCAATGGTGTTTCTGCAGCCATGGAAATCACTGTGTCACTGTCTCTCCTTTAGAACTGCATCCACAAACTCAGATTCATTTAAAAATGGCTCTCGGCCCTCAAAACATGACCCCCCGTGACACCTGGCTGAGTGTGCAAAAAGCCTGGAACCACTGTTCTGCAAGAGATGAGTGACACCTTGTTCATCGCAATGAACTTCAAAAAGTCACAAATTCACTTGAATATTTTTAACCGGCCCTTGTTGCAATTAATACCTCAGCTTGCTGTAACAGAGTGATAAGACAGACAGTTTAATTTCTTTGTTTGTTCAGTTTTCCCTTTGTACGTGTGACAGTGCCTCCTCTATAGGTGGTGTCATTATGTCATGTAGAAACGAAGAAGAGAAAAACATTTTAGAAGTAGGAAAATGTACATCAACAGACACCAGCTGAGTGCTAATGGGCAGAGAGGTTACTCTTAAAATGGTTTTTATATTTACTGGATTTCATCTTGAGGGGTCCCTTGAGATTTTAAATCTCCATACTATCAAGTATCTCGCTGCTGATCCCTGGAGCAGATTCATCCAAGGGGTGGCACAGTAACATCGGCAGTTGGAAGTAAAAGGGCATCTTATAAAAATTGGAAGTCAAATCCTAATGAGGAAAATAGAAAGCAGCATAAACTCTGGCAAGTCACGTGTCCAAGGCAGGCCAAGGAAGATTTTGAAGAGCAACTAGCAAAAGACACAGAAACCAACAGCAAAATTCATAGAATGACAGAAGACGGGACGGGAAGGACCTCAGGAGTCATCTAGTCCAACCCCCTCCTCAAAGCAGGACCACCCCACGAACCATGCCAGCCAGGGCTCTGTCAAGCTGGGCCATAAAAACCTCTAAGGATGGAGAATCCACCACGTTCCCCGGGTAACCCAAGTAACACTTTCTGGATTTAGGGGACCATTTATGATACTGTTTCGTATTAATATGTAATAATTTCAGTAATCCATAGGATCTGTGCTGTGTTTGGAACCAATAGAAAGGTTGTCATTTGCTAGGAATGATTGTATGGTTTATGTGTAAGAATTGTATTTGTACTAGACGTTATGAATATGTTTATTATATCTGTATTTTAACCTGTGTGATTCTGGGAAACTCCCTAGATTGGACGTCTACAGCCGTTGTCTCCTTAATGGCCCATTAAAGAAGCTCCCAGATACAATGGGCCCGGAAAGAAACCTGTTGAGCCACTAGGACTTGACCATGTGACTCAACTCCATTTTCATTTGCAAAAACTCCACACAGCCTGGAGAAGGCCAGAGGTGATAAAAGACAGCAGCCCCAAATCCATTTTGGTCTCCAGTCTCCAGCCAACATCCATCTCTAGAACTATTCATCTGCAACTGGATAAAAGACTGAGGCCCACCCAGGTGCTGGGTGTTTACCAGAGAAACTGATCACGCCTGTAAACTCCTTATTCCTCCAAGAACTTGTTTTACATGGACTCTAAATCATTTGTATGTATCTGATTCACTCTGACCCTTTAACATCTCTCATATTTTGTTTCTTTCCTTTTTATATTAAACCTTTATTTATAGTTACTAAAGATTGGCTATCAGTGTGGTATTTTGGGTAAGATCCAAACCTATATTGTTCTGTGTGATGTGACTGGCCCTTTGGGGTCAGGAGAATCTATCTCTTTAAGAGACTGTGCGGCTAGGTGGGAGCCAGAGAAGGTGATGTGCAAGAAAGGGGCTGTTTCTATTTTGTTATGCTTCGTGATAACCAGTGTTTGCAATCAGAAGCATGGTGTGAGGCTGATTGGCAGTCTGGCTTAAGTACCATCCGTCAGTGTTTTTTGGGAGAGTTTGGCTCTCAGTTTTGCAGCTTGCCCTGATTTTTGCGTGTTCAGGAGGTTATCCTAGTAGGCCCTGATCACAACCCATTCCAGTGCTTCACCACCCTCCAAGCAAAAGTGTTTCCTAAAAATCCAACCTAGAAATCCTCCATTGCAACTTGAAACCATTGCTCCTAATTCTGTCATCTGCCACCACTGAGAACAGCCTAGCTCCTTCCTCCCTGGAAATCACCTTCAGGTAGTTAAAAGCTGCTATCAAATCCCCCCTCACTCTTCTATTTGGAACACTAACTTTAAATTGTTTTAAGGTACATCTGAAACAGGAAGCTTGACAAACAATCAGTGGGTCCACTGGACGATCCAGGTGCTAAAGGAGCACTCAGAAAATAAGGCTGCTGCGGAGAAGCTAAATGAATTATTTGCATTGGTCTTCACTGCAGAGGCTGTGAGGGAGATCGTCATACCTGAGCTGCTCTCTCTACATGACAAATCTGAGGAACTGTCCCATACTGAGGAGTCAACGGAAGAACAAATATCAGTAATGAGTCACCAGGATCAGATGGGTTTCACCCAAATGTTCTGAAGGAACTCAAATGTGAATTTGCAGAACTTTTAAAT
The DNA here is from genome assembly GCA_007922175.1 of Pelusios castaneus. NCBI lineage: Eukaryota > Metazoa > Chordata > Testudines > Pelomedusidae > Pelusios > Pelusios castaneus. The sequence goes on along the minus strand of ML685755.1, from coordinate 1,319,299 downwards.
GTGGCACGTAACCTATCTTAAATCAGTCTCTGTAGCCGATAACTGGAGGGTAGCTAATGTAATACCGTTTTTTTTAGAAACTGACTGTGATCTAGCTCCTGTAAATTAAACCCTATTAAAGTTGATGGGGCTCTGTGTGAACAAAGTTAGAGGTTTATTGCAGGAGGGGGTGGGTGAGGTTCTGTGGCCTCCCTTGTGCAGACCAGCTGACCTTAGAGGCCATGAGTCTATTCTGGTGATGATCCTGGCAATTACAGGGCAGTAACCCTAACTTCAGTACCAGCCAAAATGGTTGAAGCTATAGTAGAGAACAGAATTATCAGACATGTAGATATGATATATTGGGGAAGAATCAACATGGCTTCTGTAAAAGGAAATTACATCTCACCAATTATTAGAATTCTTTGAGGGTGTCAGCAAGCGTGGACAAGGATGATCCAGTAATTATAGTGTAATTGGACTTTCAAAAACCCTTTGACAAGGTCCCTCACCAAAGGCTCCTACAGAAGGTAGGTTGTCATGAGGTAAGAGGGAAGGTCCTCTCCTGGGTCAGTGACTGGTTAAAAGATGGGAATCAGAAAGTAGAAATAAATGGTCAGTTTTCACAATGGAAAAAGGGGAGGAGAGGGTCCCCAAGGATGTATTCAGAGGAATGCTGTTCCACATATTTATAAATTATTCAGAAAAGGGGCCAACAGTCAGGTGATAAAATTTGCAGATGATACAAAATTACTCTACACAGTTAAATCCTAAATTGATTGGGAAGAGTTACAAAAGGACTCACAAAATGGCTGGTGAAATTCATTGATGATAAGTAGTGAACACTGGAAAACATAATCCCAACTATATATACAAAATGGTAGGGTCTACATTAGCTGTTACCACTCAAGGAAAAGATCTTGGAGTTATCATGGATAGTTCTCTGAAAACATCTGTTCCATGTGCAATGGAAGTCAAATAAGCTGATCAAATGTTAGGGCCCATTAGGAAAAGAATAGGTAATAAAAAAGGAAAATATCATCACGCCACTATAGAGAATAACAGAAGATTAGGGTTGGAAGGAACCTCAGGAGGTATCTAGTCCACTTCATACAGGTCTGGTGGCTTCATCTCAAAAAAGATATTTTAGAATTGGAAAATATACAGGGAAGGGAAACAAAAATGATAGGGGGGTAGAAGAGTTCCATATGAGGAAATGACAAAAGATTGGGACTGTTCAGGTTAGAAAAAAGATGAATAAAAGGGGAGATAATAGAGGGTTACAAAATCATGAATGATGTGGTGAAAGTGGATAAGGAAGTGTTATTTAATTCTTCATATAACAGAAGAATTAGGGGTCACCTAATGAAATTAATGGGCAGCAAATTTAAACCTAACCTAAGGAAGCATTTCTTCACACAATGCACAGTCACTTTGTGGAACTTGTTACCAGGACATATTGTGAAGGCCAAGATTATAATGGGGTTCAAAAAAGATTTAGCTAAATTCCTGGAGGACAGGTCCATCAATGGCTATTAGCCAGGATGATCAGGGACCACCACCCCATGCTCTTAGTTTCCCTAGTCTCTGATTGCCAGAAGCTGGGAGTGAAGCTGGGAGTGGATGACAGGGGATGAGTCACTGGTTAATGGCCTGTTCTGGTGAGTCCCTCTGAACCACCTGGCACTGGCCACTGTTGAAAGCCAGGGTCCTGGGCTAGACGGACCAGTGGTGTGACCCAGGCTGGCTGTTCTTATGTGGACTCAGGGGAGCAAGCTGCAGACAATATCTCCTGGTGGGAGTGAGGAATTCAATTTTCCTCCTCCACATTTAAAGTCACTTCTTCTGCTTCCCAGTGGAAGGAGAGATGAGGAGATGCAGCCTCTCCCACCAGCACTGTGATCCTCAGCTGCTTCCTGGGTGCTAAACTCACTCACACCTTTCTTCTGAGCCAAATGCCCCAGCAGCCTTTGGCCAGGTATCCCAGATCTCCACCTTCCTTGACAGTTACTACACAGCCATGGCTCATTGCCGCACAGAAACCAGCAGCCGAGTGACATGACTGGTGCAGGGTGCAATGAACGAATCAGGGTTACTGTCCTGACTGCACTTGCCTGGGCAACGAGGGAGGGCTGGGGGAGCAGAGCCACGTAATTCCAGGGTCCCTATTGAGTAACTTAGGACTAACATGCTGGAAGGGGCCAGCCAGGCCAGGCCACAAGGGGAACAAACAGGGTTGGCAGTGGGCCTGGTCCACGTGCTTTGATTCACCTCCAGGAGACAAGGAAGAGTTTGGACAGAGAAATAATGTTCCCTGTGCACTGCTCAGCACAGAGGCTACTATTGGGACCAGCTCGGCTGTGGCTGCAGGAATTCCTGCTGCAAAGAGAGATGGACGGGACTGGCACTCGCCAGCTGCCAGGCCAGGATCGTCTCAGGGCGGGGTGCTGAGTGAGCTGGCCACCTGCCGAGCAGAACGTGGGACCGGAAAGCTGCCCTGGAAGGCGTCAGAGACATCTGCTCAGCCTTCTGGAGGGGTCTGACTAACAACGGAGGGAGGATTTTGGCTCTGGAGGCTCTGGTCACAGCTCCGTGGTTAAGGTTACGTTGGGCTTTGCACGTGGGCTGTGAGCTCACTGGGCAGGGACCAGCCCTTCCCCCGTGTCCGTTCAGAGCTGGGTTCACGGGCCTGATCCCGACCGGGGCCTGAGCTGTTATTACCACTGAGTCAGGATTATACTGCTGCTTGGGCACACGGAAACGGCAGGTCAGCAGCTGACGCTGTCAGGATGGCGCTTGCTGGGAGCACCTAGTAGAGTGGGGTTCTCTTCCCGAGCTGGGCTTGGTTAACTCCTAGGTTCCCCGGATACTGGACGTGGCAATCCGATTTTCGCAGCTTCTCAGATTGTTTGTTTTACTGATTACGAGTCTCAAAACGGTTTTGATTTTCAAATTGGGGGGCTGGAGGAGGAGCATCCAAGGTGCAGCTTACTGTCCCAGGCCCTCCAGACCATCCTAGGGGCATGATGCCACCCCAGGCCACCCAGACTGTCCTAGTCGCACCATATTGTCCCAGCTGCCCCAGACCCTCCCGGGCACCTCAGACCCTCCCGGGTACAGTGCATGGGGCAATAGACCACATGGTAGAAGAAAGAGGACGTGACACTGCTCTGTGTAAATGGGTGTGATAATACATCAGCTCTAGCTCAAGGCTTTGCCACTAGCTCATGTGGCCTTCACTTAAGGCCACATTTTCTGAAGGCCTCTAATTCTTGGTGCTTGGCCTGAGTCAGCTGTTCCTGGCTTTCAGACGTGCCAAGCATTCATGCTGAGTGGGGGCTGCAGGTGTGCGGCAGGTGAGACTCTGGGCCAATGTGTTTGGAGCTGGACACTGAGAACTGGCCCCCAGCCTCCCACCTGCCAAATGGTGCTGAAGACCCCACCCTGCCCTGGGGAGGTTCCCCAGGCCCCTGGGACGGAAAGCGCCAGGAAGTGCAGAGCGCTGTTACGGGGCTGTTGCTCACCCATGAGGTGCCGTGCCTTTCTCTCCGACGGGGGCAGGCTCCCAGGAGGCGAGTTCACCTGCGCGGGGAAGCCTTCCGAGCCTGTGTGGGTCAGCCCCATCTCCTCCCGCTGCCGGCGGGTCAGGCTGAGGTGGCGGAAGATGAGGAGGTGGAAGGTGATGATGGCGGCGAGGGGGACGAAGAAGCAGAGGACGCTGCGCGCTTTGACGATGCTGTTGTAGAGGACGTACGGCTCAGGCTCGAGCATCTCGCAGACAGTAGAGGGGAAGACGCTCTTCTCCCGGCTGGTGGAGGTGTAGTCGAGAATGCAGGCCGAGGCCTGCCCGTAGACCACGGTGAGGGGCACCGAGCTGACGAGGGCCAGCAGCCAGATGAGGGCCAGCAGGTAGGCCATGCGCGATGGCCGCAGGCCGGTGATGGACCACAGCGGGTGGCAGATGGCGACGTAGCGCTCCGCGGTGAAGGCCATGATGGTCCAGCTGGTGGTGGCACAGCACACCTGGCGGGCCAGGAAGTACAGCTTGCAGACGGCGTCGCTCAGGGCCCAGGGGTAGTATTGCCAGAAGTAGCGGTACAGGGTCACCGGCACGGTCAGCAGCATCAGCACGTCGGCCGTGGCCAGGCTCAGCAGGTAGAAGCGCACGGCGCTTGCCCGCATGCGCCTACTCCGCAGCAGCGTCAGCACGCTCAGCCCGTTGGCCAGCAGGCCGAAGATGAAGAGCAGGCTGTAGAAGACAGTGACCGGGATGGCCACGTAGTCTGGCTCTTGCTGCTGGGCGCCGATGAGGAGGTGCTGGGGGTCCTGCGGGTTCCCATCGGCCACCTCGGTGCCGTTCCGTGCTGACCGGTTCTGAGCAGTCAGGTACCCCAGGCAGTCCCAGGCACCAGCGCCCAGGGGCTCAGAGCTGTTCAGGATGGCGTTTGGGGCCATCCAGGCAGGCGGGGGAGCAAGGGGATCCCTGGGAGGAGCTGAGTTTCACTCTCCAGGCCAGGAGAACCAGACAGGCGCTCCACAAAGTCCAAGCCCCTCGGGCAGAGAGTGGCAGAGCTGGGAATGCTGGGAAGTGCGGGGTGGTCTTGGGGCAGGTTTCGGTCCCAGGAGACACTGGTTCGGTCCAACTCCCAGGCTCTGCAGCAGCTGCCCCTTAAATGGAAACAATGAGCAGTCCCGTTGTCTCCCTCCCCACACAGGGACCCAGGAGTGCTGGGTGTTGGCCACTTGCTTATCCCCCCCCACTGAACAACAAGCACTTCCCAGCCCCCTCACCCACGTCGCCCCACTGAGGGCCAGGACGTGCCACGGCTGCCGAGGGAGTCAGTGGCAGAGCTGGGAAGAAGGCCCAGCCGACCCTAGCCCTGGCTTTGCCCACTAGCCCATACTGCCTCTCAATGAAGCCTTTGCCAGCCCCGCTGTCAGGGGTGGCACACCATGGGGTGCCATCCACTCACCTGGCTGGTGCTTGCTGTGCCCCCCCTCCGCCCCACCCCAGCACCATGGGAGTGGGTGTGGCAGGTCCAGATGGGAAGGGAGTCAGCGCAGCCGCTACAGAGACTGACTCAGCCCTAGAGCCAGGCACCCGGCAGGGATGTGGGAACAAAGGGGGGGGGGTGAGGGAGCAGCTGGATGAGGACAGCATCCGTGGGAAGCCAGAGAGCTTGGGAGAAAGCAGCCAGAGCCACAGATCTGACAGCCCAGCTTGCCCCAGCCCATGGCTCAGCCACACACAGCACCCGATTGCTGCCACCTGCACCTCTCCCAGCAGGGATCGCTCTCCCTGGGTGCCGCAGGGGGGCGGACACACACATGGCTCTCATCCTCTCCCCAGAATGCCACCCATGCTGTGTCCCGTGTGCTTACGGGGGCAGGAAGCTGTCCAGGAAATATGGCAATGCGCCCCGTTCCCCAGCCACACCCCCACTTTGGCTGTAGCTGCTCCCAGGGCAAGGCTGCCCAGGGTGCGTGGGCTGAGCCCTCCCCCATGCCAGCCAGGTGTGGATGAACGAGGGCTGGCCACTCTGAAACCAGGGTGTTCCTGGTGCCAAGGCAGGGCAAAGCAGCGGCGAAGTGGGTTGACCATGCAAGACCCGCCACAGGCTGCCCTGCAGGCTTGGCTTCATGCTGCCACCGCTGGAGACCATGCTGCTGGGTCTGGTCTGCAGAGTGGGTGTGGGCAGACCCTGCTGGCATGGGACCCCAGGGCCGCCCGAGGAGTTTCCTGTTGCGGGAAGGGCACAGCCGCTCCTGGCTCTCCCCAGCCTGCCCCAGGCCCCTCTCCGCTGGGGGCAGCCTGGGGAGTCCAGATTCCCTGCACAGCCTTGAGGAGAGCAGGGGGCACCTCAAGGGGCTGGAAGGGATTGTGACTGTCTAGGAAGCTGCTCTGCAAGGGGCAGAGCCCATCACCATGGGGCAGATGGAGGGGCTGCTGGAGGAGCCCCCCAAGATCCCCTCCTGCCAGCATTCACACCTCCCATACACACCCCTTTGTGCTTCTGGGGTACACCCTCTCCCCAACCCTCCATCCTGCCAATGTTCACCTCCCTCAAATCCTCATGCTTCTGGGGCACACCATCCCCTCCTCTGATTCCCCCATCCTGCCAGCCTTCAGCCCCCAAAACACTCCCAGCCCACTGTACTTATGGGGCACACCTCTGCCCCATCTGTGCTGACAGTGCACACCCCTCCCCCTAGTCCCCTTACTGCTGGGGTGCCCCTCCCTTGTCTTCTTACCTCATATGCTACTGACATGCGCCCGCCCCGCCTCACCTGTGCTCTCTGGGTGCCGTACCCCTCCCCCCAGCTCCTCCTGCCCTAGGGTGCACCCCTCCCCCCAGCTCCTCCTGCCCTGGGGCTCACCCCTCCCCCCAGCTCTCCCTGCCCTGGGGCTCACCCCTCCCCCCAGCTCCCCCTGCCCTGGGGCTCACCCCTCCCCCCAGCTCTCCCTGCCCTGGGGCTCACCCCTCCCCCCAGCTCCTCCTGCCCTAGGGTGCACCCCTCCCCCCAGCTCCCCCTGCCCTGGGGCTCACCCCTCCCCCAGCTCCTCTTGCCCTAGGGCGCACCCCTCCCCCCAGCTCCTCCTGCCCTAGGGTGCACCCCTCCCCCCAGCTCTCCCTGCCCTGGGGCGCACCCCTGTCCCCAGCTTCCCCTGCCCTGGGGTTCACCCCTCCCCCTGCCTTGGAGTGCACCTCTCCCCCCAGCTCCCCCTGCCCTGGGGCACACACCTCCCCCAGCTCCCCCTGCCCTGGGGTGCACCCCTCTCCCCAGCTCCCCCTGCCCTGGGGCTCAACCCTCCCCCCAGCTCTCCCTGCCCTAGGGCTCACCCCTCCTCCCAGCTCCCCCTGCCCTTGGGCGCACCCCTCTCCCCATCTCCCCTGCCCTGGGGTGCACCCCTCCCCCAGACCCTCCTGCCCTGGGGCGCACCCCTTCCCGCAGGTGTATTCTGGTCACCTGTCGCGCGTACCCTAGACGCCGCGCGCCTGTCCCGCATCTCCGGCCGTTCGGATCCCGCACTCACCCGCGCAGAGCAGCCCGGGGCGCAGGAGCCGGCGGCGGCTGCTGGGAGTCCGGACTGGAGCCGCGCTGGGCTGGGCTGAGCCGCTGCTGCGAGCCGGCTCGGCGGGGCGGCGGCTCCTGCCCAGGGACCTGCCTCCCCCCCCCACCTGCCAGCAGGGCCCCCTGCCGCCCTCGGAGCCCGGGCTCCACACCTGGCTCCAAGCTGGCACCCCCCCCCCCGGGGCCCCTTGTGGGCTCCTTGGGCCAGGGCCAGGTCCCCAGGTGCAGCCTGTCCTCTCGTCCCCCAGCACCCGGCTGATCTCTGGGCTCCCTCCGGGTTATACAGGCAATGGTCCTAACGCTGGGGTGACACTGAGCCCACGGGCACATGGGACCCCGGCCAGCACACATGGTGCCTTGGCCACACCCAAATCCCACCAGATGGGTGACCCCAGCCAGCGCCCCCTGACTGCCAGGTGCGCACAACCCTGGCCAGCCCCCACGGCCACAGCCAGCCCCCAATGCCTGGAGAGCACAAACGCAGCTTGCCTCACCGCAGCAGACTGAGCCGGTCGGTGCTGGGGCTGACTCCTGCTGGGCCAGGAGTGTCAGGAAACAGATGGGCAAGGACCTGGCAAGCCTTTAGGAGCAGGGGTGGCACGGGGGCCTCTGTCCCCTCGAGCCCAGCGCCTCGGCGTTTCCCACCTGGCCATGCCAGCAGGGCCAGCTCTTCTGCCTCCTGTCTTGTCCATGCACACTCGGGAAATTACCATGTCCATGTCCCACCCTATCCCACAGCCCCACGGATGGGAACACTCAGGAAGCTTCCCCGTGGCTAGGACACGAGTGGCATCTCCAAGCCAAGCCTTAGGTTCCAGCCCAAGATGCCCTGTTTGGGGCTGGGAGCAATGGGGGAGGAGAAAAGGGACGGGGTAGAACACAGCAGGGATGGGGGGCCAGGGTGGGAGCAGCCAGAAAGCCCACAGGTTCATGCTCACGCCCCAAAACCTGGCCTGTGATTGTTCTGGTGGGAGATGGCAGTGGGTCCCGCTACGAAAGCTATCCCCATGGGAGAGGGAGGGGGCCAGAAGGGGCACGGCCCATGCAGTAATGAAAGGTTAAACTGTAGGACACCAGGTTGTGTACAGTCCCCTGAGCCAGGCCTGGCGGTGTCCAAGGGGCTGAGGGCGGAGGCAGCCGGGACAGGAACACACCGGGAGCAGAGTGTGGCGGGCACGAGGATGGTACCTCGCTTGTCAGTGGCAAGGGTGTCTCTCTGGAGGGGAGGCAGGATGGGCCCCCCATTGGTTCTCTGTCCTGTGTCGAGGGGAAGCCCGGCTAGAGCTTCAGAACCGTCCCTTCTGGGCTGGAAAGCTACGAATCTCTCTGTGATCAGCCATGTAATATCCCTCCTCTGTGCTGCCACCAGCCCACGCCTCACCCCAGCCGCCAATTCCTTTGTAAAAGGAGCGGAACAACAGCCCATTCCCCCTGCCACCCCGACCAGAAATGGCACCCCAGGGGCAACTATGGGTGACAGCTGGAGATGGGGCTCCAGGCCGAAGTGCACACATCTGTCTGGTCTCCCCTTTTCCAGCGCCACCCAGTTTTTGTCCCAGTGAGTCGTTGTGGTACCCCAGGTCTGATCAGCCCAGCTGAGACCTGGCAAGCTCACACCAACACACTGGCTGCTCACAGGCTGAGGGCAGCGTGAGAGAAGATGCAGGCTGGGCTGGCTACACCCAGCGCTCCTGGGAGGAGGAGGAAGCAGAGAGCTAGGAACCAGCCCACTACGGCAGCAGAGAAAGACAGGTGGCGGGGAAGGCAGGAGACAGTCTCCCATCCTAGGTGATTTAGCCACAGCCAGAGGAGGTGACACTGTCATCTGGGCCCAGTCTGGGCAGGACCCGGCTTTGCTGTTCAGCTCTCTGAACGGGGGGATGGGACCATCCCATACACTGGGCCAGCTGGCTGCCCCTGCCATGCTCTGTCCAGCCCCGCTACCCATGGGGTGACTACCCGCGAGGCAGGGCCGCACCACACCACCACTTTAACCCCAGTGCCCTGTATTCAGTCCAGAGGCCGAATGGCATTTACAGACTTGCTCCAAACGGCCTGCGCCATGTCAGCGCCCCATGTAAACAGTGCCCAGACCACCGTGAGCGCAAGACACGTCCGGGTGCTTAGACCAGAGCGAGTGGCTCCAGTGTGGGAGGCCGGTAGTGGGAACAGGCCCTTGAAAAGTTTACTTGTATACCCCCTAGCATACACGGGCTGGCAGCGGCTAGTCCAAACCTCGTCCAGATTCAATTCACACCCTCCTTTCTCCCCCAGGCCTCTCCTCCCCTCCTCTTGCTGCTCAACAGTTTCTCCGGTGCCCCGGGTTCGCATAGGCTTTATGCTCAGATAACGCTGGTAGGAGGGTGGGAAGGTTCACGCTGGCTCCCTGTAAGACGGAGTCTCTTTGTCTTGTTTAAAACCAGTTGCCATCACACCTAGCAGAAGGGGCCTATCATTAGTTATTCTTTGAGCCAGCCATCCCCTCTCCCTTCCTTTCGGCCTTCCTTCTAGTGCCAGTCAGGGCCTTTCTTTACAACCACCACACGCTAACGGCAACTCTTTCATTTCCTATTTATTCTACACAGGGGGGTGGGTTTGAAATTACCCCGATGCCTCTGTGCTCCTGAAAACACCATCCTGTCACTGGGCACTTAAAACGAGCCAGACTCTGCTCGCTCAGTGAAGGCAGATCTCCCTGGACTCCTGCCCGCCCACAAAGTGCTGCAGATCCACTCTGTGGCTTCCCAAACTGGCTTCCCTGGCATGGGACAATGGCAGGGTTTGCATGGGGCACAGCCCCAGCTGTGTTGATGGGGACTGAGTTAGAAGGAACCTGGAATGAGGGGCAGAGAAAATCCCAGCACCTGTCAGGGCAGAGAGCAATTCCTGAGCCTGCTGGCTGCTTGGGGCCTGAGAAGAACCAAGGAATGGCCATGAACAGGAGAACTCGGTACAATGGAGGCACAATGGACGAAGGCCCCAGGTTAAGCAGGGTTGGAAGGGAAGGTGTGGCCAGAAGCGGCTGAGCGTGGAACCGAGGCCCCTAATGCCAAGCCCTGAAATTAGAGGCAGATTTCTAACCATCAGAGGAGTGACATTCTGGACTAGCCTTCCCAGGGGAGCAAAAAACATAACTGCCTTCAAAACTGAGCTAGATAAATATATGGAGGGGATGGTACGATGGGACGGCCTCGTTTGGAAATTGGCTGATCTCTGACTACGGGTGGTGGATACATCAATGGCCTGAGACGGGATGTTTAATGGGGGTTCTGAGTTATTACAGAGAATTCTTTCTTGGGTGACTGGCTGGTGGGACTTGCCCATGTGCTCAGGGTTTAACTGATCGCCATATTTGGGGTCAGGAAGGAATTTCCCCCTAAAGGCAGATTAGCCTGGGCTCTGGGGATTTTTCGCCTTCCTCTGTAGCACAGGGCATTACTCACTTGCTAGTGCACTCTCTGTATCTTAAAGTCTTTAAATTGCGATTTGAGGACTGTAATAACTCAGTCGTAGGTTAGAGCTTTTTTGCAGGAGTGTGTGGGTGAGGGTCTGTGGCCTGCATTGTGCGGGGGGTCAAACTAGATGATCATATCGGTCTCTTCTGACCTTAGAGTCTATGGCTGTGTCTACACTGGCAAGTTAGGTCAATTTAAGGAGGCTTAAGTCGACCTAACTTAGCCCCTGTCCACACCAGGCTTTCATTGTCAACTTGAGAAATTCCTTAGGTCGACTTAATGAAAGATTAGGTCGACTTAGTAAGAACCGCTGGGTAGGTCGACCTAACCCTTAAGTCGACTCCTGAGGTCGACCTAAGCACAGTGTGGAGGCTTAAGTCCACTTTATTGGGTCGACCTAAGGGCAGTTAGGGGGACTTACTAAGTCCTTGTTCGGGGAAACCACTTTGTTAAATGGACCTAATACGATCGACTTTAGGTCGATTTAACAAAGTCAACCTAACTTTTTGTAGTGTAGACATAGCCTAGGCGTCCATGAAATGTCAGGGGTTTTGTTCAAAAGCTGGGAGAGCTGGGGGGTGGACTGCGGGCACACCAGCATCCCCAGTCTGCCTTCCCTCTCTCCCCCAGTGCACAGAGCTCTTGGGACACAAGGCAGGAGGAAGGCCAAGACCGTTCGCTGGCACCGTTGGCAGAGGTGCTGCCCCTCGCAGCAGAGCACTACCTGACGTGGCCCAGCGCTCCTGGATGGCGCCGCAGGATGACCGAGTGGGTCCATCCTCCAGGCCTGACCCCTTCCCAGCAACCCCCATGCCCAGCCATGGCCCTATGGCAGACCCAGAGCTCATTTCCCTACTCCAGTGATCACTGGAGAGCTCTCTCCTCCGAAAGGGAACGTTGTCAAATGGAAGCGGTTCTCAAGGTGACAGAGCGCGATACCGAATCCCCCCACTGGCCCCAATTCACCCACACTTGCCCCCCTGCTCCAGCTCAAAGGCTCCAGCCCGCAGCTCTCTTCGATCCAAGTCCTTCTTTCAGCCACATCAGCCTTCCCCGTGTTCCCTCGCAGTACGGCGGGGCTGCTCAGGAGACCGTTAAAAGGCTCTTTACCAGTGTTACCAGCATTTCCCCCCCATTAAAGAGTTTTCCTGTTGTTTCCCGCTCTGCATGCACACAGGGAGACGCTAAACTGCATCCTCTCGCTGGGAAAAGAGCCGGGGCGTGGGGGGGGTCCTGCTGAACAAGGATGACAGTCAGCCACAAAACGAGCGGTTGCTGATGCTGAGGATAAAGGGCAGTTTGAGGCGCACGATCCCGCTGGGTGACACCCCCAGCCAAAAGACGTAGGCATCCGCTGCCATCCCGCTTCCTAGGTTGCAGGCTCACCCCCAGCGGTGTCTGGAGTGCTGCCTCTCAGCCTCTGGCCGCGGGGCTCAGACGCAATGGCGCCGTCCCCAAGTCCAGGCCTGGAGACGAGACCAGCAACGCAGAATGGAAACCACATTTCCGCAGATTTTCCTCGTTCCAAGGGCTGCCCGGCCCAGGTGGGATACACAGCAGCCACAGGAAGAGTTTACTAGCTTGTAACGGCAGTGCCTCGCCTGGCACACTGCACATTCGCAGCCCCCACTGTCTTCGTGCAGCGAGGGGCCAGGGCCCCACCTGCCCTGTGCCCCGGCAATGCCCTGCCGCAGGGGCCCGCCGCCTGGACAAGCACGCCTGCAGCGTCTGTGCGAAGCAGCTGTGCCTCAAGGCTCTGATTCCAGCTGCCTGCTTGTAACGGTCTCCCCCAGTCAAGTGAGAGCCAACAGCCCCAGGCCCCATCACAGCAGTTCTGCCCTTTCCCCGACCCCCGTCGCCCTCACGCCGTCTGCACCAGGCAGGCCAGTATAGCCATGTCTCGGGGGGTGGGAGGAGGTCGCGCCCCCAAGATGTGGCTATGCCGATGTAATCACCCAGTAGAGACCAGCGCACAGGCAGGACCCGCCACAGACGCCCAGGGTGCTGGTTCCCCATGTCTAGCGCGGGGGTCTGTGCCCCTCACCGTTAGAGCTCAGGGAGTCTGAACTGGTTTGCCTGCAGGTTCCCCCCCCAGTGAAGATCAGACGAGCTCTGAGGAAGGAGAGCCGGCTGGCGTCTGGCAGTGATGGAAGTGCCAGGCGGGTCCTTCCCCCACTGGTATCTGCCCAAAGACAAATGAATCTGTTCCTGCCTCTCTGAGAGCATGAATGGCCACTTGGCCATGGCCAATAGCACCTGGCTGGGGGCGTGGGCGAGTCCTTTGGAAGAATGAAGTCCTTTCCCATGCCCTAGCCCTGCCTAGGAAACATTTCCCTCCCATCTGTGGGGTCCCTTGGGCATGTATCAGACCCACACAAGACTAACAATGCTGAGTATGTTACTAACTCTCCAGCGAGACCTTCCTGGGCACAGCTCAGTGGAAGTTTATGACAATGAATGGGGGACACTGAACCAGGCCGGCCAGGCAAAACTCACTACCAGACACCAGCGAGTCCCCAGGCTTCCTGCACTGGGCTGTGGTTAGGGGCACCACATCATCAGCGTGACATGAGGAGGTGGTGGTGACCCAGGGCCGTGTCACTACAGGGAATTGCTGGGCGGCACTTTGCTTTTTAAAAACCTACCAAGTTACATACAAAAAACCAAGTTCAAAGAACAGTTGTCAAATCCGTCAATGTTAGGACTCACCAGATGCAAGGGTGTCCGTGCAGCTTGAACCTGTGCCCATGTGTCAGTGACACAGGCTGCAATTCAGTGCTCACCACCATCTGGCCCCAGATCCCTGCCTCGTTCAATGCACAGGCTGGACTTGCTCCAGGGATGAACCAGGGCACTGCAGGGAAAGAGGTCGCTGGCTGTAGGAGCCCTGCCACATTGTTGCAGACTCTGGCAGGGGTGCAGTGAGAGAGAAGGGGGTGCAGGAAGAGGAAAGATGATCCTGTCGTTAAAGCAGCTGAACCCTGCCCTGGAGAACTGGAGTCTGTCCTTGCCTCTGCTACAGAGTCTGTGTGATGCTGGGCAACTCACTTAACCAACTTCCCCTGCTTGTGTTCCCTGGTTTCTAGGAGCTCAGCACCAGCCCTACAGGGGAGCAGGGGGATGACCTGAGCCTCCTGGGATAACTTCCTGAATATGCAAAAATCAGGGCAAGCTGCAAAACCGGTCCGGTAGCCAAACTCCCAAACACTGGTGGGTGGTACTTAGACCAGACTCCCTATCAGTAACACACCAGGCTTCTGGTTCCAAACACCGGTTACCACGAAGCTGACAAAATAGAAATGGCCCCCTTTATTGCACTCCAGCTCCTCTGGCTTGCACCTAGCTGTGCGGTCTCTTAAAGAAATAGGTTCTCCTGACCCCAAAGGGCCAGCCACATCACACAGAACAATATAGGTTTGGATCTTACCCAAAACACCACACTCCCAGCCAATCCTTCAGTAACTACAACTAAAGGTTTAATATAAAAGGAAAAGAAACAAAATATGAGAGATGTTAAAGGGTCAGAGTGAATCACAGACGTACAAATGATTTAGAGTCCATGTAAAACAAGTCCTTGGAGGAATAAGAAGTTTGCAGGCATGATCAGTTGCTTTGGTAAACACCCAGCTCCTGAGTGGGTCTCAGTCCGTTGTCCAGTTGCAAATGAATAGGTCCAGAGATGGGTGTTGGCTGGAGACTGAAGATGAGATGGAGTCGGGGCTGCTGCCTTTTATCACCTCTGGCCTTCTCCATGCTGTGTGGAGTTTTTGCAAATGAAAATGGAGTTGAGTCACATGGGCAAGTCCTAGTGGCTCAGCACATTTCTCCCTGGGCCCCTTGTACCTGGGAGCTTCTTTAATGGGCCATTAAGGAGACAATGGCTGTAGAGGTCCGGTCTGGGGAATTTCCCAGAATCAGATAAGTTGAAACACAGATATAACAAATACATTCATAACTTCTAATACAGATATGACACGTACACATAAACCATATAATCATTCCTAGCAAATCATACCCTTTCTATTTGCAAAAAACATGGCATGGCTCTTGTGGATTACTGCAGTTATGAAATATTAATATGAAATCATATCATAAACAGTCCCCTAAATCCAGATAGCTTCACAGGGGGACAGAGGACACTTTGCAGGAGTGCTGGGTATCCCAGCTGCACGTGAAATCAATAGGAGGTGTGCTCTGTTTGCAGAATGTGCTACCCCAGGCCCAGGGGATTCTGACAAAGCCAGGAACTTGGTGTCCTGAGGCACCCCCAATTAGTGGATATTTTTACCTTAAGCTCCAAGACTCAAGCCTCCATTGCCACAATGGGACTGATACCCCTCAGCTCATCTCCCAGGAACTGTGACAATAAATCACATTTTGGGAAAGCGCACCAGTACTGTAATGATATGCACCACAGAGAAACCCAGCAGGAAATGAACAATTTAGTTTTCAATGTGGAGGTCAAGGAGAGGACGATAAATAAAGCCTGGGGGCCCCTTCGTCCAACTGTCCCCACTGTGCACAGAATAAGCCAGCGCACTATTGAAGAAACAGTGTGTGATCCTGTCCTTGCAGGCAGGCTGTTAATGCTAATGCGCCAGGGGACCTCAGCTGGGGTGCACAGGCAGTCTAAATTCCAACATTTCCCTGATTTCTGAACGCCAGGATGTGCCCCTTAACAATGTGCCTGTAACATTTGCGTGATGGGGAGGGATTGAAGAGGCTGGGATGGTTTCCACAACGAAAAAACAATCAAGGAGTCCTGTGGCACTTTTAAAGACTAACAAATTTATTTATCGCATGAGCTTTCATGGGAGAAAATCCCACTTCGTCAGATGCATGAAATAGAAACTGCAGCATGTTACATGCAGCAAAGAGTGAGTCACAAGGTGGTTTTTTTTGTCTGTTTTAGCAAATCACCCAAGTTGTTTTGATTCAAATTGTGTCCATGTGGCCTTTAAAAAATAATAGATGAGGAGTTAATGTTACAAGGACAAATTATCTGGTGTAATGAGTTAGCATCAGCTTGGATGACTTTGAATGGCCAACATTATATCAGGTAATTTGCCCTCTTTTAACATTAACACGGTCTCATCTATCATTCTTTAAAGGCCACATGGACACTGTTTGAATCAAAACAACTTGTTTGATTTGCTAAAACAGACTAAAAAAACGACTTTGTGACTCAGCCTTCGCCACATGTAACATACAGCAGTTTTCACTTCTAGCATGTGAGGAAGTGGGATTTTACCCACAAAAGCTCATGCGATAAATAAATTTGTTAGTTTTTAAAAGTGCCACAGGACTTCTTGCTTGTTTCACTGAACTAGACTGACACGGATCCCTCTGGCACTTTCCACAGAGAGAAGCCAAAAATAAGGGAATGTCCTCGGGGTGGGCAAGAGTGAGTGGTTAGGAAGAGCAGAAGTTTGCAGCCGCACAACACAAGACCAAGGACCCTCAATGAGATTAAAAGGGGGCAACTGCAAAGGATTAAGGAAGCACTGGGGAACTCCCAGCCATAGGAACTCACTGAGATGGAGAAGTTTGCAGAGTCCTGAAGGACGGGGGCTCTATTTGGGTAACAATCTCCAGAGCGACTGTGTCATAACACATTATATTAACCTTCTGTTTCTGGGCATACACTAATCTCTAAGGATTCGAGAGCAGGATCAGACCTAAGCGGGTGGGGGCAGGGCACACTATCCCACACCTGACACTGCAGGGCTCTCGCACCTGCTCGGAAGGAGCTGGGGTGGCCACTGTAAGGCTGTGTCTACACTTGAAAAGTTACGTCGACTTTATTAAGGTGGATTTAGGCGCTAATCCCCGTCCACACTGGCTTCAGTCGACCTAAATCGAGGTGTTATTAAGTCGATTTAAGGAAAGCCCAGGGTGGACGTGGAGTAGTTTAAGTCGACTTAAGCCTCCTTTAGTCGACTTAATTTGTAAGTGTAGACGCACCCTAAGAGACAGGGTGGGTCAAGCTGGCTCCCGGCTCTGATCCCACCTAACGGTCCCTGTGTTCCTCTATGAGAGAAGGTGTGGCTGCAACGCCTCACAGCTGGTTGGCCCCCAACATGACAGACACACAGCCAGGCACCGAACGCCCACCCCGCCTGGCAGGAGGCTCCAAGCCGTACGAATGGCCCTGACGCAAAACACCGATACTCAAGAACCGTCTCCCTTTCCTCCTGCATTCCCTCCCGCCCCCGCCCCTGCATGGGAGCAACCCTCTTTCCAGTCCCCTGGTCACCAGCATGGCCGCTCATTCCTCCCACCCAGCCGCAGACTCAGTATCCAGGGAAGGCGGGGCACGCGGCTTGGAGGGGCTGTGCTCCTTTAACATGTACAGCAGGGCCCCAACTCCCGGGACGGGCTGGTAGAGGAGCCTGGCAGGTTAGAGTCCCCATCCTTAGCCTGCGCATCCGGACCAGCTCTCCTGGCTCCCCCAGGGCCGCGTGGCATGAACACCTCCCAGCAACCACCGAACCTACGGGATTCCTTGCTGCTGCTGACTGTCTGTTGGTTCTGCACTATTCCCCTTTCAGCGTGACCAACTACGCACCACCCCAGCCCAGAATCCTGCCCCACCACGTCCTGCGGTGCGCTGTTCTTTCTAGCAAGCTGCTTCCAGCACAGCGTGCTTCACTGCTGTCTCCCTGTCAGCCCCAGGCATCTGTCAGCACATCCTCTGCTTCCTGTCCTTCGTCTGCTGTACTCCCAGCCTCTTCGCACTTTTTATTCCTCTTTCCACTTTGCCTGGATGCTGTGCTGGAACAGACTGCAGCTCTCTCCCCACAGGGCAGGGCCCAGCTTCACCACCAGGCATCTGTTCCAAGCCCCCAGCTGGGTGTGGTCAGCAGCTCAGGGCAGGTTTGAGATCAAGAAGAAGAAACCCCTTGGGACGGGTCAGCCCTTTCTTTCGGCCTTGCTGGCTGCCTACCACGTAATGTAACAGGTAACCACAACCGAGGGCCTGGTAGAAGGGAAAGAAGAGGAGGGAAAGAATCAGGTCCACCCAGGAGCAGGAAGGATAAATGGTACCTTTATTCACAATGCTTGTTCCCCTTCTACATCCAACCTTGCGGGAAGCAGCCACGACCCACCTCCCTGGACACGCATACAAGTAAGGCCTGAATACAGCATTCACACGACATATGTACTTTGTAACATGCTAAATACAATACACGTAATGCAACAAGTGTGTGCATAACCCAAGAGGTTACATGACGCCTGAACCGCTCCATTGGTTCACTATACTTACGATGCAGGTCACAGGATTAGATCACACAGAATCCGCCCGCCGCTGTTGATGTTGGGGACCGAATAATCGTTCTGACCAATGAAACGCTCCAAGCTCTCTTGCTCTCGCTGGTCCCTGGCTTACGTCACCTGTTTCCCAGAGCTGAGTTAATGGCTGGCTGGCAGAGCCAATGGATGGTTTCCATTCCGCTTTCCTTTTCATAGCTGCATATTGGTACTTTCCATCCAAAGCTGTTTACAGCATCACGGCTTCAATAACAGGTTTGACCTCTTGACTCCTTGATTCCTAAATCCAGCTGCTATAAAATATAAATTCCCTACAGGGCCCACTCTCAGCCCGACGCAGGACCAGGGTCGGGAGATTGCCCTAGGCAGTCCAGAGATTCTGCAGGAAACCCAGCCCCAGCGCACCAGGAACGTACAGCTATGGCCCCTGGACTGGAGCAGTGGACTGGGACCACCCTACAGCTCCACTCTTGGGCCCATGGCCGTGCACTGGCTTTCTGAGCTTTTCCTGTTTTAAACCCAGAGGTCTTGATTCCCAAATATGCCATGTGCAACGTCGGTCCCACCACCTGCTCCAGAGATACCTGAGTGTGACCTGGCTGGGAGCTGGAGTGGGGCAAGGAAGGGTCCATGGGAGTGGGGGGAGGGCACTTCCTCTCTCAGCTCTTCAGAGGCTCAGACAGAGAGGAGTGAACAGGATGTGTGCCAGGCTATTTTCAGTGGCATTGATGTAATGATGCTGGCGGCAGTAATCGATGGAGCCCTGGCTGAGCAGAGTCTGTTCCATCATTCAGCATCATATTGCTCCTGGCCACTGGTGAGGAGCACATGAGAGGGGCTACTTTCCCCAGTGTGGTTAGAGAGCCTGCTCCATTGGTTGTGCCCTCTCCGCCCTGGAGCACACGGTGCGTTCCAGCTGTCCCCCCCAGAGCGGGTGCAGGGGCATTCCCCTTCTCTGGCTGCAGTGTCTTCTGTAAGTTCCCGTCCTCACTGTGATGGACTGAGAAGTGTGTCCAAGGCAGGCTTCTTTGAGAACTGAGCTCCGCTCCCCCTTCACAGTCCTGCTTGCAGGCTAGCACGCTCTGTAGCAAAGCAGTCAATTGGCATCAATTTGAAGAGAGGCAGGTTAAAGCAAGGGGAAGGAGGGAGCTGTGCCTCTCTGGCTGTAGGGAGCAGCCTGTTTTGTTTCTCTCTGGGTTTGGGTCCTTCTGGGTTCTGCCATCCGAGAAATAGAATGATGTCACAACCACGCAGCACAAGCATTTTGTCTTTTCCATCCCAGTGTTCCGGTTGCACGACCGTTTCACCATCCCCATTTCCCCATGCACTCTCCCTGGCTGCCTCAGGCCGTCAGACCCATGGTGGCCTCTGTCCTATACATCACGCCCTTCATGGGAGAGGTTCCTCTGAGAGGATGAGTCTCAGCTGCTGCCCGTATCAGCACTTGTGTCCATCCCCTGCCCATTTCTAATTCCAAGTACTGCTCTCCATAATGCCAGCTCTCAGCACACCGCTGGGTCTTTGTGCCCTCGGCCAACTCAGCAGTGATTTTCCCTCCTCCATTGGGCACTGCCCTCTCAGAAGTCTCTGGCACTCACAGCTGGCTGCACCGCCAGTTAGCACCTCCCCTGTTCATCCTTCTTGCTTTTATTTCAATTAGCAGGTGTCCTATTAGCATCACTGGGAACCAGAGTCACGAACACCAAGTGGAGAGTGTATATGGAAAGTGATGACATGCCTTCCGTGGCGTGTGGCAATTCTCTAAAAGAGGCTGTATTTCTGGAGTTTAATGTACTCACCCCACATACCCTATCTCACTTGAAAGCTATTTTGTGCACCATTAGCTGCAGTAGGAAGTGGAGCTGTCAAGTGTCTCCGTAAGAGAAACAATGGGACCCAACTGAGAAAGCGTCATTTGTGAACGGTTCCAGAAATGCACGGCAGCACATTACCAACACACACGCCCCCTACCTTCCAGCCTAGCAATGTATTACAAGCTTTGAGATGGGTTTGCTTGGGCAAACTTTTTTGTTTTGTTCGTTTTCCAGAAATGCTGAAGCTGTTTAGCTTGTGCCAGAAATGGCAACACTACATGCTGTACCAACATGAAATGTTTTCACACCACACTCTCTCAGTTTCACTGCATCTCACAAGCGACTAGAATTGTTTGCTGGATTTTGGATTGAAATTCACTGCCCTGAACACTCTCACGGTGAAACGTGCTGCAGGAGCAGACATCCGGCTGCCCATAGGCTGTGCTGCATAGTGGGAGTTATGAATTCCTCCTGTACTGCTTCTCCATGTAGCGTCCAGTCTGCCTGGTAGAAAGTTTTAATTTGTAATGGCCTGTGCCCGCGGTACCAGCCTCCGAAAGATTCTAGCCGCCAGCTTTTAATTCAGCAACACTCGTGCACAGGTCCGTATTAGGGTTAGAAACAGCCATGCACAGCTTCATACTGGGCTTCGGTCTAAGTGCACACGATGCAAAACTGGCAATTTTGATACCAACATACAAAGCTAATTTAGCACAATGTGTCTATCTGGCCACAGTGAAAAAGGGTGGTGCTGGTGGCGGGTGGATGGGACTGTTTCCTTTTACCCTGCAGGAAGGCTGCAGTACACGAAGAATGGAGGGACTTGTGTCCAAGAGAAAAGACTCTCCTCAAACTTTGAAAACGATGTTATTTCTCAAGAAAATCAAAAGAACACAAGACCGTTACAACTACCAGTGGTGGACAGAACCCTGTCCTGCTGGCAGCAGAAGGCCGGGATAGTGACGGCTCCCAGACAAGTTTCCTCGTTTAGATGAATTGACATCAATACTCCATCAGAACCGTTGGTTTCAGACATACACGAGGCAAGTCAAATTTGGCATTGCAGTGTTGTCTTAAACCAGCGAAGAAAACAGGTGCTGAATCTGCGAGATCATGTTCACCTTCTCTATAGTGGCCACCAAAGCAAGCATGTTCTCCAGAGATTGGTCCTGGCGCATAGCATGATAGAAAAAACCGAAACATGGCGGACAAGAAACCTCCCAAAATAGAAACCTTTGAGAGAGCAACTCCAAGGAAGAGAGGATGACACGTTGCGCAGAAGATCTGCGGAGGATTTGATTGCTAAAGATGCAGTTTATCGCTCACCGTGCTTTCCTGCTGATTTGAATAAAAATTCATCTTAAAGCAAAACCATCTAGTGGCAGTCACCTTGTGACCTGCCCTTTATCAGCTGACTGAAGAGCTAGACAGAGTCTTATGTGCAACAAGAAGATGGCTCTTCTGTCCCAGGTGCTAGTCCCTGCAGACGGACAGAGCAGGAGCAAATGACAGGGAAAATTCAAAAAACACCGTGGTTCTGCAATTTCATTCCATGCACGACAGGGACCAGGCACATCTGCCGTGGCTCGATGCAGTGCAATAACATCAGCTGATGCTAAGCAAGCTGCTCGGAGTATGAACCACAAGCCTAAGTCATTCACGTGTTTTGTGGATGTTGTTCTGGTGAGCAAACCTGACGGACAGCTTTCAAATGACCAGGTGGTTTTGAACAATGACGCTTCAATCCTTTGGCCTGAAAGCCAAAGTAAAGTCTCTGAACATTACCCAACGCAGGTGAGTGTCGCTTACAGACGTCATCAGAGCTGGATGTAGGCACCAGCTATGTAAGCTACATCTTAGGGCCTCAGATTATAGGGGGCTCTAAAGGCCGGAAGTGTCACGTGACTTTTGTGAAGCCATTTGGCCGTCAGTAAGTGCAGAGACCAGTCATATGACAATGCAGCTAACATGGGAGGTAGATATAATGGCACGCAGCAAAAACCTCTAGAGACAAATAAATATGCAATATATATTCCATGTGCTGGACATTCACTGAATCTTGTTGGTCACGCTGCAGTTGATTGCTGCCTAGATGCAGTAAATTTTTTGCTGTTGTGCAATAAATATACACTTTCTTCTCGGCCTCTGCAAAACGCTGGCAGTACTCAAATCATTCTTGGATCCCTAACTCCACCGTACCAAGAGATCTCTCTGACACTAGGTGGGAAGCACATGCAAAGGCTACTTCAGCAATAGCTCCGGGTTATAATTCAGTTATTGATGCTCTTACTTATGTCCACACTAATGATACTGAAAAGGGTGATACAAGAAGAGAAGCTGGCATTCTTCTGCAGAAAACTGAGGAATTAGAGTTTGTGTTCACGTTAGAACGTTGGAATCGTTTGTTAGATCAGTTCCACAAAGTCAGCAAGGCCCTACAGGACCCACAGATTGCCCTTTGCACATGTGCAAAGCTTTACACATCGCGCTCTCACTTTTTAAAGGAAACTCGAGAACGTTTTGATGAAATTGAAGTCTAAGCAAAAGGAAAGTTGGCTGATGTGGACTACAAGTGAGAAAAAACAAGTCAGTGATGGTGATGCACCTAATGCTGATGAAAGGCTTTCTCCAAGAGACAAATTTTGAGTGAAAACCTTTATTCCTATGATGGATGCCCTTGAAATCAACTTGAGGAAAAGAGCAATCCTATACAATAATGTTGCAAAAAGATTTACATTTTTGGTGGATTTAGAAGCCTCGGAAGAACAGTTGTGTAAAGGTGGAAAGCTTCGTATGAAAGACTATCCTGACGATGTTGATGCTAACCTCATTGGGGAAATAAAGCACTTCCATGCTTACATCAAGCAAAATTATTCAGATAAAGGCCATGTACGCCACCAGGATGTGTATCAAGTCATCTTCCAGGATAAGATTCAGCTGGCTTTCCCTAATGTAGAAGCAATATTGCAGCTACTTGTGAGTCTAATGGTAAACTGCTCAGGGGAAAGGTCATTTTCACAGCTGAAGAGGATTAAGAATGAACTGCGGACATCAATGCTGCAAGAAAAGCTGACTGCACTAAGCATTTTGTGCACAGAAAATGATAAACTTCGTTGCTTATCATCTGAGGACATCATCCCTGACTTTGCTCTCCAGAAATCACAAGAGAAAATGTTTTAAATTTTATGTGATGTGTAAACAGAAGAGACAGTCAGTTTCCATTGCTGCTTCCGTTTCTTAAGTACTGATCTTTGTGATGCTCTTGTGTTGCTTTATGTTAAAAGTCTTCAATTTCATATATCCTAATTTTCTATTAATTTTTCATTGCAAGTTGCATTCCTGCTTCCATTTAGTAAGTGCTGATCTCTATAATTGCTCATGCTGCTATACAATAAAAGTCTTCAGTTTCATATATGCTAATTAAGAAATCATGAGGTATTTAATAATGTAAATAAGGTGTCTTGCAAGTTGTAAGTTTTATTTAAATTATTAGTTGTTCATTGCATCTTTACCTATGTATATATGCAAATATAAAGATTTATCTTTTTTTTTTCCATTGCCCTTTCTGTTGGAATGTAATACTATTTATTTATTTGTATGGTATGGGGCCTCTAAATCTTGACACAGCTTAGGGTCTCAGCATCTCTTAATCTGGCCCTGGACATCAGCTGCTTTTGTCCCCAGCGGTGCAGAAGTTTGTCCCTCAGTTGATAAAGAGGCTTATACAGCCAACAATCAGCACCACCCTTCAGAAGTTCCATGTTAGTCTATTTCAGCAACACAAAGAAGGAGTTCAGTGGCACTTTTAAAGACTAACAAATAATAAATAAAAGTGTTTGTCTTTCAAAGTGCCACAGGACGCCGTGTTTGTTTTACGTCAGAAGACATTCAGAGAAAGTGCCTGGACCACAGCCAGCATTCAATGTTCCCAAGGCCTGCAGGTGAGTCTGGCTGCTCAGCCCTGCCATGAGTTTGAACTGACGGATGGCACCTCCCTGGACTCTGCATCCGTTATGATGAGCCAATGGCGCCGCCCAGGCGATGAACTAACAGAAGTGGACAGACTGGAGGGAGACGTGGTCATTCCAAATGGAACGGTACCACGTCCTGCGGGGGAGAACCTCACCAATGCAGAGCCCACGGATGGAAGGCACACCTTCCATTCACGGCAAGAGCAGTACTTTGGGAAGAGCCTGCAGGTGTTCCCCGTGACCGTGGACTATCACTGACCCATGGGAATAGTCACTCACTGCCCTGGCCAATCAGAGTCACTCTTGCCGCATTTGAAGCCTGTGGTCCCCTCGCACTCCTAGCAGAGACCGACCAAAGAACGAGATGAGGAGGAGAAGGTTGACTAGAAGTTCCTCCAGCACCCCCCCGTCTCCCCCCCATCCCTATACGCACCATCAGCTTTCTTTTATGCTTTCGACTGCGTCTGTGCTGCTTTGAGGTCGCACAGAAACCCAACGCAGGGCTCATCGGGCGTGATTCAACTCTCGGAAACAAAGGGGATCTTTCCAAGTGGCCACTGTAAAGTGCTGAGGGTCACGGTTCATCCCCGTCTCTGTGGTAACGACACCCCTGACGGCTGCACATCTTTCCTCTTTGTAAAGTAGACGTAATAAGCTTTCAGGCAGCACACGTGTCCCTTGACGGGATGGATCACTGGACGACTGACTGTTCTCTTCAGTCCCTTTGAAGCAGCTGGCACCGGCCACGGGGCTGTCCAAACTTTGGTCTGACGCAGTACGGCCATTCTCACGTTCGTCTGTCTGTAGAGGGAGCCTTACGTCGACTGAACTGGTGGAGTCTGCCATTAGCCTGCCCCATCCCCATGAACTCAACCAGCAGCCAGTGCTGGGGGCTGCTTTTCCTCCCGCCTGCATGGGGCTGTCATGGGGTCTGGATTCGCCCCCCCCGCCAGGAAATAGCTCCGCCTGGTCTGAGGCTCCCATCTGGCTCTCACTGGCACTACAGCCCCTCGGGTGCCCCTTCTTTGTTCTCGGCTCTCCAGCCATCTCATTGTGCTATTCCCCTTCCGGGGTACCCTAGTCCCCTGGACGATCTGTCTCAGGTCTCCCATTCCACCGCCCTCTGCTCCAGCTCAGAGACCCTCAGATCAGCAGCCAGCGACAGCTCCGTCCCAAACCTTGCCGCCATTTCTCTGCGCCTGTTCCGACTCTCCTCTGGCAGGCTCTGTCCTCCACCATCCCGCTGGGGCTGGATCTTAGGGCTTTAGCTCTTTCTGGGGTGTTCTCCTTTCCCGCCAAGTCCTGAGAGGGACCGGGGCTTCCCCACTGCAGCCAGCTTCCGCTGCCAGCTCCTGGCTCTGCCGGCCCCACCTGTTCTGCTTCAAGTGCAGGCCACTTCATTCCCCTTGGCTGGAGCCTGTTTGCAGCCTCCTGAGCCTTTACCAGGGGAGTGTGGGGAACACCCCAGCACATGGATGTCCAAGGCTATTGTGAAAATCATCTCTTGGGGTGCCTCGCAGAAAGATCCATTTCCCTCTCCCCTCCAACTGCTGATGACCACCGCTCCGCTCACCTGGTCACTGCACAGGGTGAGACTGGCATAGGCTGACTCCACGGAGCCCTGCCCGCTGCCCAGATAATTAAATGAAGGACTTTTCACCCCTGTGTCCGGGGCCTCCTGGGATAATCTCCTGGACGTGCAAAAATCAGGGGAAGCTGAAAAATCGGGAACTAAACTCCCCAAACACTGATGGGTGGGACTTAAACCAGTCTCCCTATCAGTCACAACCAGGCCTCTGGTTCCCCGCACCGGTACCACGAAGCGTGCCACAATAGAAACAGCCCCTTTATTGCACTCCAGCTCCTCGGGATCCCACCTAGCCGCACGGTCCCTTAAAGATATAGGTTCTCCTGACCCCAAAGGGCCAGTCACAGCACACAGAACAATATAGGTTTGGATCTTACCCAGAATACCGCACTGATAGCCAATCCTTTAGCAACTACAACTAAAGGTTTAATATAAAAGAAAAGAAACAAAATATGAGAGATGTTAAAGGGTCAAAGTGAATCACATACATACAAATGATTTAAAGTTCATGTAAAGCAGTTTGCAGGCTTGTTCCTCTGGTAAACACCCAGCACCAGGCTGGGCCTCAATCCTTTGTCCTGTCGCAGAGGAATAGTTCCGGAGATGGGTGTTGGCTGGAGACTGGAGACCAGATGAAGTCGGGGCTGCTGCCTTTTATCCCCTCTGGCCTTCCCTGTGCTGTGTGCAGTTCTCTGCAACCACAATGGAGTTGTCTCATGTTCAAGTCCTAGTGACTCAACAGGTTTCTCCCTGGGCCCCTTGTACCTGGGAGCTTCCGTCATGGGCCATTAAGGAGACAATGGCTGTAGACATCCGGTCTGGGGAGTTTCCCAGAATCACACAGGTTGAATACAGATATAACAAACACATTCCTAACTTCTAATACAGATGCAATTCCTACCCATAAACCATATAATCATTCCCAGCAAATTACAACCTTTCTATTGGTACCAAACAAGGCACAGCTCCTATGGATTATTGCCATTGTGAAATATGGGTCAGAAATAGTATCATAAATGGTCCCCTAAATCCAGACAGCGTGACACTCTTCCTCCAGCTTCTCTTCGTCCCATTACTCTCTGCCAGCCACCTTGGCCTCTGGCCCTGAGGTGCTGAACCTGGGTTTGAGGCCAGGACCAACGGCACCTGCTAAGGATCCTGGGTGTTCAGGGTAAAAGAGACCCATTTCCGAGGGGCCTGGGCAGAACTGTCCCAAACTGCAGCACCGCACCCCAGCCGGCCGTGGTCCAAGCAGATGGCAACCGGGGACAGCAACATCGGCGCTCATCTGGTCCCCGCTAAGCAGGGATGGGGCCTCGTCTGCCTGTGTTTGGGAGAAGCCAGGCCCTGCAGGAAGCCGGGGGGTGGTTTGAATGTGGTCAGTTTCTTTGCATCCCATCAAGCCGATGGTCCGGCGAGGCTGAGGGGGAGCCGCTAGGTAGCTGCCTCGTGGGTAAGTTGTCATGTCTCCCCCGTGGATCAGGGGAGGGGTGTTCACCCCAGCCACTTTGTCTCCCACCGACCGTGGGGTTGGCCTTTGCTGTCTCAGCTGAACCGCAGCGTGGCTGCCTGCGCTCAGTGCTGCGTCCCCCCAGGCCCGGTGCTGGTGGGAGGTGGGTCCCTTTGGCCGTATGGGGTGAGCTCCGTGCACTAAGGTGGCAGAAACGTGCCGCACACGTGAACAACCACCGGCCCTGCCCAGCCCTGTCTGCAGTGGATGCCCCAGGCTGGCTGGGGGTAGTGGCTCGGCCAGGGGATGCGCAGGAATCCTCCCTCTGTGCAGAGGATGGACACGGGAGGGGCTGGACCCTCAGCAGGGCAGCCTCAGGCCACAGGACCCCCTGCCCCAGCGGTAGCCAAATGATTCTCTCCGGGCTCTATTGTCGCTGTCATTTCGCTAACAAGGGGGTGAGTCAAACCAGACCACGCCCTCGAACCACCGGCCACGCCCCCGAACCGCCGGCCACGCGGGGCCCTAGCGCTGCTGGAGACCCATCCAGTGTCCTCACCAACTCGCCCGGCCCGTCCTCCATGACTTTGCTGCAGGGCCTGCGGGAGGCCGGTGGGCGACATGCCCATCTGCGGGGCAGGTGCATGACTCGCTGGCCTCCCAGCTCAGCCCTGCGCCACGTTCCCATCTCCTCAGCCCGCCGCAGCCCCTCACACCCCAGCATGACCTGCTGCGCCAGGCAGCAAAGGGCTCTGTTTGCACCTGCTGCCGCCTCTGTCTGGCCGCCTGTTCCCAGCCAGGCCACATATGCAGAAAGCCTGGCTGTGTGGTGGGAAATGTACAGGGACTAGAGAATTGATCACTGATCAGAAACAAATGTAATGCAATATTATGGCACTCTGCATTGTTCTTTGTTTCCCTGGTCCAGCCTAAGTCTATGACCAGCCAAATGTGGGGGCAGGTGACACCATGGGCTTGGGGGACGCCCGGCTCAGGCACTGATTTTGTACTTAGCGACAAAAGGGAAAGGTTTGAAGTAAAATATTTCAGGAGTTCCACACGTGCATTCATCTTTCACTCAACGTCTACAACGCTCTGGACCTTTGGAGGACTCCACGACATTTCCCCCAAACCTCCTAGGATGTTGTCAGTCAGACCCGTGCGGGTTTTTAAGTGAGAGAGCATCGCCTGTCAGGCAGCGAGATCCAGGAACAAACTGAAGCAGAGAGAGAGCCCCGCTGTGATGCTGTGAACCTGGTTTTCCTGTGTACTTACGAACGTGTACTTGTCTTAAGATTTGAAGAGTGTAAGCAGTGACTAATAAAAGCCATTTACTGAGATGCCAGAGATACCTGCTGAACCTCTAATCTACACACAACATAAAAGAAATAGTTACTTCTTTTCCCAATCTTGCCACGGACTGTTTGATGACTTTCTGAGACTCAGAACACAGACTTTTGGCTCTCCCTGATACCGTCAGTTGTCCACTGGAGAAAAGAAACGATGTCCCCAAAGAAGCCGTCAGGAGCTCAGCGCATTCTAGGTTGCAGCGAGGGGAACAGAATGGGACAGACTGAGCTTAACGCAGCAGCAATTGAGCAAGTGCGGAAGAAATTGGGGGGTGACGTGTAAACGATGGAAGTCCCATGACTAAGGAATTAGCAGGTTTGCCTGAAGAGAAGGAATCAAAATGTGAAGGGATGGGAAATTGTCCAGTTTTCCTGGCAAAATAAAGGAGAAAAGGAGAGTAATGACAAAGAAAAATGCGATTTACATGAAGAGGAGAAAAAGAAAGAATCAGCTTCACATGATGACAAAGAGCAGTGAGAAAAACTACTCGCCACAACTCAACAGGTCAGAGGCTGGTTTATGGCCAGTGACCCTGAACCCCACCGATATTGATCGGACTGTTGGGGCCAGGCCAGGCAAAATCAAGGACGAGACTTTCCTGCAAACGAGCAGTGGTGAGATCTCAATCACACTGTGAACAAGGGCTCGAGAATAGCGAGGAACTGAATCCGCGATGGCCTGAACTCAAAAACAGCTGACAAAGTGCTTTGGTTTTGATGCAAATATTTGACAAGAATGCCAAATTGGGCGTTTGTGCTTTTCAGATACAATTACAGGCATCATTTAGCTGATGCTCTGAAACACTATGAAAAGTCAGCTGCCCATTTTATGGCCTACTCCAAATGGCTAGAGGTCAAGTCCAGGCTCAATCTAAACAAATGCACAGACAGAGAACAAGTCTTTATTAATGTCGAAACCCAGCACTGGAGGAACATCGCCAGGTGTCTGATCTCAATTACCCTCTACCTTGCAAAGAATAATTTGTCTTTCAGGGGCTCATCAGAAAAGTCGTTTTCTCAGTTTGGTGGAGCTCCTTGGGAAATAGATGCTCACATATAACGTTGGCCTGTCGAGCAGGACAGCATTCATGAAGTTGATGGATTTCCACTTCAAACGGCTGTATTCAGTGCCCTCCATGTAGTCAAATTCCAAAGGGGTAGCCGTGCCACAGGACTCTGTTGTCTTTCTACAATAGACTAACACGGCTACCCCTTTGGACTATGTCGAGTAGTCTGCAAAGAAGCCATGGACCATCCCTGCAGCCCAGTGATTCCAACCTAATTGATTGAGCTGGTGGCAAGGGAGATGCTTGGGAACACATTGCTGCGGCCCGGCCCAGCAGAGTCCTGCGTGGCTGCCATGAGTCACGTGAAAAGCTGTCGTTACCAGCAGGATGAGGACGAGGATGGCTGTATCCAAATAAAGGAACAACGTCTGTTTCCAGTCCGGGGATGACGCTATGGGAAAAGGCCTAACAGAACTGTGTATGAATGCTCTGCATGAGACTAACATGAGGCTTCAGGACTGTTGTAGCTGAGGCGACAAGAATGGCACAAAAACGAAGGGAAGAAAAGTAGTGACGAAGCGAAGATCCTTGCGCTGAATCCAAGAGCGGCTGCCATCTCTCAAACCGCTGGTGTCAGATGCAGCATCATCTTCTTCAGATTCAGTATCTCTCTTCGGAGCACCACAAAAGGAGACAGCCCGTCTTCTGCACCCGATATCAGATGAGGGACCCTCACGGACAATGTCACAGATCTCGCTGGGAGAGCCCCATTACCAGCGTACGGCCAGTGAGATACCAAATGCAGGTGCAGGAACAGCTGCAATCAAAGAAAGACGCACAAAGCCTGGCAAACCACACACTGACTCCAAATTTCTAGTCTCATTTGTGCTTTGGCACGAAACCCGGTTCCCAGTAAATGTTGTAAGCAAAACATTCCACAGTCAAGGGATGTCAGGACCGCTACTGTCTTGATGAGAAGCTGCCTTGCTTTCATTGTGGCCCACAGAGACAATGGGGTGGAAGAAAGAAATTGCTGCCAAAGAAACAGCAGAAACCTTAGGCATTCCATCAGTCTTCAAAGACACGTTGATACTGCTCAAGTGTCCACCAAAGAAAATTTCGGACAAATGAAATGCCACAAAAAGCCACTCCCTGGGGAGTTTGATCTGATCTTAGCAGGCTGCTGGGGGCAAGAACACACTTTGGACAAACTACGGACCTGCACGGGATGCTGAGATGTGGAATATTCAGACATCAGCGATAAAGCCCTCTATTCCAATTGGACAACATCCATCACACTCTCCACCCCAAGTTCTCCAATCCCTTCATGATGTGGAGCTGAAGGACGCTTCCTGGCTGGCTTTGAGAGTTCTGCTCACACTGCAGCCCACAGTGCAAGTGGTGAGTGCAGCTTTTCAAAGCTCGGCCTCATTAAAACATCTCCAGTTGACAATGACAAGTGAGAGACAGACCACTTGCTATTTTATCATTTCGCATTGCCTCTGGATCTCTCTGATGCTGGGCTTCAGTTCACGAGGGCAAAGGTGAGAAAGGTGAACATTTGAGCTAAAAGACAGGTTAACTTTCCAGGGTTGTCAGCCCCCGTGCTACTATGAATACTGGTCCATCCAAGGTTGGAACCAAGTTCCATCTCTTCATGTTAGTACATTTCTGTTATTCTTAAAATTACAGTTTCCATAAGCGTAAAGGAAACCATTTTTTAATTTGCTTCTATATGGCATGAAAAAATACAGGTTTACAGATCCTAGCATGCAAATGTTATCTTATGACAGATAAATCGTGCCTGCAAATTGTGCATCAAAGTCGTGACATGGGCTACAAATGCAATAACACACAAGCTATGAAAAAGCTGAACGAAAGGAGTGGGAGGCCAAGGATACTCCTCGGCTGGGAGGCCATTTGGTCCAGCGCCAGCTGCCTTCTGCTTATGCCTTTACCACTGGTTGTTTCTGTGCTTGATCAGTGAACTGCCGACTGTGTAACTGACGTGTTTCAGGCTGAATAAACACAGCTGAGTGGCTCAGAACCACCAAGTTCTCTGGCAGACAAATGCGGCGCCAGGTAGGTGGTGACCCATCATTAAAATTAATAAACTAAAGCGTCCTGGAAAGGGTTACCCCAGTGGATTCGGTCTAGTTTGTTAGAGTTCAGCTTTAAAAAAGAAATCCACCTGGCACCTTGGCAAAAGCAGATGATTGCCCAGATTCACACTTCCCAGAGGCTGCCACGCAGGACTGGACACTTTTCTCTCTGCAAGAACAGCCAGGTATGAGGGGAAATATTCCGGCCGAGGTGGGCAATAACCTCTCCTGCTTTGGGGCTTGAGCCAACCCCACGTGAGGTCGTCACTGGGACATTCTTCGCAGTGAAGGTTCCTTGCACAGTGCGCTGCAGCAATTCACTGGCTCTGCTGGGCACGAGACACTGGGCTCGTCTCAGCCCGACAATGCCCAGGCCAGGAGACACAGCAGGACCCCGGTCCCATGGGTGCCCAGGAACTAGTTTGTGAATCCACGGGTGCTGGTCACTGCTCCAGGTTAGACGCCGCAAGCGCAGCACAACGGAGGCCCACGTGGTCCCTTCACAGCCTGTTTGCCATGCAGAGCAGACGACGCGACGTTGCTTCCTCCTGGCCACGGAGTGGAAGATCCGCTGCACGACTGCCTGGATTTTTGTTCCTCCTTCCTCTGAAGCATCAAAGCTGGCAGCAGCTGGTCCCAGGACAGGGGCCAGGGCTCTGAGGGCCACAGAAAATCTGCTCTCAGGGGTGCAGTATCTGGGCCACGCTCACCCTGTCCAGCGGCCCCAGGGCTGGCAGTGAGCGTGGGGTGTTTCGCCTCCCTCTGCTGCGACGCAGCCCAGGGTGGGATCAGCGACCGTCGGCCCTGCTCACATCCCCACTGCAGCAGGGCCTCAGCCAGCCCCTTGCCCTGCTCCCGAGGGCTGCACAGCTCTGGGCCCGTTCCGCTCCCCTGCTCTGCTGGCGAGGCTGCCTCTGGGCTGCACAACCGCAGCTGCCAGCAGCGTGGAGCAGAAGCAATGGGCGGCCTGATTTTCCCAGACCCCCCCTCCCCAGTGCAGACCAGCTCAGCTCCCCGGCAGGGCCCTGGCTGGGGACGCAGATTAATCTTGGCTGGGCCACAAGGCTGCTCAGAGGAATCCCTTCACCCCACCCCACCCATTAGGCAGCACAGCCCCATGGGGCTCCTTCCCCACTGACCTGGGAACAGCCGACACCCGACATGATGGCACCAGGGGAGCTGAGCCAGATCCAGCGGCTGCTGTCCCGTGCTGCGAGCGGCTCCCAGGTTGACAGCTGGGCTCTCCCTGCCCCGCCCGGCTCTGCAGGCGTAGCTCACCCCAGGCATGCAGTGCTCTGGCCTCACAGGGCCATGGGGGGGGCGGGTCTGTCACACAATCGACCCCACTCACCAGCCTCCTCTGCCGCTCCCAGTCCAGCAGTGTCTGGGCAGGGCCATGCCTCCCGCACCAGCTGGCGAGGGTCTCATCAGGTGCCAGGAGCCCAGGCATACATTGGGGACTCTCCAGCAAAGAGGTAACAAACCAGCCGGGCCTCGGAGCCGTGCAAGCTGGCACTTGGCTTGGGGTCAGAGGCATGGGAATGTGTGGGGCAGTAATGGATCAGCTGACAAGTGGCTGCTAGCTGGGCCCTCGGCCCCACAAACTGGTGGCTGGGAAGGGCTTTCAGTGCCCCCAACCTCCCCCTCAGAGCTGCTCTCTGCCCACAACACCCAAGAGTGCCGCGGCAGGTCACTCTGGGACAGAGGGGCTCTCAGGGGTCAAAACTGCTGTTTCCAAGCCCGGGGGCCCAGGGCACCAGTCCTGAGCACAGGATGGGGGAGACTGTAGGGGCAACAAGATCCTGGGCACTGCCCCCCGCCTCCCCACAGCAGGGCCCTCCTGGAGGGAAGGACGGCAAAGGAGCAGTGTGAAGGGTGTGCCGGGTTTATTTCTCAGCAGGCTGGTTCAGTCACTCACGCCCAGCTCCCCGCCTGGGCGCGAGCCCATGTGTCCAGAACAAGGGGGGCGCTGGGGGTCCAAACAGGCCTTGTGCAATCAGCGTCCATCTCCTCCTGCCAGGCCCGGCCTCTTCCCCGCACCACACTGCCCCGGCCTGCCCCAGAGCCAGCAGCCCTGGGAAGTGCAGACGGGCCGCGGCCTGCCTGCGAGGGTCTTCGAGGATGGCGAGCTGTGTGCAGGAGGGGGTTCAAAGCCCGGAGGGGCGCTGCCTCACACGCGGTGTTCTTTGTGGCGGTGCTTGCGGCCGGTCTGTGCGCCCCGCTGGGCCCCCTTCATCAGGCCCTGGAACTGCCCCTGCATCTTCGCCTTCTTCCTGGGGAGGGGCAGGAGCAGAGGACATAGGTGAGAGCAAGCCAGAGCTGGGGGCACAACCGGCCACCCCTGCAGGGAAGAGCAGGCTGCAGCACCAGCACGTGACAGAGCACGGGCCTGGGATCCAGGAATCTCCTGGCTTTACTCCAGAGCCACCCTAGCCCTCAGCATCAGCCCCTCCCCAGGCACACTCAGCCCCACACAGGCCCCCAGCCGTACCTTCGGTTGAGCTTGGCTCTGTTCAGCGGGATGTAGGCATAGGGGTCCAGCCGGCCTTTCTTCTTCACGTCACCTCGGCCTTTCTGGGGAACACACGGCGAGCGGGGGGATCAGAAACCAGCACGGGCAGGGCAGGGCAGGGATGCCGACAGCTCTGGGCAGTGCCCAGAAGGGGCAGCAGACGACCTGGCTCTGGTGCAGCCCCACATCCCGGCCCAGCCGGAGCGACCTCCGGGACAAGGCAGCAGGGCTCAGGGGTGTTCTGGCTGAACCAGCCCCAGGTTACACCACCCCGGGCACTCGCCCATGGCCAGGGCCAAGCCGGCTTCCATACAAGCTGGAGCTCCAGGCTGGGAAACTTGCCCCGAAGGAGCCGTTCTGCGTCAAGTGGTGACATCTCCTGCTGTGTGCAGGGCCTTCAGCCCCAGCCCCACACGTCAGGAAGAGGGTGTGCCCTGCCAGGGCACTGTGCCCCCATCCGCTCCCACCCACGGCAGACACAAACCCCTTTCACAGGGAGGGGACATCCTCACACCCCCCAGCCCCTCACCTGCGCCTCCTTACCTTGGCCTTGTAATCCGCCCCCAGGGCCGTCCCTGCGTCCAGCCGCCGGTGGATGCCAGAGCCCCCAGCTTAAAAACAGCAACAACTCTACCTCAGGGGCTGTGCAGAGGCTGAGATCTGGGGGGGGGGGGGGGGGTTGTGTTCCATGCACCTGCCCAGGGGACGGAGACACACAGGGCTGGGCCCCGACTGCGGGAACCAGCAGGGAGCCGGCACCCGACTTCTGTCCCAGGCCATGTGCACAGTGGGGGCGATTCCAGGGGCTGGGAGGACGTCAGCGACTGGGCCCTGTGCTCCTGCAGGGACCCAGAGCCCAACCTGACCCAGCCCCAGCAGCAGGAGATGGGGGAGGAAGCCAGTGATGTGCCCCCAGCAGCCAGCCATGGGGCAGCACCGCACAGCCTAGAGTCACCTTTGTACTGTGCCTGGGTCCTGGCCTCTGGCTCCTCATCTGCCGCCTCCTCCCGGAACCGGCGCTTCTGGGCCTTCTTCTGCAGAGAGAGGGCAGCTCAGATGGGAGCCGCTGGACACTCCAGCCCCACTGCAGGGAACGGCTCTGCTGGAGAGCCAGCGCCACTCTGCCCACAACCACAGGGCAGGTGTCAGTCCCCCCTACTTACGCTCCGGATCTCCACTTCCTGCATCAGGTCAGCCATCTCCTCATCCACCCCTGGAGCAAAGAACAGCACGGGTCAGGGCCAGGAGCCAAGGTCCAGAGCCCACCCAGCTCCTGCCCAGACACAGATGCGGCTCCCCTGGGCTGCTGTGCCCAGCTAGGACTACAGAGGCCCCCAAGGTGCCTTTGACAGCAGAGGAGACCCACCACTTCTGCTGCCCCACACGAGCAGGTGGGCATGGCCAGGCGCTGCCCCACAGTTCGCAAGGGGCCCTTCCCTCCCCCACCAGGTGTCTGCCCCGTCCCGTTGGCTAAACCTGTCCCGATGCCCAGGTCCAGGAGACAGGCAGGAGGCCCTGCCCCATCACAGGGTATGGGTGCTGGGACAGGAGAGGGCGGCTCACATGAAGCAGCGTGGGAGGAGAACCCGGAGCAGGTCACTAACCCTCCCTTGGTCCCCAGCCCGGTTGGTACCTTTGGCTCCCTCATCGGCCTCATCCTCACCCTCCGGGCCCTCGTGGATGATCAGGCGCCCATCCGCCGACACCTTGAAGTCGCCACTTGCTCTCCTGGCCTGGCCGCTGCCCGGCTTGGTAGCTGGTTCAGCAGAGAGATGAGGGGTTAGAAGCCACGGCTTGAGCCAGGAGGGAGTGCGGCCAGCCTCCTGCCCCGTGGCCAGCTGCAGCACTGGCTATCCCCCCCCACAGGACTCCCCAAAGCCCACCCTGCGTGCACAGGGGGGAGAACGACCCAGGCAGTGGGGGGCAATGGCCGAGCCCACTGGCTGCAAAGACTGCAGGACAATCCCAGCTTGTCCCACCCAGGCCCAAGGTCACCCCAGGGGCCACTCCTTACCCAGCACCCTCTGGGCCACATTGGGGTCCAGGAAGTTGAGGGGCTCGTCCCCTTCGCCCTCCTTCAGCCAGGCCTGGCTCTTCTGCTGCGCCTGCTTCCTCTGGTCTCTCCCACCACGCTTCTCGCCGTCCTCCTCCTCGGAGCCTGAGTCGGCCAAGATCTCCTCCATGCTGGGGAGAATGGACAATGGGCGCTGTGCCCCCCGCTCAGAGAGCCCAGCACATGAGACCTACCCCAGCCCCAGGCCACCCCCAGCACAAGTCCAGGGGTCTGAGATCCCCACCATCACGTGCACAACTGCCCCTCCCGCCAGCTTGAGGGACCCAGACATCCCCACCCCACAGTCTCCCGAGGGAGAAGGCAGCCAGCGCCGTGCTGGCAGAGCACTCCCCGGCTCATGGGCTGCCCCCAATACCTGGCTCCTCTGGGCTGGGCCGGTGCCGACTCCTCGCCTGCGGCCGCTGCCTGCTTCAGGGCTCGCTGCTTGCGGCTGCGGGTCTCGGCCTTGCGGATGTTCACCAGCACCCTGTGGTGCTCAGCAGGCAGCAGCCCTCGCACCAGCTCGAACCTGGGGGCAGAAAGGGCACACTCAGCCACCCACGGCTCAGCCCACCTCCCCGCACGGGCCCCCATCCCAACTCAAAGCTGGGGGAGGGCCTGGGCACCTGATTACCCCCCAGTGCAGCCGCCCACAGCCTGCCCCATCCCACCCCACCAGCCTGAGGCTCAGCTGTGCCCCCTGAGCTGTGCACAGCAGCCCCCACCCCCCACAGCGCCGGCCCAGCCCCCTCACCCGAACTTGCGAATGAACTTGGTGAAGAGGTTTCTCAGCTTCATGCGGAAGTGACGCCTCATGTCGTCGGTCAGGCGCCCCACGGCCTCCAGCTGCCGGGACAGCACGTCACAGGTTACCGCCGCCCTGGGACGGTGTGATCCCTACCGCCCCCCCCCCCCCCGGCGGGACAGCACACAGTACCCCTGCTCTGAGACCGCCCCAGGACAGGACACTGCCCCCCACCATGACCCCTGCCCCATCTCATCCTGCCCATGCCCCCCTTTCCCCCCCACAACCTCGGCTAGTATCCTTCCAGCTCCCACACCAGCCGGGGAGTGCCGAGGCCACGGGGTGGTGCACTCTCCGCACTCAGAGCTCATGGCTCCCATTCTGGGAGAGGAGCCACATCCCAGCCTCTCAGCCGACGGCAGGCGGTGTCCGGCTCCCCCAGGATCGACCCCCACCACTGGGAGGCGGGGCAGACAGCCGGAGCAAGGGAAGGGCCCCTCCTTGACCCCAGCCGCTCAGGAGACCTGCAGCAAGCACTACCCACCAGGGGACCCAGCCACCCCCACCCCCAAATTTCCACCCCTCCCGCTCTCACCATCATGGGGGCGTGCTTGGCCAGCTGCCCCACGTCCACCAGCAGCAGTGCCGCCTTGAGAAAGCCCAGGGCGGCCTTGACCACGTCCCGTGTGCGCGAGCCCAGCAGCAGGCAGACGTTCTGCAGCAGCTGCTCCACCACGCTCAGCCCCATGTGATCTGCAACGGGCACCGGGTCGAGTCAGGCCAGGCGGCTCCCTGCACCCAGCACCCCAGGCAAGCTGAGGCCGCGCACCCAGGCAGGGGCGTTGGGAAGGGGAGCCTGAGCCAGCCCAGGGGATGAAGCTGCTCCCCAACTCCTTGGGGCAGGGATGAGACCCAGGGAGTCTCTGGGGCTGGAGAGCCTTGTCCAGCATCAGCTGTGTTCAGCCACAACCCACCCAGACCGTGAAGGCGGGGCCTGGTGGTGGGCGGGGCCTTTCCTCTAGCCCCACCTTCTGACCAGCCCTCAGCTCCCACTCCAGCCCCCCAGGGACACACATGGCTACCCCGCAGCAGCTGCTGGGGCCCTTCCCACCCCCGGCCCCTTCTCTGGGCCCAACTGCAAGCGCCAAGAGCCATATCCTGGGGCTGGACACAGGTAGCTTGGCCCGGCCCTCACCTTGGAACTGGAAGAGGAGGCTGGTCAGCGCCAGCACCGTGCAGCTGATCATGGTGACAGAGCCCGTCAGCCCCGCATAGACCAGGAGCAGGAACCGCTGCACAGCGTCTGGGCAGGAAGGGACTCGTTAGCTCCCCCACCGCCTCCTGGCTGGGCTGGGGGCCTGCCCGAGGCTAGCCCCAGAGCCCGGCCCCAGGCAGGCCCCACTGCAATGGGAAGGGGGAGGCTACAGCCGACAGCACAGGCCCGGGCAGGAGGCTGGAAGGTGCGCTGGAGCAGGGGCCACCTGGGGCAGGCTGTTCAGGGATGGAGGGGCAGACGGGGCTGCGCAGGGCGGGCCTTCGCGCTCCATGGGGCTGGGACCAAGGGGGCTGGCCTGGCGGATTTGGCGCTGGAGATGCCTTACAGCAGCGGTTTTCAAACTGTCTTTTCTCAGGACCCAGTTGAAAAAACTCATTTGTGTCCGTGACCCAGCAATGACATCTTTGAGCCGTGCATTCCAGTCTCGGCGGCAGCAGGTGCCGCGACCCAGTGCCTGAGGGGCTGCGAGCCAGCGATGGGTCCCGACCCTAAGTCTGAAAACCGCTGCCTTACGGGGACTTGGGGAAGGGGTGGGGCAGCACACAGGCCTACGGAGGCCCAGGACGGCAGGGGCAGGGCCCAGAGCAGGGGTGGGGGGAACACGTCACCTTGTGGTGTGGGGCCGAAGCGGAGGAAGGCCTGCCCCATCTCCACCAGGAGCAGGAAGGCATTCTTGCGGGCCCCCACCGACACCTCCTTGGTGCAGAGAATGACCTGCTGGCACAGACGCCCATCAGATCCAGCACCCCTCCCCACCCCACATCCCAGTGCCCACCCTTCCCCCATCGGCCCTGTCCCTAAGCACCCTCACTTGGGTGCACACCAAGCTTTGTGGGGAGCCTTCTCCCACAGCGCAACCCTGCAGGAGGGCAGCACAGAACCTGCCCCCCGCACCCTCACCTCC
Organism: Pelusios castaneus; assembly: GCA_007922175.1. Classification (NCBI taxonomy): domain Eukaryota; kingdom Metazoa; phylum Chordata; order Testudines; family Pelomedusidae; genus Pelusios; species Pelusios castaneus. The sequence goes on along the minus strand of ML685755.1, from coordinate 1,280,748 downwards.
GGGACCAGGGCCGTGACGAAGTCCTCGTCCTTGGCCGTCAGCTGCTTCACAATGTGGAACAGGCACTTTAGCCGCGGCTGGGGGGGGGAAGCAGACAGAGTGTCAGACCCGAGACACGAACATTCCCGCCCCAGGCTGCACCCTCGGACCCCTCCCCTGAGCACAGCCCTGGGCGTCCTGCCCCCCGGCCCACAGCTCACCCTCTTGGCGGGGGAGGCAGCGCTCTGCAGCGAACCCAATAGGTCTTTCTTCAGCTCCTCCAGGTGGGTGCGGACAAATGCCTGGCAGGGCGCCCGGGGGGCAGCACACACCTCCTCCAGCAGGCGGTACGCCTTCTTCTGCAGGCCGTGCTCCTTGCTCTGCGGGGAGACGGGTGGCACCAGCCATCAGCCAAGCACCCTGCCCATGGAGCCAGCACCACGGGGCCAGCATCAGGCCCCAGGGCGCACCCGGCTCCAGAGCCTGCATGTTCACGGACCTGGGAACCACACGCCTCAGCCCCGCGCATGGTGAGGGATGGCAGGAACAGGAAGCCGGACCCAAAGCGACGCCCTCACAGGGGACCTGCCCAGCGCTCGGAAGGGATCAGTGCCACATTGTGGCACCGGCCAGGTGACCCACCTGCAGGGATGGCTGGATGGTGTGGTACAGGGCGCCCAGGGAGGGCTCATCAGCATAGGGAGCCATGGCCACGATCAGGTCCAGAATGGAGAGTCTGCAGGGAAAGGGGGTTAGCAGAGGACTCTGCCCTGTCAGGGGACAGGAGATCAACAATGAGTGCTCCCAGTAGAGCCCTGCGTGGATACAAATATGTGGATCCGTATCCAATCTGCATCTGCAAGAAACGGTCTGCAGATATCCGCATTGTAACTGCAGATATCCGCAGATCTGCAGGGCTCTAGCTCCCAGCACGCGGAGATATGCTGTGAACCGAGGCTGGGAATGAGGTTCTGACCACCAGAGGAGGCAGGCTCCGAACCAGCCGCCGGCAGCGGGACAAATCGGCAGGGCTGGATGCATCTGCGAAGGGGGTGATCTGTGGGGCCTCTGCCACTCCTTTGTGCCCACAGCGTCACTTGCAGAGGAACCCAGCTGTGGCTGGGTCTGGGGATGAAGGGGAGCCCCGTCTCCTTCCCAGCCTGCTGAGGGAGACAGCCCCATGGGGTACCCAGTGGCACGGCAGGGAGCACGCTAACCTGCGGCGTTACCTGGTGAACTCGGTGCTCTCGGGGCTGGTCAGTTTCTCACTGGCTTTCTCCAGGAAGCCGCACACCATCTGTGGAAGAACGAGCCGTCGGCTGGGGTCAGTTCGCATACCACCCTCGCCCCACAGGCACACAGGAGATGGGGAGCAGGCTGCAGCCATGGTCAGCAGATCAGGCAAGGGAGCCTGGAGGCTCCAGGGTTCAATCCCAACTACCAGCTACCTCCCAGGGTTCTCGCCGAGCCCCCGCCCGCCCAGGGCCCCACTGGGCATTGAGTTCCCTGTGACACCGGGGCAGGCCCCCCCTCCACCAAACACAGCTGGTGCCACGTTACCCAGCAAGGCCCTGGGCTGGAGGAACAACCCCTCCTCCGTCTTCAGCCACACCCCGAGGGCTGGGTGTCACAGCACCTATGCAGTGCCCCAACGGGGTCCCAGGAGAGGACTGGCCCCTGCATGGGGCCCGGCTGGGCCCATCTCACCTGCTGCTCAGTGATGGTCAGGTACACACGGATGGTGTCCAGCACCGAGCGCCGATGAGCTGCATTGTCTCTGGTGTCGCCGGGCTGGCTGTACACATTGAACAGGATGGGCAGGAAGTTCTTGGCGAAGCGGCTGATCTCAGCCCGCTCAGCATCTAGGGGAAGGACAAACAGCACTGAGGGTCTGCACCCAGCGCCCTCACCCACAGCCCCACACGCAGCCAGAGGGGCACAGCAGCTCTCACCTGGCACCTTTGCAGCTCGGCCCCAGGGTTTGGGAGCCCAGCCAGGGTGAGAAAGGCCATTAGACCAGGGGTTCCCAACCTCATCGTGTCCCTCCCGCTGGCTGCCTAAGGAGGCAGCTGCAGGCTCCTTGCTGCAGCCAAGGGGACGGGAGTTCAGCATTCCCCTCTCCTCCCTATGGCTGCGCAGGGAGCTCAGCAATGTGCTGCATCTGGGTCCCTAGGCACTGGGGTCCCTGCTGGAGCCATGGAGGGAGCACCCATCTTCCATCCTCCTGGCTGCAGAAAGGAGCTGCTGCGTAGGGGCTACAGGACGCCTGCGATTTCCCTGCTGCAGCCAGGGTGATGGGAGATCAGTGAGGAGGGAGGCAGCCCCCACTGAACTCCTCAAGTCTGGCTGCCGGGGGCTGGCAGGACCTACAATGCTTTAGAAGGGGCAGAACTCAAATCAGCGCCACCAGAACTTAGCTGCCGGTCACTCATCTACACTAGTGCTCTGTCTGCGAGGCCTGGTCCACACTGCCAGGAAAACTCGGCAGCTCCCGCTGACCTCCTAACTCCCCTTCAGCGCGGCGTCTGCACTGCACTGCGCGTTGAGGGGCTGGTTTTATTCACTCGCTTTCCAGATCCACGTAGCGTGGATTACGTGTCCAGCAGCGACTTTGCCGTCGTCAATGTGGACGTGGCCTGGGTGTGCGGCACACTGCGAGTGATCCGTGGGTGTAGACCAGGTAGCAGCGAAATGTTTGCTGTAAATACGCAGTGGGGTCTGGCAATACACTGTCGTATGCGGATAGCCGGGACCCTTCAGACTGGTAGAATGATCCTTGTGGCCTCTAGCCAAAAAGGTTGGGAACGTCTGCCCGAGACATTCCTGTGCCCTGGGAGGCCTCGTCTTCCCCTGCTGCCGCACTGGGCACCCAGGGCCCAGCTCAGCCTCACCCGTCTCACAGCCCTTGCTGATGAGCGTGCGCAGGGCCTGGCAGATGGTGAGGCGCAGATCTGGCCTCTCGCTGATGGCTGTGCCCAGCGTCCGCGCCAGCCCCTTGAAGGAAGCCACCACATCTGTTGGCCTGGTGCAGAAGCCAGGGAGCAGGGTCCAGATCTGAAAAGCAAAGGAGGCAAGTGAAGGAAGCGGCAGCCAGAGACGCCCCGTGGTGAAAATCCAGCCCACCCAGCCACTGCCCCCCCGTGCCCTGGAACCCACCTCCCCCCATGGCCGGCAACTCTCACCTGCCACTGCAGCGTCTCATAGATCTTGGACTCCAGCGTCTTCCCAGCCTGTGCCAGCTCCGCAGCTGCAGCAGACACAAGGGGAGGGGTGACCCCAAGGGATTCCTAGGGCCTGCAGCCAGGAGGGCCACCTGTGATCATCTCAGCCCACCTCCTGGGTAGCACATCAGGGACCTGCCCTAGAATAACCCTTGGGGAACGATCCCAGCGATGGAGAATCCAGCTAGACCCTCAGCCAATTGTTCCAATGGTTAATCATCCTCCGGCACAAATCTACGCCTGATTTCCAGTCACAGCGTGTCTGGCCTCAGCTTCCAGCCACTGGATCCCCGCAGACCCTCCTCTGCAAGCCCACAGCAGCCCCCATCAAATGCTTGTTCCTCCTGCAGGGACTGACAGACGGACCAGGCGCATTCCTGGGAGTGTCCGGGGGCTGCTCTGCTCAGAGTGGGCAGCAGGGTCCAAGAGGAGCAAAGACAGCAGCACCCCAATTTCCAGGCCCCCAGCAGCAAAGCACATGGATCATGGCCTCTGAACCCAGCGCAGACGGGACCGGGGGGCAGTTTATTCAGCCAGTGCTCCCCGAGGCGTCCCCAGGGCGTTCTGGGAACAATCCCTGTACCCCAGGGGCTCACCTCCAGCCCCAGGAAAGAGACGCCCCACACCACCATGGCTCCTGCTGCGCAGGGCTGAACGGAAAAGATCCTATGCCAACACCATGCACCCCCCACCCCCGGGTCCTTCCCCACTGGTTACCCCTAACGTCGCCACGCTCTCCCCATGGCTGCGCCCCCCACCCCCGGGGTCCTTCCCCACTGGTTACCTCTGCTTTTCAGGGTGGCTGCCAGGGGCAGGAAATAGCTGGTGAAGAAGCCCAGACGTGTGCCTTGGACGTGGTCCCGGATGACGGGCAGCAGCCAGCTGCGGGGGAAATCCAGTGTCTCCCTGTGGAGGGGAACACACCAGTGAGGTGAGAGCTGCAGGACCGATGCTTCGCCCCCGGCTCTGGAGCCCCTTTGGGGACGACAGCTCAGAGACTCACACCGACAGTGAGAGTGAATTCTCTCCATCCGGGGCAGGGAGCTGCTGGAAGACAGGAGGGTCTCTGGCGGTGGAGGTGCTAAAGGGGCGCTCCAGGCAGACAAGGCTGTGACAGAAGCTAAATGAATTCTTTGCATGGGTCTGTGGGTCTTCACTGCAGAGGATGGGAGGGAGATCCTGCCCCTGAGGAGCTGCCCAGCCTGAGGTGTCTAAATTAGAGGAAATTTTGCAACCAATAGATAAATACACTAATACGTCGCCAAGCCCAGAGGGGATTCACCTACCAGCTCCGCAGCAACCCAGATATCAAACTGTAGCTCTGCTAACTGCTGTGTAAATCAGTGTCTGGGCTAGATAACTGGAGAACAGCTAACGTGACTCCAATGGCGATCCCAGCAATTACAGGCTGGGAAACCCCACTTCAGAAGCAGGCAAATTGGCTGAAACTATAGTAAAGCGCAGCATTACCAGACGCCACAGATGATATATGAAGGAAGAATCAACACAGATCTGTAAAGGGAAATCACGCCTCACCAATCTATTAGAATTCTCTGAGCGTATCAAGAAGCACATGGACAAAAGTGAGTCGTGAATATAGTGTGCCTAATTTTCAGAAAGTCTTTGACAAGGTCCTTCACCAAAGGCTCTTATGCAAAGTAAGCAGTCACGGCACAAGATCCATGATCCTCTTATGGAAACAAAGGCTAGGAAGAAACAGTCAATTTTCACCAAGAAACAAGGTAAAAAGCAGCGTCCCCAAGGAGCTGAGCTGGGACCAGTGCTGTTTAACATTTCATAAGCTATCTGGAAAAGGGGTAAGAGGGAGCTGGTAATATTTGCAGGCCAGGAAGAACCACAGAAGATGAGGGTTGGAAGGGACCTCAGGAGATATCTAGTGTCCTGGGCATTGGATTTGCAGTTGTTTCCATTAATATGGGACCAGGACCAGGCACCCAGGTCATCTCCACTCCCAGTCTCAGTCTGCCCTGAGAGCAAACAAGCCTTTCCCCGCCAGCCAGTGTGTGGGTAGGATAGGATGCCTGGGTCCTTTTCCATAGAATGAAAGTGGGGGGATGTAGGGAATTTATGTTTGATATTAACTGAGTAGCTGGCCACTGGATTTAGAAATCAAATCTAATCTGTTACATGAAGGTGTAAACAGCTTGGGTGGAAAGCACTCCATACAGCTAACAAAGAAAAGGTAAGCGAGAAGAGTTTACTGTGGGACTACCAAAAAGCCATGAGGCTTGCTCTGGGAAACAGGACGATGTAGGACAGGTATCAGAGAGAGCAGAACTTTATTTGGTAACCAAATAACGCAAACAGTCATGGGTGGGCTTTATATGCTGTATATTAAGTGTGATCCAATCACGTACCCTGCACATTAAGAGGGGGAACCGTGTAGGGATTTAGGCGTGATGTAACCTGCTGCATCACCTGTGTTAGAAAGGTATGTCTACCTTGGGAACCCTGTACTCCGGCTTACTTATATGGGTCCAGGGGCGTGTGGCCACTTTCAGCTAGGTTGGATGTATTAGGGGAACAAGTAGTTTTGATTAAAGGCACCATCTACCCATTCTGCTCCTGCATGGGCCGGATCCTTCTTTTCTTCCAACAGGAGTGCTCCCGGGGGGACTGTCCCGAGTGGCTAACGAGAGCACTTACCCTGCCTGGGACCGATTACACACAGGAGGCTGGGTGTGGACTGACCCAGGAGTGGAGCTCACCTAGCCAAGCAGAGTAAGTTGGGGTCCAGCAGTGGGCAATTGGGGAGGCACAGCAGCAAACCAGACCAGATTCCGGGAGAGGAACGGCACAACCCCTGGCCAGGAACGGGCACAGCTCAGCTGACTTGAGGAGCCTTGCGAGAGGCTATCCCCGCCAACGGTGAAGCAGGAAGACTGGAGCGTAGAGGCCACATCAGGGTCAGGAAGGAATTTCCTCCCAGGGCAGACTGGCAAAGGGCTGGGGGGAGGCGGGGGGGAGGCGTTTCACCTTCATCTCTAGCACGAGGCACGGCTCACTTGCTGTACCTTAAAGTCTTTAGGTTTAAACCAGAGGCGCAGAATCCTAACCCTGCATGTTCTGTGCAGCTCTCTGGGAGGGGAGTGAGCGGGGGGATCACGTGATGTGACACCACCCCTCCCCCCCCCACATTGCATTTGTGGCCCTCAAGTGGCCTTAGAAAATGCAATTTGGCCCTTGGCCAAAAAAGGCTGTGCACCCCTGGTGTAAACACGATTTGAGGACTTCAATAGTTCAGTCCTAGCTTAGAGGCTCACTGCAGGGGGAAGAGGGGGTGAGGTTCTGTGGCCTGCCTTGTGCAGGAGATCAGACTAGATCACACTGGTCCCTTCTGCCCTTCGTGTCTATGATCCATGAAACTGCAGGCTTTACCCAAGGGAAGAGGGAGGCCATGGGGGCCCGGCTCACTGACGGGTCCCAGCCAGTGGCTGCCCCTCAAGCTGGCATGGGGCAGGGGGTGGTACTCACTCGGTGCCGTCAATCTCCAGGGCCACGGCCTGCAGCAACAGCTCAGGACCCATGCTGGATACAGCAGCCCCCACCACCTGGTCCAGCTCGCTGGTGTGGGGAAAGTGCGGGGAGTGGCGCAGGTCACACACGGACTGGAGACACTGCAGGGCAGAGGTGGGGTCACCTGGGTGCACAGAACCTGCCCTGACACCCCCAGGCCCCAGAGCTGCCCACATCCCAGGGCAGGCAAGTGTCCCCCCACCCTACCGAGACACCCGCAGGCATGGCCACAGCCCGAGATCCCTCAGGGAAGGAGTGCAGCCAGCCAGAGCCCTACACCACAGTGGAGTGAGCCTCACCCGAGATCTCCAGGGGAGGTGCTAGGTCTCCATGGAGGGCTGTGCCCCAGGGCAGAGCTTGGAACCCCCTTCGCCCTGGGGGAGGGCACAGCCAGATGCCATGTGTACACTCCCTCCCTCCTGCCAGGCCGGGTCTGAGAAGAAGCTGCTGGACACTCTCTGTCCTGCTCACAACCCCCGGAACGGCCCCTGGAACGCGCAGGAGGGGTTTTGACCCCCCTCGCTAGGCCCTCACCAGCCCCACACTGAGGTCTGGGAAACCGGCACAGCTGACCGGCTCCTGGCCCCAGCCATGTGACGTCAAGTATTTGCCAGGTCCAGCCCTGCAGCCCCACCCCCACGTCACCTGGCACTCGGCCCCCTTACCTTCCTCATGAAGGGGTGGCACTGCCTCCCGCAGGCCTCGAAGAAAGCTCGCAGCACCTGCAGGACGGAGGCCCAGGCTGCGTGGAATCGGTACGTCAGGCCCTCCTCCACCGCCCTGCACCAGGGAGAACAGGGGCTCAGCACCACCCAGGGCACAGGCACAATGCACAGCACCCGGCAGAAAGGGGCTGAGCGGGGCACAGGTGCAAGAGCACGGAGCTGAGGGGACTAAGGCAGCCCCGAGCCCCACACCCTGGCGAGCGCCCAGCAGCTTCCACGTTCCTGCTCACCTGAACATGCGGCAAAGATGGGAGGCAGGGCCAGAGGTGGAGGCAGAAACAGGCTCCAGCTGAGCCATGTGGGGAGCCACGCACTCGCTCAGGAGGGCCTGCAGGGGGCAGTCACAGAGGAAGGGGTTAGCCACGGCCCCCAAGCCACGCCAGCTTCTGACCACACAGTGGGACATTTCCCAGAATGCAGTGATTCACCGCAACCCACCCGCTGCAGACCCGTCCTGCCCCACGGTGGGGCTGGAACAGCCCAGGACAGGTGGGTCAGCAGCTGCAGCAGGGCCGGCCTTTGGGGGAGCGAGTGCAGCGACTGCCCTGAGCCCCGCGTCACATGGGTGCCACGCTGCCTGCTCCCCCCACCCTGCTGCCTGGGGGGGGCAAGCTGAAGGCAAGGGGCGGGGCAGGAGCAGGGAGCCCAGCCTTTGGGGCGGCCCACCCCACCAACCCTGAGTGCAGAGCTGCCAGCCCAGGGGCAGGGCAGGAGCGTGGAGCCCGGCTTCTGGGCCAGCCTGCCCTGCCCCCCAGCATGGGGGGGTCAGGGACCCCACAGACCGATTGGCCCTGGGCCCCAACCCCCCAGGGATGGCCCTGGCTCATGGTACCTTGAGGGTCTGTGCCGCAGCCCCCACCACCTGCGGGTGGGGTGAGAGGAAGCAGCTCACAGCCGCTGTGAAGAGGCGGGGCAGGTGCCCCCAGCACAGGTCCCTCTGCAGCCTGCAAGGAAGGGAGAGTCCAGCACCTGGAAGAACCTGAGCACCCCCCTTCACTGCATTTACCCCTCGTCCTACACTCTTCTCTGACGCAGGGCATTTTACCCAGGAAAGCTCAGGCGCTAAATACATGTGTTAGTCTTCAGAAATGCCCCAGGACCGAGCAAGCAGGGCTCCCCCGCCAGCCTCTCCCCCAGGGCTCCTGCTGCCCCAGTGCCCGCCGCCGAGGGCTCCCCCGCCAGCCTCTCCCCCGGGGCTCCTGCTGCCCCAGCACCCACCCCCAGGGCCCACCACCCCCCAGAAGTCCCGGCCCAGCCTGTTACCGGGCGAGGTTGCTGTGCGCCTTCTCCATGACGGCCAGCCAGGCCAGCAGTGGCTGCAAGTCATTCTCACTGGGCATGTAGTCATACAGGGCCTGGGTGGGCAGAGCAGACAGGGTGAGAGGAGCCCATCTCCTCCCGATGCCCACCCTGACCCAGGCCCTCTCCTCCCCGACCCTCCTGACTTCCCCCACAGCCCCCTGCCCCCATCCCCAGTGCCCTGCATCCTCGACTTCCCCCACAACCCCCTTGAACCCCCCAACATGTCCCACAACCCCTCTAACCCCCTTCCCCAGCTTCCTGCCCCACTTTCCCCACAACCCCTCTGTAACCCCCACCCTTCACCCCCAGCGCCCTGCCCCCCCAACCCCTCTACTGACTGTTACGATCTGGGCGTTGAGCTCAGCAGACAGGCAGGCCGGGCCGGGCTGGGCACTGAAGAGGCTGTGGAAGGCCTGCATGGCACAGGCTGTCACCAGCTGCAGAGGACACAGTGTCAGCAAGCGAGATGGCAACACACCTCCCCCACCCCTCATACACACCGGGGTCCCTGATCCCCACGCCTGGGCAGATCACAGCTCCAGAGCTGCGCCCGGGACTGGACCGTGGGGAACAAAGCACCCCAGGCAAACGTGGGAGGAACAGGCTAATTCCACCTTGGTCCCAGACAGAGCCCTGGCGTCCTCTGCTCACATCCCACTGCCTTGCAATGGCCCAGGATGGCAGGAAGCAGGCACCGTGCACGGCCTGAGCCCTTTCACGCCATAGTGGGGTGGCAGCGTCCGGCTGGCCCCGGGGCAGGAGGCCCTGGCCCACCCTGGTGACGGAGCCCCTCTGGCTGCTCACCACATTGCTGAGGGTCATGACTCGGAGCAGAGTCTCGCAGCAGCTCTTCACCATGGCCAGGGGCAGGCAGGGCAGCAAGTCCCGGAGCAGGGTCAGGACGTGCAGGGTGGTGGTGGCCTCCTTGGTGCCTGGGAACAGGACAGAGGTGAACACAGAAAATCCAGCCTGGCCAGCCCCCTGCCAGGGAGACCCTCACCAATTAACCACACTCCACCTCCCCGGGGCTACTGGGCCCCGAGAGCGCAGACCTACTGAGTGGGCTCAAGGCACCGTGGGGCCAAAGACCCCAGAGCTCTACAGTTGCCTCATGCCCCCTCCCGGTCCCCTGCACTCCTCCCCTAGCCCCACAGAGCCTCCTGCCCTCCGCCATCCTCCCCAAACCCCTTGTCCCACACCTCCTCCTGGCCATCCACAGACATGCAGCCCACAAACCCCACCCCCAGCTCCTACCTCCAGCCTTCTCGATCTCCTGCACGCAGAACCTGGCGGTGGAGTGCGCAGCCGGGTGGTGCGCAGGAGCCGCATTGCCGAACATGAACTCGCTGCCCCTCAGGATGGTGCAGACGCCTCGCTGGGCTTCCTTCCGCACCTGTCACGCAGGGGAGCAGGGTGGGGGGGGCGCCTTGGGCAGCTTCCGGCCAAGGAAGGCTGCCAGCACCCATGGGAGCCAGTCTGCACTGGGGCATCCTAGAGTGCCAGTCGGCCTGGCCAGCCAGCTGGGCCGGTACCCCTGCACCCCGGGCACTGCACAGACCAAGCAGCTCCGGAGAGACCCCGTCGGATGGGACAAGGCTGCACAGGGCCCAGCTGGAGGGCAGGTGGGGGACTCACCTTGGGCTTGGCATGGACCGTGAAGCTAAGCAAGCCATGGAAAACCTGCAGTGTGATGGGGTAGCTCCAGGCTGTCAGGTCCTGCTTCCGCAGCAGTGTGGCCAGGCAAGAGATGACCTGCAGGGAGAGAAGAGCAGTGATACCTTGATACCGGTTCAGCCTGACTGAGCCAGGACAATGGCCCGCCCCCCTCACCCTCCAAAAGCCAGGCTGGACCTGCCTTTCCCCACAGGCTCCACACTGTGCAGCCGTCAATCCAGGGCTGCCCCCACCACCCTGCGCCATGCCAGGAGGGCAAGGAGCCGGCCTGTTTACGGGACACCCCCGTGACCCCCTCCCCCCACTGGCTGGGGGCACTCACCCATCGCAGGGCAGAGGTGGGGCTGCTGGCAGCCTGTGATGCCATGATGCTCGTGAACACTTTCGAGGTGTCCGAGAACTTCTTTATCAGCACGGGCCCTGGCACCCTGTGGGCAGAGAGAGGCGGGTGTGGGCATGGCTGGGTGCCCAGCAACAAGGGAGACAGCTGAGGGGAGGGGGCTAGTGGGCAACACACGGCACTGCCTCCACCCTGCCTCAAGAGCCAGCTTCGACCCCCAGCCCTAACCCCACCCTAACCCTAACCCCTCTCAGATGGGGCGATGGGACCCTGAGAGCTGGATGCTGCTCTGGCACAGCTTGGAGGCAGCAGCACATCAGCCCCACAAAGACCGGCTCAGACCCTGCCCTGCTAAAATGGCCCCTGCACCCCGCACCCCACCCCGGCCAGCCTGCAAGCCACACCCTGCATTGCGGGGGCGACTCACCGCTTCAGCACCAGGTTGAGCAGGTAGGCGACAGCAGCCAGCGATTCCGACGACTCCACAACCTCCAGCGTCGTCATCTGGTGACACAGCCAGGGTGAGCACGGGAAGCCACTCCACGGCCAGGCCGAGCCAGACGTGCCCGGCCCCGTGGGCCTCCCTGGGCTGGATGAAGGAGCTCCCACTATGCAGCTGGCGCCCCGGGATGGCAGCACAGCCAGACAGCCTCTGTTGCTGCCCCAGGAGATATTCAGGCATTCTCCCCCTAACCCCTATGGGCTGCAGCAAGCAGGCCAGGACCCCCCCACTGGCACCCCAGCCACAGCAGGAGCCAGGCAGAGCATGGCACGTCCCTGGAACTCAAACACCCGTGTCTGGTGAAGACACCCCCAGCCCCAGAACCAGGTCTCAGCCCCACTGATGTGGACATCTGTGGAGAGCTCCTTGTACCCCACCCAACACTCTCCTACCATGGTGCCCCTCACAGATGTACCAGCACCACGCAGAGGGAGGATCACTGCCCCTTCCAGAGCCCCGCAGAGCCAGGAATGCTCCAGGCCAGCCAAAGGCTCGCCCCCCCCCCCCCCCTCCGCTGAGACCTCCCCCCCCCCCCCCCCCCAGCCACTCACCAGTGCAGCGAAATATTCAGTCTCAGTCTCCTGACCCCCCTGAGAGCGGATCACTTCTGTCACTGCAGCCAGCACTGCACAGATCTGCAGAGTGCACAGGAGTGGGTGGGTGAGCCCCACGGGACGTAGCCCCAGCCCCAGGACATGCCATGGTGGCTGGGGCTGGCTGTGTCTCACTCAGGAAGGCCCCAGAGCCCCCGAAGCAAACGCCAGAGAGCCCATCCCAGCCATGCCAACCCCGTACCTCTTTGTGGGCAGCTGAGTTGGACTCCCAGAAGCGCTGCACCTTGCTGAAGGTGAGATTGGTGCAGTCGCTCAGGCCGCTCAGGAAGGTCCCTGAGGATTTCTCGGTGGTGGCAGCACGGTTGTCATCCTCCTCCATGCGAAGCTGGGCGGCCTGCCCCACCTGTAGCTCATTGTGCAGCTTCAGGGCATCCACCGTCAGGTCGCTCTTCTCTGTGGGACAGAGACATGCTCAGCGCTGGCGAGACCATCCATGGGGCTCTGAAATCCCTGCCATCGACCAGGCCCCTCACGCTGCCCTGCAGCTGGCACCCAGGCAGGAAACCCACTCCCTCCCACAGCTGCTCTGCCCCCAGGCCAGGCCTGCAGCATGCGTCACTGGCTCGGGTCGGAGAGGGCCAGCGTGCGGAACAAGAGGCAGCAGGGCAGCGATGGAGGGAGCGGAGGATCTATAAGGCTCCACAGCTGGTCCCCACACCCCCAGCCCAGCCAGCTCCGCCAGAAGCAAACCCTTGAAGGCTCAGCCAGGCTGCGGCAGGGGCAGGTGGGTTCCGGGGCCAGCATCCGTCAGCAGTCGGGAGTCCCCGAGCAACGCGGAGACGCTGCAGTGCCTCGTCGGCTCCTGCTTCCGCCAAGGGAGCGCGCAGCCCGGGGAGGGAGACCGGCGAGGGCAGATTCCCCGGCCAGCCCCGGAGCCGGAGAGCCCCTTCCTGTCACTGCGGGACAGGGCCCCGACCCGAGGCTGGCAGCGAGTCCAGCCCAGACGGAGCACTGCCCCCGAGGCGGAGAGCCCAGCCCGGCCCGTCTCCTCTCCCCAGGCCTGGCACCGCCCTCCCCAGGGCCCTGCTGAGATCGCACCCGGGGCCCGGCTCACCCGCGGGCCGGCTGAAAAAGCGGCTGCGGGCGGCCAGGCGGTGGCGGCGGCTCTCGGGGTTGCTGTCGCTGCTGTGGCCCTTCCGCCAGCGCTGCAGCTTGCGGGCCGCCCCGGAGCGGAGCCTGCCGGCCTTCCCCATCCTGCGCCGCGCCGCACCGCGCCGGGACAACAGCTGCGGCCGGCCACGCGGAAACCACGTGCGGGACGGCTCCGCACATCCGCCCTCTCTGTAGCCGCTTCCGGTCTGAGAACGAAGGGCACTTCCGGGCCGGCCTGGACGCCATCTTTATTGAGGGCAGAGGGCTTCCCTCCTCGGCCACCACCAGAACTTCCGCCCTCACTGCCAGTTTGCCCCACCACCATCGGGGGGCAACTGCATTGGCACTCTGCCAGACATGCCCTGCACAGGCCTGTGGTCCGGTGCCATGTGTCACCAAAGGGCTCCACCCAACCAGCCCCCCGCCCACGTGTAGTGGGGACGGTCTCTGCCCCAAGGGGCTTCCTCTCTAGAGCCTGCACCCTGCCACCTACGCCGCCCCCCACCCATGGCAGCCAGGCCTGAGCATTCACACTGAGTCTGGCAAGCGCCTTCGGGAGCCCCAGGCCAGACGGTCCAGAGGCTGAGCTCTTCCAGGCCCACGGACGCCTCAGACAAGATTTAATCCTCTCTATCGGTGTTCTAGTGCGGGGGCCTGTAGGGATCATGTTTTCAGGCTCTTATCCACCACCACAGGTGAAAACTGAGATTCTGACCTAATCCCATGACTGGGAGCTGTGGCCTTTGAAAAGCATAAACCACCACCCTTCACGTACGACACCATTCGGCCCTTTTATGGCCCTGGGGCCTGAAACCATAGCAGCCTGCACCTCAAAGACAGACGTGTCACCACCCAAAACAGAGCCACTCGCGGGCGAAGGGCCCCACTGGCTACTGTTTTGTGAGGCTTTGGGAGGCAGGCAGCCAGGAAGGGGAGAGAAAAGGCACCAGCACTGTGCCAGCATGAAAATCCTAGGGTGCGTCTACACTGGCGCCTTAGGTCGACCTACAGAACTCTGCGTCCACACTGGGCGCTTGTTAAGTCAACTTAATAACCACCTCTGAAGGTCGACTTAAGCCTTAAATCGATCTTATTGACTTAAGCCGACTTAAAGCCAATGTCGACGGGGGTGTCCGCACTACGGG
>ML685755.1:1250361-1261512 GCA_007922175.1 Pelusios castaneus | reverse complement strand
CACCCCCTGCACTCCCACCCCGCCCCCGCCCTGTGCCCGGCCCTGTCGGCACCCCTGTGCATTCCCTGCTCTGACACCAGCACGATTTCCTTCCCCACTCACCCCAATGCCCTGGGCAGCCTTGTCATGGCTCCCTCCCTTCTGTCCTTGCCCCAGAGCAAGCGGCTGCGAAGGCCAAGAGAAACACGTGCCCCTCCCCAGGCATGGGCCGGGTAGGCAGGGCAGTGCTGTGTGACCTGCCTTGGGAACGGAGCTGGGAGGCTGGGCCGCTTTGGGTTCAACCCAGCGCAGGCTTCACCCCTGCCCTGCAAAGCCAGGCTGCTGGATCTCACAGCGCCGGCACCAACACCCAGCAGACAATTGGCTGGGCACACCCTGGCTGCCACTACCCAGTTCCTGTGCCCAGAGCGACCCCAACCTGGCAGGCCAGCAGTGTCCACCCTCTCCAGGTCTGCAGCTCCTCACAGCCACCCATGGATCTACCTGGGCTTGGGCAAACACTCGTCCCATCCCAGCGCTGGGCTGGCTGTTCCCGACGCCAAGCACAGCACAGAAATAGAAAGCCGTAGGTGTGAGCGACACCAAGGTGAAGATGGAGGGATGTGGGGGCGCACGGGCAGAAGCCAGGATGTCACTGGCGTCTCCCCAGTGCCCACAGACTCCAGCCCTGGACCTGTCGGCCTGGGACCCAGGGGTGGATGCCAGTGGCTTCTGTGCTGGCTTCTCTCTCCCACACGGTGCCAGGCAGTCCCCGGGGCTCAGCACGGGCCCACCAGAAAGCCGGTGCATGTTCATTTTTGCTGTCTCCTCTCCGCCTGCAGGACAGTTAAGGGCTGTCTCCCTCCACCCCTTGGCTAGTGGCTTCACTCATCCTTCATGTCAATGGCCTGACCCCCAGGCCGGGGCTTTCTCTAGGGCAGCTGGGCTGGGGCAGCGAGGGTGACCCAGGCTGTGTCTAGGGTGATGGAGACCGGTTCTAGCCCTAGGTCAACTCTCCACTGCGCAGGGAGCCGATTCCCCCCTTTGCCAGGTCTACACGATCTCATGGGGGCGAAGGAGAGTCAGACCTGCTGGACCTAGGCAAGCCCTTTCCCCACGTAGCACGTTTCCCCATCTGTGACCCTGGGCAAGCTCTGATTTGGCACCCCCTCCCACGCTATAAGAGATAACATATTATATCTTTTTTAACTAGAGTAAAAAATTCTCTTCCACCTCATTTGGTGCCCCTTAAAGCCTGGCACCCTTGGCCACCGCCTAGTTCACCTATATGGCTGGGCCGGCCCTGGCTGTGGGGCTCACTCGGCTCTGCACAGAGCCCCGCAGGCACCACCTCACCTGCAGCCTGGGGGAGCCCAGCCGCCTCTCTGAGTCAATCCCCAAGTACGTGGGGGGCTGGCCCCACCTTGCAGGTTCCCAGCAGATGACTGCAGCTGGATGGAAGAACGCACCACGTTCCCACTTTGGTTTCTGTCCCCCAGAAGGTGCTGCGGACGAACCTGGCGACTCGGTTCCGCAGCCCCAGGGAGGTGAAGTGAGGAGGGTGAGGAAGGAAGAAGAATGCAGCCCCCCAGCCTGTCAGGGACTCTCCTCGGCCCTCAGGAGCCATGGGCATCTCTCTGCCATGGGAGCCTTCACAGGGGCTGGATCACCCGGCCAGTGCAGCACTAACTCAGCCCAGCAGGAGCGGGGAAGGCTGGCTGAGTCGGGGGGCTGCTGTGCTCCAGCAGGGATCAGGGACAGTGTGCACAGGGCAAGGCCAGGCTGGATGGGGACTGGGGAAGGCATGACCAGAGCAAAGCTGGATGGGGTGGTGCTCCTGGTGCTGGGAACCCACGGACTTGCCTCTCTCCCCAGGGAAGCGCCAGCCTCTCTCCTGCTCCAGCCCCTGGGATGGACAGCGAGATCCTGACGGGGGACTTTTCCAGGGTGAGTGGATCGTACCCGTCCTGTGAGCTCACTAGCCCTGCAGCCCAATCACCCTGCGTGCCACATGGCCCCAGGAAGTGACTGAAAGCCCCACTCCACTGCAGAGAGCCCTGGCCTGCGCCCTGCACCCTGGCCTCTCTCCTGGGCCCTGCTAGGTAGCGAGACTATGCTGCTGCTGTTCGCACTCCCGGCCCTGCCACACAGCCTGCCTCCCTGGGAGGGTGCCAAGCGGGTTCCCCTTGAGGAACATGGGGAGTGTTGCCAACTCCATAGGGTGAGCATTCCTGCCCCAGAGCAAGTCTGCCACTAAGGCAAAGCTTCCTGGAGGGCGGGGTGCAGGGATGTGTGTCCCCTCCCCAGGGAGAGCCCTTCAGCTTGTTTTTGTGCCAACGCCTGTCTCTGTCGGCACCCCCAGCCCTGCTCCCTGCCGCTGGAGGATGGCCAGCACCAGGATCTGCGTTATGTCAGCTCTGACACAGTAAGTGCATAATGCGCCCACTGCTGGGTAAGAGCACGCGCGGAGCCCATGCACGGAAAAGGAAAGTGGCTAATTAAGAACCCTACCTCGGTGCGGCAGCCACGGCCGGCATTGCAGCCCTGTGCACACAGGCTGACCGCCTGGTGTCCCCTCTAGCCCCCTCCTCCGCCCCTAGCGCCCGGCAGGTTGAAACCTCTTTCCTCACACCAATTTCCTGCCATGTCTTTTGTGCCATCTTTGCTGACTTGCTGGTGCCAGAAGTGACTGCTCCATGGTCCCCCGGGAACCTGGCCTCACCCAGCCCTCTGGCGCCTCCTCAAATGTGGCTGGTCTTCGAAGCAGCCTCCCCCTTTGTGTGTGCCATCGCAGGAAGGGGGTACCCGCTTCCCACCTGGCACTGCCTCCTTCTGCCGGGCCCGTGTCGCTCACACACCGTGACCGTGACTCCACGTCCGGCCAGCTGAGGGTTGAGACCCAGTCTGTGCTCCCCAGCCGTGCGCCTGGCCCAGCTCTACCCTGCAGCCGCCCCAGTTGTCTCCTCCGCTGTCCTCCGTCTGCCTCTCTCAGCCAAACTCTTACTTTTCGCCACTGCTTAGTGTGGCTGGACCCCACTCTGCACCCCGTGTGTGGGGCAGTGGCTCTCAGTCGGGGGCGCACATATCCCGGGGGTACGCGGCGCTCCTCTTGCCTGGGCTGGAGCAGGAGCACACAGCAGTCCTCACACACCACGAACAACATGAACACCCCGGCCAGCAGCCGCTGCTCCCCGGCCGGCCGGCCCTCCGGCAGCCAGTGCCCACCCCAGCAGCCACGCAGAGGGAAGAGTAGCTTGGCCCGGCGTTCCCACCTTCCTCCTGCGTGGCTGCTGGAGGCAACGCTGCCTTCGGAGCTGGGCGGGCGGAGAGCTTTAAATGAGGGGGAACGTGGGGTACACAAGACAAAGCGGCCGCTGAAAGGGGCGCTGGCGTCTGGAAAGGCTGAGACCCGCTGCCGGACTGGGCTTTCGCTGCCTAGCGTGGCGTTCTCTGCGCTGCTTCCTTCCTGCCCAGGTCTCACCGCCGGCCCTGGGGGCAAGTCTGGGTCTGACACACCTGGCGGGACTCGCTGGTCCCTGGGAGACTATCTTGCTGTGACCAAGCACGGCCCCGCCGGTCTGCTTGGCCTTTGCCATCGGTCTCCCAGCTGTCCTCACCACCTGGGTTGCTTGGTGAGTCCCTGCGGAAGACGCCTGGCACCTGTTCCCCTTCGGTGTCGCATGTTTGGATTCTGCCGCCGCAAGCTACAGCCCATTGTCTGAGCACAACGCAGCAGGGCCGCCTGGCCATCAAAATGCACCTTCGGTTTCCCAATCCCATTTCTCGCCTGAGCGTCCTCGAGGGTGCCTGCCGCCCAGACACGGGAGCAGCAATCCACGGGTCGCACAGCTGTGTTGCCAGCAGAGGGCACATCTAGGCTGACTTTTCCCCGGCTGGGGGCGCATGCGAGGGCTTCATGCGGCTGCAGTTTCCTCCCATTGGGGATCGCCGGGTTTTTTGCACAGCGCACAGGAACTCATTCATGCTTGGCCGGCAGGTCTGCTCCCTGGCTCTTCTCAGGCTGTTCCCAGGTGGGAGATGTCCACCCGTCTCATGATATCAGCTCTTAAATCTGCCCGGTCCCCACCAAACAAACCCCTTTTGTGCACATAGCTCATCCCTCTCCTGGCAGGCGTGGGAGCCTCCTGGGGCACCTGTGCCTTGCGACCTGGCCAGCCCTGCAGTCTTCATGATGCTAATGGTGTGTGCTCAGTCTGTGCGTGCAGCTGGTGCCCCAAGGGGAACTCCTGGAACCGTTTCTCCCAAAGGCCCCAGCCAGGAGCTCCCTCCTGTCGGAGCACATCCCCTTCCTGTGCCCGGCGGGGCTCCGCTAACCTCTGGTATTGCTGCTCTCCTAGATTCCTTCCGAGTCCTCCCCCTGGAGTGGCCTGCTGGCGCCTCGCTGTGCTTGTCTTTCCAGAGCCCTCCCCATGCTGTACCCTGTGCGGTAAGGGTCTGCGGGCTCAGAGGCACCGGATGGGTGGGAGCAGAATCCGCACAGATCCTTGACTGGGCTCCCCCACACCTCTGCTCTGGGCGCTTCTTTGCTGGCTCTTGGCTCCTCAGGGCCTGGCTGGAGTCCCTCGGGATGCGTCTATACTTAGAAATTAAGTTGATTTAAGGAGGCTTAAGTCGACTTAATTTACTCCGCGTCTACACTGGGTTTTCTTAATTTGACTTAAGCTGCCCCTTAAATTGAATTAAGAAAAAGTTAGTTCCAATTCATAACACCTGGTTTTAATTTGAACTAGCGCTTAAGTCGACTTCTTAAGTTGACTTAAGCCAATGTGGATGCCCTAAGTCGACTTCTTCTAAAAGTCGACCTAGGGCAGGGGGACAAGGGAGCCCCGCATGGCTCCCTGGCAGAAGGGAGCCACCATGACTCCTTGTCCCCTAGGGAGCCCCTGCTCCCTTCTCCCCAGACCTGGGGCTTCCCTGCAAGAGGAGCTGCGATCCCAGGGAGGGCTTCACCTGGATGGAATCCCCCACTGGAACCCTGGCTGGAGAGCCCTGGGGGCTCCCTTCTCCCTGGGAAGCCGCTCATGGCTTGTCCCAGGGAGAGCCAGTTCCATGTGGGGCTGGTTCTCCCCAAGACCGGGAAGCCGTCAGCCCTGAACGGTCCCGGGGAGAAGGGAGCCGCAGCCTGAACTCCCTTCTCTGGGACCGAGTGGTCCCAGCCAGAAAGGAGCCGCGCTCTCTTCTCCCCGGACTCATGGGTGCAGGCAAGAAGGGAGCGTGCTCCAGCCGACAGGGGATCCCTGGGGATCCCCTGTCAGCTGGAGCGCGGGGCCAGAGAGCGCGTAGACTCTCTAGGTTGACTCAATACAGCTGACCTATCTTTCTAAGTGTAGACATCGCCGCAGAGGCAGCAGCCGTCCAGTGTAGGCACTCAGATCTCCGCAGCTTGCCTGTGCTCTGTTTCCATGCCCTGTACGCTGCTGCCTTTCACTGGACCACGATGCCTGCATTGTCAGTCAGTTGATCTGTGTCCCTCTGTCCTGCCTCCTTTGGCGTGAGCCCACGTACTTGTTCCACACTCGGGGATGTTGCTGCTTTGACCCTGTCCTTGGCCAGGCCAGCTGCTCTGCTCTTTGGAGGCATTTCTCAGGTTAAAGTCTCCTGCAGAACGGATTTACATGTCCCACAAATGATCCTGCCTCGATCAGGGAATATTTTCTGTCCTCACAGCTCCGTGTGCATGCCAGAGCTCTCCGCTCTGTCCTGTGAAAGCCCAGCTCCCTCTTCCGGTTCCTTCTGTTTGGGGTCTGGCCAGGACTCAGATGCCTCATCTGCCATGCCAGCGCCTCCGACATTATCCCCACGACAGGTCTCCCTCACTTCACCTTCTTTCGCCCAGTAGGGTAGTACAAAATCTTCACCTTCCATCTCTCCTCTCTCTCCCCTCTGGCCAGTTCTCCAGACAGACTCATTCTGACTTCCACTGCTTCCATGCCTGGGCAACGGTTTTCCTGGCAACCCAGGACATTCTCTGGGTTCTGCGTCCTTCCAAGCAGCCGGCTCAGTCTGCTTCTCGCTGCTGCAGCGTCTCCCGCTAATAACACCCCGGTCCCTGCTGCGGGGGTCACTTGCTGATGGTGCTGCCCCGTCTCAGGCACTGGGTGCTCGAGAGCAACAGGGAAGAACTAAAGTGAAGCTGGCGCTGTATTAAGAGCCTCATTTACAGAGGAGCGGCCCTGGTTCCAGCTGTGTGTCCACAGACTGCCGACTGCTGCCTCCCCCGACTCTGACCCAATAAGGAACATCACAGGATGAGGGGAACAGCAGTAGCCCTAAAGCTGCTCTGTGCAGAGTCCCTCCCCAGCCCCGCGCCAGCCTGCCTCTCTGCTACACGCTGAAAGAAAGAGCAGATCCACACACTGCTCAGCCGCAGCACAGAGCGAGGGGGCATCGGGATGCAAGCAGAGGACTTGGCGTGTTGGGGACCTTGCTGCATGGGGGCATCAATGAGCTTGGTGTCGGAACCTTTGCCCCTTGTAGACACGTTGACTCCCTGCTGGAGCACGCCCCACATGACGGGGTGAGGCAGAGCTGGCGTTCCTTGTCTCGCGCTCCCAGCTGATGGCCCCCCCAGCCCAGCAGTGTTCTGTCTCTTCTCAGGACTCAGCCTCCAGCCAGGCCGCGCTCAGCCTCCTTTCCAGGGAACAAGGTCTGATCCGTCTGTCCCCCATCTGGGCCCAGGGCTCCACCAGGCCATATCCTGTGCTCTGGGGCTTCCTGCCCCCTTCCCCATGGCAGGTAGGGGGGCCCGGGCCTGCCCTTGGCACTGGGTTCCAGCCGAGGGAGCTGGACCTGACCGCCTCTGCCTCACTCTGTTCCTCCAGCAAACACGCTGCAAGCCCAGATCTGCCCTTAGCAGGGCTGCTCTGGGTCCCTGCTGCTCTCTTGGCAGACTGCTCTACTCAGGTGAGGGTCCCAGGGCAGCTCTGTCCCAGGGTTTCCTCCCTGATCCGCCCCGTCATTCCACCCTGTTCCCAGACAGGGACGTGCAGCGAATCCCTCTCTTTGCAGCCCCAGTCTATACTCACTGTATTGACCACCCCGCTGGGAGGGGACATGCCTGTCCCTGACCCTGGACCTGGGCCAGGCTCCAGGGGATCAGGGCTAACTAGCCTCCCTCGTTCCAGTTAATTCGTTCAGAGCCAGGATGGGGCCATCCCATCATGCGCTGATTCGCTCTGCGCTCCTGGGCAGCATGAATAAACCAAAGCCAGGGGCCCTGGCAAGTGTGGGGAAGAGGAGCCCAGAACCGCCAAGACCCAGTATTTCGGGAGCTTATCCCTTCCCCATCTCAGCCACCCATCCCTTGCTCCAGGTGGCTTCCCTGCTGCGTGGCCGATTCGCTGGGGTGGTGGAGGAGTACGTGGTAGTGGACTGTCGCTACCCCTATGAATACGCTGGGGGACACATAAAGGTAAGAGAGACTCTCTCCGTCTGCCCTGTGCCCCGCGACGGCACCCAGGCAATGGGACACCTGCTGTCCAGGGAATGAGCGCCCCGCAACACCATTTCAGGGGGCCTCAGAGAGTGGGGCAGGAGCGCTGTCTGCATGGGCTCCTGGCCCTGCCAGCCCTGCCCTCTCCCAGCAGGGGCACCGTGGGGAGCAGGGCAGGAGTGCTGGCTGGGGGTGGTCCACATCCTTATCTTGCTAAAACCCTAAAAGCCTCATGCAGGACGCCAGCCTGCCCAGCTCTTGGCACGCTGCCAGCTCCCAGCTGACCCCAGCCCTGAAGGTGAGAGGGGAACACTGAGGCCTGGGTCTGCCCCTCCTCTTCCCCCCCACGTGCCCCTCTGACCTCCTTGTTCCCATGCAGGGGGCCCTGAATGTGTACCGAGAAGAGCAGCTGGTGCGGTGGCTCCTGCCAGATACCTTGGGCACGACTCCACGCCTCCCCAGCAGTGTCCTGATCTTCCACTGCGAGTTCTCCTCGGAGAGAGGCCCCCGACTGTAGGTGCCTGGGGGGCCCAGCCGGCTCCCCCCATCCCTCACTGCACCTCTGACTGCTGCCAGCCCCCGTTTCTGTGGCAGGGAGGAGGCTGTTTCCCTGCACTGCAGAGGGGCTGCTGGGACACCCACCGGTGGGATCCAGCCAGGGGCACCTTGCTGCGCTCTGCTCTCAGTGACGCCCTGGCTGGTGACAGCAGGGGACAGGCTGGAGTTGCAGGTGCCCCCCACAGGCTCTGTATCCCCTCAGGGTCAGGCCCGTTCCTGGCTCCGGGGGCTGGGGCTGGCCAGTCTCGCTGGCTCCGAGCTCCCTTAACCCCCTAGAGCCCCTGCCCCAGTTCCTGCACCCACGGACCCGCCTGATCCCAGAGGCCACCAACTCACTTCAATCAATCGGGATCCCGGGGAGGGGGGGGGTCACTGGAGTGATCGGGGGGACGGGTTAACGGAAAATTCTCTCTGTCATTGGGCAGGTGCCGCAGCCTGAGGAGACTGGACCGAGATGCCAACCAGTACCCGGAGCTCTGGTACCCGGAGCTCTATGTGCTGAGGGGGGGCTACAGGGAGTTTTACCAGCACTTCCAGGTACCCAGGGGCTGCAGTTGAGGAGCGGGAAGTGGCATAGCCTAGAACAGAACCCAGAAATCCTATGTCCCAGCCCTCTGCTCTATCCACTAGACCCCCTTCCCTCTTTAGGTGAAGCATCACAGGCTTTCTCTCTCTCTAGGATCTCTGTGAGCCTCAGGGCTACGTCCAAATGCGGCACAAGGACTTCCGAGCTGAACTTAGGAGCTACCAGCAAAGGAGACAGCCTTGGAGTCTGCGCAGGATCCGCAAAGAGCTTTTCAAGCCCCTGGCTCCAAAACAAAACCCTGTTCCCAGGAACTCCCCTCCCACTGCAACCCAGGGCCACCGCTGACTCACAGCAAGGCACCCACTAACCCCAGCCCTCACCTCTGAGATAGAGTTGCTGCCCCTTTCCAGCAACTCAGCTGTAATTTAAAACTCTAGTCTGTAGGTAGCAAAGAAAACCTTCAAAGTATGACCTGTGAGTGTACCTGATGTGGTGATGTCTTCCTGAGTCTGTAGGCAGCCTGAAATGTTTGCTCTGAGAGGTTGAACTGTCCAGGTTGATCCGGAACCTAGTGATGATGGTTTTATGTCAGCATTGTTAGCTATTTCATTTCTGATCTAGAGACTCAGGACAGAGAAGCCACCATTTTATGGAGACAAGTTACTTTTAGGGGTGTCACGTTTTATTGCCTCAAAGGGGAGGAGCTTGGTTTGTGGGTGGAGCTTGAGTGAACAGTGCTACTTCTCCTCAAATTGACCCTTGCCCCTCCTCCAGCGCTGTGCTTGACAAGAGATTAATTCACCCCAGGGCAGTGACTGACAGATTTCCCCTTACGGCTGCCCTCAGTCCTCTCCTCTACCCTGGTTTGTCAGGCACGTACAATAAAATGGCAGCAACATGATTAACTCAAACACTGATTTATGCATCTTTAAGCCCTGGGTCTTTGTGGCCACCATGGTCCTCAGTCTCCCTTTGTTCCCTTCTCTTTTTTTCTCCTGACATTTGCTTTTTACAGTGTCTCCCCCTTACCCACATCTCTCTCCGTTCCCCTTCACATTCTGCTCCTCCCGCTGAGGTCATCCCTGGCTCCAGCTTCCCCTCCCATTTGCATCCACCTGCTGTCTATGCTCCAGACTGCCTCCTGAGCTATTTACCATGGAGATTGCCTCCCCTTACCTGAATATGCAGCCGCTTGGTACCCTGAGGGCAGAGATACCTTTGGACCCCTCAGCATGATGGTTCTGCCTGTGCTCTCCAGTCCAGCACCACAGCAGATGTATGCTGTTTTCTTTCTTGCTCTGCTGTTGTGATCTGATTCAGTCATGCACCTGGCCTCACCCAGCCAGCAGGGCCTACGGCTAGTTTCTCCTGTAGCCCACATATTAATGGCCTGTGGTTAGTGCCTGTAGCTGAAGGGCAGGGTGATGGCTGTTTTGTCCTGTGTAACCGTTACAGTGGCGTAGGACTGGATCTTCCAGTGATCAGGGGTCTGTGAACTCACTGCTGCACAATAAACACAGCTTTGATCCAGCAGGGCTAAGCTGCACATCTGTGCTCTTTGTTGCTGTACGTCCCATGTCGGCCTCTCTCAGTGGAGGGTCTGTGTGCACAGGCGTTTCGTCATACTCTGGCGTGAGTCCGGGAGCGCGTGCACACTCTGTGCCATTCTGCATGTGTGTGACTGTCTCAGTGCTACACATTTCCTGGGCAAATTCACGTGCAGGAGCAGGAATCTCACGCCAGCCTCCTTTGCTGTCACAGGCCCAACACGGAGCCTCTGGGCTGGCTACACAGTGCTCCTGGCAGGTCACTTGCCAGCTTGGATTCATGCCAGAGAGGAGTAGTTAGGAATGGGGAGATAAAGGCAAGGTGAAGTCACAGACATAAGCGGCTTGTGTTTAGGGCCCTTCACCCCTGGAGTCAGGGGACTGCATCAGAACTGTGGCTGTAACTTACCAGGGCCAAAATCCTAGCCCACGGCCCGGGTGTTTGGGAAGGAAAGCCTGAAAACACGCCGAGTGAGTGTGACGATACAATGATGCTGCCTGCCTGAGCCTGCAGAGAGCCTGAGCCGATCGCTGGCTGTGGGGGGGGGGGGCGGGTCTGACTTGTTCCTTTCCATGGGGGTGAACTCTCAGCCGCGCTGCTGAGGGACACCTGACCCCATCCAACAGCGGTGGGGAAGGGACCC
Organism: Pelusios castaneus; assembly: GCA_007922175.1. Classification (NCBI taxonomy): domain Eukaryota; kingdom Metazoa; phylum Chordata; order Testudines; family Pelomedusidae; genus Pelusios; species Pelusios castaneus. The sequence goes on along the minus strand of ML685755.1, from coordinate 1,250,805 downwards.
CGGCCCCCTTCAATGGCACAAGGATTGCCGACCACAGAAGGTAAAAGATCATGGAATGGGACTCCAAACCCGAGGGTTTAACAGAACTGATGTGTTGCAGGGGTTGCGTCACAGGGGTTGTGTATGGCACGTTGCGTGTTGCACTGTGAATGTTCCAGGTCTCAGAGCGGCACGTGTTGCATATTGTGGGTGTTGTGTGTATCATGTGATCACTGCCTGTCACCTGTTGTATGGTGACTGTTGTGTATACTGTGTTGTCATGTGTTGTGTGTCCTGTGTGCCATGTCACATATTGTGTGTCACACATTGCATGTCACATGTTGTGTTGTGTCTCATGTGCACCATGTCATGTGTTGTGTATCAGATGTTGTGTGTCATATGTGCCATCATGTGTTGCTCATCATACATAATGTGTTGTGTCATGTGCTGTGTGTGTCATATGTG
>ML685755.1:1213192-1245361 GCA_007922175.1 Pelusios castaneus | reverse complement strand
ACCGGAGAACCGGGGCGGTGCCGGGCGGGAGGGGGTCGGCCCGGGGGCAGAGCTGGTCCCGCCCCGGCCGCGCAGTGGAGCCGATGGGCCCGGATTCGGGCTGGGGCCGAGGGGTCCCCGGGCCGCAGTGCGGGGCTGAGTCAGGAGCGGGCGGGGCGGTGGCACCCGGGTCGGGGCGGCCCCGCCGCTCCCTTATGGCCCGGCCCGGCGGCACAGCTTGTCTGAGCTGACCCCGCGGGGGTGGCCGGGAAGAGGCCCCGAGCGGTCTCGGCGGCTGGCCGCTCCTGGCTGAGCCGGGCTGCACGGTGTTGCGTGGCCCCCTCGTGTCACCCTGTCCCTGCTCCTCGGGCCCCAGGGATCCGCAGTGTGGGGCAGGGAGAAGGGGGGAGCTGTGCTGCCTACCGCTGGAGGGGGGCCGGGGCGGGGGCGAAGCTCTCTGGGTCCTGGCTCCAGCAGCCATTCACTATTTCCATGAGCTCGCTCTGGGCTTGGAGCTGTCCTTTGTACCGCTGGGCCCCCTGGCTGGCCACTCACATGCCTCAGCGCCCATCACCGTAGCTGTCTGGCCCCGGGGGCTACTCCTTGAACCCCTGCTCACTGCTGCATAGGGCGAGAGCCTCTAGCTGCTCTGGGTGCTGAGGTGGGTTCGGGCCAGGGATACGGCTCCTCTCGTCAGGGAGAGGCTCTTCGAGCTTTTCTCTCCTCTAGCCCTGGCCTACCAGGGAAGGGAGCGCTCCCCGGAGCTCTGCGGAAGGAAGCAGCAGCTGCCCCCCTCTCCACCCCACTGCAGTTACATAAGCATCCTGTCTTTCCACATCAGTGAGCTGAGCTGCCCTGCGATTGGCAGGCACAGCCTGGCTGGGCAGCAGAAGGGGGTGCAGCTTGTGGAAGGGCCACGCTAGCCCTCATCACACTGAGGAGAGCAGAGGAGCTGTGAAGTCTAAAGCACTCGGCAGCATAAAACCTGTCTGGGACGAAAGGCTCCCTTCCCCTGTGCTCTGTGACTCGCAGGTGGGTCCAGCCTGAGGACAGATATATCCAGTGACAGAGGAGCTAATGTGGCCTCCAAACGCTGTACTGTAGGTGGGGCTGATTCACTCCACGTGGGCGAAGCACTGAGAGACTCAGACTCTAAGACCAGAAGGCATCAGTATAATCATTTAGTGAGTCTGTGGCACAATGCAGGCCACAAAACCTCACCCACCCACTCCTCTAGCCTATGACTGGATTATTAAAGTCCTCAGATCATGGGCTACAGACTTTAAAATACAGAAAATCCACCAGCTAGTGAGCTGAGCCCCACACTGCCTTTACCAATGTGCCCTGGGGGAAAATTCCCTCCTGAGCATGTGGGCAAGTCTCATCAGCAAGACACCCAGGAAAGAATTCTCTGTAATAACTCAGAAGGGCCCCCACCCCACCCAACCTCCCTTCTCAGGCCATTGGGCATTTATCTCTAGTAGCCAAAGACTGGTCAATTGGCAAACCCGGCTGTCCCAGCCTACCATCCCTTCCGTCAATTTATCATGCTCGGTCTCGAAGCCAGCAAGGTATTTTACCCCCACAGCTCCCTTTGGAAGGCTGTTCCAGAGCATCACTCCTCTGATGGTTAGAAACCTGTGTCTAATTTCAAGTTTCTGCTTTCAGATGGCTAGTTTATATCCATTGGTTCTTGGGACTGGTGGGGCTGGGCATGCAGTGGGGGCTGTGGGCAGTGGAGCCTGGAAAAGACAAGGGCCAGGGAGTTCTGAGGACCAGTGCTGGTCCCTGATGTGTGGGGAAGACAACCTGACACCAGAGCCTTGCTTGTTGGACTAAAAGAGGGAAGTGCTCCCGCCATGGGCTCTTGATGCCTGCCCCCTTCCCTCAGCATTGTCTGGGTGCTGTGTGTTGATGGCCTTGGGGTTCTCATCCATTGCAGATGCAGGCTATGAGTTCGACATCTGTTTCACCTCTGTCCAGAAGCGGGCAATCCGCACTCTCTGGATGGTGCTGGATGCCATTGACCAGATGTGGCTGCCCGTGGTGAGGACCTGGCGCCTCAACGAAAGGCATTATGGGGGCCTGACAGGCCTTAACAAGGCTGAGACAGCTGCGAAGCACGGAGAGGCCCAGGTAAAGATCTGGCGGCGTTCCTACGACATTCCACCACCTCCCATGGAGCCAGACCACCCCTTCTACAGCACCATCAGCAAGGTAAGATGGGCCCACAGCTCTGCCTCCAGCCCATCCTGTGAAAGCTGAGCTGGGCTGGGAGAGTGCTGGGGCGGGGAGAAGGGTGGCTGGCACAAGAATGGCCATTCTGTGGGTTGCTGTGTGAAGAGGGGGCGGGGGTACCACCACGTAATCCCAGGTAGGGCTGGGTGACAGTTTGAGGATGAATATTTTATTTGCCAAAAAATGTGGCTCTGGGTCGATCAAAACTGTTCAGATTTTTCAAATACTTTGGCCAGAAGAAATACAAACGGTTCAGCATTGAAACGTGGGTCATTAGGCTTCTTTAAATGAGGAAACACAGCCTGGGAACAAAATGCTTTGCTCCATCCAAAACTGTTTTCAGCTTGTAATCTTGGCAAAAAAACCCCAAACCAAAATCTTTCCCCCCCGGCTTGGTCCCAGGGTCAAAGGGGGCAATCCTGCTCTCTCCCTCCCATGGTGGTCTCTGGCCTGTCCCTCCACCCTGGCTTTGCTCCATGGCGCCAGCGGCTGTAGCGATGAGCCCACTGCGCTGCACATGGAATCTTGGGGCTGGAAGGGATCTCAGGAGGGGTCTAGTCCAACCCCTGCTAGAAGCAGGACCACCCCACTCAGCCTGCTCCTTGCTGTCCTGTCCCACCAGAAGATATTGACCACTAGGCCTTGGCGCAGGAAGCCCCTTTGTGCTGTTAATCATTACCATCCATGGCTCCCTGGGGTGTTTGCTCTGCTGCAGCCCCCAGAGCCCCGTTGACAGATCTGTCTCCAGGCCACTGGAAATGCACAGTGGGCCTCGGGAACTAGAAGAGGGTTCCTGGCCCAAGGCCATCCTGCATCTGGGTCACTCTTTAACTGGTTTGTTTGCTGGTCCTGCAGAGCTGAGTCGTGTGCCCGCCCCCCCCCCCCCGCCCCCCCCCCACCCGTGGGGGCCCCCAGCAGGACAGCCCAGCGGGCGGGGTGGCTCCCTGCAGGAAGGGAACCCCCTGTCCAGGGCGTGGACTGTAGATGTGGCCACACTGACAGAGTGCAGCTCGCCGTGAGCCAACAGCACGTCCCTAGCTAGGCAGGCAGGAATTGCTGCCATGGCCCTGCTGACCGATGGCTGTTCCCCAGGACCGTCGGTACGCTGACCTGACCGAGGATCAGCTGCCAACCTGCGAGAGCCTGAAGGACACCATTGCCCGGGCCCTGCCCTTCTGGAACGAAGAGATTGTCCCGCAGATCAAAGAGGGCAAGAGGGTTCTCGTTGCTGCCCACGGCAACAGCCTGCGAGGGATCGTTAAGCACCTAGAAGGTACGGCAGCTGAGGGACCTGAACTGCCTCAGCGTGGCCTGCAACCGAGTGGGGCTCCCAGCGGGCAGGCCCTGGGCTCAGCTGCTGCTGGTGTGTGGGAGAACTGGCTCCAGGTGGGGGTGCCTAAATGAACCCGTTCCCTGAGCACACTCACCTTGGGGCTGTTGAGGGGACTCAGCCAAGCAGCGCGTGCTCTCACTGACTTGGGGTGCCTGACGCTCCATTAGGGACACGTGGGGTGGGCAGCATCCTGCCGAAGCAGTGAGTGCAAAGTCATGCGGGGTGCTCTGTGGGTGACTGGGCCTTGTCTTCGCAGGCATGTCTGAAGAGGCCATCATGGAGCTCAACCTGCCCACGGGCATCCCCATCGTCTACGAGCTGGACAAGAACCTGAAGCCCATCAAGCCCATGCAGTTCCTGGGGGACGAGGAGACTGTGCGCAAGGCCATGGAGGCTGTGGCGGCTCAGGGCAAAGCCAAGAAGTGAAGGGAGCAGATGAGCCCCCTCCCCTCCTTCCTGCCCCTCCCCTGCACACACCGACCCCAGCCATAGGAAGAGATAGAGCCAGCCCCTGGACCCCACACTCTAGCTAGAACACAGCTTTGGGAGCGTCTCCTCAAAGACGAGGGCAGCACGATGCCCCCAGCCAGGGCTCCACCAGTGCTGAGCTAGAGGAGCGACTCTGGGGAAGGTATCAGCCAGCAGAGTGGGACCAACCCTCCAGACAGTCACCCTGGGCTTTCCTAGCTGTGCTTGAGCTCAAGGGTCAGCTCTTCTCATTGCCCTGAGTTTTACTCTTGCTTGATTTAGTCATTCCAGGCGTGCAACTCCGGCCCAGCAGAGCGAGATGTGAGTGCTGCTGGGAGCCAGGGACCAGGCTAGTTTCACAGACCCAAGCGGGGCCCTGGGGGATGTCTGTTTGGGGGGGTGCCCTGTAGCCAGCGACTCTGGACCTAGCTCTCCACTGGCCCCCCTAATTTATTGCCTCAGACCATGGGCTGGGAGGGGAGTTTGTCGTGGAGCTAGCACTGCCCCCTCCCCGAAACATCTGCCATCACAGCCGCCTCCCCTGCTGTGTGCTGCTACTGTAGGTCAGCCCACGCGCGTGTGTACGGGCACGGTCACTCTGGCCCCCGGGGCCTGGGCTTGCACTAGTCTAGTCTCTCTGTCCCATAACGGTTGTCTTGTTTCAGTAAATAAAGGAGTGATGTGCAATAGCTGTTTGTGGGTCACTTCCCTGGGCGGGGCCCACCAGCACCAGCTGTGGGCACAGGCTCTGACGGAAGTGGGGTGAGGCTGGGCAGTCTCCAGCACAGCGTATATGTCCCCACAGACTAGCTCTTTCCCTTTCTTCCTGCCACCATGGCACAGTCAGATCTCTCCCTAAACACAGCAGCAGCCCCCACTTCCTTCACCCTGATCCCTGCTGCTGGCTCCACCGCTCTGGGAGGCCAGGCCCCAGGATCCCTGCTGGAAGCAGCCAGCCCCCCTACACTGGTGCCAGTGAGTGGCCCTCCCGGCTGTAGCTGCCACAGCAAGTGCCAGACTGCTGCTACTGCGGCGCTGGACAAGCTGTACAAAAAGCTCCTGGTTCCTGCGTGATTCCCGCAAGTCCCAGCCTTTCGCTGACGCTGGGAAGGGGCCTGGAGTTGCAGTTGAAGCAGAGGCTTGGTCCCACCCTAGCAGCCCCCACTAGTGGCCAGCTCAGTTACGGGGCGAGAGGACATGTGGGAGAGCTCAGACTACATCCGCACTTGCCTCCTAATTCAGCAGCAGGCCACGGGAGATGCTCTTCCATCGTCTCTACCGCAGTGTCTACTGGCAACACACTGTTTCTCCGCATGGCGGAGGCGGGTTAGCAGCGGGGGTTGAGCGGGTCTCCACTTCCGCTTAATCCAGCCGGCTGAACCAAGCTGACCGTCAATTTGCTGCTGGACAGGCCAGGGGGCCATGAAAACTGACGAGAGAGTGCACGGGCCGTGGCCAGACATGCGCCCTGCCCTGGCTGTGTGCCCAGTTCCTCACTCTTGGATGGTGGCACCCCTGTTCTGGCTTCCTGCGTAAAGGCAGCAAGTTCTGGTGCCCTGGCCTAAGCAGAGCAGCACCCAGGAGCTACCTGCCCAAGGGGCGACCTGGCCTGCAGCTCACACAGGAAGGGAAGGAGAAGGCAGTTTGTGGCCACAGGCACAGCTGACCAGAGCAGCCTCATACCAAGCAATGTCCAGACGCAGCCCCACCGTACTCTCGCCAGCTGACAGCAGTCAGATCTCTTTAGGAAAACCTTTATTGGCAATGGCTCAGCCATTTAAAAAGCTAGCTGGAGAACATGGGGGGGGGGGGGAAGTGTACAGCTTCTCTTCCAGAAGGGCCTGGGGGACCAGATCCCCCACACTAGCCTTAGCACAATAAAAATCCCATGGCTGCTCTGGCTGCACACACCACCTCCTGCCCTGCAGTGGGTGAAGCTCCAGCCTGCAGGCTTTGGTCAAGGGGTGAGAGCAGAAGAGCTGAAGCAGGCTGGCTCGCATCCCCAACAGGCTCTTTGGCAGAGGGGTGAGAGGGCCGGCCTTGCCAGGGGCCCAAAGCAGGAACCTCCCGCTGTGTCGTGCTGGCAGCTAGGTCTGCAGGAACTCGGGCTGCACACGGGCCACCTTGCGGAGCTCCTTGGAGTGTGTCCTGGGGCACTGCATCTCACACCAGCTGATTGGCACCATCTGTGCTCCTAGGGCCAAGAACAGCCTGTAACTGCCCAGCTTCCCAGGAGCCAGGATCTCTCTGCTTGCGCCAGCCCTGTCCAGCAGAGAGGGACTGAGACCAAGGCACCTCCCAAGCAGCCACGGCACTGCAGCTCCCTGTGGAGAAGAGTCCAGCAGGGACTGCAGAGCTGTGCAAAGCCTCCACGGGGGTTGGCTGGAGGAAAACTGAGGGACACGGCTGAGGCAATGGAACCCAGCTATTCTAACCAGTAGGGAGCAAGGCCTGAACCCACTGTGCTGTCAACACATGGGCAGAGTCCTGCTGCTGCTCAGCAAACCAATCCCCCCCCCCACCCCCCCAGGGTCAGCTACAGGGGCCAGGGGCCAGCAGGAAGGAGGAGGTGTGGGCTGTGGGGCAGCTTGCCCTGCCCAGCCTGGAAGTTGGCCAGAGCCTAGACGAGGCCAGCTCCTGCCCTCTATTTTGGGCCGGGGGGCCAGTGGCTCTTACCTGCCTCACTGTGAGCCACCACCACACCCAGCTCGTTCTCCGCCGTGCTCAGCAGGTAGTTGGACTGCATGTCTCCCAGGGAGATCTAGGCACAGGCAGGCTAAGGAAAAGGCTCCAGGCTGGCTGGGAAAAGCCCAGCTGGCTCTTTCCCCCCAGCCCGCACCACAAGGAAGGATACCACCTTGGCCAGGACTATGTCCCCAGGACGGAAACTCTTGTAAACTTCCACCTGCGCGAGAGAGCACAACATGCGGGTGGGGTGGGAGAGCAGCTTTGGCCAGGACCAGGGAGGAGCCGAGTCCCTGCCGTCAGTCCACGGATGCCCAATGCCCTTACCACAGCCCCCCATCAACGGCCACAGGCAGCTCCTGTGGGCCCCGGACACCACCTGGGGAGCCCAGCCTGTCCCTGTGGGGAGACTGAGGTCAGCAAAGCCCATCCCAGAGGGAGCCACCTCCTGAGCAGGCAGGGGTTGCAGGAGGGAGAGCTAGCCGCCATGTGCTGTGGCATAACCCTAGCAGGGAGCCCTTGACTGACCTTGTCTTTCTCTGTGGCTCGAATGTCTTCTCTCCTGTAAGAAGAGACAGAGGGTCCTCGTACTGAGCAGCAGGGCCCATGGCCACGCTGGCTTCTTCGGAACTGCCCCAATGGGCCTATCCACCCCCCATGGGGCTGGGGCAGCCCATTCGCCATGCCAGCAGGAAGGCTCAGGAGGCCGCCAGGCAGTGGGGCTGGGCAGAAGGCATTAGCCAGCTGGGGCTGGTTCGGGACAAGGAAGCACCGGGATTACAGCTGAGAGTCCCCAGCACAGCTGAGCTGGCCCCACTCCCCTTACACTGGCGGGGATGGGGAGATAGCCCAGCAGGGCCCTACCGTATGGTGCCTCGGAAGGTGGATTTCAGTGGGGTGGAGCCGATGTACAGGATATGCACCTTGGCAAAGCGGGAGTTAATGCTGCACACCTGTGGGCAGAGAGCCTGGCATGACCCTTGGCTCAGCACAGCCCCCAGAGGTGCCCACATATGGCCCCTGCCCCCCCACCTGGCTGGATGCCACTTCTCCAGCCAATCAGGACTCTGCTTCCTGCTCCCCAGGGAGTCCCATGGAGTCACTGTCACTGCAGGGCTGAACCTGCCACCCCCAGTCACCCTCAACTTTGGCCACCTCCCCCCAAAACACACCCTCCGGCCGGCCATGGGAGCCATGGACTCCAGCCTTCAAAGCCAGCACTGCAGCCTGGGGACAAAGGCCTCCATCTATTCCCCAGAGTAGGGCCAGTCTGCGCTGACCCCGCACATGGTGGAAAGCAAGAAAGGCAACCTCCATGGCTCACTCCCGCCTTGGCCTTGAAACAGGGTGCCAAGACCAGAGACTGGGGGGTGAGAGGAGGGTTTCCACCCTGCTGCCAAGCCAAGCGGTTCCCTTCTGCTCCCAGAGCCACCCTGGAGCCTGCCCGCCCCTCAGGGCAGCCCTGGCAGGAGGGCAGAAGGCATGTGGGCAGCAGAGAGGAAGCCCCATAAGATCTGGCTGTTGCTGGGACATCTATTGCAAAGGGCCCGTTCCCCGGCCCCCACACTTCCCTGGTTACCCCAGATTCTGCAGCCGGGGGGTTCGGCAGCTTTTACCTTGCACGTCACGACGGCTCCCACGTCGGGCAGGAGCTGGGACTCCGCGTCTCTCACCACAGACACCACCGGCAGCTGCCCGGGCGCACGGAGAAGAGCCTGCGTTAGCGTTAGCCCAGAGCTTGGTACCAGCGTCTCCCGCCACCCAGGGAGCCAGCGCCTGGCACGCACCCGGCTCGGCCCAGGGCTCAGCCACTGCAGGGCTGGCCAGCGCGGCACCACGCCTCGAGTGGGGGGGTGGGAAGGGGCAACTCCCCCCCGGTCGTCAGGGGGCTTCACTCACTGCATCCCGGGGGCGGGGGCGGGGGCTGGCCCGGCCAGCGGCCGGGACCCTCCCCCGACCGGCCCGGCCCGGCCAGCAGCCGGGACCCTCCCCCGACCGGACCGGCCCGGCCAGCAGCCGGGACCCTCCCCCGACCGGACCGGCCCGGCCCGGCCAGCAGCCGGGCCCCTCCTCACCGCTCCGTCCTCGCTCGTCTTCAGCAGGCAGCCGGCCAGCGAGGCGCAGACGTAGCCGTGCCGGGTGTAGGTGCCGCTGCCCGCCGCGCCCTCCTCCAGGCTGCAGAGCCGCTCGCCTAGGGACAGGACCGCGCGGGTCAGAGCGGGCGGGCACGGGGGGGGAGGGGAGGGGCGGGCACTGGGGGAGGGGCGGGCACACGGAAGGAGGGGGGGGCGGGGGGCTGAGGGAGCAGCCGCCCGCCCCGCTCACCTGGGACGCAGCACCGCACCGGCGGCGCCATGCCTGCAACCGCGACTCTTTCTTTCTCTCCCCCCCGGGAAACAAAGCCGTTTTCCCATTGGCTCCGGCGGCAGGGTTGGTTGATAGCGACGCTGCCATTGGCCGGCTCTCGCACGTGATCACCGTCGTTTCGGGGGCCCGCGTCGGGTTCCCTGGGAGTTGTAGTCCGGGAGGAAGGGCCTACTGCTCCCGGCCTGCCCTGCGAGGGGCTCTGCGCAGGCGCAGTGGGGCAAACCTACCGGGAGATAGCCGGCCGGCGGTGACGGCTGGTGCCGGGAGAGATGGAGACGGGGCGCGGGCCGAGCCGGGCGGCGGGTGAGAGGAGAGGGCGGGGCGCCTGGGTGCCGAGGAGTATCCAGGGGCGGTGCCCGGGCTCAGCCCTGCGGCCCCCCCTCAGCGTCGCCGGGGCCGGGGCCGGGGCCGGGGCCGGGGCCGGGGCCGGGGCCGGGGCCGGGCGAGGAACGGCGGAGGCACCCGCTCAGCGCTGGTCCCGGTAGCTGCCGTGCGGGGCTGCGGGCCGCCCTGGCTCCTTCTCAGGGCGGGCTCTGATTGGCCGCTGTCCCCTCGCGAGCACCCCGGGTTTTAGGGGGGCACACTAGAAAGACAGTGTGGGCGCCCCCTGCAGGCTGCGCGGGGCTAAGTCACTTCGCCTCTGGGAGCCTGGCCCAGGGAAACCATGAGCCCCAGCCTGGAGCCGGCCGGCAGCCCTGCGCTCCGCTCCTCTCGGCTTTCTTGTCTCAGTCTCGCCCCCCCCTCCCGGGAAAGGCCGGGATGGGGGCAGGGAGCGGAGACTCCAGTTACCCGCGGGCAGCCCCAGGAGCTGGGCTGGCTTCCCTTGCCCGGACTCTGCTTCGCACCAAAGGTCACTGGCCTCCTGCACACACGGGCACAGCTCTGCCCCCAGGGGCAATGGACAGCACCTGCCAGTGAGCATCAACAGCAGACAAAGGCAGAGACATGGGTGCCAGTGCAGTGAGGTGGGGATGGCCCCTAGTGCCCCAGTTGAGCCCACTCCCTGGGCACTGGAGCAGGGCAGTCTGCTGGGGCAGGGTGGCACTGTCTGACCCGGGCTCTGCTCCCGCAGGCTGTGGCTGACGGGGATGAGGAGTCGCCAGCGGGCATTCTCGGCGGTGATGCGCCTCTTTCTGAAGTGCCTGCGTGTGGGACGGCGGCGCAGGTTCCGGCTGGTGCGGCAGGCGCAGCAGCTGTGGCGCTACGGGCACCTCTGCCTGCGCTCCCTGTTGTACAACTCCTTCACCAACAGCGATGTGCTCCTCGACTCCCTCTTCGAGCCCATTTACTGGCTGGTGGATCACGTCACCCGCTGGTTCGGTGTGGTGAGTGCCCAGCGGGGCTGTGGGGGGTGTGGCAGGGTGAGCACCCTGGCTCTGTTCATGGCCGGGGAGCCAAGGAAGGGAATCAGACCTGATCCTCTCCCCACACAGGAATCCAGCCATCTGTGCCAGCCCCAGAGCTGGCATGGGGGGTTCCCAGCCTGCTTTGCCCATTCCTAGACCCTGCTTAGCAGAGCTGCTGTCAGAGTGGAGAAAAAGGAAATCTGGGTCTGCCCCACTGTTCTGGGGCTCAAGGTGGAGTGAGGAAGGGAGACACCAGGGCTGGGGCGAGCACACTGAGACCTGAGGCTCAGGACCTCTCCTGCTGCCCCCACAGGTGTTCGTGGCACTGGTGATCACACTGACAAGCTCCATCGTGGTCATTGTCTACATCTGCCTGCTGCCCCTCATCCTGCAGACCTACCCGCTCGGCTGGATCTGCTGGCACCTCACCTACGGCCACTGGAACCTGCTCATGATTGTCTTCCACTACTCCATGGCCATCACCACCCCCCCAGGGCACCCCCCGCAGGTAGGGGTATGACCCCAGGCTCCCAGCTACTGCAGTCCCCTCCCCAGGGGCCCAAATACTCCAGCCCCAAGGAGGCCACTGTGGACCGTTAGTGGTGTTTTTGGTGCGTCTCCAGAAGCAGTGGCCACGGCCGGGCCCATTGGCAGCACCTTGGTGGATTTCCCAGGAGTGTTTGGCCTGGCACTCAGAGCCATGTGGCAAGCGGCTCTCGGACTCAGGCAGCGCCAGGCCTGCAGTCGCCAGGGCTTTGGGAAAGGGGCGGCAGCATCTGCAAGCAACATTCACCCAGTCCTGAGCGGGCAGCGAGGGAGCCCTGAGTGAGGGGCAGGTGGGCAGCATGCTGGCCGAGGGACCCAGCAGTGACGGACTTGCCTGCGCTTCCCTCCGCAGGCCAAGAGCAACGCTGTGGCCGTGTCCATCTGCAGGAAATGCATCTCTCCCAAACCTGCCCGCACGCACCACTGCAGCATCTGCAACAGGTAGGGGCACCTCTTTCCAGCCCCCCCAACCCACTGGGCACCTGCGACGCATAGTGCCGTCCCCAACCCCCCATGCGTACCAGGTGAGCAGCTCTCCTTTCCCCCTTGCTCTGCCGGCTTCCTGCCTCCGGCCCGGCAGGCTGTGCTGGTGGGAGACCCCTGCCCAGCGCGTGCTTGCTGTGTCTGGCACTCACTGTGTGCTGCTCTCCTCCTGCCAGGTGTGTGCTGAAGATGGACCACCACTGCCGTATCCTTCCATGAACGTTCACCCTGCAGGCCCCCGCTCCGCCCTGGGGAACAGTAGGACCCACCTGAGGAAGGGGGCAGGGGCTCAAGCAGAAAGGGGACAGCCTTTGTGCCATGCTGGCACTCGGGCCTGGGTGGGCGCGTCCCTGCATGGCCAGCTTCACACGCCAAGTGCTGCTGATGAACCTGGTGGGTGCAGGAGGTCGGGCAGGGGTCTGTGATGCCAGGTGTTGCCGAAGGGATGGCCAAGGCTGTACAGCAAACTGCCACTCCGGGGGGGAGTGTTGGCTCCGTTCAGACGGGTTCCTGGGGCTGGCAGGCAGCAGCTTCTGGCTGGGTGATCAAGGGCAGGGTTTGCATCCTCCTGGTGCAGCTGCCGGGCAGTGACCCAGCCTGTCAGACTCCGGGGCCGAGCCTGCAGGGGGAGGGAGTAGTGCTTGTCTGGTGAGGCGCAGCGGCAGGTTAGTGTCGGGTTTAAACTTGGCTGCTTTCCTTCCCCATCCTGGAGGAGCAGCTGCCGCAGGACTCTGTGTTCCTGGGTGTGGCAGAGTGGGGGGGTAGAGCCCCGGGGAGCTGGGCGTGGCAGAGTGGGGGGGTAGAGCCCCGGGGAGCGTGGCGTGGCAGAGTGGGGGGGTAGAGCCCCGGGGAGCGGGGCGTGGCAGAGTGGCACCAGCCCGGCTCCATTACACATCTTTAACCTGGGCTCAGCGTGGTTGAATAACTGCGTGGGACATTACAACCATCGCTACTTCTTCTCTTTCTGCCTCTTCATGACCATGGGCTGCATGTACTGCAGCATCAGCGGCTGGGCCATGTTCCGGGAGGCCTACGCCACCATCGAGGTGACTGGGCCCACGGCCTGCGGGAAGGGCTCGGCTCAGTAACCCGTGGCCGACGGGCCGGTGTCTGCTCTGCCCATCACCCTTCCCTGGGCCAAGAAGAGCTCCCAAGAGCAGGGCCTCGCCCCTGCTGGGAGGCCAGCATCTGCTTTCACACCGAGCTAGGTCCCCCCACCCCGGCCCGCTCTCCAGTATCACACACAGGGTGGGGGGGCAGCCCTGGGGGGAGGGGGCTGGCCCCCACTGGGAGACATGTAACTGGCACCATGTTTTCCATCCCCTAGAAAATGAAACTGCTTGAGAAGGAGAGACTGCAGGTGGCTGCCAACCAGGTGGGCTATCCCCGCTCCCACATGGGGCAGAGCTGCATCTGTGGGTCGGCTACAGCCCCAAAGGTGCTGCCCCCAGCTGACTGCTCCCAGTGTGCACTGCTCCACGCTGACCTGGAGCAGTGCATGCTGGGAGCTGGAGTCTCAGCCAGCAGCACCTCCTGCGTTGCAATTGAGGCGGGACACGGTGGGATGGGCCAGGACACTGCCCCGTGGGCAGCTCTGCTTCATGTGCACAGCTCATCCCTGCGTGCCACTTGGGTTCCCGTTGGGGGGCACAGTGGGCACGCTGGTGGTTGGCAGCAGCACCCACTGCTGCAGTTTGCTCTGGAAATGCCTGGGCCCTGCTTGGAATCTGTTGGCAAAGACCCCGTCCTAGGGTGGTTTTAGCCCTGGGCCAGCCACGCACCCAATGCTTTGTGCTCCTGGCTGCTGCTTTCTCTTAAAAGGCATCTGGCTGGCCGTGCTGTCTGTCCCTCTGTGCTGCGGCTGCTGGCTTGGCTCCTTGGCAAGAGCCCGCCCCCTCTGGGGATTTAATCTGTGGGGCTAGAGTAGCCCCCTAATGTGCCCACATGCCCTTCCTTGCAGACGTACTACCAGACACCGCCCCCCACCTTCTCCTTCCGCCAGAGGGCTTTCCACAAGAGCATCGTCTACCTCTGGGTCCTGTGCAGGTAATGGGGACCAGGAGGGTGCCCAGGGCTGGCTTCCAGTCAAGTGCAGATACATCTCCCCTCACTCCACCAACTCCAGACAGGGCGGGGGGCAGGCGTGTCCCCAGCCTGGGGTGCTGGGCTTGGCCGTTCCACTTCCCAGGACGAGCCTGTCGCTGGGGGCCCTGCCCACAGGCTCTGAGTGCAGCTTGGTGCCAGGCTGGGGTTCCCAGGCCCCTTCAGCTGGACCCCTTGGCCCTGCCGTCCATCAGTCCCCCCCTCTCCTCTCCAGCTCGGTAGCACTGGCCCTGGGGGCCCTCACGCTGTGGCATGCTGCCCTCATCACGCGGGGGGAGACCAGCATTGAGAGACACATCAACAAAAAGGAGCGACAGAGGCTGCAGAAGAAGGGCCAGGTGAGTGCAGGGCCCCTGCTCGGGAACGGGGCCTTCGCGGACACGGGCCGAGTGCCGGGTGCTAACGGCACGTTGCCCTCCCTCCGTCGCAGGTGTTCCAGAACCCCTACAGCCACGGCGCCTGGGCCAACTGGAAGGTCTTCCTGGGGGTGGACACCCACAGGTACGGTCCCCGCTGTGGGGGGCAGGCAGCGCTTGGGCTGGTCCCAGCTGCTATGCTCAGACTCCCGGGGTCCTGGGCTGACAGTGCAGCCTGACCCCCTCCTTTAGCCTTCTCCGGCCGGGCCTGAGGCCTGTCCGCAGCCTCCTGGGCTGCAGGGACACCGCCGACTGCCAGGAGGGGGGCCCCAGGGCACAGCTTGGCACTAAGGGGCTCTGTTCCTCCCCCAGTCACTGGATCACCCGCGTCCTGTTGCCGTCTACACACCTGCCCCATGGAACAGGCCTCAGCTGGGAGCTGCCTCTCTGCAGGACAGAGCCACGGGCACCTCTCCTGGCCCTCTAATGAAGGGGGGCAGAGGCCCCACTCGCCGGGCATGGTACCAGCTCCCTCTGTGCAGGCCATCACCACCTACTGCCCTCATGGTGCCTGCCCTGCTCCTCCCAGACAGCAGCCTCAGGGGTGTCCAGCTGGAAGTCAGGGCCAGGCTGTCTGGAGCCGTCCAGGAGGGGGCTGCGCCCAGCTCTGCTGGCCAGGCTCAGAGGTTTAATCACAGCCCTGGGGGGTGACCACACTACTTTCTGTAGACGGGGCCGAGGGGCAGCTCCGGGGTGCCTGCACATGGAGCAGCAGAGACTCCCAGCTGGCACGCGGCTACTCAGGGCCCTGTTCAGTGAGAAGGACCCCAAGGGCAGGCACCCACCAGGGATTTTAAAAGCCAGAAATAAAAACCCGTTTTAAATAAAGGCACTGCTGGCTTGCTTCCTTCGAGGGGGACATTCCCTCAAACCCGGCAGGGATCCTCCCTTGGTGCTGAGCACCGCCTCGTGCACTTGGCTCTTGAGAACCTAGGACCCCTGGGCAGTAGCACTCCTGACTCAGCCGCACAGGCCAGGCCCTTGTGCTCACAGGAGACACCCACTGGCCACGTGGGGGGCTGCCTTCCCCCCACCAGCAGGCAGGGGCCCTGGAGGGCCTGCTGCTGGTCAAAGCAGGGACCTCCCCTGGCCCACCTCTCGATGAACCTAGCGAGTGGCCCACTCTGGCTGCAGGAGAGGGATGGAGCGACTGCTGGGGGGCCTGGCCATTTGCAGGGCCCCCTGTGGGCTCACACTTTCCCGCTAGGGAGCAGCCGCAGGGGCCCCCCCAGCCATCTTCCCCAGGCTGCCATTAGCAAAACGTGTTTATTCAGCTGGCCCATGGATTCCACGCACCACCTACACGTGTGCACGGCCCTGGTACCTGCCCCTGCCGCAGGGGAGGGCATCGCCTTCCCCTCTGTGTCTGCCACCCACGCTGACGCCCCTGACAGACGTTGTGCTTGGGCCGGGCCGGGCCTGCTGTGGGGCTGCCGTCCTTCCAGCTCGGGCTCTGGGCAGCCGCAGACTACGCTGGAGTCCTGGCTGGGATTGTCAATCAGGGCAGGGGTTGGCATGGCGGGGCTCACCTGCCTGGACTGCCCAGCAGGAACCTGCAGGGACAGATGAGACAGCGTGGTGAGGGGGACTCTAGGCTGCCCCCAGGACCTCCCCCCTTCACCCCCACACTCACCATTCCCCACGAGCCACCACCGCCTCCTTCCGCACCAGCCGCTTCCTGTCATCCAAGGGTTTGGCCAAGGCCCGGATCACACGTGGCTTGTAAGGCAGCAGCTGGCGGGAGAGAGCCGCCCAGCGGTCAGGGCCCCAGACGCCAGGATTTGACACAGGCACAGCCCATGCCCCCCACTGGAGGGCGGGGACAGCACAGGGTGGTGCTCAGGCCATTCCAGGCAGACTGCCCAACAGGCCCCCGCAGCCCCACCTCTCCCTTCTATATATTTACACCTTCCACCGCATCACCAGGGGACCCCAGCTGTGCAGCAGGTACCACGGGATCTTCTCTTGGCCCTTTCCCAATGGCGGCGAGGCCAGACATCCATTTACCTCCCCGGCCAGCTCTGCCCCTCACGCCTGGCTGCCAGGAGCGGGTACTTACCACTGGGGTGGGCAGGCTGGCCAGCGCGTGGATACATCGCAGTGCCGCGATTCGGACGGCCTGGAAGACAGACAGCGAGGGGTGAGCAGGGGCGGCCAGCGGGCTGGGGCCAGGGAGGAGGAACACAACACGCACCATGGCGGGGCTGGCCGTCAGGCCGAGGAACTTGGTGACCAGGGTGTCCACGTGAAGGCTCAGCACGGGCGAGGCCTCCAGCAGCAGCGGCTGCAGACAGGTGAGGGTGGAGAGCTGCACCACGCAGTCCGGGCAGGATAAGGCCTCAAGCAGCAGAGACAGCAGCTGGGGGAACATGGCAGTGAGCCGTCTGTCGACTGCACTCCCCCCCTGCCCGCCCCCCGCCCCAGCACTCACTGTGGGCAGCTCCGGCACCAGCACTGGCCTGGGCAGGTAGTTCAGCACATGGGACAGGCCCTTCAGGTAATTTGCCTGCACATCTGGGGAGAGCAAGGGGAGCTGTCACTGTCCGTTCCCGGGAGGGGGCACCACCCAGACAACCACTGCCACGTGCAAATGGAGCCCTGCACACCCACCCGGGGGGTGGGACACTCACCGGGGCTGGCGGCGTGGAAGGCCTGGACCAGTTTGGGCATGTTGTCGGTGAAGAAGCGCTGGCGGAACATGATGCGCACATCAGCGTGGCACCCCCTGTGCAGCACATCTGGGGAGTCGGCCATGAGCAGGGAGAAGCCGTCGGCCACCGAGGGGCCCAGCTCAGTGTCACCCAGGAGACCCAGCAACTGCAGGGGAGGAGAGAGGAGCCATGAAGCAGCCAGGATCTGGCCCAGCGATGGCAGGTGCCCCACGCTGGCAGGATTGTGTCCAGGCAGCTGCTGGGAGGTCAGGGCAGGCCCCAGTGCTTCCCACCCACGTCACTGACACTCGACTGCTTCCCGCATGTTGCCAGTCCCAGATCCCCGCCAGCGCTGGTCGGCTGCTCACCTGGTCCGTCAGGCGGGAGCTGAGTGGATGATAGCGTATCACCAGGGCTCTGGTCACCTGCAGGGGCAGAGGGAGAAGTTAGCTGGCCCCAGGGGGGCACAGCCTGGGGTTCTGTTCTTGTGACAGAGGACGGAACAAGGAGCAATGGTTTCAAATTACAGCTGGGGAGGTCAAGGTTGGATATTAGGAAAACTTTCTCACTAGGAGGGTGGTGAAGCATTGGAATGGGCTATCTAGGGAGGTGGTAGAATCTTCATCTTTGGAGATTTTTAAGGCCCAGTTAGACAAACCCTGGCTGGGGTGATTTAGGGGGAGTGGTCCTGCTTTTTAGCAGGGGGTTGGACTAGATGACCTCGTGAGGTCCCTTCCAGCCCTAGGATTCTAGGATTCTTACCCAAAGGAGCAGGGTGAGGGCCTGGCTTCTGCACGGGCCTGCGGCCAGGGCGGCCTCCATCCTGTTGACCACTGTCTGCAGGAGCTCGTCCAGCTGCTGCCCTGTGGGGACAGGCTAAAAGTGTCCCAACGGCAGCCCAAGCCCCCAGCAAGCAGGCTCAGGCTGAGTGCCCGCCCCACCCTCATACCTGCCGGGTGCTTGTTCACCAGCCCCGCGAAGCACTTGGCAGCTGCAGTGGCAGAGAAGGGGCACTCGCATGAGCAACTCAGAGCCAGCAGCTCGCGCAGCAGCCTGTCCTGCTGGGGAATCGCCACCTGGAAGAGAGCAGAGCCCAGGGTGGACACTGGGAGCGCAGAGCCCCCGCCGAGAGTCACGCACCTATGGGCTCCAACCCCATCCACATGGCACCCTGGACCCCCTGGTTCAGCTTCACCCCTGAATCTGAGCAGGGCCTGTCCCCAACTTACGTCCCGGGGCAAGGAGCAGACGAAGGCCATGAGAAGGGCGACGAGGCGTCTCTGCGATGCCGCGCACGGCCCAGCCTGCGGAGGAAGAGCAGCGCCCATTACCAAGGTGCCTGGTGTGGCGACTGAGGGTCTGAGCGGTGCTGGGCAGTGCCTGGTTCGGTGGCACAGGCACCATGCGCATCTCATGCCATGGCAGCGCCCTGGCCATGTCCTGTGGCGGTGGGAGGGCCTGTGGAGGACCCACAGGGCTGACGCAGCTCAGTTACTGCCTGGGGTGTCCCCGTGGGTCGAGGATAACACAGGAAATCGGAAGAGAGCAGCCTCCCAAGGAGTGTTGCTCTGCGAACGAAGTCCAGAATGGGGACTATGTGGCGGAAGGCCATCGCTGCTGACAGCGCTCGAATGGCATGTGAACGGGTGCTCACGGGGCTCGTGACTGTGGATAGTGGGAGCAGAAATGGATGCACACGACCATCCATTGGGATTCGTCTCTCTTTTGATATGCCCCCCCCCCCCCCAATTGGGAAATTTTGGTGAGTTTCTGGAGTGATGGGCTCTTTTAAGATAGAAGCTCGTGCTCTTCGGCCACCTAAGGCCCCTGGCTCTCGGGGCAGCATGTGGTTCGGGGAAGAACGCAGGTAAGGGAGTGGGTTGATTTGAATGGAATGGGGAGGCAACCTTGGGGCCGGTTGTAAGGTGACTGTCGTCCAAGCACAGTGTATGGGGATGTGCCATAAGAGTAGTTCCCCCCACATCTGGCAGACATGATGGCGAGGAGGAAAGCCACCATCACTGATAGATAGATGAAGTAGAGAACACATCACTAGTGGTTCAAATGGGGTTCCCTAAGTCCCTGCAGATTAGACTGAGGTCTCAGGTAGGAGCCCAAGTCCTTATTTTGGGGTGAGTATTATGGATGGCCTTGAGGAAGTGTTCGGTTGTTGGGGGCGGTCTACGGAAATCCATCCACCCTACCACGGACGGCTGTGATGACTCCCTGGGGTTCTCCAAGCCAAGCTGTGGACAGCCCTGTTTTTTAAGTTCTAATACGTAGGCCGGTTCCCTTGGTAAGGGAGATGTGTTTATTGTGGCACCATGTGTTTAACCATTGTGATTTATGAGCACGTTTTTCCTGGAGTGGGCCTACGACTACTCAGCAGGATGCCTCTTCTTTCTCTGAACCCTTTCTTCAGTTTTCTGGGAGCCATAGAGCAGCCAAGCCTTGAGGGGGAGTTTTGCCAAGTTGGAAGAGGAGAGGAGTCATCACATAAAACTGCAGGGTGGACATGCCACTATTTTTAATCAGTATAGGAACCATATTTGCCTGGGCCGTACAGAGTGTACTGGGACCACTCTGGACTTGGCCATCCTGCTCTCGTGTGTGACCTGGGCCAGGAGGGGCTCAGAGGAAAAACACATTAGAGGTGCGTCCCATGTGATGAGGAGGGTGTTGCTAGGAAGCAGGGTCACAGTCCCACGCTGGAGCAAAATTGCAGACTTGGCATTCTGTACTGTTGGAAGAGGTCGATGGTTAGGAACCCCATTGTCTGAATGTGTCAAACTCCGGGGTCCATTTCCCACACACGAGTCCATAAGAAACGTCAGCTTCGTGCTCGACGTCCGGGCAGACAGGATGCTGAGATGCCATTGTTGTGACCGACGCATCGATTCCAGAGCAGCGTGTGCACACGGGATGCGTGATGGTCTGCTAGACTCAGTGGGGGCTGAGTGATCTCCACGTGGTCGGGGGTCTGCCTGTTTCCCAAACACTCGAATTTGTGGGCATCCTGTGCCCTCGACCACACCTTCAAACCTGCTGTCTCAAGGTAGCTTGTTGAGACGTGGCCATCAGCTGTCTGTCTGTGTTCACGTGGCGGGTTGTGCTGGCTCCGTGGCGGTATGGAACCCAGCATGTGTGTATAATACCTGTCCTGGTTTTCTTATCTGCAGGGGACAGGTGCCAAGAGATTTCAATGATGCCTTTGATTCTTTCAGGGTTTGAAGGGACTTGTCTATTTTGGCTGAAAATAGTCTTGGGCCTTTGAAGGGGAGGTCCTCAAACACTGATTGTGCTTCTCTCAGGAACCCAGAGAGATGGAGCCACGAGGCAGGATTCTGCAGTTGCTGTGGGGGCGTTTGCGGAGACAAGAGTAATGCTGTCTTGGCAATGAGACGACCTTCCGCAATACTGGCCCTGAACTGCCCCATCTCCTCAGGTAACCTGGCCAGAAAGTCTGATTTTCAGCACATCAAGCGAGGGCGTTTCCATTTCCGAATGGGAAGGTTACAGGTGAATGTGGCTGAAAAGGTCCAACCTCTCCCGATCTTTGTCACACAGGACGGTTCTCGCAGCGCTACTTCCTTCCGCTCTCGTTTACTGCGTCTAGGAGTCAGGGGGACAGAATCTCATTCCTTTGGGTGGGACAGAACATTTTTCATCAGATCGTTCCCATGAAGGCAGCTCCAAAGTGGTGTCGTTCATTATTAGTGCTGTCTCAGAGGAGGTCGCTGTCTGGGGAACATCCAGCAGTTTATGCTGAGACTCAGCTACTTCTTCTAAGGAGAGGTCTGGGGACTCTGCTGCTCCTTTGCCAAGTTCCTGGTCCTGCCTGAAGCTATCCCGTGGTGGGAAGTAAGTCTGGAGCAGGATGCCAGCAGAAGAGGCCAGTGATGAGGCCTCGTGGAACAGGCCAAGACAGAAGGCCTGAGCTGAAAGAACGGCCAAGTCTGGTCCAAGCCAAGGCAGCAGGAGTCAGGCTGTGAACGTGTTTGGAACAAGCCGTTCTATCCAAGAGATCCTGTCACGTCAGAGGGTGGCTACTCCCAGCATCGAAGGGGCACATGTAGGGGGAACGAAGAGTCCCGCCGTTAACCGAGCCGAGCCATTGCATAGACAGCACTTGTAAGATGTGAGTCACGTCACTGTGCTCCGTTGCAATAGAGCTGGCCGGGTGCCTTCACTGCTCGTGAGACA
Organism: Pelusios castaneus; assembly: GCA_007922175.1. Taxonomy (NCBI): domain Eukaryota; kingdom Metazoa; phylum Chordata; order Testudines; family Pelomedusidae; genus Pelusios; species Pelusios castaneus. The sequence continues at coordinate 1,224,543 of ML685755.1, read as the reverse complement.
CGGGGCACACGCATGCAGCTGACGGCTGGAGGCAAGGCACTGTGGTCCTCTGGTGAGAAGGATGCTAGGCTCTTCCCAGGTCTCTGCCGATCCTGGGATCAGGCTCTCACTCTGGGCGGCAGGTCCGTAAGGCCAGGACAGACTCAGCCAGGCATGACCCACCTCTCCTACGGCATCCCCTGGGTTCACACGGTGCAGGGCCGCTCTGCCACACTCACCAGCCTTGCCCCCGCCCAAAGCGGGCCAAGGGGCTGGGGCTGGCAGCAGCTCTCGGCCCAGGATCTGGGGGCTGAGTGTTAGGGGGCCTTGCCCCCCCAAACTGGCAGTTCATGCGCTGCCCAAAGCAGCAGAGCCCGTGGTAGGAAAGGCGTGACAGGCGCCAGGGGGGTCCGTCCCAGCCCGACAGCCTCGCTGGACGTGGTGGAGCGGTCAGTCGGCTCGGCACTGGGCGACCTGGAGTGCCGTCTGTGCTGGGTGCAGGATGAGACCACGGAACACCGCTGTGGTCCTGGGTGCCAAGGGGCTCGTGCTGTGCGTGGCGGCGGCTGTCTGCAGCTGTGTCAGGCTGCGCGGGGCCAAGTGCCTCCTTGGCTGCAGGGGTCCTGGGGTTCCCTTCTCTGCCTCTGAGCCGCCCACTTAGGGCTTCGGCTCTGCGGGGCCCGGATGTTCCCGGTGCCAGCGGGTTTCTGGGCTCACCGGGCAGGGTTGGAATGCCAGGGAGCCAGGCAGGGGGAAAGATGGACACAAACGACAGCAATAAGGGGTGCCATGAAGTAACCCTTTTCTCCTCCAATAAGAACCAGGCTCTGCTCACAGGTGCACGCTGCCCACGCCCAACTCCCACTCACCTGGAAAGGCCGGAAGGGACAGGAAAAGCTGTCCTGGGGCAGGAAGGAGACCTCTCCGTCTAGGAAGAGGGACACTACCTGGGAGACGCTCTGGGCAGCCAGCCTGCAGGGAGGGATGGGGAGACAAGCAGGAGCAGTTCAGAGCCACGCCCCGACAGGCTGGACCAGTAGCACTTCCACCTAACCCGAGACGCAGCACCCCCACTGCGAGGGACCGGCCCGGCTCCCCAAGAGGCAGGACTGAGCAGCAGTGGGACAGGCACAGCTGTGACAAAATGGGACATTTCTGAGTCCTGTCCGTGCCTCAGTGTCCCTGTGCTGTGCTGGTACCTGGGGGGAGGCCTGTTTGCTTTCCGGGGAGGTCCCCTGGCAATCTGGGCCTGGTCCCATAGCAACAGAGACGATGGTAAATCCAATGCACGGGACACAGACACCCAGCACCCCAGGAACAGGGATCTCCCACTCTCCGCAGGGCCACGGGCAGCACCCCCAGCTGGAGAACAAGAGGTGGAGCAGATCAGAGGTGGCTGCTGGAAGGACTCAGCCTCTCACTGGGTGTCTGACCAGGGAGGTCAGACAGACGGACAGACGCACCCTGAACCACAGGGGTTCATCCCAGCCCGGACTGTGCTGTGACATTCAGTTCTCCGGGCCATGCCCAGCTACCCACTAAACCCGCCTGTGACCGCGCCGGGCGAGGGGCGTTAACCCGATGGGTGGACACGGCTCCCCTGGGGCCCATCGGCCGGAGCTCACAGGGGCAGTGGGGGCTGGAGGGTCAGGTATGGAGGCGCTGAGGCCGTGGGGCTCAGTCAGGAGGAAGAGGAAGACCTGGGGCCTGGCACATGGATGGGCTCCTCCCGCAGACGGGTCCCAAGCTGGGGCTGCAGCTCCGACCCTGGGCTCTGTGATCTGCCCCCAGGACGTCCTGTTCAGAGCCCCGCCCCCGCCCAGGGGGTGTCAGCAATCACTCACTCAGGGCTCAGGTGGGTGCTGGCCGCGCGTATGACCGGCACCATGGCCGTTAAGGTGTCCTCCTCCAGCAGCAACTTGCCCAGGGGCGGACAGGCCTTCTCTACAGCAAGGAAAGGGCCGGTCAGCCGTCTGCCCGCAGCCCACCCCAACAGGCCTGCCACAGAGCTAGTGAGGTTCATGTGCCCCTGCTGACGTGACTGGCTAAGTGGGGCACTGCCAGGGACCAGGACATGGTGCCGCCAGCTGCGGGTGATTTTGGTGCTGTGGGCTGGAGGGGCACCTCCATGCAAGGGATGCCACCTCTCTGGCCTCCCCAGCGCCCCCACCAATGCACGAACCCGGCCTCACCTTGCATGGTGGCCTGTAACGCCGCCGCGAGCAGGCGGGGCACCACGGTCTGGTGATAGTACCAGCAGCTCTCCGCATCCCCCTGGCACTGCACCGCCACCCGCTGCAGGCTCTGGCACGTGGCCACCACGTCGCAGGCATCAGCTGGAACGCTCCCTGCAGGACAAAGGCCCATGAACCCCCGGCCACTCAGGGGCCCTGGATGTGGCAGATGCCCCCCAGCCCTTTAATGCTTTTCTCAGCCCCTCGGGAGGGCCCGCGTTACCTTTCTGCCCCTGCTGGACACACTGCAGCAGCACCGGGACGGTCTCTCGCACGATGCTGGGATGCGTGGATACTGCGGCCAGGGCCTGCCGGCAGCGTGCCCGCAGGGAAGGCTGGCCTTCCTCCTCCCGCTCTGAAAGACGCACAACAGGGCTGAGACGCGGAGCGCAAGCAGGGGGCTCAGGATCGGTGCTTGTGGGGGAGCAGCGGGAACGGAGACTGGCCCAGCCTCCCCTCCCACAGCCGAGAGCCACGCTCGGCCAAGGCCCCTTGGAGCACAGCCATGGTCCAGCGCGTGCCTGGGAGCTGGGACTCCCCCCAGCTGGGCAAGGCTGTTGTGGCGCAGACATCGGGGAGGCCAGCTGTGTTCTGAGCCACTGCCCGGGCTGTCTCATGGGCCATGAACAATCATGGGAACCCTGGCACCTAGGGGCCTTGGGCACTGTTCAGTGCGGGCAGGGGAGCAGACTGGGCACACCCTAGGTCAATGGTTCCCCGTCCGTGACATGAGGGACTCCCCCCGGCTGCAGAAGGGAGCTGCTGCCAAAGGACCCAGGGGAGTGCATTTCCCTGGCACTGAAAGACCGGTGCAAGCTCCTTGCTGCAGCCAAGGGACCGGGGATCAGCACTCCCCCCCCCGCCCAAGCTGTAGCGGGGAGCCTGGGTCCCTAGCACTGGGGGCCCTACTGGAGCCATGGAGGGGAGCACCGATCTCCCATCCCCCTGGCCGCAGAAAGGAGCCGCACCTAGGGACCCAGGCAGAGCGCATGGGGCTACCGGATGTGGGCGGTTTCCCTGCCGCAGCCAGGGTGATGGGGAGGCAGCCCCCCACTGAACTCCTTCCGTCTGGCTGTGGAGAAGCGGGGGAGGGAAAGGCTGCTGGTGGCCCTTCAGGGTATCTGTGACTCTTGAGAGTGGGACAGTGTCTGCAGCTTTTGCAGCTCCCCAACGTGGGCTGCGTGAGTTGAGAGCTGCTGGAGAGGGTCCCCAGCACAGGCTGGTCCCCTGAAAAGGCCTGCCCAGCGCCCCACTTCACCCTCCAGCGTGCAGGGTACCGGGAAACAGCCTGTCAGGGGGCACAGCATGGCACGGCCCTCTGCAGTACAGTGCAAAAGGGGGATTCCCAGCCTCCCCCAGGGCGGAGGGGACGGGCCCCTCCCCCAACCAGCATCTCCCTCGGCCCACATCAGCCAGGCCCTGGTACCTGACTGCAACTCCTCTGCCAGCCTCCGCACCATGCGCCCCGAAAAGACCCCTGGGTAGAGGGGGGCCAGAGATCCTGCTGCCTCCATTGCTGCCATGCTGCCGGGGAGGAAGAAAAGAGCTGAGAGCTGCGGTCCCCGGTGGCGAGGTCCAGCCCTGCTCACCCCCCGCAGCAGAGGAAGGGTCACCAGCACAGAGCCAGGGGAAGACAGGCTGGGTTTGCAGCCCCAAAAGAGGGAAGTGGGTAGCTCCGCCTCACCCCAGGGTCACACCTCCATTCCCAAGGCAGGCCTGGGAGTCGTTCTTGGGGTGCAGTACCCCAAGAGCCAAGTGTGAGCTGGCCACAGGCAGGCCCCACCCCGGCACCTCCTCACCAGCTCTGGGAATCGTCCGCGTCTAAGATGAGCCGGGTCAGGTGATCCACGACCAGCTCCACGTCGGGGGGAGCCAGGAGCCCTGAAACGAGACAGCTCAGGTCTCACAGCCCAATGCCCGTCCCAGTCCACAGGCGCTGTCTGTAGGCCCCATCCAGGCCCACACCCCCTGCCAGCAGCGCCAGCTATTATGATGGAGCTGGGGGGCACAGCCTGCCAGGACCACCACCAGACAGCCCCACACTCACAGGGATCCAGTACGCCCGTGGTCAGCACCTTGCACGGAAGGGCCATGCCTGAGAGCCCTGGAGCACCCATGCCCCTGGGGGAGACAAACCTGGCAGTGTGCCCAGGACAGTCAGGGCTCGGATCCCCACCAACTGCAGCTGCACACTGCGGTCCGTCAGCGCCGAGAATACCACGGAGCTCAGCGGGGCTCGGGAACGCAGCAGGGCACTCTCCTCTGGGTGACAGAGACACAGCGTAAGGGCCCTGGGCGCTCACGTCCCAGCACAGCCACCCACAAACACCCAGGAGAATGGTGGGCACAAAGCCAGCCCAGGCTGAGCACAGCCGTCGCCCACGGCAGAAGTGCAGCCACCTCTGGGGTGGACAGTGCAGGGCGACAGACAGCACCGAGCACACAGCCGGACCAGCAAGGCACCTGGGAAGCAGGTAATGATGCCCCCATGTTGGTAGGGGAGGGGGGCTAACAGTCTCACCTTCATCCTGAGGTCCCCACTTCTGCTGGATCTCCAGGAAGCCCAGAAGCATCTCCAGGATCGTCCTCCTCTGGCTACTCTGCAAGGGAGCAAAGCCCCAGCCCCGATCAGAGCCCCTCTCAGACACCAGGCTCAGGGCCAGGGTCACACCCAGCCCTTGTGGCTGGGCCCTGGGAGGCACCCCCACCTGCGCGTGTTGGTTGTACTGCTCCAGCAGAAGAGGCAGGACGCTACTGGTGATCCGCTGAGTGGCACGGAAGGAGGCGCCCGCTGCTGCCTGCAGGAGCCTGGCGCTTGGCCACACCAGCTTCATATCCGGCTCGCACAGGTGGTGCCTGCAGTCTGAGAGAGCAGCCGTCAGCCCCACCGGAGCTCCGGCTACTCCCTGCCCCCTCAGCTCAATGACGCCCCACGCCCAGAGCCCACATGGTTGCCCCACAGGGGCACTGCTTGGCAACTGGCACCCTTGCCAGCCCAGCCCTCTGCAGTGACGGTCCTGAGGACCGTCCCTGCAGTCCACGCTCCCAGCCACAGGGAGCCAGCATCCCTGTGCCCCGTGGGAGAGGCAGAATCCACAGTGGGGGGATGTTCAGCCTGAGCGAGGCGAGTGGCCGGGCCGTGCGGGGAGCACCTTGCAGGATGCCGCTCAGGAAGGAATCCAGCAGGTCCTCGGTGTCCGAATTGAGCAGGGAGCGGGACAGACAAGCAGCCAGGGAGTGCAGCGTGGTCAGAGCCTCCGCCTCCACCTTCTCGCTGGCCGTCTGGAACACCTGGGGAGGAATCACGTGACCGGACAGCCACGGAAAGAGCGCAGGGATCCCACCCCAAAGGGACCCCCATGAGCCCTGAACAGCCCCAATCGGATCTGGCCTTTCCCAGGCTCCCCCCAGCCCTCAGGTGGGGCTGCCTAGAGCTCAGCCAGGGCCTCTGCAATGCTCTGGGGCTCTTCTGCAAAGACACCTCCTGCCCCCAGAGGTTCCCAGCTGCACTCACCTCCCTACGCAGGGATGACCAGAGGCTGGGGAGGAATTCCTGCAGCTCTTTCTGCCCATAGATGGTGCAGCAGGCACTCTGCAGGAGGGAGCCAGGCCAGAGGTTAGGGGAGAGCCAGGAAAGCGGGGAGGAGGGGGGTCACAAAGCAGGGAACTAGAGGGTTCGCAGTGGGCAGGGCTGCAGAGAGGCAGGGCGGCTGGACGCGCACACTGGATTGTCCCCGGGGAGCAGAGATGGGATCGCTGCTGCGGGGAGGTCTGCTCCCACGCCGCCCCAAGCAACCCAGGCCTGGGGGTCAGAATCCTTGTCCGTACCAGGGTCTGCAGGGAGTCCAGCTTGGCGCTCTGCAGCTCCGAGTCCATCTTCTCGATTAGCAGCGGCAGCAGGAACTGGAGAGAGAGAGGCGGTTAGTCGCAGGCCTGGACAGAGGCGCAGCTGGGGTGCAGAACCCGCCCCATGCACGGCTGCTGTTAGCAATCGGCACTCGCAGAGCGGGTGCCATCTGCGAGGGAGACCCAGCATGTCAGAGCAAGCCTGTGCCACCTCACTCAGTGGCAGCAATGAGCTCGGGGGCCCCAAGGAGGTGTACCTTTGTGACGGGGAGGGTCGGACCAATTCAAGGGTCAGGGGGATTCTCCAGCACTCACCAGTTTTCAATGGGGGGGGGGGGGGTTCTAACCACCCTGCCCCAGAAATTATTATAGGGCAGACACTGGCCGGCATCATGCTGGAGGTCAGAGTATGATCAGAATGGTCCCTTCTGGCCCTGGCATCTGATTCCCTCCTCCCACTGCAGCCCAGAACGGCACAGCCGGCCTCTCCCAGTGCCTCCCTCCCCATCATGGAAGCTTGGCACGCCACCACATGGCTGCTGTTCCTACCTCGGCAAAGTGGGGCGTGGAGGCCAGCACAGCCCGGAGACCCACAATCAGGTCGTCTCTCTGAATGCCATGAGGGTCGTTGGGAGGCTGGAATAGAAGCACACAGAGCAGGAGGGCTTTCAGACAGCTTCCCCAAGTAACAGCCACTGCGGTAAAAGGCCGTTAGAGAGAAAAAAGGCACCTTTTCAACTCTGGAGGGACGTCAAACCCTCCTGAGGAAAACAGAAAGGAGCACCAACTCTGGCAAGGCACGAATCAAAGGATAGTGGGGGGTGGACGTCAAAAAGAATTGGAAAAGCAGCTAGCCAAAGACTCTCCCACTATCAGATGGTAAGTACTTCAGAAGGCTGCCAAAGACAGTGGGCGACTGGATGGCCGAGGTGCTAAGGGGCACTCCAGGAAGAGAAGGCCATTGTGGAGAAACTAAATGAATGTTTTGCATCAGTCTTCACGGCAGAGGATGTGAGGGAGATTCCCAAACCTGAGCCATTCTTTTTAGGTGACAGTTCTGAGGAACTGTCCCAGAGAGAGGCATCAGTAGAGGAAGTTTTAGAACAAACTAATGTATTACTGTTTAATTTGTCACCAGGACCAGAGAGTTTCACCCAAGCGTTCTGAAGGAACTCAGATGTGATACTGCAGAACTATTAACTGTGGTATGTAACTACCCGGCCCAACGTTTAGTGCCAGGCAAACTGATGGAAACCACAGGAAAGCGAACACAGCATTACCAGACACGATAGATGATATGTGAGGGAAGAGTCAATGTGGAGCTGTAAAGGGAAATCACGTCTCACTGATCTATTAGAATTCTCAGAGAGCCACAAGAAGCACACGGCCAAGGGTGAGCCAGCGGATACAGTGCGCCTGACTTCCAGAAAGCCTTTGACAAGGTCTCTCACCAAAGGCTCTTATATAAATAAGCTGTCATGGGATAAGAGGGAAGGCCCTCTTCTGGATCAGTGACTGGTTAAAAGAGAGGAAACAAAGGCTGGGAATAAATGGTCAATTTTCACAACGAAACGAGGTCAATAGCAGCATCCCCAAGGAGCTGAGCTGTTCAACATTTCACAAATGACCTGAAAAAGGGATAAACAGGAAGGTGGCAAACTTTGTAAACAATCCAAAATCACTCAAGATAGTTCAATCCAAAGCAGACTGTGAAGAGTTACAAAGGCATCTCACAGACCTGGGTGACCGGGCAACAAAACGGCAGATGAAATTCAGTGTTGATAAGTGCAAAGTAATGCACGTTGGGACACGTAATCCCAACTATACATATAAACTGATGGGTCAAAATTAGCTGGTACCATTCAAGCAAGAGATCTTGGCGTCATTGTGGATAGTTCTCCGGAAACATCCACTCAACGTGCAGCGGCCATCAAAACAGCTAACAGCACATTGGGAACCAGTAGCAAAAGGACAGATGAGATGGAAAATTTTGCAACGTCTTTATATAAATACATGGTCCACCCATGCCGTGAATGCATGCAGTTCTGGTCACCCCAGCTCAAGAGAGAGATGTGAGAATTGGAGACAGCACAGAGAAGGGCAGAAAAATGCAGAGGGGTGTGAAACAGCTTCTGTATTAGGAGAGATTAAAAAGACGGGAACGGTTCACCTCGGAAAAGCGATGACTGAGGAGAGAGGTGGTGTGGGAAAGTGAACCCGGAAGCGATGCGACCCCTTCAGTTACACAGGAACCAGGGGTCAGCCAATGATGTTCACAGACGGCAGGTTTAAAACAAACAGAAGGAAGCACTTCTCGGCCAGAAATATAACTGAGTTCAAAAAAGGATACATTCCTGGAGGCTGGAGGAGAGGTCAGGGAGGCAATCCCATGCACTGGGTGTCCCTAGCCCCCGGCTGCAACAAGCTGGGACTGGACGACAGGGGATGGATCACTCGCTAACTGCCCGTCAGATGAGAGGATCCTGGGCTAGACAGGTGATTGGCCTGGTCCAGTTTGGCTGTTCTTACGGCTCCTGTCCTGCCTCAGCTTCCACTGGCAGAGGCCAGGCTGCACTAATCCAGCCCCAGTCAGAGACCAGCAATACCAGTCAAACGAACCCAGCCTCTCTCGCGCCCTCCCGCCGCCTAGAAAGCTCCTCGGCCTAGGACAGCGAGAGAGGGGAGACTGGACAAGCAGGGTGCTAAAGGTGCACTCAAGGAAGACGAGAGCATTACAGAGAAACTAAATGAATGTTTTGCATCAGTCCTCATTGCACAATGGGACACTCACCTTGCCCTTCCTACCCCCAGTACAGCCTGCAAATCCACAGCTATCCGCAGGCCATTTCTTGCAGAGGCAGACTGGATGCGGATCCATGTATTTGTACCCACACAGGGCTCTAAGCCCCAGCCCATGGGAACGCGCTAACGGGCAGTGCAGAAGGTATGGGGGGAAGAGACTCACTCACGGGAGTAAAATCAATGGGGAAATAGCAGGATGTCACTTCAAACAGCTCCTCCACGAAGGGACCTGGAGGGAGAGAGCAGAAATGGCAGCAGTCAGCTGGAAGGGAACCAGGGCAGGTACCCAAGGGGGAGCTTCACGCCAAGCCAGGACCCAGCCTACATCAGCTCAGGACTCCAGAGGTGATGGGTGCCCAGGAGGCAGGCCCCTCCAAAGGTGGGAGAACACCCCAAGCCGCTGCAGGGCCAAGGGCCCAGGGCTGGCCAGACTCTTACCCAGCACATAGTCCCTGAGGATGAGATCGCGGACGATCTGGAAGGCAACCAGCAGATTGCGAGGGTCTTTCTCCCCGTCCATCACCTGGATGAAGCCGAAAGTGAAGTCTGCACCCAGACCCTTCAGCTCTGCAGAGGGAAGGAACACGCACCGTGATGGCCCCAGGGTCTGCACAGCCCAGATATGGGGCCAAGTCACAGCACACTTCCAGAGGGCCAGATGGAACCTCCCCCATGCCACCAAGCGCCTCTGCCCCCCCCCCCCCCCAGAAGGCCACAGCGCCCACCCTCCCCACGCCCAGCGGGTCATCTCCGGCCCACTCACCTTCCTCTCTGGTGTGCATGAAGGTCGTGATGATGCTGTAGACTGTGTGGCGCTCCGGCTGCGGCAGGGACTGGGGGAGAGCGGAGGAGTCAGGGGGAACGCGCACATGAGCCAGACAGCAAGGACAGCATGCCGATGGGGACGTTCCTTCACTGGGTCAGCACTGGCTCAGCTGGAGAGCAGAGCTCCGGCAGCTAGAATCCTGCTGCTGCTGCCCACTGGCGCACGCTACTTGTGTGAGCATGTGGGAGGTGCAGTGCTGTTCACACTGGCACACAAAGCCCCTTGCACACGCTACTTGTGTGAGCACGTGGGAGGCACAGTGCTGTTCACACTGGCACGTGTGCACGGGGTGTCAGGGCCAGGACCATCCCGATGCTCCCCAACACAGCAGGATGAGAGCACAGCTGATTGGGGGCTGGAGGGACTAAGCCACCTGGTGAAGGAATGCCAAGTGGGGAGAGAAGCCAGTGTGGCATGCAGGCTGTGAGGGCATTAAACCAGGGGACCCACCTGGGCTTCCCCAGGACACAGCCTCTGGCACACAGAGCAGGCTGGGCAGCTGGCTCCCAGGACAGCTGGACACTGCAAACAGCCTGCTGAGCACGATCCTGCCATGGCCAGAAGGGAAGGGATTTTCCCCACCCCAGGAGGCAGCCCTCAGCCAGCCAGATGTGCCCTCCCACAAGCCACGGCGAAGCAACTGCTAGCCGAGAGGCAGTGACGCGCCAGCTCCGTCCATGCCGCAGCACAGTGCTGCTCAGCCCCACGGGCGGGGCGCTGACAGCAGCTGGGAAGGGCCCAGAAGAGGGTGGGGGCAGACAGGCTCTGGCCACTCACCTGCACGTGCACCTCCTGGAAGATGGCTTTGAGCACAGATACTGCCAGGCCGGGGGCCAGCACTTCGCACATGCTCTGGGGACACCGGGAGGGAAAAGCCAGTCACAGACCAGAGTCCATCTGCAGCACAGCGGGGTGCAGTCACCCCTGGAGTGCCCCCAGTACCCGGGACACCCTGCGCTCCACAGAGCCCACGGCTAATGGCACTAACACTTCGGCCCCCTCTACTCAGCCAGCCCAGGCCAGGGACTCCGCCTGCCTCGGCCTGACAGTAACAAGAGGGACGCGGTTCCCTGCTCCACGGTCTAAGCTGCCCTCCTGCATCAGGCACATGCATTAGAGAGAGTTCAGCGTCTCTGGCTGGCCGTGCCCACGCCAGCAACTGGGAGATGGCTGTTGCAGTGCTAGCAGGAGGGGGAACAGAGGAGCAGGCCCCCACGCTCCCCCTGCCGCCAGACAGACGCACACGGCTGTCTCCAGCTCAGCCCGGCGGGCTCACCAGCGCACGGAGTCCCTGCAGCACAGAGGGGATCAGGAGGTGGTGGTCCTTCAGCCGGTTCTCATAGAACAGGACCAGGTGCGTCACTGCAAAGGAACCAAGGCCAGACGTGAGACGCCCCACGGCCAGGCTGAGCCAGGTGCAGGCGGACGCCAAACGCAGCCCTGATACAGCTGCAGATTTTCTTTGTTGTCTGCAGCGCCGTTGACTAACTGCCCCCACTCCACCCCAAGAACAGCCTCTTCTGCACCCCAGGGCTAACTCCTAAGGAGGTGGGCTGCATCCAGCAGCCCTGCCCACACCTGGGCTAACCCAGGGACCTTGATCCCACCGTCCCTGTCCCCCCGAGCAAACGGGCACGTGGCACTCCCACCGTCCCCCTCCCCCG
>ML685755.1:1192556-1208117 GCA_007922175.1 Pelusios castaneus | reverse complement strand
GCCCCACATCACCCACCCCGCCCTGCCCCACATCCACCCCAGCCCCACACCCCACGTGACCCACCCCAAACCCAGTTTTATCCTCCTAGCCTCACCCCACATCCAGCCCCGCCCAATACCTGCCGCCACCTCAGCCGTGCCGCCCTCCCGGTGCCCGGCCAGGAAGTCCCGCACCCAGCCCCGCAGGACTCCGCCAGCCTCGTCGCCGACGGCCGCCGCCATGATGCGCTACCCCCGGTCCAGCCCAGGCCAGCCCCGGCGCGCATGCGCGCTAGAGACGGAGCCTCCTACGTCACGTTGGAGAGGCGGGAGGAGTGGTCAAACCCTGTCACGTGACAAATGGGGCGGGCGCGGAAATGCCAATGCGCGAGCGGGTGGGTTCAGAGCTGGGGACAGAGGTTGGCTGGAGGGCGGGGCCTGCGGCTCAGGGGGCGGGCCAGACAGAGCGGTGGGGGCGGGGCTGAAAGGGAACGCTCCTCGTCCCCATGCGCAGCCGGGGGGGCGGTGCCAAGCCCCGCCCCGCCCTCGGCTCTCATTGGCCCGGCCGGCCGTGGACGGGCGGGGCCGTGGCTGCTAGTCACGTGCTGCCTGGGGAGGGGAGCGGCCCCTCGGGCTCTGCTACAGCTGGTCGGATCGGTTCGGTTCAGGTTGGGCCGTGGCTGCAGGGCCCGCGCCGGGCACCGGGCACCGGGCACCGGGCACCACCGCCGCCATGGGCAGCTGCGTGGGCCGGCCCCGCGGGGAGCGCCCGGCGGCCCCGGGGCACCCCCGGAAGCGGGCAGGTGAGTGGCGGACGGGCCGGGCCACTGGCGGGGACCCGGACATTGGGGGGGCACTGGCGGGGACCCGGACATTGGGGGGGCCACGCCCGAGGACCCGGAAAGCGGGGAGGGACCTGGGCATTGGGGACCTGGACATTGGGGGAGCACTGGCGGGGGACCCAGGCATTGGGGGGCCACTGGCAGGGACCCGGACATTGGGGACCCGAGCATTGGGGGAGGCCACTGGCGGGGGACCTGGGCATTGGGGGGGCCACTGGCGGGGGAGCTGGGCATTGGGGACCTGGACATTGGGGGGGCACTGGCGAGGGACCCGGGCATTGGGTGACAGCTATGGGGGGTGGCTGGATATTGGGGAGCTAGTGTGGGGGACCAGACCTGGCGGGACCCCTGATGGGGGACACTGGAGGGGAGAGACTGGATATTGGGGGCCACTGGCTGGCAGGGGGAGCCCGGTCTGTCTTGTCCTGCCCCAGTGGAACACAGATCCAGGTCAGCCTTGGGTGCCCCCAACACCCACAGTGGCTTTGCTAGGGCTGGGGGCCTGGAGCAGCTCCTGGCTGATATCTGCAGTTCCTGGACCCCAGTCTGTGCTCCAGCCGGCTGCCCTCATCCCCGGTTGCCTAGCCCCCACCCTGCACTCCCTGGGGTGCTGCCCTGCCTCCTGCTCCTCTGCCCTCCATGCGGGGGGGCAGTTCTGTACTGGTTAGCACAACCCAGGGCTCCCACTTCAGGCTTGTGACTTCTTGGCCCCTGAGTGCCTGCTGGGCGCAGACCTGGCCTGGCACTGCTGCTGTCCCAACGCCGCCTGCTCGCCAGCCACTGCTGGTCCCTCCCTGGAGACAGGCAGCGTCACCATCCAGCGAGCAGGGCACAAACAAGCTAGTTCTGGGGGAGGGTGGCCCAGCCTTGGCCCCCAACTGTAGAGGTGAGTGTAAGGCGGCTCCAAAGTGTGGCTGGTTCTCAGCGCCTCTGGGCAGCGGATGGCACCTAATGCCCATCCTCTGGGATGGCTCTGCATGTGATCTGTGTCCACATACATGTCAAATGCACCTGTACAGCTCTACATGCAGGAGCACGGGGAGAGACAGGACCCTTTCTTCCTAGTACCCACACGTTCACTGCCCCAGGAGTGGAAGAGTCCAGTCTGAAGCTAGCTGTCACTTCTTCGCTGGGGGCCTGCTGTGCTGGGGCAGGCATGCGACAGCTGTGCTGTGAGAAGTGTGCTCTGTACTGTGGGTTGTCACGTATCGAATGTTGCATTTTAACGACAGGCCAGCCTTTAAAGTGGCAAAAGTTGGGCAAGTCTGAGCAACAGCCGGAGCTCGGCTGCCTCTTGCTGTGCTGTGCTGAGCTATTGCGGTACGTGCCGGGCCAGGCTACATTCTGCCCTGCCCTTGGCATGGTGTCTTACACCACAGCAGACTGATGGTACTTTGCACCCTATTCGATTCAGCGGCCTCTCACATCCTCTTTGCACAGGGAGCAGGATCCATCCCTGGTGCATGATACTGCCTGTTGCCTGGGGAGCCTTTCCCATCTGGGCAGGGTTAGCTGTGAATTGCCGGCTTTCATCCAGCCCTGAATGTTGTCTGAATAGTCTCTCTGTGTGGGGCTCTGGAGAAAAAGGAAGAACCAGTGGGGTTTGGAAATGACACGAGGATGCAGGGAATCCAAGTGCTCTTCATCCTCATGCTTCAGGACTCAGTCTGGTGATGACCAGCGATGAGGAGAAATACCCTGGTGGATCATAGAATTGCACAGCTGGGTGTGCGGCACCAGCCTCCCATGAAGCTTCACACATTAGCTCCTGCTGAAGACAGCACCATGGACTCAGGTGAGCCGCTGTTCTGGTATGAGTGGCTGGGCGTGTGACAAGCTATCTCCCACCACGTTTCCTGAAATTGATGCAGCAGATGCTGTCCCAGCGCTTTATCAAGCTACAGAAAAAAGGGTCACATCTGCCAGCGTTTCAGGAACCTTGAAACTTCAGTCTGAGCAGCGTGGGATGTGTCCTGGAGGCCTCTTGAGGAGCCCTTCCTGTTGATGTATCGTCAGGATTGTGCAAGTGCAAAGAGTGTGGACCCAGGAACAAATAACCACGCAGTGATTATCAAAAGGCCGGCCGGAGCACAGCCCTGCAGGCGGGCTGCCAGCTCTGGGGCTAAGCAGGGGTGGGCTAGGTTAGCATTTGGAGGGGAGACTTTTGGGCGAGCCAAATGTGGCATTGTGCTGGTGATGGAGTAGATTGCCCTTGTGTGGGTGGAGGAGACCCCAGCTGTTCAGAATCCTTAAAGATCCCCTAGGATTCTGGAAGCTGGTTTGTGAACCTCGGTGTGCTGGTTGAATTTTAACCGGAGAGCTGCTTTGTCTCTAAATGCTCCTGCTGGTACCATTGAATATGGTGTTCAGGGTTTTGTGCTCATGTGCTGTTACACAGCTGCTGTGCTGCACCTCAGAGGTGGGTGCCTTTCAGTGGTGGGTGAAGAAATTCTTCCATGTCCATCCGTCTGTCAGAGATTGTTGTGATGTTTATTTAGTAAAGCGCCTGGGGACTGTGGGAGGCTCTGTTGGCTGCAAGGCAGAATTACAGGTTACGCCCATGATAAGCAGCTCCACACATTCCATGCACCTGCCTCCCCCTCTGCCAGGCCTGGAGTGGGTGACTGCAGGGCTGACGCATGCCTTCCTTCCTGTCCTGGGATGTGCCTGCGCGATGCCCGTGTGTGTTTGTAGGAGGCAGGAGAGGAAAAACAGGAAGTGGTAGGAATCCAAAGGTGGAGAGGAGAACAGGGACTGAGACTGCCCCTAACCCCCCTTCCCAGAGATGAGAAGCCCTGGGTGCCTCCCAGACTCGGCACAGACAGGGCTGGAGCCAGAGTAGGAGGATGCCAGTGACCCAGGCCCCAGACTGGCCCAGCTTTCCAGATCCCTTGTGACCTGCCTATAGCAGCTGGGTCAGCGGTGGGTTCTGAGTGCCAGGGCCCGGGGGAGCCCTGCTGTACCATTGGCAAAGCGAACTGTGGCCCTTGGCTGCAGCGAGCGGCAAGCTGAAGAGGGTGGTGAGCAGGCACTGTGCAGGCCGGGTGCCTGGGCTCCAGTGGGCAAGAGAGGTTGGCTATAACCAGCGGGAGGATGGTACATATGGGTCCTGTCAGCATTCAGACCCCCGACCCCCCCCCACCGGAGCCTGCCACCCAGAGCACTTGGGAGAACATTGTGGTTCAACGCTCTCTTTGCTCCCTGGCATAAAGTAAGGGCCCTGCAGAAAGGAGAAAGACAGAGCAAGAGATGCCTGCCTGGGGCTCAGCACCCCAGGGACAGGCGCAGAATGAGCCCCAGGGTAGGTGAGGCCCGGCTAAGGATGCCCTAGCGGTATCCTCAGTGTGGTGGGGCGGGCTGTCGCTCTCAGCTGGGTGGGAGCGTGGTACAGCCGGGGCTGTCCTCAGACTCTGCTTCTCACCAGCCTCTGACGCGTGCCAGGCAGGGCTGTGCCTAGGCAGCCTGTGGGACACCCCCAGGGTGGGGCTGTGCTGGCCACTTTTCCCCATGGCTCGTGGTGGAGGTGAGTGGCTCCAGGGCCATCAGTGCAGCCCTCCTAGGAGGTTGGGCTGGGCCCCTCCAGCATGCTGGGGTGTGCTGCGGAGAGCCGCCGCTGGCTGGATCCAGGGCAGGAGCAGTGCCCCGGAACGCATCCTGCCCCTTCCACTCCTGCCTCCTTTCCCCCAGGCCCTGCCTCCTCACCATGGCAGGCTGCAAACCCCCTAATTATCCCCTCTGCAGCCCTGGCAGCATGTGGCTCCTCACCAGCCACAGGCACTAATTAGCCTGGGGTCCCAGCTCCCCGCCTGGCTTGTTTGTGTAGCTCTGTGGGGTGCCAGCTACTGCAGAAACATCTCCTGGGCCTGTTGCTGGGATCTCAGGTGTCCACCCTCACCACAGGCCATGGGGCTAGGCCTTAGCCCAGGTCTCACTGGACAGGGAGCAGCTCTGCACTTAGCAAGGGGTGGGCACCTCTGAGCTGAGAGCTGGGCCCCTGCCTGGCTCCTCGGGACGTCCCCCACGCTGCCTTGAACAGGTGCATGCCCGCCCTTAGTCAAGGGCAGCACGGGGGAGTGGAGACCTTGGCTCCTGGGGCCAGCCGGATGCTGTCCAGGGCTTGGCAGTGACTGGCCTGGGCTCTGAGTTCTTCAGCCCAAATCCAGGGGTGCTGGAGATCCGAGCACACCCATGGCTCCTCCAGGGGATAGCAAACCATCAACACAGCCAAAGATAGGAAAGCACTCCTGGTTCTGGAGGAGCCAGCTCTGCATCTCTGCTGGGCACAGCTGGGTCACCTTCCACTTTCCCAACGCAGCACTTCCTCACCAGCCGAGCGACCGGCTCACGTTTTACTGCTCTCCCGCCCAAAGGCTGCTCTAGGACTGCCCGTTCCAGCAGTGTCTCGGGTGCTCCTGTGTGCTGAGAGCAGGCTGCAGGGTGGGCCCAGGAGATGGATCTGGTTCCTGGCCTCTCATTCCTGACTGAGGGTGCAGTTCGTGGGTGGCTGTGCCTATGACCAGGGCCTCCTGGGATAACTTCCTGAACGTGCAAAAATCAGGGCAAGCTGCAAAACTGTGAGCCAAACTCCCTCAAAATACATGGGTGGTACTTAAACCAGCCTCCCACTCAGCCACACACCAAGCTTCTGATTCCCCACACCAGTTATCATAATGCATAACAAAATAGAAACAGCCCTCTTTATTGCACTCCAGCTCCTCTGGCTTGCACCTAGCTGTGCGGTCTCTTAAAGAAATAGGTTTTCCTGACCCCAAAGGGCCAGCCACATCACACAGAACAATATAGGTTTGGATCTTACCCAAAACACCACACTCCCAGCCAATCCTTCAGTAACTACAACTAAAGGTTTAATATAAAAGGAAAAGAAATAAAATATGAGAGATGTTGAAGGGTCAAAGTGAATCACAGACATACAAATGATTTAGAGTCCATGTAAAACAAGTCCGTGGAAGAATAAGGAGTTTGCAGACATGATCAGTTTCTCTGGTAAACACTCAGCACCTGCCTGGGCCTCGGTCCTTCGCCCAGTTGCAGATAAATAGGTCCAGAGATGGGTGTTGGCTGGAGACCAAAATGGGGCTGCTGCCTTTTATCCCCTCTGGCCTTCCCCATGCTGTGTGCAGTTCTTTCCAATCAAAATGGAATTCAGTCACATGGGCAGCTCCTAGTGACTCAACTGGTTTCTCCCTGGGTCCATTGTACCTGAGAGCTTCCTTAATGGGCTGTTAAGGAGACAATGGCTGTAGACGTCCAGTCTGGGGAGTTTCCCAGAATCAGATAAATTGAAACACAGATATAACAAATACATTCATAACCTCTAATACAGATATGACACGTACACATAAACCATATAATCATTCCTAGCAAATTACAACCTTTCTGTTGGCACTAAGCATGGCATATTGCATATGGATTATTGCAAATATGAAATATTAATATAAAAATCAATCATAAATGATCCCCTGAATCCAGACAGTGTCACAGTGCGCTTACCATGGGGCGGCCCACGGAGGCTGCCTCGGCACACGCATGAGTCAGGGTGGAGCGTTGCCTACTGGGATCTGTTCTTCTTGGGCTATGCAGGGGAGCGTGGCATTCCCAGCCTGGCGGGAGGAAGCCAGACTTGCTCCCCCATGGCGAAGGGAATAGCCTTTCTGCCCTCACACGGCCATGGGCTCTCCAGCGCACGCCCGCTGGCCTGTCACCTCGCACTGCGGGGAGAGGGGTGACTAGAGAGTCCTTCCCGGGGTCACCTGTGCTGCCAGGCAGTGCTCTGCCTGTCACCTGGGGGGTGGCTGTCCCGGTCCTCTCCCTGCAGCTCTGGGCTGAGCCGAAGGGGGGTGCCCTGCTGTCCCCGCTAGTGCCTGGCTGGAGGCCTGCCACGGAGCTGAGGAGGGGTGAGTTCAGTTGGACCGGCTGGTCAGGGGCTCATTGCAGGTTCAAAGGCTCCTCACACCTCTGCAGGTGGATGAGGCGTCCCCGATCGGCTTGCACGTCAGAGCTGCCCCGCCCTCGGTCCCTCAGCACATTCAGGCGCGACTGCTGCAAGAGAAATGCCGTGGCCTTACTGGCCACAGTTCCCTCCGGGGCCCAGCGAGCTGGGACGGCTGCAGGGCTGTGGACTCAACTGCCGCGCTGTGAGGGGAACTAGCCAGGGGCACTGCGCTCTGGAGGACCCCTTCCGCCCCCCATGCTTTACTCTGGGATCTCGCCCAGGGCCACTGCCTGTGGGGCTGGGCCCAGCATGGGAGGGTTGAATTTCCCCTCGTGCTGGGGAAGGGGCGTGTTGTCCCGGGAGTGAGAGCTCCCAGCTGGCTGGAGACCTGGCCAGTCGCTGCTCCTGCCCTCGCCAGGCCGGGGGGAGTGGGGCGGGTGCTGGGTCTCCAGGAGCCGCTCTCCTTGCGTGGCAGGCGGTTTGGGAAGTGATGTCGCCGTAGTGGGGACCCGGACGGGCTGCTGCCAGGAGGTCTTGCCCCTGCGTGGGCTGGGGAGAGAGGCAGGGTGGCCTGGGCGATGGGGGCGGAGGGCAGTCTGCCCGCGCCCTGGATCCTGTTGGCCCATCCCCAAGCATGGGAAGTGGCCCGACCTGTCTGAGGCCTGGGAGCTGCCCAGCAGCCCAGAATAGTGCAGCACAAGGTGATTAGAGGCAGCTTAACTCCTACATCCCTGCCTACCTGGGCATGGCTCCCTGCCAGCCCTGCCTGCACATCATCCTCACGTCACCCCCGGCTGGCCGGCGGCCCTGGAACCAGAGCCCTGAGTGCTGCAGGAGCGGGGGCTGAGCTTGGTGGGCTTAGCAGTGCCCGGCTGGCGCCCATGACCTCCTTAGCACTCTGCCCTGGTTTGTGCTGCCCAGGTGGGGTGAGGAAGGCCTCCACCTTGGAGGGAAGCCGCCCAACCATCTCCTTGGCCCCACCAGCCACATGTGTGGGGCAGCTGATGTGCCCTCGTGAAAGAGCTGGGCTGGATTCCACTGCAACCATGTCTGGGGAGGCTGTGCACTGGGGGGGTGGGGGCAGGTGGGTAATTGGGCAGAGGTCCTGGTGCCCAAGGCTTGGGATCTAGGCCTGGCATCTGGGGACCTTTCCTCTGCGGCTGTGGGGCTCTAGCTTTTGGACATGGCCAGGCCAGAGGGTGGGCGAGGTCAGAGGGGCCACACCTGGGATCTGAGTGAGTGGTCCTCCTCTGCCTCTGGGGCTGGGTGGGGCTGTTCTCCACGGTGAGTGATGAGACGTGGGCGTCAGAACAGCTGAGGGCCGGGTCCTGGGTCTGTCCGAAGTGCCAGGCTAGTCCCAGAGCTGCCTGGACCATGGGGCAGCTGTCTCCTCTGCCCAGCTAGGGAAGCAAGGCTCGGTGGGTTTGCCTGGGCCCTGGCAGCAGGATCACAGCAGCACCTGGCCCGGAGGAACAGGATGCAGAGCAGGACCAGAGCAGTCTGGTAGCTGTTGCTCAAGAGGGCGAGGGGGGCCAACTTGGGCTGGGCAGGACTGGGCCTTGCCTCTGGGGGGGGCCGGCAGGGATGCTCAGGGCTGGGCTGTGTCAGAGCCTCTGCAGGATCTCGCGCTATCGGGTGGAAAGTCCCCAGTCCTTAACACTCGGCTGGGGCTGGCCTGTGCTCTCACTGTGTCCCCACAACGCTCTGCTCTGCCTGGAGACCTCTCACCGCAGCCCTAGGCTCGGGGATCATCCCGCTGGAGACGCCCGGCTGTGCAGGCCAGGAGCCGCTCCCCACAGGCCATACCCCACTTCCCCTGCATCTCCCCATGGCTTGGGGCAGCCGCACCCAACAGGGTCCAGCTGCCCGTGGGGCAGTACATGCTGGCAGCATTTCCCAAGAGCCCTAGGCCGGGGGTGCCAGGGAACTGGTGGGGAGTTGTGGGGGCAGGGCTGCATCGTGCCTATGCCACAAGTCTGGGCACCCCCCAAACGCTCGTCCCCTGCACCCTCTTTGGATGGGGCCAGGGAGTGAGGCACATCTCCTTTGCTGCCCCAGGATCACCGTGCCATCGTTCCCTGCCCGGGTAGGGCCTGCCAGGCTCCCAGCTCCCCAGGGCCGGGACCTGCAGGGGCGGCTGTCCTGCCAGGGGCTGGTACGGCACACCGGCCTGCACCGGCTCCGCTCACCTTCGCCCACCCGAGCCCTCCACAGGGCCCTGCTGCTGCTCCCTTGTGCCCCACACACCCTGCCTGGAGAGCACTCTGGCCATTCTACAGATGGAGAAACTGAGGCCGGCAGGGTGACTTGTCCACGGCCACTTGTTGCAGAGTCAGGAAGAGAACCAAGGAGTCCTGACACCCGTCCATTAGCCCCGTTCTGCTCCCTCTGGCCCCACTGCACTCCCACTCGGCCTTATTCCCTGGGCTATAAATATGGCCCGCGCCACGCCGCAAAGGTGGGATTAGAGCAGCCGGCTGGCTTAGGCGCGGGGCTCCCAGCCAGGCCTCACCCGTGGGAGCTGCACCTGCTTTTGTTACAGTGACTCAGACCTGTGGCCCCCCGAGGGTGACGGAAAGCTGGGGTGAGCTGCTGAGGGGGCTGGTTTCTGGCAGTGGCTGAGCATGACCCCCACCCCCTGAGAAATGTTGGCTCTCAATCCTGAGCCCCGGCCTCCCGCTAGCTATCCTCCCCCTACAGCCCCATTGCCTCTCCCCACTGCCCCCCCCCTGCTTCTGGGATAGAGCCCCTGCTAGTGCAAGTCACGTGACCTTTGAGCCCCCCAGCCCGCTCCTTCCTCTCGGCCGGGCTGAGTGATGCCAGGGCTGATTCCCACCTGGATCCGTGTTACTGGGAGGCCCCCCGGGCCAGGCACCGTCCCAGAGCTCCCACGCAAGGCCAAGAGGCTGTGGGTGCAGGTGAACGGGCGGGGGCATGTCTCAGCACCAGGCTGAGCGCTGCCCCTTCCCTTCCCAGTGCTAGGGTGGGGTCCCTGCGCAGGGCCCTGCTCCATGGTCTGAGCCCAGACTGTCAGCGCTGGTGGGGAAGGCGGGTGCAGACTCTGGCAGTGCCAGGGGGTGGAGGGTGCTGGCTCCAGGGCCCAGCTGAGCCCCTTGCTCCCCTCCAGGCCGCAGCGAGCCCCTGCGGAAGGAACGGCCCAAGTGGAAGAGCGACTACCCCATGACGGACGGGCAGCTGCGCAGCAAGCGGGACGAGTTCTGGGACACGGCACCTGCCTTCGAGGGCCGCAAGGAGATCTGGGATGCCCTGAAGGCAGCTGCCTGTGCTGTGGAGGCCAACGACCATGGGCTGGCCCAGGCCATCATCGATGGTGCCAGCATCACCCTGCCCCACGGTAGGTGGGAGGGGCCATGGGGCAGGGAGCTGGGGCCGCTGGGGTGGGCACACACTGGGGAAGGGGCTGCAGTACAGCAGGAGAGGTGGCCGGGGGGGGAGGGATGCCTCAGGCCCATAAAAATCCAAGGGAGGGGGCTGGGGCGGGGGGGGGGGGGGTCAGCTCAACCCAGGGCCCAGGTATTGGGGCCACATGACACTACCTGCCTGCCCAACGTCGTGGGGTGGCCAGGGTTGGCTGCCTCCCCTCCGTGCTGGGCTCCCCCGAGCAGAGCAGGGACGGGTGGTGACCCAGGGGTGGGCCCTGCAGTGGGGAAACCCCTGCCTGGGCAGGTGCAGCTGTGAGGAGTCCAGTTCTGCGCCCCCCGCCCCAGCGATGTGCCATGCTGGTGTCCGTCACCGCAAAACACACATTACCCACCCGCCCCCATGGGGCCCGGGGATGGGCTCTGGCTGAGAAGCAGCTGGACTCACCCCAGGAACTGAGCAGTCACCCCCAGACCTGGACCATCACCCACCCACCAGTGCTCCCTGGGCCCCAGCCTGCCCTGATGCTCCCAGCCCTATTTGCCCCACCCAGGTTCAGCGTCTCCCTCGGCTCAGCTGCAGGCACATGGGCCAGTGGCTTCTCCCAGACGCAGATAAAGAGCCCAGAGCTGGGGGGGGCGTTCTGCTGAGAGGCTGGGGGTGTGCGGAGGCCGGAGAGGGGCTTTGGAAGGTGGCTTGTCGATGTTCTGAGCGGCAATGCCGTTGGGCTGTGGCTTGGGGTTGCAGGGCACTGGCAGAGCTCCGTTGGGGGGCTGCAGGTCAGGCTTGAGGGGCACCACGAGAGGTGCATGTTGCTGGCAGCTCCTGCATGGGCTCTACCTATCTCTAGCCCTGTCACTGACTGCCCTCACCCCTCTGGCTCCTGCGCAGGGTCCCTGACCGAGTGCTACGATGAGCTAGGGACCCGCTACCAGCTGCCCGTGTACTGCCTGGCACCACCCGTCAACCTCATCCTGGAGCGCAGTGGGGACGAGAACCGGGAGCCCCCGGAGCCGGTGCCCAGCACCCGGCGCGAGTTCCTGCTCAAGGTGCGGCTCTCCACAGGCAAGGACCTGAAGCTGAGCGCCAGCATGGCCGACAGCATCGGGCAGCTGAAGCGGCAGCTGCACGCGCAGGAGGGCATAGAGCCGAGCTGGCAGCGCTGGTTCTTCTCCGGCAAGCTGCTGACGGATCGCTCGCGACTGCACGAAACCAGGATCCAGAAGGACTTTGTCATCCAGGTGATTGTGAACCAGCCACTGGCACCCAGGACCTGAGGTGGTGCTGCTGAATGCCAGAAACAGCCGGCTGGGCCCTCGGGTGTCTCCGTAGCAGGGACGACAGCACTTGAATGTCACCCACCCACTCTCGCTGGCACACGGCCCCGGCAGGACTCGCACTTGCCCCTCTGCATGCGTCCTCCCTGCCCTGCTGTCGAGGGGGCTTGCTGGCCCCCCTCAAAGCCCCTTCCCTGGAGGAGGTCTGGGAAGCAGGCTGCCCATATCTCTTGTGAAGGGCTGCCGGGGTGGGCACTTGGGACTCTCATGCAGTGGATAGAGGTTTGAGACCAAGTCGCTTCCTGTGAGAGCCGCATTCGCAGCGCAGGGAGCCCGAGGTACCCATGGTGCCTGCCCCGTGGGCTGACCTAAGCCTGGCTTCTGCGGCGAGCCAGCCTGGCACTAGCCCCTCTGCACATTGCCCAGCCCGAGGCGTAGCTGGCATCTCCCTGCCAGGCAGGGCGCTGGGTGGACTGGACGGGCTGAGGCAGCTCCTCCAGCATGGAAGGGTCTCTGCGTATTTATCAATAAAGCCTTTTCGGCTCCCCCAGCCCTGCTGCCTCCCACGCCTGCTTTCACATCTGCCGAGGGCCATTGCACACCAGAGACTGGTTACAGCTGCCCCCCCAGGCCCGGCCAGTGGTACCTGGCCTCACCCCTGCCCCTCTGTCTGAGGCGATCCTAGCCACCCCCCCGCTTTTCCTACGTCACCAAAGGAGGAAACTGAGGCACCCGATCGCTGGAGCAGAGCCAGGAATCAAACCAGGCAACCCAGTGCCCAACCCTCTGCTGTGTGCA
This sequence comes from Pelusios castaneus, assembly GCA_007922175.1. Taxonomy (NCBI): domain Eukaryota; kingdom Metazoa; phylum Chordata; order Testudines; family Pelomedusidae; genus Pelusios; species Pelusios castaneus. Next base: position 1,195,887 of record ML685755.1, on the reverse strand, counting down.
CTAGGTTACACTGCCTTCTCTGATAACTGCCCCCTTGGACAGGTCAGCCGCAGCCCCCGTGCCTGCTCCCCAGAACACGGCCTCTTCCCCAGGCCCCATGGGCTCCATTGGGATGTCCGACGCCTCAGCGACTGCCCCACCTGTCCCAGGACTCGCACGCTCGTTCCAGGGCCTGCTGCCCGGGGCATCACCCAGCTGTGCCCAGAGGTCCGGCTGTTGCCAGGCCACTGGTGCCTCTTCCCATTCTGGCCAGTGGGGGCAGGGGGGGGCGCAGTACAGGACAGGAGGACCTGGGCCGTCCTATGGAGCCCCACTCTGTAGGCACTGCCAGCTCCCCTCGTACCCCAGGAGGGCCCTGGCCAGACCAGTGAGTGTTCCCTTCTCAAGCCCAACCTGCCCCCTTCACCCCCATGCCTGGGGAGCGCGTGGGGCTTGGCTCAGGTCTGCCCCCCATGGGGACGGTCCCATGCCAGCATTGCTGCTTGTGGAAGTGAAGGGCTGCATGTAGGCCTTGGCTGAAATCCGTGGGCTGTGGGGCTGGGATGCACCTGCCCCATTCCGCTCACTGCCCGGGACCACTCGGGTTTAGGCCAGAGCTCAGCTCCACCCAGCCCAAACAGAGCGTCCCAGGTCTCAGTTCCATGGGGCAGAGCTGCTGGTGTCCCACAACCCCTGGGGGGGCCTGCCCCCTGCTTGGTGTTTCACCAGCCCCCAGGGTGTGGGGAGTGGAACCTGTCGGTCCCCAGTGACTCATGCTGACCCCAGACATGGCTTCTACCAGCACCAGTTAGCTCCCCCGTGTGTGAACTGCCCCTGGGCCCGTCCTGCTCCCCCAGCTTCTCCCGGCACTCCCCCTGAACCTCCCACCCAGGCAGCCACTGGCCTCATCTGCCAAATGGGGAAATGAATCAGTAGGGCTGAGTGCTGTGCGCCAAGCCAGGAATAGCCAAGCGCCCCTGCTCACAGCCTGGCGCAGCACCAACTATTCCCGGCACTCCAGGCTCCCCAGGCAGGTGGGGGGCAGGGGACAGGCTGGGCAGTGTCTGAGCCATGCAGCTGGGTCTTGGCACCCCCACTTGGCTGGTCAGCACCTGATTTCATCCCTAAAAGCAGCCCAGTGTGGCCCAGGAGATCACTGCTACTCCCCAGTGCTCACGTGGGCTTGCACGTGGCAGCCGCCCTGGCGCAGGCCACCCTGGAGCGAGCGCATCACATGGCGACACCCACACAGGCTGGGAGGGGGAAGGGACCGAAAGACCCCAGGCTGCTGTGGGGCTCCCGACGCAGGGGGCTGGGACAGCCTGGCACTGAGGGCCCCACTGTGCCCAGATGGGGCAGCACCGAGGCCCCCACCCCACAGTACCCCAGTGTGCCCAATCCTGCCCGGAAGGAAGGCAGGCAGCACCATGCCACGTTGTCTCCATGGCACGGCCAAGCGGGCGGGAATGCTGGGCACCCTGAACAGGCCGCACGGCTGTTAAGCCCTGCCAGGTGCTGGTGAAGGTGACCGGATGGACGCGGGAGTGAGCGAATGCAGCCAGCTGAACTCATGACAAAGGCTCTGAGTCACGTGGGCTGGGCCCACCTGTCAGCTCCTCGGGGCCCGGGGCGGAGGGGCAGCCGCATGAGCTGGGCATAAAGCGCTGGGGCCTCAGAGCCGTCCACAGCAGCGTGAGCTCTGAGATGGAGCCCTAGGTGGCTCCGTGGCCCGGCCGGTGTCCCTGCCTGGGAGAGGAGCTGCCGGCTCAGACACTTGTCCAGTGCGTGGGAGGCGGCAGCGGCCGTGTGGCGTGGCCCGTGGCAGAGGCAGCCATGGAGCAGAGTGTGAAGTGGGCGACGGATCTGGTTGACCAGAAGCTGGCACAGGAGCAGGAATGGGAGGTGAGGGAGCATGAGCTGGGCTCTAGGGCCATGGGTGTGTCAGGGCTGGGGCTGGGTCCAACAGGGAGCTCCCAGGGTGCGGGTGGGACCAGGGCCTGACCTAGCAGCTCTCAGCGGGGCTGTATTACCAGTGGTATCTGGTACCTGACCCCGTGCCTGTCCCCATGGGCTCAGGGCACCTCAGTTCAGTACCAGCCTGGACTCACCAACCTCCAGGACCATGGAAGGCGGTGCGGGGGGTGTGGGGAGTGCTGGTCTGTCTGAGCTGGACCCAGCCCGTGGGCTCAGCAGCAAAGCCCACCCTGGTGACAGCCAGGGCCAGGCACCCTGTGGCGGGGCTGGGGCCGGTGCGTGACATGCAGGGGCCCTACCCTGGTTAGGTTTTCGGAAGCTCTTGAAACGGGGCATGGGGCACAGGGAGTCAGTCCCAGGGCTGCAGCGTCAGGCATGGTGTCTCCCCCTGCTCAGGCTGGAGCCCAGGCTTGAGGGGTCCCTGGTTGGGGCCCTCAGGGAGATGCCTTTTGGGCTGGTCCTGGGAAAGGAGCAGATCCCAATAAGGGGAGCCATGGGGGTTTGGCGCTGGTGCCACGTGGGCTGTTATTGGGGTACGGACTGGACGCTCCCAGAGACCAAACTGGTGCCTCAAGCTAAACCTCCTACATGTGCGATGCCCAGGTGGGGGGAGAAATGTAGGCTGAGCCCCCCAAGTGGGGAGAAGGACTCCTATGGGGCAAGCTGAGGCCTGGCCTACAGCCGGTTGGTTTCTCCACTTGCATTCACAGCAGCTCCAGTGCCAGGCCCCCGAGACGCCACCCGTGGTGGCCAGGATGGACACACCGGAACTGCAGGACGAGAAGCGCCACGGCCCCGTCCACCGGGACACGGAGCGGCTCAAGGTGAGCAGGCTCATGAGTCCTCCCCGGCCGGGGACAGTGGGATGGCACACGCTGTCCACTTCCACGATTAACCCCTCCTTGCCCACCCGCCTGTACCAGGAACCTCCGGGCCTGGGCAGTGAGCGCTCCAAGCTGCAGTGCCCACCACGCACACTGGACATGTGCTGGGCCTGGGGATCAGAAGAGATGTGGCCCCGCAGCTGGGCTCTTCACCTCCCCTGGGGCACTTGACTTATGAGGAGAGGCTGAGGGAACGGGGCTTGTTCAGTCTGCAGAAGAGAAGAGTGAGGGGGATTTGATAGCAACCTTCAACTACCTGAACAGGGGCTCCTGGGAGGATGGGGCCGGGCTGTTCTCAGTGGTGGCAGGTGACAGAACAAGGATCAATGGTCTCAGTTTGCAGTAGGGGAGGGCTAGGTTGGATATTAGGAGAAACTGTTTCCATAGGAGGATGGGGAAGCACTGGAAGGGGTTACCTAGGGAGGGGGGGAAGCACTGGAAGGGTTACCTAGGGAGGGGGGAAGCACTGGAAGGGGTTACCTAGGGAGGGGGGG
>ML685755.1:1168318-1179983 GCA_007922175.1 Pelusios castaneus | reverse complement strand
GGTACGGCCGCCCGGCTCTCACAGGTACACCCAGGTACGGCCGCCCGGCTCTCACAGGTACACCCAGGTACGGCCGCCCGGCTCTCACGGGTACACCCAGGTACGGCCGCCCGGCTCTCACGGGTACACCCCGGTACGGCCGCCCGGCTCACACAGTCTCAGTGAGGCTGGACATGGTGGGGGACTGGGCTATGGGGAGAAGGGAAGGGAGAGGGGCCCATAGGGGAGGGGCTTGTGAAGGAGGGGGAGTGGTCCGTGGGGAAGTGGGAGGAGCTGTGGAGGAGGGCTCTGGGGAGGGGGAGGGGCTTGCAGGGAAGGGGGCGGGGCTCTCTGGTGAGCACTGGCTCAGGCCATGTTATGCCCTGATGGGATTTCAACAGGGGTTGGAGTGCTGCCAGGGTAACACCCATGGTTCCCACCCCTTGGGAATCTGAGCTGTCTGATTGGCTGTCTGCCCCACTGCCCCACCTCCTGGGGCAGAACAACCAATCAGAGCTCTCCCATCAGTGACTGAAATCCTCACCCTAGAGGAGCAGAGCTCAGTGCCTCTGGGTGACCCCGGGCCGGGCCAGAGGGGAGTGGGCTGGAGTCCTGGTCCCATGTGGGGCACAGGCAGCTCCAGGTCTGCACACACGGGGCCTGGCAACAACTGACACTCAACAGCACATGCTGCGTGGCCCACACGACACCGCACATGCCACACGCGACCCATCAGCTTTGCAGACTCCTATTTTCGGCTCCACCGGGCCGGCTTCAGGGGCTGGGATTGGAGGAGGGGACAGGGCACAGGATAGTGAAATTCAGCCTCAAATTCAGAAACGCCCAAGACTCGTGGTTTCTGTAGGCCCTACAGAAATGGAAATGGGCACTGTTTCTTTAGGCCCTACACAAACCAAAATGGTGGCTGTTTCCAGACTCCCTGGAGGAATGGGCACTGGGTGCAAGGCAGACTGCCTCCCCTGGCTGCGGGCTGTTCCCTGACCCTGTGCTCTTGTGTTCACAGGTGGCAGATGCGTCTCCAGTCCCCGTGGTGCTGTACAGTGTCCCAGCCAACACAGGCCTGGAGCTGCCCCTGCAGGCTGTGCTCACCCTGTCTCAACACCCCAACATCGTGGGCCTGAAGGACAGTGGGGGGGATGTGAGTGGGGGAGTGCTAGCCCCATCTGTACCCCTGCTTGCCCAGCTCAACCTGGCCCATCCCTGCAGGCTCCTGCTTCATTCAGGGGGATCCCGGCCTCTGGCCCAGGGAGAGACTGGAGTGGACCCAGGGCTGGGCCAGAGGCTCCCAGGCTGACCCGGTTCTGGGAGAGTGATGGGCTCAAAGCAGCCGAGGGGCGGGAGAGGCCTGGAGGTTGGGTCTGGGCCAAGTCCACATCCCACCCAAGCTGCATCCCTTGCCATGTGGGGTGCCATGGAGCCTCCTGGGGTTCTGGGGCCAGGGTGGCAGCCCCTGAGCAGCTGTTGGTGAGCCTGTCTGCAGCCACAGGGCATTACGGGCGCTAGTAACTGCCCTCCAGTGGCACAGCAGACGGGCTGGGAAACTGAGGCATGGTACAACATGGGGAAGGAACTCCCCTCAGAGCCAAGGTAAGAACCCAGGATTCCTGCCCCTGCCCCCAACGCAGCCCCATAGAATCTCCCCGGGACCATGTGCTCTGGGGTGGGCCCCATTTGTGTTGCTGCAGACCCCAGGGGTGCTGCGGCCAGGTTGTTTGTAGGGCCTACCCCAATGATGTATCGGAGCTTCGATGGTCTGCTTGGCGGTGTAATCCCCACAGCTCCATCATGGCCCTTGGTGTCCATAGGGGCCTGGTGCGCTCTGTGGGCACCCGGGGTGTTCTTGGCTCCTGGCAGGACACGCTGTGTGTCGTTCCCCCACCAGATTACCCGGCTGGGGCTGATTGTCCACAAGACCCGGATGGAGGATTTCCAGGCACTGGTGGGGTCGGCCGGTTTCCTGATGGCTGGCTACGCAGTAGGTAGGGGCAGCGTTGCACCCAGGGGCCGGCAGGCACTGGGGATGGAAGCAGCAGAGAGTGTTGGCTACAGCCAGTTGCAGTGGGGGAGAAGCCTTGGGTTGGAGGGGTGAGGTGGGTTGGGAGGGCAGGATGGGGCGGCGTTGGCAGCAGGATGGGGTGCTGGGAGGAGTTAGGGGGCAGGATGTCAGAGTGCTGATGGAGGGAGTGTGGGTACAGAAGGGAGGAGGGTGGCCAGGCCTTGCATCCTCTGCTCCCTGCTGACCCCCATATCCCTGCTTGCTAGGTGCCTGTGGGGGGATCTGTGCCCTGGCCAACATCCTGGGAGCTCCACTCTGCGAGCTGGAGCGCCTGTGCCACGAGGGGCGCTGGCAGGAGGCCCGGGACTTGCAGCTCCGGCTCATTGAGCCCAATGCAGCGGTAAGAGACGGCCAGGATGGGAGGATGGGCCCTGCAAGGGCCTCAGGGCAGAGCAGCCCCAGGGGCCCAGGGAGCAGGAACTGGGTTGTTCCCTCTGGGTGTTGCGTGGGCATGAGCTTGGGAGGGGCACCAGCAGGGCTAGGGAGGAGTGATTCTCAGGGCTGGGCTATCGGGGGGGTGGGGGGTTGTGTTGAGGGGCACCAGCAGAAGCAGGGTTCCAGGAGTGGTGGGTCAGGATGGAGGTCTCCAGCCCATGCTGCTACACCTGAACATTTGTGAGGCCTGCTCCCCATTAGCACCAGTCCCGCTGTGGGGCAGGGGGGAGCTGCTGCTGTGATGCAGAAGGTTGGTCTGGAGATGGAGGCAGGACGGGGTGTCCCCTTTTTCTCCTCCCCTCCTCTAGCATAGCATTTCGCCCTTCCTCACCAGCCCGGCTTCCCCTCCCCAGGGCTCCTGAACTGCCCTTTGTCCATGGGAACCTCGGCATCCTGCACACCTTCCTGTGTGGGGTTCCCGGCCTAGGATCCCCCCCTCCCCTCCTGCAGCACAGCCCCCAGGTCGCACCCCAGAGGAGCACTGGGAGCTGCGAGGCAGGCTGCTGGGGTGGGTGAGCCCCACGGGGCAGCTCTGAGCTAAGCAGAAGACTGCTATGATGTGTTGCTTCCTCACCGCCCCCAGCTTGGCTAGTGCTCCCCTGGCCTGGCCCCTGCTCCCCCATGCAGGTAGCCCTGCTGCCCCAGGCTGTGCGATCCCAGTGCGCCCCATGGCCTCCTGCTCCCAGCACAGACCAGCTGGGCTGCAGTTGGCAGCAGGACTGAGTCACCAGCACAGGTGCCCTGCTCCTTGGAGCCCAGCCCCCCGGCTTAGGCTGCAGGCAGGGGCCTGGGACACTGGGCTGGGCATGGAGGGGCCTGCTCTGGACAGCTGACATAGTGCTTCTGTGTGCCCTGGGGCTGGCGTGGTTGGGGGGTGTGGGGGGACAGGCCAGCCTCTCACTGTGTCTCTGGGGCCTGCAGGTCACCCAGAAGTTGGGGATCCCAGCGCTCAAGCAGGCCATGGAGTGGTTCGGGTACCACGGTGGCTCTTGCCGTGCCCCCCTGCGCCCGCTGAATGAGGCCGAGGTGCAGGAGCTGCGCAGAGACTTCAGCGCCAATGGCTGGCTGTGAGGGGGAGGGGATCCACGCCCCCATTATCCTCCATCATGGGCACCTTCCCTCTCTCTGCTTCTCAGAGCTCCCAACCTCCTCCCTGAAGCTGGGGGTGCATCCAGCCCCCAACCCCACAAAGGGGTGCACCCCCCCCACTCCTCTGCGACTGCCTAGTGAGATGGTGAAATCGATTCCCGGGTCCCTCTAACCCTGGGCTGGCCAGGAGCTGCTCCTCCCCCATAACTTCCCCTCTGCAAGGCCCTGGCAGGGCTTCCGGTCCATTGGCCCCCCCCCACACCTGGGCCCTGGCTCTCAGGGGCCCCACCCCAGCATGCTGTGCTGCCAGTTGGCTCCTCCCACTGCAAGGCCAGGGTTCCCCCGCTATTCCCCTCGCCCCAGCTTCCACCCCCCAGCACTGGGAGAGGCAGAGGCTGGGAAAAGGCTGCTGGCCTGGCCCATAGCCCTGGGCCTTTGGCTGCCAAGGGGAATCCCGTCGGCTCTGAGCAGCACAGGGGCTGCTGCCGTTGTTCCCGGGACCCTGCTTGCCCCCGACACCCCAGGGACAGCACCGGGCCCCATCAGCCTGCACAACGCTGCCAGGACCCTGCAGGCCAGAGTCCGGAGGCAGCTGTGGGCCCACTGGCACCCAGCACACGGCGACATCGGTCCGGCCGAGCTGTTGGAGCAGGAGCAGTTCCCCCTGCACCACGAGCAGTCAATAAAACCTAGGGCGTTTGCATTGAGCCTGCCTCGCTCTGGAAATGGGGCACGCCTAGGCAACCCAGGACTGGGAGGGCAGGTGTGTGCCACCCCACACAAAGCCAGTCTCCTGCCCTGCCGCCCATCCCCTAGGCGGCCCTGAGCGGCTGTCCAGCCAGCGACCGCGGGCAGAGCTGGGTGCAGACATGGCCAGGCTGCCCTAGAATGCCTACCAACCTCTGAAATGGGCACAGGGCTTTGCTGGGTCCTGCTGCTCAGCCCCCCCATTACCCTGCTAACAGGGGCAGCAGCAGCAGCAATGGGGAGGGGTGCTGCTGGCTGGCCTCCAAGCTCATTTGGTCCCTGGCTTTTTGGGCTGCAGACAGATGAGGGCTGGGCCCAGGCAGGGGCTTTCCCACCCTTGTGGAAACTGGGAAGGACAGGGGGAAGAGGGTGGGGCTCACAGAACCACACAGCGGAGCAGGTTTGGCACCGTGGTTTATTGGCGAGACCTGCACAGGATGTCACGGTGCAGAACACGGCAAGGCACGAGGGCGGCATCAGTGCTGTTCACCCATACACCATGCTGCAGGGAATGGGGAGGACATGCCACCCTGCTCCCTGGGCTGGGCCCCTCCCCACTCCACAGAGGTGGCTAGCAGCAGGCATGACAGCTCTGGAGGCAAGTTGGGAGAATCCGGGCACACCCCCCTGCTGCCCACTTAATCCAGCCCTGCTCCCCGAACTCTTCTGCTTGGCCTGCCGCAGACCCCGCCCTTCCTGCCCGTCCCTTGCCCCCCGCACTCCTGGAGCAAGACTGTTTTAATGAAGACAAGGCCCCCAACTCCCTTGAAGGGACAGCGCAAGCCTGGCCTGGGGGCACGGACGGGGAGGACATTTGCCCCCCAGCGCTCAGCTGCATCGTCCCCACAGTGCAGCAATGGGGGAGCTGGCTGAGAAAGGAAACCACGGGCACGGCTCAGGGCTGGGGTCAGACGGGGCCCCCGGCCTCCTTCAGTGCTCACAGCCCCCTACCCCAGCCCCAACCCTGCGCCAGGGCCCCAGGCAGGCAGCATCCACCAGCCAGCCGTGGGGACGCAGACAGGGCACATCTGGCTGCCGGGCATGGCTGGGAGGGGCCCTAGGCCTGCAAGCCGCAGAGGGGGAAAGAGGGTCAATGGGCATAGTGAGCAGGGAGACAGCAGCTCCTTGCCCAGGCCACCACCTCCTGAATTCAGGCCCAGGGTCAGCTCTGGGGCCACCCCACCATGGGACAGGGCACTGCCCCCTGCCCCCCACGGCTCCTGGTTGCATCCCCTTTTAACCAGGGGAAGGATCCCTGGCAGACTGCCAGCGGGACGTGGGGTCACTATGGAGAGCCCAGCTGGCCCATCAGCCCCAAGGAAAGGGGTGTCCTGCCTCCTCCCGTGGAGAGCAGAACTTGGAGCCCCCGGCCGTGAGCATGAGGACATTCTGTAACCAGCAGCATGGCTGCCAGCCTTGCTGGGACCCAGGCCGAGGGGACCTGCCCTCAGAGCGTCTCCCCACACCGCTGTGGCCTGGCTGGACATAGCAGCTCCCACCCCCCAGGTTGGCACTAGAGGGGTCTTGGAGGCCAGGCGAGCGGGGTGGGGTGGTGGAGTCCCGTGGGGGGTGTCACGCTGTGAGGTTGTGTGCGGACTTGGAGGCACTTTGAGCTCTCTGGATCACGGCCGGGCACTTCTCCCGCCGCAGCAGCTTGTTGTTCTCAAAGAAGCCCTCGTTGCGGGGCACCCCGTGGGAACCGTCGGGGAACGTCAGGAGACCTGGGGGGGAACAGCAGGGAGTCATGGGGAAGGGAACTGCACAGACCGGGGAGGGGCAGGGGAAGGACAGCGATGGGGTCAGAAAGCAGGAGCGGCGTGGGATGGGGCCATGCTGGAGAGCAGGGTGAGGCATGGGCAGGGCTGTTGGTCCCGCTGGTCCTGCTGGGCGGGGCTGCGGCTCTTTGCGGGGGCTGCCTGGGCACTCACCAAAGCCGTCCACGCGCCCGCTCCTGAACTCGCCCTCGAAGGTCATGTTGTCGTAGCGCGTGAAGACTCCGACGCCATTGAACTTGCCCTGAACAAACTCCCCCTGGTACCTGTGCAGACAGACAGCCACAGAGCATCAGGCTCCCCACCCCCTGCGGCCCCCACTGCTGCACGGCCGTGGCCAGGCATGAGATGCTGGGGGCGCCCACAGGTTGCAGAGCTGGAGCGGGAGGGCTGGGGTAAGCAGGAGCAGACAGGAGAGGATCTCTGTAGGGTGGGAGATCACAGACACACAGGTCTGCTGGCAGGGCTGGGACCACGCAGCAGTTGCAGTCCCCTGGAAGAGAAACAGCAGTGGCCTGCAGCGGCCCAGGCTCCCGCGCTCTGTGGCACCAGAGACGCCGCTGCAAGTGGCAGGCTGCAGCGAGGCACCGTACCCACCTGGAGCCATCGGAGAAGGTCAGGACTCCGCAGCCATGAAAGAGCCCATTCTCAAAGTGACCCCGATAGGTGCCACCATCTGCAAATATCAGCTGGCCCACGCCATGCCTGCGGCCTAGCCAACAACAGGAGAGGGCAACATTACCAACGCCCACTGCCAGGGCAAGAGGCAACGGTGCCCGTCCACAAGCAGGGGAGCAGAGGTACCCCGCAGCTTGGCCCGCGGAGGGCCGGGCAGAGCACTGCTGGGAGGTGGCCAGGGGTCGCAGGCACATCCCTCACCAAAAGGAAAACCCAGGACTAGGCCTGCTGTTCCCAGCCAGGATGGTCCACAGCTGGGGCTCACTGAGTTAGTGTCTTCCTGGGACAGAGCTCAGCACCCTGGCACTCACACTGCCCTGCCAGTGCCCAGGGCGGGTAGGAGGGAGCCAGGGACACTCAGCGGAAGGGCAACTTGCATTCACGCTGGGCTTTGCACAGTCAGTGGTCCAGAGCACTGCCAGTTCCCCGGGCTAGTGGGGCAGGAGACCCAGCTTTCCCCACAGCACTCCAGGAACCCACTGACAGACAAGAACAGGGCTCTTTGCACCCATGGGCCCCACATGGACACACTGCTCTTCCAAGGGGAAGGCTGGGAGACGGGGCTGCCCAGGACCCAGGGAGCAGACAAGGGCACAGGCAGATACTGGGAGCGAAGGTGTCTGGGCAGATTCTGTAAGGGCCTGGAGCCAGGAAGGGTAGGGCAGGGCAGATTCCCCTCTCCCAGGATGAGGCTGAGGAAGGGCACCATCTAACCTGCCTCTTCCCTCACCGTGCATAGCGCCCTCTCCCCACCCGCTGCGGAGGAAGGCTGCAGCCTGGCTGTGCCAGGTCTGGGCTCAGCAGGTGCTGTCTGGGGGCCACTGGGTGGAGTCTGGGGAGGGTAATGACCAGGGCCAGCTGGGAGAAAGCAGCTCTGCTCCCCTGGCTCCACGCAACCTGTCTGAGGCACCACCCCCCACTCACCTTCCTTCCACTCCCCGCAGTACTCCTCCCCACTGGAGTAGGTGAAGGAGCCTTTGGTCAGGGTCATGGTGCCAGCTCCTGGGAGGACAAAATGACCCCTGTAAAGAGGGAGCTAGTGAGGATCCACAGGTGCTGGGGATAATGCACGTGGCTGGTTGGGAACAGCACCCAGGCTTGCAACCTGCTGGGTGTGCGGGGCCCAGGATGTGCTTCTTTGCTATGGTTTGAGGCCTCCCCCAATCCTGCTGCCCAGCGCCAGTCCAGGCAGACCTCCCTCCGCCCAAACATGTCCCGCACCCAGGTCAAGCCCATTCTCTCACTCCAGGCTTTGCCTCCCCCTAGCACCACTTAGCACTTCCTCGTTCCTGTCGGATCCTTCTCCTGCTCCGCTCCCCTCCCCGCCACAGTCCCTCTCCAAAGGGTGGCTTGTCCCTAGGGCCCCACCGGCTGGGCTGGGCTGGGCTGGCCTGACAGGGATGCCCTCCCTGCACAATGCTAGTGAGGAGATGGCCGGGGCTGAACCCACAGTATCAGTTCTGCAGCAGTCCCTCCAGATGCCCTGACCTTGCATCGTCCACTGGCATGACACAGCCAGGGTGCCAGCCAGTTGGTCTCTGCCTAGAAACCGTCCCTGCTGCCAGGGAGAATGGAGGGAAGGAAGGAACCCTGCCATCATGCAGACAAGTGGTCAGGACATTAATGAGGTGAAAGCTGAGGAGGAACGGCTGTGTTGCTCCGAGCTAGAGACGACCCTTTTACCCAGAGTCCACCGACCAAGCAATGCTGTTCAAAGCTGAGTCCCAAGGTTTCTGCACCTGTCTCCAGACCAGCCACGTCCCTCCGCGCACATGGCTGAGCGAGCGCGTGAGCCGTCTCTGCCCAGCATTTAGTGCCAGCTCTCTGCTAGCTTTACAGTTTAAGCTAGCCTGGAGTCACCAGCTGTGGCTCCGCCGGTGCCTCCCAGTGCCTACAGACCAGCTGACTGGACAGACTGGTGGATGTGTGGGCCTTCCAAGCCTGCGTCCTGTGGAAGTATCAGCCTTTGGGGTTTGCTTTTCTTGTCTGACTTACCAAGGGAGGGATGCCTCTACCCCAGTGTTCTCACACTTGGGATTCCAGCACACAGGCGGGGATGACCCCAGAGAAGCTATGTGAGATTGGCACCTCTACAATAGCTCTTCAAACACCTGAGAATGCTCCAGGGCCAGGCAAATGATGTTCTTGCCTAGGCAATCACACACATTTCCTGGGTTAGGAGCTGTATGTTTACTCCCGGGAATCACGGTGTTTTCACCTACATTGGCCATTTGACCGGTGAGTGATGAGTCCGAGACAAGTTGAGGCAAGGCAGCATGGTATGTATTTGGCCCGGCTGCAGTCAATGAGAGCAGAGCGGCACCCGTGAGTGATTCTGACCCTTCAGCTGGAACAAGTGCTGTTACCTGGGGACTAAGCGCACGCAGGGTGGCTGCCTTCCCCCGGGATCACGCAGCTCTTAGAAGGAACACTGGGTTAGATAATGCTGATCAGTAGATGGGTTTGCTTGCTAGTAAGCCAAGGCATCTCACAAGTCAAGTTCTGCTTTCTGCTGACCAAGGGAACCATCCGATACCGTCACCGGACACCTGCTTGGTCTGGTGCCTTTTCCCCAGGTGTCAGGTTCCCACCTGCGAGGTCCCAAGGTAAGTAAGAGGGAACGGTGCCCCACTTGGCGGTGGTCCCTAGAACTGCACTGACCTCCCATTAAGGGCCAGACTTTGGGGGGGGAAACTGAATCTGTCTGAACCTGCCAGGTAAGCGACCAGCTGACCAGTTCCACACACCCCAGTGGAGAGCCAAGTCCAGCAGAGAGAGGCAGATGTTTGTATACAATCAGGGTGCATATCAAAGGCTGAGTTGGGGGCAGTGGATCAAGTACTGAATACAGGCCTTGGAAGAGGAGAATAAACCAGAGCAGCTGGGCAAACACCTTTTGTGAAAGGCTGGATTTGACAAGAAACTCTGTGGCCTCTGGGATATCAGCCAGCTCCTCAAGGCCCATGGTCCTGGCACTGGGGACTGACTGCGAGAGGAGGCGGCCTGACACTGTGCTAAGGTCCGTTGTTGGCTAACCCTTTGTGGCTCCCCAGGGCAGACGTGGGTTGTGGGAGACTGCCTCAAGGGTGGTGGTGGGCTGAGGGATAGCTACTGAAGATACTTGGATGGCTCTGGCCCTTCCCCTGGTGTCTCTATTCTCCGGACACTGTTTTAGTGCCCAAAGCCTACAAAGAGAAGCCGCCTGCTTTGTCCACCATGCAGACGGCAACACAGCAGCATCCATGGTGAAAAAGCAGAGTCTGTTTCCCTGGTTCCCAGCCTTGGACAGGTGCCAGTGTTGGTCTTGCAGGCACTCTGGGGTTTGAATGTTTGACCCTCCCAGCACCCACCATCTCATTTCCCTTCAGTAACTCAAGAACACGATTCCAATCGCCAGGACACAGAAAGTGACCCTAGCATTCTAGGTCAGTTTGCAACACCCAGAGGCAGCGTTTTTAATCAACATTTCCACTCAAATCTAGGCTCACTGGGAAAACTGCTCCAGAGAGCACCAGGATGAGCTTGTGATGGCAGCAGGAGAAGCCGGAGATGCAGCCAGAACACAGTGATAGCCTGGTGTGCAGCTGCTCTAAGCAATGCCCCCAGGACACACGCAGCCCCTCTAAGTGCCAGCTTTCTGCTTCAAGCTGCAGACCTTCCAATGCAAGCCAAAGGAAAGGACTGCCTGGTTCTGATGAGAGAACGTACCAGCATCAGGCTAAGGGCTGGGGGTGGACTCCTCCCTCCAAGAGGAAAGATACTCATGGAAGGTGAGAGGCAGAGAGCTCCTCAGCCAGCAGGATACAAGTTGTCAGGAAAGACCAGAGCTAGATTTCAGGGGCTTTGGCAAGTCTAGAAGATAGACAGGCCTTCACGAGTGCCGGGCTGGTAATTAAATGGAGTGCTCTCTGCTGATGTCATCAACAGCCAGAGCTCTGCTCAGCCCCACAGGACCCTCAGCAACTGGACTGAGTGAACAGGATGGGGTGGACACTGAGCAGCACTAAGATGGATGGTCCCAGAAATCTCACTGGAGTTCATGATCTGAAGTTGGGAGAAAGCAAGTAACAGAGGAGAGAGAAAGCGAGCTGCCTGCAGACCGTTGATTGTCCTGACTGCCACAGAAAGGGGCCTGTTCCTCGGGCAATAACTCCACGGGAGGAGAGAGTGTCTATCAAAAAGGCAGCCATGTGGCATGTAGTCTACACTGCCTGGGTATATGCCTGGCAGTAATTGCCTAAAGGATGCTACAACCTCCCTCCACCCCGCGCTACAACCGGCCTCAGCATCGCTGTCACGTGCAAGAAGCGGAAAGGGTCACTGGAACTCAGCCAGCCACCAGACCAAGCAGCGCCCCACAAACCAGCACCCCACCCACCTCCAGCCAATGTCTCCCTCCATGAGCAGAGGCAGGCAGCAACTGATGGCCCCAAAATGACCAACAAGTGACCCTGCTAGTACAGTGGGGGAGCAATGACTGCATCTGGGCTGGCCGCAGACCCCCCATGAGCTGCCGGAGAAGTATCACTCAGGTGACCCCACATAAATACCCCCACACCTGCATCCCCTACCCCTGTACCTCTCCCCCACTCCACTCACCCCTGCATCCTCATCCCCAACCCCTATACCTCTTCACCCCCACCCCACAAACCTCTGCACCCCCATCCCCAACCCCCATACATCTCTGCACCCCACCCCTCTCACCTCTGCACCCCATCCCCAACCCCTATACCTCTTCACCCCAACCCTCTTCACCCCCACCCCTCTCGCCTCTGCACCCCCATACCTCTTCACCCCACCCCTCTCGCCTCTGCACCCCCATACCTCTTCACCCCACCCCTCTCGCCTCTGCACCCCCATACCTCTTCACCCCACCCCTCTCACCTCT
>ML685755.1:1131825-1166825 GCA_007922175.1 Pelusios castaneus | reverse complement strand
CAAACTAGTTAGTTTGAATTAACCAATGTGGCCATGTTAATTCAAACTAATTTCTTAGTTCCAACTAACTGGCCCATTGAAATCAATGGAAATCGCTAATTCAAAATAAGCAAGTGCCATGAATGACACTTGCTTAGTTTGAACTAATTTTTTCTAGTTTGAATTAAGTTAACTCAAACTAGATTAAATTAAGTTAATTCAAACTAACTAAAATTAGTTTGAATTAGTTAGTTCAAACTAACTAATTCAAACTAATTTTAGTAAGTGTAGACAGCCTTAGAGAACAGCGTCCACAGCCTCACTGACTGCAACTTCTTTAGCCTGGGGAGACCCTGCAGGGTCTGCGTAAGCGTCTCCTGCTTAGAACCTGCAGTCTGTAGTGCACAAGAGAGATCACCATTGCTCACAATCTGCAAGAGGGAGGCCTGGTGCTTCCCATTTGAAAACATCTGCAACTGTAGTAGGATAATTCCAAAGGGATAGATTTCAGTGCCCTCCATGTAGTCAAATTCCAAAGGGGTAGTTTCAGTGCCCTCCATGTAGGATAGAAGGGGAACTCACAAGAGTGGCCTGAAGAGCTGCAGTGACATTGACTCAGAGGAAGTAGAACCCATGGGCATGGATGAATACAGCTATTCATCCAACCCCCAGGTGATGCCCTTGATAGAGCAGCACCCAGATCCATCAAAAAATATGACCCCAAATGAATTGGATGCGATGGGGGGAGGAGTTTAAAGAAGGGGCGTGGTCAGTGCAGGAGGGAGTGATTGGGGAAAGCACAGGTTTAGTAAGCCACTGAGAGCTGTTTGGGGAATGGGAAAGGTGTGACATGGAGCAGTTTAGGGAGGAGGTTGGTTATTGAAATGTGCGAGGAGTTAAAAAAGGGAGGAGGTGGGTGGCTGGAGAGAAGGAGCTGGGGGCGTGATTAGTACACTGATTTCGAGAGAGGTGTGATCACGGCAGTGAATGGTGGGAATTGTAGAGCAGCCTGGGGGGAGGAGTTGCAGACAGGACCCTATAGGCGGGGTTTAGAGAGGGCTGAGTTAGTGCAGTTCTGGACGCATTTTTCGGGAGCGGGTGGCCAATGCAATCAGGGGAAGGGGGTTAAAAGAGGGCTGGTGAGCTCAGTGCACAGAGAAGTTTGGGGGTGTGGTTATTCCTCTGACTGATTCCTGGAGGGGCGTGGTCAGTGCAAGCAGAGGGAGGAGTTTGAAGCAGGGGTGTGTCCTCTGCCATCAAGGGGTGGAGTTTACGGAAGGGGTCAGCTGGATGCATGGAGGAGGGGGCGTGATCAGTCCTATGATTTCCAGAGCGGTGCGGCCAGCCTGGAGAATGGGGGGGATTGTGGAGGGGGCGGGGCCAGAGGAGAAAAGGGGGCGGTGTTTGCGGGAGGGGCGTGACCACCGCTCTGCCGAGGCGGGCCGTGCGTCCCTTCCCGGCGGCCCGGGGGGGGGCGGGCCCCGCGCGTCCCGGGGGGGCTCGCGGGGGCATACCCCGGAAGCGCCGCGGGGGTAGACGCCTCGGCTGGTTCCGGGGGCGTGGCCAGTTCGGCAGTCGGTGGCGAAGCCGGCGGCGCGACACGCGCCGTGAGTGGCTGGCGCGGGGCGGGGGCGGGGCGTGAAGGGGCGTGGTCGCAGGGGCGGCCTGCGGTTGGCTGGTGGGCGGGTCAGCTGACGCGCGGGGCGCCGTGCACAGCCGGCAGGCCATGGACGAGAGCTCCCCGCTGGTGTCCCCCCAGCGGGCCCAGGCCGCCGACTACGGGCTGCCGGGACCGGGACCGGGACCGGGGCCGGGCGGGGCTGTGCGGACCCTCCCGCCCCCTGGCCCCGCCCCCGCCGGGCCCGCGCCGCCCTCGCCGCTCGGCTCCCCCCGCGACCGAGAGCGCCAGCCGCTGCTGGAGCGGGGCCCGGCGGGCGGGCGGGGCCCCGGGGTGGCGGCGCAGGCCCAGGCGGCGGCGCAGGCCCAGCGCGAGCGGAACGACTTCCCCGACGACCCCGAGTTCGCCGAGGTGGTGCGGGCGGCCGAGGCGGCCAGCGAGCGGGGCATCTTCCCGGAGCGCATCTACCAGGGCTCCAGCGGCAGCTACTTCGTCAAGGACCCGCAGGGGGTGAGTGGGCCGGGCCTGGGGGGCGCCATTGCCCGTCCCTGGAGCGGCGACACCGCCCGTGCTGCGGGGCCCGAGCCCGGCCGGCCCGGACCTGACCCCTCCTCTCCTCCGGCCTCCCGTCTGCGACCGGCCCGGGACCCTCCGACCTCCCGTCCGCGGCCGGCCCGGGCCCCATCCTCCCGTTCGCAGCAGGCTGCTGTTCCCCACGGCCTGCAGGCCACAGCGGAGCTGAGTGGGTCCTGGGTGAAGCCCGAGGCGGCAGAGCTTGGGCCTCTTCCCGCCTCCTCGCCCCCCGGGTAGTGAGCTCAGCCCAGTGGGTGCTGGCCCGGCAGCCCTGCAGTCCCCTGGGCTTGGCACCCTGCACACAGGTGGTGACCCAGGGCCCGGTGGCTGCTGCGGGTAATGGTTGCCCCAGCTCATTTCCAGGGAACAGGCCCCGTGGGTGACTCTCCTTCCTCCAGCCAGCGTGGGGAGCAGTCCTCGTTGCTGGAAGTCAAAGGGAAGTGTGCCCTGGGCTGTGCCCCCACTTCTCTGGGCACCGTGGGAGAGAGAACCCCAAGTGGTGGGGCAGCCTAGCACACCACAGGTCTGCTGGCCCAGGGTGGGGGATTCTCTCCCTGGAGTTGCACTTTTCCTTTCCACTGGGGCTCTGGATGGAGTGACCCACCTGCCCACCGGGGTTTGTCATGAACAAGCTTCTGTTGGTGGGGCCCATGGGCAGCCTGGGCTGTTAACTGCAGAGTGATGCATGAACTGGGCTGCAGCTTTGCTGTGTCTGCAGGCTGTAAATATTGATCAGTCCTGTCTTCATGTCAAACCTCACCTCTCCCACTCGGGATGCTGCCTGTGGGTGCCAGGGAAAGGGGTTGCTTGTTGCTAATAGACCCAACTGTCTCTGAGTGACCCTGCCAATGCTTGGCTGCTCAGAGTCGCCAGGGAGGCCAGGCAGTGGTGGGCCAAGGCCCTTTTTGAGGGCCTGCTTGGCTGTAGAGGAAATGGTCTCCCTGCAGGGCTTGGCTTCCCAAAGTCCTCAGCCACATCCTATCTCCTTCAGTGTTTGGTGACCAGGGCCTAGCACAGGCTTGGGGCAGGATTCTCTGGCCCGGAGGGCCACCAGGACTAAAGTCTGTATTACCGTGCACTGCTTTAACCCCGTGTGGATCTGCAATGAGTTCCAGTGATGCCAGCCCCATGTGACGCTGATTTGGCGACTGGCTCATCACGCTTGTTGAGGCTGAGTGGGGAAGCGGTGTCAGCTAACTCTGGCCATGCCCACAAGTTTGCTCTGGTTCTCCCATGTGGCTATAAAGATGGCTCTGAATGAAAACAGTGCATCCGTCCCATGCAGATGGGGCTGGGGAGGTGCTGATCGACACGTCTCTGCTGGGGAGTCAGGGCTGTGCGTAGCTGAGGTCTGAGTGGGCCCTGGGTTGGCCGTCGGCCTAGCCAGGCACGCTGTACTAGGATCTCTGGGAGGAGGCCGTAAAGGAGATTGACAGTCTCAGCCCAAATCTGTCCCACTGCCTGCTTCCCATGTGACTCCCCACCCCCCAAACATCCTGGACACTCGGCTGTCTGACTCTGCCCTGCCCTGACCTCAAGCGTTCTGGCTCAGACACCATGTCCCTGCCCCACAGCACAGCACTGTGCAAACAGAGCAAGGCAGGCCCTCTGCAGGAGAGGGAAATGAGGTTGCTCTCTTGCCCGTGGATCCGGTTGGCTGTGCTGCAGCATTATCCACGCCATTGATCGGAGCGGGCTGTGGGTGCTGTGTGGCTGCCCTCGTGACTCTCACTGCTAACCAGATTAGTCTTGCTGCCATGGCTTCCTGGGCCTCCCTTATCAATGGTGTCTCTGAAAGTGAGACTTGGTTTGGCTGGTTTTTCATAACACCAGCTCCCCTGCCCCTGTCATGGGCCGGCTGGGCCTCGGGCCACCCCAGCAGCGGGAGGTCCACGAGCCTAGCTGGAAAAAGTGGATCTGCCCCAGCCAGACTGAGGGAATGGAACCAGTGTGTAGTTTCCTTCCCTCCAGCTGGGCAGTGAGAACATGGGGTGGAGGTGTGGCCCTGGCAGTTGGGAGGTGGGGGTTATTCCTGGCCTCCTCACAGGGAGCTGGGCCTTAGGTGCGCCTGGCTGGGGGATGGGAATGGTGTTGTTGGGCAGAGAGGATCCTTGCTATAGCCAGGAGACTGTAGAGGACCGAAGCCCCGTGGGGCAGCAAAGAACACTCATCAAGCACCTAAGGAATGGATACAGCTGAAAGCCTGGTGCTTTGGGGCTGCAAGTGGGGTGGGATCTTGTTTCTCCAGCCCGTACAGTCTGTCCTCCCTACGTGTTCCTTGGCTCTCTGAGCACTCAGTAAACAAGGAATGAAGCATCCAGCGTTCCCTGGCAGGTCGCTGTGGTGTGGAAAGGGATCACACAGTGGATGGAACCAGGAGCAAACCTGTCCGAGTAGCACTGAAATGTGGCCACCTCTGGGGTGGAGGGCCACAACCCACTGGTCTGTGTGCTGGGCAGGTGGGTGAAGTGGGAGTTGGAGGCTGAGTCAGACCGGATGGGTCAGCCCTGTGCTCCTGTGGAGTCTAACTGCCATACCCAGCGTTTAGGCTGCGCACGTGGCTGTCCCCTCCGAGTGATGGGGCCGCCTGTGCTTTGCTGGCAGGCTCTGCAGTGTCCTGGAGTCCTGGGCCCCCAGCCGTGCTGCGGCTGTTCCAAACGGCTCCCTTCTTTGCGCTTGCAGTGCCCAGCCAAGGGGGCAGAGCTGTTCCTGCGCAGGGCACTCACTCAGCACCTCTGAAGCCAGTCTCTGCGCTTGGGCAGTGTTGCTACCCTCCCATTGCCACCTGCATCTCCTTCTGGGCTGCTTCCAGGTGGCATGGCCTCCCCGGCGCCTCATTCCCAGCCCTGGGCCTGTCGCTGGGGCAGCTGGTCTCTGCTGTGCGGCTGACACCTCTTGGTGCCCAGCCCCTCCCCTGCTAGGACTCTTCCCCCAGCCTGGCTGAGTGGGGCCCGTCCCGGCCAGGGGGCTCAGGACGGCCCTTCTCTGCTGGCTTCGCTGTTGTGGTTCGGGGACTCTCCCCTTCCCCCTCCCCAGGGCAGGCTGGGGGAATATAGAAAAGGAGAAGAGCCAAGGCCTGTGCTGTGGGGTGGGGGCGCCCGGCCGTGCACCACTTCCTGCTTGTGGTCCCAGCCCCAGGACATGCCACCCGCTGCCAGGGGTCTGTGACTGAGCTGCTGGGACTGGGCTCTGGGTGGTCAGGTGCCTGCTGTGGGAGGCTGTGGCCTGCTGCTCCCAGCTGGCTGCTCTGCGCCTGAACCCATTTGTCAGCCACCGGCAGGCAGCTCGTGCGGTGCGTGGTCGTGGGTCCCTGAAAGAGCCCTGGAGCTGAGGGGCACATCTGACAGTGGGAGGCAGGGGCTGCCCCATTGCTCAGCCCCGTACCTCTTCCCTGGGGCAGGGCTCGCTGGTTGGTGTGGTGAGGGGAGTCCCTGGATCTCACAGGGCCTGGGCTGGTGTGCGCCTAGGGCCGGGCCCTGCTTGCTCTCTGAAGGGAGGATGGGCACTGGGGGGGGTGAGCAGTGGCGTTCCCTGCTCCCTCCCTCACTGCTGGCCCCCTTGCCAAGTGCTGCTGGGATCCCAGCTGCTGCTGCTGCCGCCTCCCTCGATAACCGTCAGCCCACGGCTCCTCGCGCTCCCCAGTGGGGTGTATCACCCCCAGAGCTTGTCAGTGCTCTCTCTCTTCTCCCACCTGTCTGCTGCGGCTCTCTGGCCGTGCCCTGGCGCTCCTTGGGCTGTGTGCCCCGTGCGTGGGAGTGCAAGGGAGCTCTGCGTCTGCTTTGCCCTGCACTGAACTCTTGGTAGCCCACTTCATGGGCTGCCTCCTCCTTGGCCAATGTGCTGGGCTGCGCCCTGAGGTTCTGCCCGCTGGCCGAGCCAGCCTGCCCAAGCCTGGCCAGTGGGCGGCAGGCAGGAGCTGAGCCAGAGAGCACACGGGCAGCGGACATGTGGCAGGACATTTGTGCTTTGGGGACAGGAGCTCCAGGCTTTGGCATGTCGGAGCTGGCCCCAGCCGGAGGGCGAGGCTCCTGACCTCTTGGGGTTCTCCCTGTCGTCTGCCCGTGGGCTGGGCTGGCTGATGCGGGCTGGGGCGTGTGCCCATCACTCCAGACTGGCCAGTGCTGGTAGTGCCGTGCTGTGCTCCCCGTCCCCAGCTCTGGACTCTGCTGCCTAGGCAGTGGTTCGCGACACACTTGGCGGCGTGCTGTGAGCCCAGGCAGAATCCAGCCATCTCCCCAGCTCGCGCTGACACTGCTTGGGAACCGCTGGCCCAGGCTAGGGCACCTG
Source organism: Pelusios castaneus (assembly GCA_007922175.1). Lineage (NCBI taxonomy): Eukaryota > Metazoa > Chordata > Testudines > Pelomedusidae > Pelusios > Pelusios castaneus. Next base: position 1,160,368 of record ML685755.1, on the reverse strand, counting down.
CCCCCTCCTGGGGCTCGGCTGCTGGCCCAGCCTGTCTCTCTCCGCTGCACAGCGCTAGTGTACGGCGTGGGCAGCTGTTGCGGATAGGGGCCCTCCCTCTGTGCAGACCCTTGTGGCTGGGTTCTCCGGAGCCAGCTCTCTTTCCAGGGTCTCCTGCCGGGGTGGGAGAGAGCAGGCTGTGCCTTTAGAAGCATAGAGTAATAGGGCTGGAAGGGACCTCACGTTCTCATCTAGTCCAGCCCCTGCTAAAAAGCAGGACCACTCCCACTTTGCTGCTCTGCCTCTAGGCTCTGGCTGGAAAATGGGGCTGACCCTGGCTGGGGCTGGCTAAGTTACGGAGCCTCACAGGAATCATGCTCTGGTCCTCTCCTCTCCTCTCCTTGCGGCTCAGGACCCTGCCCCGCTGCAGTCTGCTCCAGTCCTCCTGGGTCTCCACACTCCTACCCTCTTCTCACCACAGCCAGGCAGGACAAAAGCACCTTGGGAGGGATCTGCCGCCCGGGGCTCCCCCCACACCTGCAAAGTCATCTTCATTTGGCCCTGCTCGGCAAGGACTCTCCCGTGGAAGGATCCCAGGGAATATCTCCATGCCCAATGGGCCATGCACCCCTACCCCGAGCAATTCCCAGCCAGTGTTGGAGTCAGAAGGGTTTTAGTTCCCAGGGTCACAGCACAGAAAGACTTTCTAGCAGACTAATTAGAAGCTACAGCCATGACCTTCTTGGGGCTTCCCCCCCACCGCACCCCTCCTGGGGAACTGGCCTCTTTCCCCCAGGCACCCCCAGACATGTGCCTTATCCCTTCCCTCTCCTTTGTCTCCTTCCTGGGCTAGATGGCCACTCCCCCAATCTTTACTTGCCCCAACCTGTACAGCTGGTGGGGGCCAAGCTGATGGGGTCTGCCTACATGTGACTGAGAAAGGTCCAACTCCCCTCTAGTGGTCTCTGCAGGGATTACACACCAATATACATGTGCAACACGTGGGGAAACTGAGGCACACACCTAGCAGCCAGAGGAAATGTGCTGTGGTTGGTGGCCTCGTTTCACGTGTGGGTGGAGTGCTCTTGGTGTGTGGGCTCTGGGGTGCGTGTCATGGGGCCGGCAGGACGGACGCACTGTTTGGTCCCGTGGACAGGCAGGTAGAACCCGTGCCCCAGCTGCAGCAGGTGCCTGGCTGAGGGCTCGGTGCCAGAGCTGGGGATCTGTTCCCCCTTCTCCCGGCTCTTAGAGGGTCCTGAGTGTAGCTGGGTATTGAGTGGCACTGAACCCTACCCAGTCGATCTGGGAGTGGGCGAGTTGCTGCCCGCTTCCCAGGCCTGTGTGCCAGTGAGGTTCAAAGTGCAGCCGGAGTGCAGGCTGCTGGAGCCGATCAGTTCCGCTGTGTCAAGGGGAGCTGGGTTCCCAGGCCAGGGAGCTGTGCCCATCTGCTGCTCCCAGAGCTCTTGCATCTCTGTGCCAGCGCCTGGGTGAGGGCTGCTGCGGTGCCATGGCCCTTCTACCACCCTGCCTCTTCCCTGGGCATGCTGGCAACATAGGGGCCTTGCCCTGCTGTGTGGAGCTGGTCTGGGGGCTGAGCAGGGCTGTGGCACCCACTGGGGGTTTCCCGGGTGTGCTCTGTCTCTTGGCCTGTGAGAATGGGTGAGACCAGGGGAAGTGGAGCAGTTTCCCTTGGGGGGAGGTTCCCACCGCTGTGGCCCCCCTCCCTGCGGGTTTCCAGCCACACCCCAAACCTTCAGGCTCCTTTACCGAGTGCAGGGTGCTGGGCCACGTCCCTTTCCTGGGCAGCCACTGCTTCTGGCTGGTCATGGTGGTGGGACTGGTGCCCAGGTGGGAGTGTCTGGCCAAGCTGTGGATCTGTGGGGGCGTAGGGAGGGCCGGGGACCCAGGGCTGGGGGATGGTCGGGGGGACCAGCAGTCTGTGCCCCTGTGCGGCAGAGTCTCCCCTTCTTGCCCTGGTCTGGTAAGTGCCCTTCGCTCCTGCCATGCCACGCCCCCCGCGAGACACCCGGCTCTTCCCCTCTCTGCAGAAAGTCATTGGCGTCTTCAAGCCTAAGAACGAGGAGCCCTACGGGCAGCTGAACCCCAAGTGGACCAAGTGGCTGCAGAAGCTGTGTTGCCCCTGCTGCTTCGGACGAGACTGCCTCGTGCTGAACCAGGGCTACCTGTCCGAGGCCGGCGCCAGCCTGGTGGACCAGAAACTGGAACTCAACATCGTTCCCCGCACAAAGGTGATGGGAACAAACGGGGCCTTGAGTTGTGTGGGCTGCTTTGCCCCAGCCCAGCTCCTGCGATCCCCTGCTATTCCGCCATCAGTGCGTGTGGCACGCTGTCTGTCTGTCACCCCCAGGTGGTGTATCTGTCCAGCGAGACTTTCAACTACAGTGCCATTGACCGGGTGAAGTCCCGAGGGAAGAAGCTGGCCCTGGAGAAAGTGCCAAAGGTTGGGCAACGGTTCAACCGCATCGGCCTGCCACCGAAGGTAGGGGCTGACGAGATCCCTCGTGACTGCTCCGTGTCCCGCAGCCGTCTCACCCGCCCTCTCTCGTCGCAGGTGGGCTCCTTCCAGCTCTTTGTGGAAGGCTACAAAGACGCCGATTACTGGCTGCGGCGATTCGAGGCGGAGCCACTCCCCGAGAACACCAACCGGCAACTGCTGCTGCAGTTTGAGAGGCTGGTGGTGTTGGACTACATCATCAGGAACACAGGTGGGGCTGGCACCCTCCGCAGTGGCCCTTGCTGAGCGGGAGGGAGGGAAATGGGTCAGGGCTCAGCCTGTTGCCATGGGGCAGGGCGAGGGCACAGGGGGCACCATCTCCCCTGCTCCTCCCAGCGCTACAGGGCTCGTTTCACCCGCTGCCGTGGCTGGGGTGTGGCGTGGCCGGACTGGACCAGGGCAGCTGGGGTGGAGGCGGCAGAAAGACCCTGCTCAGGCTGGGCCTGGCCAGGGCGTGGGGTGAAAGCCTCTCCGTGACCCGAGCTGCTGCTCTAGCTGTCCTCTGCAAGGTGCCTTGCTTGGCACCATCCTGCGCAGGGCTCAGGACTGGTGTAGGGGAGCGAGATCTGGGGGTCGGGCCAGGGGTTTCCTGGCCTTGGGGCCTGAGCTCTTCCTGGTTGCTCGGGGGGCTGGCTTGTGAATGCTCCATCTCTGGGGTGGCCCAGGGCCTGAGCAGAGTTCCCCTTGCCAGGCAGTGATCTGCCAGGCCACCCAGCTTGGGTGGTTCCAGCCCCACCACACCCCTGGGTGTGTTTGCTGCCCCTCCTGTGTGCCATGCACCCCCAGCAGGGAGACGGCTGCTAATCGCAGATGGACACATGGCTTAGAGCCCGGTGTTGCCTGGTGTGGCTGGGGTGATGTTACCCCCCCGCCCCCCCCCGGCCGAGTAGGACAGGTCCTGCATTGATGCAGCTGGTTCTGCTCCCTGCAGATCGAGGCAATGACAACTGGCTGATCAAATACGACTGCCCCCTGGACAGCACGAGTGTGCGGGTAAGCGGGGGTGGTGCAGCAGGGGAGGATGGGGGTGGAGTGGGGGGGGCAGGGCACGGCAGTGTGGTGCGGGATGCGTCGCTCAGTTGGATTGTGGGAAGCAGAGGCGAGTCGTGAATGTGCTGAGGTCCTGGCACTTCTCTCCCATCGCCTGGGCCCAGCCCCGGGACACCTCTCACCAGTCTCTCTGGCGGCTGCATGACTTAGGTGGGACGTGGCTCTTGGGCAGGAGGAGCCAGGGCCTGTTCCTTGGGGGCACTGCGTGAGGACACAGGCGGTGAGCCTCTGCCGAGCTACGTCGCAGGGTGCGCGGGGCTCGCTCACTCTTCCAGGCTGTGGTCCCACCCGCGTACAGGCGGTATTGCCGAGACGTGGCCATTGTGTAAGCGGGAGAGGCCCTGGGCACTAGAAAGGACCACTGGGACCATCTTCTCTGACCTGCTGTGTAACGTGGGCCAGGAACCTGCCCCCAAACGGTGCCTGGGGCTGAGCTCTACAAATGGCCAGCAGTGGAGAATCCATCTGACCCCTGGTGAGCTGTTCGTGTTATTGGCCTTATTTCCGGCCGAATCTGTCTCGCTTCCACATCCAGCCAGGGGATCCGGGCTGACCTGTGTTGGCTAGGCTGAAGGGGCTGGGTTGGCACTCGCAGACCGATTGTCATCCCTCAGTCAAAGCCCAGTAGATGGTGCTCCTGGAGCTACTGCAATGAGACAGGTTTTCACAGCTTCTAATCCTTCTCTGAGCCCTCTCTAGCTCATCGCCATCCTTCAGTTGTGGGCCCCAGAAGTGGACACAGGTTCCAGGGGGGCCGTGTCAGTCTAGTTCAGCAAAACAAACAAGGAGTCCTGGGGCACTTTAAAAGACTAACACAGTTGGTTGTTGTATGAGGTTTTGTGGGTAGGATCCCCCTTGTTCAGATGTGAAATGGAGACTACAATATGGAAGGGGATCCGTAAACGTAGGGAAGGGTAACAGGATGCCAGTGCCAGCTACAGCGGTAAAATAACCTCTGTTGTTCCTTGGGGTTCCCTTTTTGCACATCGCAGGATCGCGCTCGCTCTCATGGGTGCACCATCACACTGCTAGGTCGTGTTACGTTTTGTCACGATTTTACGTTTATTTATTAAAAAATATAGACCATATGGAAGAAAGGAGAAGCTGGCAGTAATGACTCTCCATCCTGGCTAGGAATTGTAGACATGTGATAAGGGAGCCATGCCCAGCAGAGTTAAAGGCGATAAACAGAAGCCGTGACAAAGATACCTGTGCATTACTAGATGGAGAGGGTGGCAGGTTGGTCAATAATTATGCAGACAAGGCAGAAGTGTTCAATAAATATCTCTGTTCTGGGAGGGGAAATGGCCATAGTCTCATCATGTGGTGGTGCAGCTTGCCTCTCTGAGGGTATTAAACAGAAGCCAGTAAACTCAGACAGTTTTCAGTCAGCAGCTCCAAGTAACTCCTGTCCAAGAGTTAAAAGAGCTGGGGGAGGAACTGGCTAGCCCATTGATGCTGATTTTCAGTAAGTTGGGCAGCACTGGAAGAAAGCTCATGTGCCAGTTCTTTATAAAGGGTAAACTGGTAATTAAAGGCCCCTCAGCCTGGAGCAGCTAATGCAGGGCTCAGCTAATAAACTAAGGGTGGGTAATATAGCTAATGCAAATGAGGATGGGTTTATGCAAAATAGCCCCTGTCAAATTAACTTGATACCTTTTCTATGAGACCTTTAGTTGATAAAGGTAATACTGTTGATGTAACATACTTGGACTTCTCCAAGGTTTGATTTGGTAACGCACAACACTTTGAGTCAAACTAGAATGAGGTAACTTTAGCGTGGCCCACGTGAAGTGGGTGAAAAGCTGGCTGACTGAGCAGTCTCAATTGTCATCGAGGGGGTCCATTTCCACTGGGGTCCCAATCAGTTCTCGGCACTACAAAATTTAGCAATTGTATCAGTGACTTTGAAGAAAACATAAAATAATCATTCATAAAGTTTGCAAATGACCCCAAATTTGGGGGGGTGATAAATAATGAAGACAGGTCACTTAGAGTGATCTGGGTCCCTTGCTAAACTGGCACAAGTAAATGATGTGTTTGAACATCTACATACAAAGAATGTAGGCCATGCTTATGGGAGGGGGACTCTGTTCTGGGTGGATCCCTAGCTTCTGATTTATGCTCATTGGTATCCACTCCCCCTCTCTCTCACTTGTGCATATTATCTTTCTTTTTTTTTTTTTTTTTAATAGCTGCCTTCACTTCCCCCTTGTTTGGTAAGCAGCACAGACTTCTTCCTTGATTGTGGATTTTTGGGCATCTAGCCAGGTGTTCTTAAATGGTTCCAAGTTACCAATCACATCTTTTCCTCACTAAACTCTCCTTCCCAGCTCATAACTGTTCTTAAACTTTGTGAAATTGGCCCTCTTAAAGCACTAGTGTGTGTGTGTGTGTGTGTGTGTGTGTGTGTGTGTGTTAACTAACTAACTAACTAACTAGTCTGGACTTTATCCTGCTTCCACACGGTAGGTAAAGTATGCTCAAGTCATGACCACTTGCACCTAAGCGACCATTAACTTTTAGTTCTGTGTTCAGTTCCTCTAAGCCAAAGTCCAAGATAGAATCTCCCGTCTTGGTTTTTGAGTTAGGAAACTGTTGTGTATCATGTGCAGAAATTCCAAGGGTGTTTGGGAACTGGCATGTGTCTCCCAACCTGAAGTCCTGTCTGATTAGGCAGCTTTTTCCTGCATGATTTAGATAGGCGTGTAAGGAGGCCCTTTTGTGACTTGAGGGTCTGCGGTGGACACCAGCTAATATTCCCTCTTGTTAGGACATTGATCCATAATCGTTCAGGGTCGCTTTCTTCCGAGCCATCAATGACTGAAACAGATAATGCCATTTGCTCTCTCGATCCTTCCTAAATAGATTATAACCATTGATTTTTTAACACCCCAATCACGCTGGCTTTCAATAATACAAAGTACAGTGAATTTATTCTAATAACTGAGCAATTCCCACTCTTTGTTACCCAGGCTTCTGCCATTTGTGTACAGGCAAGTCAAGAACTACTTCTCCATTTCCTTTGCTGCTTTAATTTTGTTCTCAATGTCTCGATTTTTGTGCTGTTTGTTGTTCTGTTTTTACCCAGTCCTACCTCCTCCTGGCTACTCTAGCCAACCTGTCCCCAAGGAAATTGGTCCCTCCTTTACTGCTGTGCAGGCTATCTCAGCTATATAGCTGCTTCTCGCCACAAGGCAAGCCAAACCCCTACATTGCTTAGCTACCCAGTGATTCACGTCCAGAATCTCTGGCCTTCCATCTTCCTTCACTCATGGGAGAGGAACTCGGAGACATCTTTCAGCACATTTCCCAGTTCCCTGAAGTCACTTGCTGAGCGATGCCACCGGGAATGGTTAGCACTGTGTCCGTACCATGCATCTCGGTCTGCCCTGGGAAGACTGCCATCTGCCTGCCCTTCTCAGAATGGCCCGGGTCCTCAGCCCATCATCCTTGGTTGTCAGACTCTGTGCCAGCAAGCTTGCTTTTCTTATGGGTTGTCATCCACACATGTCCTGTGCAGCTCTCCCTTTCCTTGGACCCGCAGGATCTTGTTACCTTTTAGAGTTTCCATGCTGATTCCAAATGTCCTGTTCGGAATGTCTCCTGGTCCTCTTCTCCCTGGTGGCTGCAGCCTGCCCAGCCTTGTCTGTCGGGAGCCATGCACAATCTTGCCGTGAGCTCTTTCCCTTGCTGGATCCAGGCCTCTCCGATTCTTTGGTGGCCAGCTCCGTTCTTCTCTGATCCTGGGTCCTGGTGTCTTCTGAACCTGTCTAGGGACTTCTCAGCAGCATCTCAACCCATCCCTCCAATCCACAGCTGTTTACCTGCTGCACAGTCACCAACTTACACTTCATGCACAGGAAATCTTTTCTGGCCTCAGGCAGGAAAGGGAGCGTGGCACATCTGTTGCATGCCCTGTTCCCTCATTGGCCATCTTGACATCACATCTGGAAGTAGAGCCTCCAAAATTCCCATTCCCTGCCTCTTGGTCACCTAGCAAGTGACCACTTTTATACGGAGTCTTTCCTGCGCAATGCCGCCCCTCGGCCACTGCGACTGCAGACAGCTGGGCTGTTTACCCAGGGTTGAGGTGCTTGGTGACTTAGCCAGAGGCTGGGGTCTATTGCAGGAGTGGGCGGCTGTGATGAGCAGCGGGTCAGACTAGAATCAGGCTGGTCCCTTCTGGCCTTAGTCTATCACTGAAACCTGCAGCAGCTGCCTCGCCAGAGCAGGCGCCACTCACCTTGTTCACAGCAGGGTGGCTGAAATGCAGACCCTTCAGAGCGGGGAGAGCCACTCTTCAGCCAGGCCTCTGAGGTTGGTGCCCCCAGCTTGGGCCTCATCCGGGAAGAAAGGCTGAGGTCCTCCCCAGTATTTGCAGAACTACATGGCAGTGAGACACCCTCTGTCTCTGCCTGTGCAGGGCCTGCAGGCTCCTGAGCCCCTGTCCTGCGAGACCAGGGCAGTATGTTGCTGCTGGGGGTATCTGGCCTTGAGGAGGCGGCAGGGATGGGAATTGGGGCTCATGTGGCTTGGCAGGGACGTGCCCATGGCAAGGACTGTACTGCCAGGGATACTTGGGGTGAGTGCTGGGCTCTGCCCCCTGCCAGGAGTAACTTGAGGCCTGTTTCCCTTCCAGGACTCGGAGTGGGTGGTGGTGAAGGAGCCCATCATCAAGCTGGCTGCCATAGACAACGGCCTGGCCTTCCCCCTGAAGCACCCAGACTCCTGGAGAGCTTGTGAGTCTGCCGCAGCCCCTGTCCAGCTTGGTGCTTTGACAGCGTGTCTTATGCTGGGCCTGCAGCCCTGCGCAGCTCCTGCGGCCGCATGGCAGAGGCTGCCCTTGCTGGGCCCTGGGCAGTGTCCTAGGCGCAGCAGGGATGGCCTCCTTCATCCTGGGCTGGGGGGTGTGAAGCTATGGCGACACATGGCTCTGACTTGGCTCTGGCTCTTCCCCCAGATCCCTTCTACTGGGCATGGCTGCCCCAGGCCAAAGTGCCCTTCTCCTCAGAGATCAGAGACCTGATCCTCCCCAAGATTGCCGACCCCAACTTCGTCAGAGACCTGGAGGAAGATCTGTATGAGCTCTTCAAGGTCGGCCAGGGGGACTGGGAATGGGAGGGAGGAGCTTGGGGCTGCTGGGGGGGTGGATCTCCTGCATCTGCAGTGAGACTGTTAAAGCTGCTGGGGTGCATGTGTGGGGCAGGTGTGAGCATGAGGCAGGTTTTGCTGCATCTGCTGGGACTGGAGATGGGGCCTTGAGGGGCACAGCTGCTGTCTTAACACAGGCCTTGCTGGCTGGGCGGGTGTCTGGGAGCCAGGCCCTGGGGCTCACGTCCTGTCCCTTGCTGTTTCTCCTGCAGAAGGACCCTGGCTTCGACAGGGGGCAGTTTCACAAGCAGATCGCTGTGATGAGGGGCCAGGTATGTAGGAAAGGCTTCTCTCAGGGGTCTTCCCTTGGAGGGGCAGGGGCTCACACTAGCCCCATGGCTGGTGCGATGTGGGACGCCGGCCTAGGTGCTTGGCAGAGCCCAGGGGCTCCGCACTGAGCATCCCTTTTGCTCTGCGGCCTAGATCCTGAACCTGACGCAGGCCCTGAAGGACGGGAAGAGCCCCCTGCACTTGGTGCAGATGCCGCCGGTCATTGTGGAGACGGCACGTTCCCACCAGCGTGCGGCCAGCGAATCCTACACACAGAGCTTCCAGAGCCGGAAGCCCTTCTTCTCCTGGTGGTAGCTGGGCGCTGCCCCACTTGGGACTGGGACTGGGGCCGAGTCTGGAGCTGTGCAGGGAGCCCTTTGCTGCCAGGGCTGAGCCCACACCAGCACTCTCCACAGGCCAGGCAAGGGCGGAGGTGTGTGGGGCAACCTCCAGCTGAACTGACAGAGCCTGGGCAAAGCTGTGGATCCTTGCTGTAGGCCTTGGATGCAGGCCGCTTCCCGAGCCCCAGCCACAAACTGCCCCAGTGGGGATCCTCTCTGGAGCCCAGGGATCACAACTGCTCTGCATGTTCTGAGCACGTCTGCTTCCTGCTGGGATCTGTCTGGCTTGCTTGCTGAGCCGCCAGCCTCCCTGCCTCTCGGGACCCTGCAGCCTCCCTGGCTGCAGGGGCAGAAAGGCAGCCAGCGTGACGGGAAGTGGTCTCTGCAATTCCCGCCCCCCTCCCCTGCAATGGCTTGTCCCTTGCCCCAGGGGAGGGCAGGGCTTCCTGCTCAGCTGACAGCCTGTGGGTTTGTTTCCTAGTGGCTGTTTGTGGCTCGAGTCCCTGGAGAGGAGGCGTGTGCCTGAGGTGGGGGTGAATCAGGAGGCCCAGCTGGGGGGGGGGGGGCAGTAGGCATGGGGGCTGCAGCTACCAGGTGTGATGTGGAGCATTGCAACTGAGCTGCTCTTCTTGCAGGGCCCAGGCAGCTCTGGCAGCATGGTGCAGGAGTGATGCATGCTGGGCCCTGGCCCCACTCCCTAGGAAAGCTGAGGTCCCCCCCTGGCGGAGGTGTGGGCTGTTCTCCCCTCCACTGGGCACAGGGGGCCTGTCCTGTTTTACCTGGCTCAAGTCCTTGTCTCCTTTTGCTCCTGGGCTGCAGGGCCTCCAGAGCAGGGGGCCTGGCTTCACTTCTCCATCCCCCAGAGAGAGTGTGGGGGTGAAGGGAGCCAGGCTGGCAGGGGTTGGGGGAAGGGCTCTCTGTTCACACCTTGCCCCTTCTCCCAGGGCTGCTGGGGGTAGAAGAGAACCTTCCTGCCACCCTTGGGCCAGGCATGGTGCCACGGTGGGAGCTGCCTGGGGGCACGGGATCCTTGTCACGGCCCTGCCACGTGGGGCTGTGCTGGGCTGCTCAGAGCCTCGAACCCTCCATCTGCTGCTCTCCTTTCACCACCATGGCGGTGCTCCAGCAGCTGGCAGTGCCAGGCCTGCCCTCCAGTGCTGGGGGCGCACCTTGGCCCCAGGCCGATATTATCAACACTGCTTTCTCCAGGGCCACCGCCTCCGTCTCTGGGCTGGCTCTGCACGCTTGTCCCCATCTAGCCGGCCCCCATGGCTGGGGTCCCTGCTGAGGTCCTGCTGTCCTTCGAGGCTGCATGGGGCCCACCCGTGGCCTAACACAAACGTGGAGGGTGAGGCTGTGCTGTCCCCTATGGGGGCAGTGGTGTATGTTCCCTACCAGGAAAGGAGAGGGGTGGGAGAGTTCTATGGGGGGACAGGCACTGGGCTGTCCCCCAGCTGCATGGGGGGTGCTACACGAGCTGGGGTGGGCAGCAGGGGCTGTGGCTGCTGCCAGCATTGGGGGGGCTGGGGTGAGATTCCCTCTTCCTGGCTGCTGCTGCAGCCAGACCTGAACTGTGTCATTCCCATGCACTGTAGAAATGTATGTAATGTATGTAAACCGAGGCACCCGAGTCAGTCTGCGATTCTGTGGGGCAAGGGGACCCTCTGCCTGCTGGCCCTGCTTGTTCCAGCCCCTGGAAACCACCCCCCTCCCCATCCCTTCCCTCTGGGGGTGAGCAATGCAGTCCTGGCCTCCGGTGCCCTGACCAGCCAGCGACTGAGGCCACCTGCTCTACTCCTGGGCCCACAATCAGGTTGGGGGGAAGGGGGAGAGTGATGTGATGCCTGCTTATTGCGAGGGGAAGCCGTTGACATCCCCAAAGCTGGGGTTAGAAAATTGTGTTGTCTCTCCTGGGGCTGCTGGTACGCTACACTGAAGGGGGGTGGGGAATGAAGTGCCGAAAGGGGCTGGGGGCGGAGCAGGGACCAGGCTGCTACCCAGCTGCGGCCACAGCCTGTGCACAGCGACCCGCCCCCCCCCTCCCCCTGGCCTTCATGGTCTGGAGCCTCGCCATGTCTCTGCCGAGAAGACAGTGAAGGAATTGGCTGGGCCAGAGCCATCCCTGGCTGGGCAGTGTTGGATGATGAGAATTGTGCAAGAGCCACGTGGGAGTCCCCAGCTGAATGGGCTGTTAAGCTGGCAGCCTCCTCTCCTCTCCCCCCCCCCCCCAGTGGCTCCAGTCAGTTCTCACTTCCCTGTTCCCACTGGGGTGAATTCCCCTGGGGTTTCTCTAGCCCCTTTCATTCCCAAGTGCTGCCAGTACCCTAGGGCTGGGCCCCAGGGCCTTCACCAGCCAGGGTGCTGGGTCGACACTGACTTCCCCTATTGCTGGGAAGCTGATCAGGCCCCCGCCAGGGTAAGGGTGGAGCTGGGCTGGAGGGGGTAGCTGGCCTGAGTCTCTGTGGTTGTGCCATGTTGGGGAAAGTAGGGAGGGCGATGCTGAGCCACGGAGCACCCCTCCAGCAGGGTCGTTCCCACACTGAACTGGCCTGATCTGGTAAATCCTGGCAGCGCAGGCAGGGGTCAGCCCAGCCCCATGCAGTCCTCACCTCTGGGTAACTGCTCCAGCTTTTAGTAAACGTCTGCTCCAGCTGTTTGCAGGGGCCAGAGGAACTGGGCTGCCCCTTGGACGGGGTTGTGGTGTGGGCCTTGGATCTGGGGGATGAGCACCCTTGAGAGCCATCTCTGGTACTCAGGGAATGTAAGAAGGGCCAGAGTGGGCAGAGCAGGGTCCTGTCTGCTGCCAGGGGCCAGCCCCAGGTGCCCGAGGGAAGGGACCAAGCGCCAGCATTGGCCCCCCAGCCTGGGGTGAGCCCAGGGAGGAGGTGGGGGAAAGGTCCCTGCTCTCTGGTGTGGCTTGGGCCCAGCTGGGTGGTGGATGGAGTGTGGGTGTCAGCAAGGACCCCCTGGCGGCCCTCTGAGGATGCCTCTATCCCCTGCTCCCCTCCTGATCTGCAGCTGCTCGGCCCAGCATGAGCCCCTGGCCACAGAATCCTCGCCTCAGCATCTTGGCTGCTGAGCTTAGCCCTGGCAGCTGCGAGCTCCCCGGCTGGGGGTGAGTGCCCCAGCACCAGCTGCCCCCTCCATGTTGGAGCTGGGGTGGGTAGCCAGTGGGCCCAGGCCCCCTTTTCCTCTGCCTGGTCCTTGAGCCTGTCTGCTGGGGACCAGGGTGCTGCCAGGGGCTGGAGGGGGGGGGGGTTTCTGTCCTCGTGCCTGTCAGGTGACAAACCCTTGGTGTGAGGGGCAGGGAACCCTTGGCCAGGAATCCATGGGGCACCCTCCCTCCAGGGTCAGAGCAGTTGGTGGGGGTGGGGTGGATGTGCTACAGAGGCAGCTAGCCCCAGCCTGAGGGCCAAGGGCACCTGCCCTCCTGTGCTGTGTGAGACCCTTCCCATCACACACACCTGCTTGGCTGGCTCCCTGGCTGGGCCACCCAGCGGGGGCAGGTTTCCCGGGGAGTAACCACCCCCCCCCCACTGCTGTGGCCAGTAGGGATGGCAGGTCCGAGGAAAGGCCCTGCCCCCAGAAGGGAAGGCTTGGCTGGCCCTTAAGTGTGAGGGAAGCTCATGCCCACCTGGGCCAGGCCCTCAAGGCCAGGCAGGGCTGGTGGGGAAACCGCACCGTGCAGGCCAGGCTCAGCCATTTCCCAGCGAGGGGGTGCAGCTCCCCATGCCCGTAGAGGGGATGCCCAGCCGAGCCCTGTCCTGCCGCTGCTGCCTCTGCCTACATGTGAGCAAGTCGGGGCTGTGGGCCACGGGCCGGTTGCTGCTGTTCTCAGCAGCTGGGTGTGCTGTGCCCACTTGTCCTCATTGCTCTGGAACAGGCGTCACAGCTGCCAGAGGTTCTTTTCTGGGCATGGGGTGCAGGGGCCTGCCCCTGCAGGGAGCTGCCTGCCATGGAGGCTGGGATTCCCCTGGGCCTAGATGAGAAGCTATGGGCAGACAGCCTGAGGCTGCAGGACCAGATCTGGCTGCAGGCAACAGCAGACCTGCCCTCCATCCCGCTCCCCAGCCCCTCTCTTGAGCCTGTGTCCCATGGGCCTCCCCCCCCTCAATGGGACTGGAAGGGGGGGCCGCCTCGGGGATTGCATAAACTGCAACTGCAGCATCCGGTCGATGGGATTTCACAACCTGCTGCTGGAGCGTGTCACAGGACCGGGAGAGAGAAGCTATTTTCCTGCCTGGCAGCTCAGCCTTTCCAGGGCCCCTGTTCTTTCCTACCTCTCTGTCCCACTGCCCGAGCTGGCTTGGGGGGGCCGAGATGGGGGTCAGCGGTCCCCAGCCAGCCGCCTTCTCTGATAGGACAGAGCCGTCGGTAACTCAGCCTTCAGGCCGGTGCGTCTACATTGCACGAAAACCCCGGGGCGGCCCGGACCGGCTGACACGGGGCAGGGCTGTTCCAGGTGTAGGGTTCGGGTTGTGACCAGCTTCAGGCTAAAGAACGTGCGAGGGGCCCGGAGCTGGGGCCGGGCGAGTCACAGTCCGCGGGCCCAAGTCCGGTTTCCGCTCCGCTGCTGTGTAGACACGACACGGGGCAGCAGCTGCGGGCCGCTCCCCGGGAGAAAGGGCTGCAGTCCCGCCCCCAGTTTCTCGACCAATCAGCGGCCACCGCCTGCCCAGTCCAAATTGGGCGGTGGCGGCTGTCCAATCAGACTCGCAGAGGAGGAGGGGCGGGGCCTGGCCTTCGGGGAAACACGTGGCAGGCAGAGCCCCCGATGATATCAATAGGCGAACGCTGGCCGCTTTCCCCCTTGGTTCCCGGGTTCGGGGCTCCTGCCCGCCTGTGCGTCGCTTTCCCAACCTCCGGGTCAGCCCAGCCCTCTGTGGGCCCACCTGGCTCCCGGTGGGCCGCGTCCTCGCAGGGCCACTTGCTAGGACTGGCTGCGGCCGCCTTCCCACACGGGTACAGCAGCAGCTTTTGAACCCAGGCCCTTCAGATCCCTGGCCGGCCACTGCAACTAAGGGGGCAGCCGCGTTGTAGGCCGCTCCCTTACCCTGCAGGGGACCAGCCACTAGCAGGGGAGGCGATGCCCGTTTTGCCAGCATTACACGAGGGTGCATGGGGAGAAGGCCTGGGCCAGGCAGCGGGGCAGGAAATGGGCTTATCAGCCTCGCAGGTGATTTGCTTTGATAAAGGGCCGAGCAGCCCCTTGGGTGGGGGATCCTCTCCCTCTCCTGAGGCAGTGTTTCTGGCCCAGGGGAGTGAGTGAGGAAAAAGCAGGGCAGTCCCAGGGCACACAGCGGGACGTGGGAGGAAGCTCGGGAATGCTGCTAGGGACAGCATCCATCAGCTGGCTGCCGGTATTTCCTCACTGCTGGCCACTGGGAGAGAGGCGCATACTGACCATCTGCTGGGGGCCCTGGCCAGCTCAGCACTGCTTAAGGCAGACCTGACGGATCCTGTCAAGGTTAAATCAGCCCCCAGGAGTCAGAAACCAGAGCAGAGCAGAGGGGCTGAGCCAGAGTCGGAGCAGGACTGAGAACAAGGCAACATCGGGCTTGGAGCAAGGACTGGAAGCAAACTGGGGCGAGCAGGTTGGAAGCCGAGCGGAGCAAGTTTCCTGTGATGAAGCGGGGATACTCGGGGGTTTTTCTCAGTACTGTGTGTGCACGCGTGCCCAAGTGCACACATGTGCCTCAGTTTCCATGTATGTTACTCATGTATATCAGTGATGGGTCCCAGCTGTGTAATCATTGCAGAGCCCACTAGAGGGTGGATGGGCCTTCCCCAGCCACATGTAGGCAGAGCTGGCCAGGACCCCCTGCCTCGGCCTCAAACAGTTGTACAGGTTGGGACAGGGGAAGATCAGGAGAGTGGCCGGGGGGGGGGGGGGGCTAGGCCATGGCTCTGGGGTAGCTGGGGAAGAGGAGGAAGGGGTGCAGCAATGGAAGGAGGAAATTCTGAGAAGGAGCCTTCCCAGGTGGATGCGGCTGTAACTTCTACTAGTTGGCTAGCCCAGCCTTCTACGCTGTGCCCCTGAGGACTAATAAACCCTTCTGACTCCCACACTTACTGGTAATTGCTCTGATTGCGGAGGTGGGGGCATGGCCCTTTGGGTAGGGAGGGACTTGCTGGGACCCCACAGGGGGGAGTGTTGAACCCTCTGGGGTCAGAGGGAGGAGATGACTTTGCAGGTGGGGGGAGAGCCTGGGGCTGGCAGACCCCCTTCCATCCTGTCTGGCTGTACCGTCCAGAGCACGCCACATCCAGGGACCCTCTGAGGCTGGATTAGGGGCTGGCTGCACTGGTAGTGGGGAGACCCGGGAGGACTGGGGCAGACGCCAGCGTGGCAGAGTCCTGATCCGCAGTGAGAAGACAGGAGCAGAGCATGATTCCTGGGAGTCTCCGTCACCCCTCCCAGCCCAGATCAAAAGACAAGAGCTGGCAGAGCTCCCGCCAATGCTCTGCAAATGGTGCTTGATGTCAGGGGGGCCACGGGCTGGCCCCTGTGGGCCCAGATAAACCCTGGCGGGTCGGCTTACTCCCAAGGAACCGGTTCAGAGACCAGGCCCCATGGATCCCTGACCAGGGGCTAATAACCTGGACTGGGGAGGAAGTTGGTGCAATCCTAGCTGGGGCCAGGCCAGGCCAACTAGGGAGGGGCCGAGGGCGCCAGGCCCCAAATGAGGTGGAAGTGAATGTTTGTCTCTGTTTAAAAAGAACATTAACACCATCGCTCTCTCTTAGCCCGTGTCCTGGGGGGCCAGAGTCACAGTTTGCCTCGGCTCGGCCCTGGCTCCGGGAGCCGCAGATTCGGGCCTTCCTCCCTCCGAGCGCCTAGGCCGCCCGCGGGGCTGGGACGGGGCTCGGGCCTCGACCCGAGCCGGGCAGCGGGGAGGGGAGGGGAGGAGAGGGCGGGGCGGGCCAGCAGGCACCGCTGGCGCCAGATGTTTGGCCGCCGAGCGGAGGAAGTGGCTGCCGGCCGGCCGGCCGGGGCGGGGCGGGGAGCGACGGGCAGAAGCCCCAGCGCCGCATCCATGCTCCCCGCCGCGCCGCCCGGCTCGCCGCCGCCTCCCGCCCGCGGGCCGCTGGGGCTGCACCGGCCCTTCCTGCGCAGCCCGCTGGGGCCGCTCCGCCTGGGGCAGCTGCTCCTGGGCGCCGCCTGCTGGGCCACGGTGGCCGCCCACAAGTACGAGGGCGCGGCCCACTTCGCGCTCTTCGCCGCCGTGCTGGCCTGGCTGCTGGGGCTGGCGCTCTTCGGCCTCAGCCTGCTGGGGCGCTGGGCGCTGGTGCCGGTGCTGGGCGCTCGCTGGCTGCTCACCAACGCGGCCCACGACCTGCTGCTGGGCGCCGGGCTGTACGCGGCGGCCGCGGGCATCATGGGCACCAAGGCGGGGCGTTACAGCTACTGCAACCTTCCCGGCTACAGCCAGCCCTGCTTCTACCGCGCCTACCTCGCCGCCGCCGTCTGCGCCGCCCTGGCCGCCGCCCTCCACCTGCTCTCCGGCCTCTACTGCCTGGCGCGCCGCTGCCGCGGGCACCGCGACATCGTCTGAGCGCCTCTGCTGTCCCCCAACGGCTGACAGCGCCCGGGACCCCTGACAGACAGACAGCTGCAGCCTCCTCTGCTCTCCTCCCTCCGCCTGGACAGACAGACACCCCCTCCTGCGCCCCACTGCCCCCGACAGACAGAGCCAGCCGCCTCCGCTCCCCTCCAGACAGACAGGTCTCTCCCTCCCCCTGCCTCCCATTCCCCAGGACAGGCAGTAGGACGCAGGCCAGCACCAGCCAGGATGGCCAGTGAGCCCTCCCTTCCAGCATGCACAGGTGGGTGCTGGTGTGGGGGGCCTGGGCAGTGGGGCTGGGAGAGGAGAGCAGGACCCCAGGGAGGCGGGAGGGAGAGTTCTGCACCGGTGGCCCTGTGCCCAGGATGGGGGTGGCTCTGGCACCCCTAGGTGCCCCTCCCAGCACCCATTGCCCAACCAGGATGGGCTCCCCAGGATCAGCCCCTCCCTAGGCTGGAAATGCCCAGGGGGAACCTGCTGCCCAGAGACTCCGACCCGGATCCCCTGCTGTGCTCTGAGATGCCCACTGGGCTGAGCCTGCACTAGCCTCTGCTCCTGGCTCTATCTGCTCAGGGAGAGAGGTATGCTCCAGTGCCAGGTGCCCCCTGGGCTGGGCAGAGAGCATGTGCTGGGCACAGGCGTCCACTGCCAGCTAGAGCCACCACAGCACACACACCCCTTCCCCCACACTGGCCAGGGACTGAGGCCAGGGCTGGACAAAGCCTCTGTTCATTGCTGCTGCCATTCCCTCATGGGTGGGGGCGGATGGAGCAGGGGCTGGTCCTAGCAAGATGTTCCCGGACAGCCTGGAGGGACCCCTTGTTCAGCTCCACTTCTGTCTCACTCGTCAATCTCACTAGCGCCCTTTGCTCTACAGGAGCCACATGGCCCCTGGGATCGCCACACCTGGCAGGGAAATGCAGCTACCTCTGGGGTGGCAGGCAGCAGTTGTTTAACTGCTGTGCAGCTGGCGAGGGCGGGAAGTGACAGACACTGTGCTGGCTGGGATGGGTTTGAGGTTGGAGGAATTTAGTGCAGTAAGAAAATTCAAGGCAGGGTGGATTTCAGAGCCAGGCCTGTGGTGCTGGTGCAAGGGAAGCGTGGTGCGGGCTGATTCCATCCGATGGTGACTCAGGGCTGTGCCCCGATCCCCAGGCAGCAGATGTGCCCAGACCAATCTGGGCAGAGCTGCGGGTGCCTTACACTTTGTACAGACTTCCACCCCAATGCCTTCCGATCCCTGCTCTGCTCTTCCCCTGGAGCTGGGCGCTGTAGGCAGGGCTGCTGTGAAGGAGGCACCGAGCGACACCAGAGACACAGTGGCTGGGGCTGGGCCCTGTTCCAGGAACACTGCTCCTGTACCTATCTCCCAGGCCCATGGTTTACCCTGGCCTGCGATCTCGCTTTGCTGCAATCCAGCTGAAGTGCTTTTCACCCCAGCGACGGCCAGAGCTCCGCGGCAAGGCAGGAGAAGCCAGCGTGGATCAGCCTGGCCTATGGTACCATGTCGAGAGCTGCTAGTCTCAGCACAGATCCTGGGAATCCCCCCACTCTGGTTCCTCTCCTGTCCCCTCCTCTAGCAACGAGGCCAAGCCCCAGGGCGTGAGGGCCCTTTGTTCACCTGCTCGACCTGGGAATGGGGACGGATCTCTGATGGGATCGTGCTGGGAAGTTTGTCTTTGGAGAGTGCTCTGAGCCCAGGCTGCACAGCTGGGACACCGAGCCATGGTTGGAGGTGAAGCAGAGTCAGGACATGAGGGAAGATGGCTTGGCAGAGCTGAGGGAGGAGTCGAGCCCAGGCAGAGGTGAGAGCTCTGTAGTTTCAAAGGTGTGATGCGGACCAGCTGGGCCTGGCTGGGGGATGTGGGAACCACTGGGGGGACTGCTCAGGACTGGGGACAGGAGGAAGTGGTGTGTACTGGCACAAAGAGCCCAAGAGCTGGAGGCTCCCAGCGCCTCTGGTCGGGGGAGACGTGGCATCAGCCCCTCTGGGAGCAGGCTGTTCTGAGCCTGTCCTGTCTGGGGGCTGTATGGCATCCAGGGCAGGGCCAGCCGGATCTGTGCAGCTCTGCTGTCTACAGGCTTCCCACCCAGTGCTCCCCTGGTGTGCTGTGAGCCTCAGGGCGCTGGCTGGGGTCTCCGGGGCCGTGGGAAGGGCTGCCTGCCCTCAGCTCACCATGGGTTCCACGTGCCCCCAGGGATCTCGCAATCGTTGGCAGGCCCCAGGCTTTGCTTTCACAGAGGTGAGTGGCATGGCTCTGAGACAGCGCCCAGGGGCTCCAGCGCCCTGGCTCTGCGGGCAACACGGCAGAGAGTGCGGAGCCCTGGCAGATGCTTTCTCCCCTGCACCCTTTTCCTGGGAACTTCCCATGCCCATTCACACTGAAGCCACGAGGCCTGTTTGTGCAGGGCATAGTGCCCTGGCTCCGTCCTGCCCCTTGATGGGAGGGGGGAAAACAACGGTTCTTGGGGGGCAAACCTGATTCATACCCTTCTGTGAGGCTGGGCTCAGTGTCCCATCTCCTCCCCCTGGGCAAGGATGCAGCACTTGTGCTGTCTGCAGAGCTGGTGTCCCAGGCCCCGCTCGCCGTGCCCCAGGGCCAGCTGCTTCTCTGCCTCTCGGCTGGAGCTGTGACCGCGTGGCTGCTCTGCTCCCCCACTTCTTGCCGTGGCTCTGCAGCAAATCTGGATGGGCTCAGACCCTCGGAAGTAACAGCACCAGCAGTGATTAGCAGCGGCACCTGCCTGGAACAGCCCATGTTCCTCACTCACCTAGGATACAGCGGTGCCGGTGCTGAGGTGGCGCGGTCCACAGTGCCCCTCCTTGCTGGGTTCCGGCCCTGGCAGCGCTGGGCCCTCAGCACCTGTTCTGGGGCTGGCCTTGGCTGCCAGGTGCTCAGTTACTGCCCGGTTCTTGGTCTCTGTTGTCCCTTTGGGAGTTCATTGGTACCTGCCTGGCCAGCTGCCGTCCCTTCTCCCCGTCCCTGAGGAGAGATTAACGGCTTCGCACCCACAGGGGCAGCACAGCGAGTGGGGAAACCGAGGGCCGTGCATTTCACAAAACTAACACACAAGTGTTGGCATTCTCGGCAGCGGGCTGGGAGCCAGGCTGTGCTGTTCCTGGAGTCAGCCAGGGGATCGCCTCGTGGAGGGCCCCATGGCCCACCCCACAGTTAGCAAAGGGCCTGGGTGAGGGGCCTTTGGATCCCTTTTCTGCCTGCTCAGGTTTGATGGACATAACCCACACCTCGGGGTAGTGGCTCTTGGGGTCCCCACACACCATCGTATCAGTGGGCAGGAGCCACGACGTGGGCAGCATGACTGGGGGATGGGCGTGGGGTGCAGAGGTTGGTCTTTGGGGCTGAGGCCAGGCCTGACTCTCTTTCCCTTGCAGTTTGCTGAGGAGCCTGCTCCATCCTGGCTGCTCCGTGGCTTCCCTGCGCGGAGCCTGGTCCTGAGCTGGTCGCTGTGACACATGCACGTGCTCAGGACTGGAGGGAGCAGGTGAGGACCCAGAAGGACTGGAAAGCCGCAGCCGCTGTTCACGGAGATGCCAGCAGCCCCCAGCTGCTCTGGGACAGGCTGTGGGATGGGCAGACGTGTCCCGGCCCCGTACAGCCAGGCTGACTCCCTGTGTGCCATGGATGGAACAGGGCTGCCAGGTGCCATCCAGCCTCACGTGCTGTCAGGCTCCCACCCAGTGTAATGCTGGGTTCCCTCTCACTGCCCCGATTCCCCCCGACACAACCTGCACCCTGCCCTCGGCTCACAGATGTGCCTTCTGCTTCCAGCTGTGCCTTCATCTCTGCCTTGGGGACACCCCACCCTTCAGCCTGGGGCATGCCATGGCTGCCAGCCAGGCACGCGCCTTCCTGCCGCCCAGAGTCGATCGCCACTCCCCGTAGAGCGCCTGGGCCCTGCTCAGCATGGCTGGGGTGACGGTTGGTCCTGCTAGCTGGCAGGAAGGAGTGGGCAGAGTGAGCTGCCGGCCAGGCTGGATGAGTTCCCTGGCAACTGGAGGGTGGTACTCACCCCTGCACAGGAAGCTGGGCCACCCCACCCAGTGATCCTACCCATGGGAGGGCACTGCCCTTCCTGGCCCCTCAAAGCAGGCAGTCTGCTGGGGTAGGTGGGCTCTGTCCCTTGATGTTTCCCAGTCCCGTCCCCCCCAACTAGGTCTGCTTCTGTGCCCTGCTGTTTCGTATGGATTCACCTTGCTAAATAAAGGATTGCTGGTAGGAGCTGGGGCTGTCTGTGGGGGTGCTTCATGGCCAGGGCCAGGGTGAAGGACAGGGGCTGGGACTGCGGCTTGGGGAAATGGGGAGAGCCACCATGGAGGGGGGGGGGCTCCAGCCCCATTCCATTCCAGTCCTCTCAGCAGCAGGTCTCAGACTGCCTGACCCTGACCCAGGGCAGGGCTTGGGCCCCCAGGTGTGGCTAGGCACTGGGTGCCAGACAGGGGGCTGGAGCTACCAGAGGAGCAGCTCAGGTGCAGCCCCTCCATCCTCCCAGAGGGGTGCGGTGTGAGGCCCCCATGCTGGGCCGTCTGCCTGGGGCTTCCCCAGCCAGCATGCCCTTACAGCCAGGGGCCCTCTGAGACCATGGCAGCCTGTTTGCTTATTGGGCTGCCTGAGCTGGGGTGAGTCAGCGAGGGGCCTATGGAGGCCTGGCCTTGCGCATGGCCCCCAAGTCGCATGGCCCTGGGCCCCACTCATGGCCCCTGGCTCCCACCCCGCCAGCAAGACCAGAATAGGGGATGCCCCCTGCCCTGCCAGTATGGGGCCCCGGGAGGCTCTGACAGCTGCCCCATTAGCAAGGGTCCCTGCCCTGTTAATGGGGAAGGCAGGAAACCCCCAGGGCTCAGCCCCATAGATCCCAGCAGGGAAGCGGTGCAGTGGGTGCTGTTACTGAACGCTCCTGCCCAGCCATGTCCGTCCCCACCCGCTGTGTGCAGGCACGCGGCATGCCCCGAGCATTTCTTGCCTTCAGGCTCTCCCATAGCGTGTGGCTTGCAGGCCTGGCTTGGCCCCAGACCCAACTCTCCACAGCAAGCCCTGGGGCTGCAGAGGGTCCTGCCTGGGGCTGGGGTGCTGCTGGGGCCCCGGGGTGGGGGGCATGGGCTAAGCCATTCTGTGCCCCTGTGAAGTGAGGCAGCCAGGGCCGGACTGAGCCAAGTGGCTGCATTCCTCACAGCCCACCACTTCCTGCCCAGGCTGGTGCTGAATGGGATCTCTGTGTGTCTGCAGAGAGGGGCAGACGCAGGGCACCGAGAGCTTGGCGCACTCAGCAGTATTTGTGCTCTAGAAAGGGCAGGGATGGGGGAGGGAGCCCAGGATGAGAGGAGCTGTAGGAGGGCCTTGGCAGTGCTGCGGGGGGGAGCTGGTGCTGCTCAGCTGGTACCTCAGCAGCTCCAAGCTCACCAGCAGGAATGTGGGGCCCCCCATGCAGAGAAGTCCAGCTGGGGAAGAAGAAGGGCAGGAGGGCGGAGACACAGACTGAAATCAGAACAGAGGCGGGGGTTGCTCCAGAGCGGCAGTGGGAAAGGTCTGGGGCAGGGAACCTGCTCAAGACTACCACCACCCTGACCTCCTGGGGGAGAGACACTCTCTCTGCCAGCCCTAGACATTGGCAGGGTAGAACTGGTCCCACCCTCAGCTGTGTGGTGGGGGGGATATACCCAGGGAGCCCCTGTGGCTGGTCCAGCTCCCCTGTGGACTCACCGGCGTCCCACTTCCAGCCAGACAGCTCCAGGGAGGGGAATGAGATGGGGGCTTTTTGCCAGGGACATCTGCCTTGCCCAGGCTGCCCACAGTGGGTGGAGGGGGTGTGGTGTGGAGGGAGGTGCCAGGCCTGGGCCAGCTCCCCTACCAGGCAGAGCCTTGCCCACTTGCCTGGATGATCACCTCTGCAGCCTCTCCTCTCCCCTCTCGCTGCAGATCTCCCCAGGTGTCCTGTGTGCAGGTGCTACCAGGCCTCCAGGTAAAGTACCCAACCCTGCCAGGTCTTGTGAGTGCCCCCCAGGTCCTGGGTAATGACCTGACACCAGGGCATAGGGGCCTGCAGCAGGCAGGGAGAGGGCTGGAACCCAGGGGCCTGCTTGACCTGTGGGTAGGCTGGGCGGGTGGGAACCCAGCTCTGGGGAATCTGCACTCGCCGGGGGGGAGGGTGGGTGGGGTTAGACCTGTAGCTGGGCATAGCCTCTGTGGAAAAATGACTGGCTGGCCATGGGGCAGCTGGGCTGGGACCCCACCATCTCAGGGAGGTGTTCCAGCTGTTCGCGGTGGCTGCAAAATGCTCGCCGGAGGATTTGCACCCATAGATGTAATGTGCAAGAGAATCAGAGCCTATCCATCCCCCAACCCATCACAATGCCTGCTGCAGGCTGTTCCTCCCTGCACACGCAGCCAGCCTGTGTCTGGGCTGCAATCGATGATTGGAATTGCCCTGGGTCGATCCTTCCTTCGATCTCATTTCCCCCCAGTGTGTGTGTCAGGGGAGGGAAGCCAGGTCCTGCCATTCATCCTGACCATGCCAATCCTGGGGAGCTCCTCATTCCCCAGCCCTCACCCTGACAGTGGGTGAGGGTCCCAGGGGCCTGTCCAGTCAGTGTAGCCAGCCAGGGTGCTCAGACCCTCCTGGCTGGAGTCATCGGGGGGGACACTAACCTCATTCTCTGCCTCTCTCTTTCCCTTCTCCACCTGCAGCCCCCCACACTGAGAGGGTGCAGCACGGGGCTCTGGCTTCTTCTCTTGGGGGGAGGAAACACTAGGCAAACCCAGGCCCTGCCCAGCCTCAGCCCCCCTTCCCATCCCCACCAATGGGGTATGAAGAGCCACCCCTGGATAGGACTCCTCTTAGAGCCAGAGCTCAGCCACTGTAGGTAGGACCCAGACACGGCAGGATGGTGGGGCCCAGGTGGCTTTTTGTAAGTGCTGGGCTGTGCACACAAGGCTGAGCCCAGGGGGCCCTGGGGACAGGGTGCTCGGTCTGATCGCGATGGGATCCTGCGTAATGCAGATGGTGGGGAGCTTCTGCCTGGCTAGGATGAAAGGAATGGTGGAGGTAGGTCACCAGCTGGTCCATCTAGCCAATAACCTGCCTTCCCACTGACCAGCGCCACATGCTTCCGAAGGAGCAAACAGAACAGGGCAGTTATCAAGGAGCTGTCCCCAGCATTGCCCACTCCCAGCTCCTGGCACTCAGAGGCTGGGGGACACCTAGAACTTGGGGCTGCGCTAATAGCCATTGGTGAACCCAGCCTCCAGAAACCTAGCCAGCTCTCTTTTGGACCCATTTATACGTTTGGCCTTTACAACATCCTTGGCAACAAGTTCTCCAGGCTGACTGTGTGACTTAATACTTCTATTGGTTTGAAATCTGCTGCCTATTAATTGCACGGGGTAAGCCTTGGTGTTTACGTCTGTCTATCACACCCACCCGTCTTGTCTCCTTTCCAAGCTGAACAGTCCCAGTCTTATTAATCCCTCCCCATCTGAAGCTGTTCCAACTGCCCCCCATCATCCTGGCTGCCCTTTTCTGTACCCTTTCCATTGCTAATATACCATTTGAGATGAGTTGGACAGAGCCGCTTGCAGGGATTGCTATAGCAATATATTTTCTATCTTATCTAGCCCTTTCCTAATGATTCCCAACATGCTGTTAGCTTGCTTGACTGCCACTGCACACTGAGCGGATGTTTTCAGAGAATCATCCACAATGACTCCAAGATCTCTTTCTTGAGTGGGAACAGCTAATTTAGTCCCTATAATTTTGTAGCTATATTTGGGATTGTTTTTCAGTGTGCACTTTGCATTTGTCAACATAGAATTTTATCTGCCCAGTTTTGTGAGATCTCTTTGTAACTCTTCACAGTCAGCTTTGGACTCAACTATCTTCAGTAATTTTGTATCATCTGCAAACTTTGCCACCTAACTTTTTCCAGTGACCTCTTTTTCCAGATCATTAACAACTATGCCGAACAGCACTGGTCCCAGTACAGATTCCTGGGGGACATGTCTATTTACATCTGTCCACTGTGAAAACTGTCCATTATCTTACCCTTTGTTTCCTGTCTTTTAACCAGTTACTGATCCAGGAGAGGACTTTCCCTTTTATCCCATAACTGCTGACTTTGCTTAAGAGCCTTTGGTGAGAGACCTTGTCAAAGGCTTTCTGAAAATCTAAGTGCACTATATCCACTGGATCACCTTTGTCCAGATGCTGGTTGACTTCCTCAAAGAATTCTAGTAGACTGGTGAGGCACGATTTCTCTTTACAAAAACTATGTTGACTCTTCCCACAACAAATTTTATATATCTGTGTGTCTGATCATTCTGTTCTTTAATATAGTTTCAACCAATTTGCTTGGTATTGAAGTTAGGTTTACCAGCCTGTAATTGCCAAGATCACCTCTGGAGCCTTTTTAAAAAATTGGTGTCACATTAACTATCCTCCAGTCATCTGGTCCAGAAGCTGATTTAAGTGATAGGTTACATAGCAGTTAGCAGTTCTGCAATTTCACATTTGAGTTCTTTCAGAACTTTGGGGTGAATGCCATCTGGTCCTGATGACTTATTACCGTTTAATTTATCAATTTGCTCCAAAACCTCCTCCAGTGCACTTCGATCTGGGACGGTTCCTCAGATTCGCACTGACTAAAAGAACGGCTCAGGACAGGCCCACTGATAGCAGGGCAAAGAGGGCAATTGCCCAGGGCAATTTAAAAGGGTCCAGGCTGCTTCCATCCACAGCCCCCCCCCCCCCACACTCCACCCCACTCGGTGTTCCCCTCCCCCCTCAGCCTCCCTGACCTCTCCTCCTGTCCCTCCTGTCCCCCTCCATTCACCCTGCCCACTTCTACTCCTCCCATCCCTCCCTGCTCAGTCCCCCTAGCTGTCACTCCCAGCCCGGAAGAAAAGGGAGTGTGGGGGGGGGGGGGGGTCCAAAGCAGGGATGGGACAAGGTGACTAATGGGCTGAGGGGAGAGGGGATGGGGCCTGGGGTAAACTGGGGGCAGGCTCAGGGATGGGAATCTCCCTCACATCCTCTGTCATGAAGATGGAAGCAAAAAATGCATTTAGTTTCTCTGCAATGGCCCTCTCTTCCAGGAGCACCTACGGGCACCTCCACTGCTCAGGGACCTCACTGGTGGGCCCGAAGAGCTTACATTTGGTTTCTGCTGTTAGTTTTTAGCCTTTGGCTAGTTGCTCTTCAGATTCTTTTTGGCTGCCTAATTACACTTTCAAAATTCTCATCAGCTGTCTAGAGGATGGTGCAGACCAGAAAGTTACAGCCTGGTCCATCCTGGTCATCCAGAGGCCCAGCCAAGTGGTGTCCACCTCTGGTGGCTCCTGTTCCATCCCTCTGTCATCTGTGTTCAAATTCCCGGGCCAGTCCCACCTGCTCCCTGTCAGCCACTTGTCCAGCTGGCCACACCCGACTGGCTTCCTGTGGGGGTGGAGCATCCCTAGTTAACTGCTAGGCGTCAAATATCTGGGGATTAGGTTGGCCATTGTCCTCATGGATACTCCATTGACTGGGGCCCCCAAACCAGCCCTTTGTGGTAGCCTGCCTGAGATAAACCACCTTTTCCCACCACCTGGTGTGACAAAGAGGAGCTATTCTGGGGTTTTCTCTGAGTGCAGTGTGTGCGTCAGTTTTCCCATGTGTTACTCACATATTTCAGTGATGAGACCCGCGTGTGTGATCATTGCAGAGGCCCCTAGAGCAGTGGTTTTCAAACTTCTTTTCTCAGGATCCAGTTTAAAAAAATCATTTATGCCCGCGACCCAACAATTACATCTTTGAGCCATGCATTCCAGTCTTCCAGTGGTGGCAGCAAGTGAAAACTACTGCACAAGAGGGTGGATGGGCCTTCCCCAGCCACATGTAGGCAGACCTAGCCTGAGTCCCATGCCCTAACCAGGGGTCTGCAACCTGTGGCTCTGGAGCCACATGCGGCTCTTTGGCTGCCCCCTTGCGGCTCTGGGCTCCCCCAACCACCAGGGTACCCTGCAGGAGGCCCATGCCTGGCTCTGGGCTTCCCCCAGCCACCAGGGACCCAACGGGCAGCCCATGCCAAGCTCCAGGCTTCCCCCCCCTGCATAAGGGGACCCTGCAGCAGAAATCCCTCACCTCCCTGCACCTCCCACCAGGAGGCTACACCCATTGTGGCTCTCAAAACACTTTGTTATTGAAAGAATTTTCAAAAATGGCTCTTCTTATCTTTTGGGTTGCAGACCCCCCCAACCAGTTGCAACAGGTGGAGACCAGGAGTGGCCACCTTGCCCAGGAAGGAGAGAAAGAACTGGAGAAGGGCAAGGGGATGCGTCTGGGTGGTGGTGATGGGCTGGAAGAAGCCAGTCCCTTGTGGGGGTTCACTGGGAGCAGAGCTCAAGGGTGGGGTTCTGAGGCCCTTCGAGTGGTCGCTGCTGTAAATCCTGTACATTGTCAATTTCTATTGGCTCCTCTTTATTACGGTGCAGAAAGTCCCCGTCCTGAGCTCCATCCCAAGGGATGTTTCTGTCTGCCCATGAGCTCCTCAGTGCCTGTCAGCTTCCCCCAACTCTGTCTCAAAACTCCCCCAAACCTTTTGAAGTGTACAGGCCAGCAGTCTGCTTCTGCTTGGGCTCAGGCGAGCCCATTCTTCCCAAATAGTTCCTCCTTTCCCCAAAGGTTCCCCTGTTCCCGGAAGGCTGCAGCTCACCCCCCAGCCGTTCTGCCTGCCTTGGCCGTGTGTGCGGCAGCGAGAACCCAATGACAGAAAAGACCCGGCCCCTTAGGGACAATTAATCGCCCCCCCCCTTCGGGCCACCGCAAGGCCCCTGTCGGGAGCGGGCCGCCCCGTTGCTGGGCAGTGCCGGGGTGACCAGCCGCCGGCTTCACCGGCCACTCCTAACCGGCAGCCGCAGCCCACGTGTCGCCCTCCTGCCTGGCCCCAGCACACTGCGGGGAGGGGGCGCTGGGGGCGGAGCCGTACCAGGATGGGCGGGGCCGGTGACTCTGGGGGCGGGGCTTTCTGCGGCCAGGTCCTAGGGAGGGGCTTCCTGCCAAGACCCGCTCCCGCACTCCCGATTGGCTACGGCCGGTGTTGGGCGTGTCCTGGCAGTGGGCGGGGGTCACGTGATAGGAAGCGGCGCCGGTCCTGGCCGGAAGCGGATCGTTCGGTGCGGTCCTAGCGCCGGACGGGCTCGGGGGTCCCGGCTCCGCCAGGTGAGTGAGAGTCCCCGGGAGCGCGGGGCTGCCAGGATCCGCCCGGCTGCCGGCTCCGTGGGGCCGGCCCCGCTCGCCTCCGCCTGCCCGGCCCTGCCCCCAGCCCAGCCAGGCCCCGCCGCAGCGTCCTGGGCTCCCCGCGCCTGCAGCCCCACAGCCGGGGGCCGGGCTGCGCCGTGGGCTGAGCAGTGGCTGGGCCCGGCTGTCTGGGGCAAGGAGGGGGTCGGTCACCTGGCCCAGGAGGGACCTGTCGGTGTCTGCACAGTCCGTGCTCGGAGGGCAGCACTCCCCGGCAGGGCCGTGTCTCTCCGCCCTCCCCCGCCCCCCGGCAGGGCCGTGTCTCTCCGCCCTCCCCCGCCCCCCGGCAGGGCCGTGTCTCTCCGCCCTCCCCCGCCCCCCGGCAGGGCCGTGTCTCTCCGCCCTCCCCCGCCCCCCGGCAGGGCCGTGTCTCTCCGCCC
>ML685755.1:1090847-1102330 GCA_007922175.1 Pelusios castaneus | reverse complement strand
GGAGGGGCTGGGAATGGGGGGAGGCAGAGCTGGGGGGGCTGGGAATGGGGGGCGGCAGAGCTGGGGGGGCTGGGAATGGGGGCTAGCAGAGCTGGGGGTCTGGGAATGGGGGGCGGCAGAGCTGGGGGGCTGGAAATGGCCAGAGCTGGGGGGCAGAGGCAGCGGCTGTCCAGAGCTGGGTGAGACCCAGGCCTGTCCGCTTGTTTGGGCCATGGCAAAGCAGCTCTGTCCCCGGGTTCCTCATTGGCATTGCGCAGCCCATAGACTCATAGACTTTAAGGCCAGAAGGGACCAGTCTGATCATCTAGTCTGACCTCCCGCAAAATGCAGGCCCCGAACCTCACCCGCCCACTCCAGCAATAGGCCTCCAACCTAGGACTGAGTTATTTACCTCCTTCAATCATGATTTAAGGACTAAGATACAGAGAATTCACTGGTAGATGAACCATGCCCTGTGCTACAGAGGAAGGCGAAAAGCCCCCAGAGCCCAGGCCAATCAGCCCTGGGGGAAAATTCCTTCCCGACCCCAAAGATGGCAATCAGTTAAACCCTGAGCACGTGGGCAAGTCTCAACAGCCAATTACCCAAGAAACAATTCTCTGTAATAACTCAGAACCCACCCCAGGTACTCTCCCCTCTTAGGCCACTTGTAAATCCACCACCCGTAGCCAAATATCAGTCATTTCCAGAACAGGGTAATCGTCCCACCCCCTCCGTATATTTATCAAGCTCAGTTTTGAAAGCAGTTATGCTGGGGTGGCCAGTTGGTGCTGCCCTGCGCTCCTCTGCGAACTGGGGCTAACGGGGCCGGAGCCCACGCAGGGCATGACTGAGGTGGGCTTAGCACAGGCCCCCTCTTGCCCCAGGGTCTGTTCCCTTTGGCCCCCTTCCCACGGGGATTGTGGCCGTTACCCTGCTGTCCATCCCTGTGGGCTCCCAGCACCTTCCATGTAGAATCCACAGCAAGAGGCAGATCCTGGAGGGCTGCCCCCCTTTTTGAGGCAGAAGTCAGTGGGGGGCAGCAGGAGGGTGGGGTAGTGGGGCCCACTCAGGGCTAGGGGCAGCAGGGGGTCAGAGTTAAGGGGATTCCCATGGGGGGCGGAGTGGAACCCGCCTGTTGGCAGGGTAAATGCCCTTCCTGCAGCAAGGGCTGTGTGGCGTGCTTGGAGCTCGGGTTTATGAGCCACTCAAGAGCAGAAAGCAGCGTCAGTTCTGGTCCAGCTAGCCCAACTCCCCTGGGGGCAAAAGAGTGCACAGCCCTGGGCCCTTTGGGGCCTTGATCTGGCCCTTCCCGCAGAGCCGCTCTCCGAGCTAGATCCCTATGTCTCTTTCCTGTCGAGATGAACACTGCTCCTGGTCTTGAGTTTCACCTGCCACAACCTGTGTGACTGGTTGTGCTGGGGAGGGGTAGGGGGCAGTGTGCCCTGGCCAGTCTGCCTGGGGAAGGCTCATCTGCCCTCCAGTGGTCCCTGTAATAATCCACACCCTGGTCCCTTCACCAGAAGACATGAACACAAAAGCAGGGGAAACTGAGGCACAGCACCTAACACCCAGAGAAAATCCCAAGCGTCTCCCCACTTCTGCTCCTTGCTAGGTTGCGCTGCCCCGGCCCTGCCCCTCTGTAACCTGCCTCTGTGGCCTCTGTTGTGCCAGGCCCACAACCTGCAGGAGCTGCGGCGGAGTGCCTCACTGGCCACCAAGGTCTTTGTGCAGCGAGACTACAGTGATGGGACCCTCTGCCAGTTCCAGACCAAGTTCCCCGCTGAGCTGGACAGCCGGGTAGGAGACACGTGGTAGTGCTGGGGCTGGGAGGGTCATCTGGGGTCTTGGGCCATAGCCTGGGGCTCCTGAGGCTCCGTGGCCTCCTATCGCTGGGCACAGCCAGCTGGCACAGACACCAGAGCAGCCCTTGGAACGTGTCCGTCACAGGTCCATAGGCCCAATGCTCCAGAACAGCCCTGGACGAGCCCAGTTCACGGTGCCAGACCCACTTAGGTCTCGCTGTGTCAGGGGGCAAGCCACGTATCTTCCCCGCCTCCTGGGGCCACACCTTGCAGCTGGCCGCACCCCTCATTCTGGGAGCTCCCTGCAGTGGGTCACTGAGCGGGGCCCCTGAGGGAGACCTGCACCCCGACTTCCAACTCTGCCGGGGGCCTTAGCCGGCGCGGTCACAGCAGGAGGACGTGAGCGCAGCGCAGGCAGGCCTGGGTCAGCATCGAGAGCAGCTACAGCCTGGGCCACCCTCAGCCCCAGCCACATGGCCTCCACCCCTGGCTCCCGCCTCCCTCTGCCCTTTGTCCTCAGATTCCCCAGCCAGCCCTGCCTGGCCTCTGCTCGGCCCCTTTCTGCTTGCTTCCTGCATGGGGGGCAGCGTAGCCATCCGTGGTCATTAGCTGCTAGGTAGTAAATATCCAGTGATTGACTGGTCATGGTCTCCATGGACACCAGGTGCCTTCCCCACCTTCGCGGCAGCCGGTCCGTGGTAAACCCCTGGTTAGCCATGTGGGAAGTTGGGGAAACTGAGGCACACACCAAGTTCATGCAAACTGTTTACAAAAAATCTCCACTCCATCACATCCCCCCACAAGAGCTGCCCCCCAGCCTGAGCCACCGGGCCTGGACTGGGGGCATCTGGGCCTGAGTTGGGGGCAGCTGCCCAGCCTGTGTGTGTGTGTGTGTGTGTGTGTGTGCGTGTGCAAACTCGGGGGGGGGTGTTGCACACCCAGGCGTCTATGTGTGTCCAAACTTGTGGGGGTGCACACTCAGTCATATGTGTGTGTCTGGGGGTTCATCCTTGGGCGTGGGGCACCCTGCTGACTGACGGTCCCTGCTGGCTGAGCAGTGCCCCTCACTCCTCCAGGCTGCTCTGGTCTGTCCCATCAGGGCAGCGACAGGACCCCCAGCTGACAGGCCTGGGCTGAGTATTTCCAGGGTGCCCAGCACCAGCTGTGAGGCCCAGGAAGCCATGGGGCAGCACCCAGCATCCTCACCAAGGTCTTTCTCTGGCCCAGCTGGAAAGGCAGCTCTTTGAGGAGACAGTGAAGACCCTGAATGGCTACTATGCCGAGGCTGAGAAGATTGGGGGCAGCTCCTACCTGGAGGGGTGCCTGGCCTGCGCCACAGCCTACTTCATCTTCCTCTGCATGGAGACCCACTACGAGAAGGTAGGGCCAGGCAGGGCCTGGGCTGGCAGCTGGTGCCTGGGAGGAGCCCCAGGGTACAAGGGACCCAGGTCGCTACGAGGAGGCAGCCCTGGCTGAAATGCAGCCTAGGAACAGGCTGTGCCCTCTCCACCCAGTTCCCTGCTTCTTGCAGGAGCCCACCAGGATTTCCCCACCCCATTGACAAACGCTGGCAAAACCCAGCTCTGACCAGCTCTTACCCCAGAGTTCGGCCTGGCCCAGCAGGCGGCAGCCCAGATCTGGCACCGGGGCAGCGGGCCCACAGTGACTGCTCTAGCTAGCATGGGGGAAGGGGGCTCGCTTCCGCTGACTGGGGCAGTTTTCCCAGAAAAGCTCTCTATAGCAGGAGTAACGGCAGGCAAAGGGCCCAGCTGACGGGTGTTGTGGCCGGGTCTCTGGGCAGGGGCCCTGCCTGCACCCTGGGCCCCACCTGCTCCCCCAGCCAGCTGTGGGGCTGGCTACAGGCCAGTTTCCCCCTACTCCCAGGGGCAGTACCTCACTTCCTCTTGGTCTGGCCAGGTTAGTTGTTGCCAATCGTTTCCCTCACATATGGTCCCTCCTCGAGGCAGGAGAGAGGGGAAACTGGGAGCTAGGACTCCTGGGTTCTATCATGGCTCTGTTCCCAGCTGTGACTTCAGGCCACTCCGTCTCCTTCTCTGTTCCCCCGACCACCTCCATGGGCAGCGCGTCGCCAGCACCCGTTGCTGTGGGGCAGGTGTGCGGGAGGCAGGCTTTGGGTCCAGTCTGGTGGGGACGCAGGCCGGTGCCTGGACCAGGTAGCCCTGCAGCGCTGCTGGACTGACCTCTTCCCCTCGCAGGTACTGAAGAAAATCTCCACGTACATCCAGGAGCAGAACGAGAAGGTCTATGCGCCGCGGGGCCTGCTGCTCACCGACCCTGTGGAGCGGGGCATGAGGGTTGTATCCTGCTGGGGATGGGCGGGAGACGTGGGCACAGGGCAGGGCTGGGCACCGGGGATGAAGAGGAGAGAGAGGGGCACAAGTGAGCATGGTGCAGACGGGCATGGAGCCTGGCGCTCTCCAGGCATGCAGGGGGCCGCCCCATAGGGGCTCTATCCCCTGCCATGCCCTGGCTGGGTGGGGGGGTCCACGGCTCACAGCTGCTGGTACAGCCCTGCTGTCCGTCAGGCCTCGTCCTGCCGTCTGTCCTTAGCCCAGGCCCAGATCGAGATCTCCATCTACGAAGACAGATGCGGCAGCAACAGTTCCAGCAGCCGCAGCTCCAGCAGCAGTGGGGGCGGGGGAGGCGCGGGGGGGCGGTGACTGGCAGGGAGCCCCTGTAGCGGGGACCTGTACTGCCGGGACCGGGACGATGGCCTCGCTGAGCTCCGCAGGCTGCGGTACCAGAGCACCCGCTTCTGAGCGTCCGTGGGGGCCCCCAGGAAGGGGGGGGCTCCCGGGCTGGAGCTGGGGGGGCAGAGCCCATGTCCTGGGTGGCATCACCTGTGGATCTGGGAGCGAGCACAGCAGTGCAGGGGCGGGCGAGGGCCTCGGGACCTGACCCCAGGGAGCCCAAACTGGGCTGCCGCCCTTTCCACACTGGGTGTAGCCTCAGCACGCGGCACCTGCCTGCACCGGGCCCGGGGCCTGCCCTGAGCTTGGAGTTGTGCCTCCGGGCCTGGGGATGTGCTGTGAGTGCTGCTCCCAGCTGCAGAACCCACCCCAGTGAGCAACTCCTGCTCCCCCGTCCGGTGTCGTGTGTGGCAGGGGCGTCCTGGGCCAGGGGTTGGCGAGGCCCTAGGGGTTCTGTTCCCTCAGCAGCGTGTGCAGCTGGCACTGTGGGCATGTGGGGAGAGAGCTGAGCTGGTGGGGTTCCAGGGGGTCACCAGCCCTTGCCGAACGCCTCCTCAGCCAAAGGGAGGGGTGCAACCAGCCCCATGCCGCCTGCAGCCCCTATGACCCTGATCTGGCCCTCTGCCTGCTCCCCGCTGCAGGAGGGGGGGTTTGCACCCAGGGAACTGCATGGCCTGGCCCCGCCTTGCCCCACCTGCCTGTCACCCCCACCCCTGGGTCCCTTCCCTGTGCATGCCTCCCATGAGCCTGTCGCCTTCCCGCAGGCTGCCCCCTGCTTGGCTCTGTGCCCCATAAAAGGTTAAAGTGCTGACCCACCCCAAAGGGGGGAGGCATGACCCATCCACCCAGCCCCCCTCTCATCCACCCGCAGCACGCCTGGAACCCCTCCACATTTCCCGGTTCTTATGCTGGCCAAGAAAGATGCTGCCTCTGGTCTCGGCCAGGGATGTCACGGCTCTTAGGGAACCCAGCCCTCGCAGCTGGGGGTGAACTGAGCCCAGCTAGTCACCAGCCCACCTTGCCACACCAGCCCTGGGGTGGGGAGGGAGGGGGCAAAGAGGGGGTGCAGAGGACAACGTCAGGCCTGGCCCCAGGGGCAGGGTGTTGCAGGGAACAGGGCAGAGGGCAATAGGAAGGAGCATTAGCCGGATGGCCAGC
Source organism: Pelusios castaneus (assembly GCA_007922175.1). Lineage (NCBI taxonomy): Eukaryota > Metazoa > Chordata > Testudines > Pelomedusidae > Pelusios > Pelusios castaneus. The sequence continues at coordinate 1,096,677 of ML685755.1, read as the reverse complement.
CCAGATGATCCTGCCGGTCCATAGAGCTGGCGATTCATGTCTGCCCCGCTGCAAGGCCTGGAGCAGATGGGGCCGGGGGCCCACATGGCAGGGCTGAGTGGTCAGCACTCTCAGAGGGATCCTGGGCACAGAGCGGTGGGAATGGCCCCTGGCCCGCCAGGGCACCCCACATGGAACTGTTCCATAATAAACCTTCTGCTGCCACCCCAGGTGCCTGCACCACTTCCTCCTGCACGGGGCAGGGGCACTGCTGGCTGGGGGTGGGGCAATTCTCCTGGCATGGGGGGGGTGCCAGCCAGGCAGTGGGTCTGAGCTGGCCTTATGACGATCCCAGGCTGGGGAGTCTGCCCTGCGATCTCTCCTGGCCAGCTGCTCTGTCCCTGCCTGCTATGCGCGGCACGTGGCTGGTACCCAGCCTGGAGGGAGGCGCTGGCAGCCTATGGAGGCGTCAATGCCAGGGCCTGACTCAGAGCTAGCAGCCAGGAAGGCAGTGGATGCTGGGTCCTGCCCCCACCTGCTTCCCTGGCCTCACATACCCCTGCGCCACCCGCTCTGCTCCTCCCAGGAGCTAGCTGCAGGGGCCAGGCGTCGCCCTGCCTGTCCGGAGGGAACGACCCCCTGCTGAAGGACAGGTCTGTGGCCAGCAGGCACAACGCTCGGCCCAGGGCCTGAGCCAGGGGCTGCAGAGATGGACTGAGGGAGCGTTAGTCATGGGGTAGCCCTGCTGGGAGTGGAGAGTGCCTGGCTCAGGGAAGGTGCGCGGGTTGCAGGGCCCTGAAGATGGGGCTGCCTGTTCTCACCAGGCATGGTGGGGGCTGGGTTAGGCTGGGACGGGCACAGCTGTGGCTGATACCCGTGTTGCATCCCCCTGTGGCCCAGCTGAAAATGTACAGATCTGGGGGCCTGGGCCCCCTGACGAGCAAGGCGAGTGGAACCAGCGCCAGGGGACCAAGGATCATTGCCCCATGCGAGCAGTCCTGCAGGCTGAGCAGGGAGGATGCCTGCCACTGTGGAGCTGGGGGGCGGGGTGCAGAGGACCTGGGGAGGCGCTCTCATACTCTGCCAGGGGCAGCAGACCCATGCTACAGCCCAGCTCTCCCTGCCCCCTAGCTGTGAGTCTCAGGCACTGGGCTCCTCCGGTCCAGGCTTGACACCCGGGTCGGGCATCGCTCCCCACAGTAACTCAGCAGGCAGGTGCTAATAGACAGGTGCATTTATTGGGTCACTTCTCCAGGGAGGGGCTGGAAGACTGAGCAGGGCCAACTCTGCACCATGGGATCAATGCACAAGAAACACAGCTGCCAGGGGCACCCTCCAGGGCAGAGATGGGGACAGCTGAAGCAAAGATGCAGGCCAACCCAGCAGGCACGATATGGCGTCGATTCGACCGAGCAAGCAACGACTCAGGAGCCGCCACGAGGGCCGTGGCCATGGCGCCTCCCTGGCTGTTTTCGCAGAAAACCTGCAAGGGAGGGATGTGACACACGGTGCTGCAGCTGGCCTGCCCGGGTGGCTCGTGCCCTTCCCACAGATGGCTGCAGCCAGCCAGTGCTGAGCGGGGCAGCTGCAGGGGTGGTGGGGAGGGTGGAGCGGGCAGGGACAGAGGGACAGAAGGACAGAGAGGCAGAGGGACAGCCCAGTCCTTACACCAAGGCTGGTCTGGCTCATCACTTGTGGAGGTTAAAGTGCATAGAAGTGAAGGCAGAGGCCGAGACCCAGAGGCAGGAGGGGACTCAGGGGGCACCTGGCCCAGAGCTGGCTCCCTGCAGAGGGGTATCCACCGAAAAAGGCCACTTGAGCTGCACAGAGAGAGAGAGAGGAGGGGAGGGAGGGTCAGTGGTGGGCAGATGGGGCAGAGGTGGCAGGTGGGTCAGGGTGAGTTCTGCTGTGGGGCCAGGAGGCGGGAGGGAGGGAGGGGCAGGGAGACAGATTTGTCGTCAGGTGCTGGGGCAGCTCCGCGCGGGCCTGTGGGGGCACTGGAGCCCCGGGCAGGGAGGGGCAGATTGGCACTCACCTACGCAGGCCGTGCCATCCTCGCTGGGCTCGAAGCCCCGGCTGCAGCGCCGGTTGCTTCGGCACCGGTACCCGCCGTACGTGTTGATGCAGACAGGTTTCTCCCGGGGGCAGACGAAGGGGAATTCGGCACACTCGTCTGTGTCTGGAAGCAGAGAGAGTGCAGCATGAGCCTGGGTGCAAGAACAGGGAGTCTGGCTCCCTGTCTGCCGAGACAAGAAGGCCATCCACCCCCATCGAGGAACCAGCCCAGAAATGCCGTCCACAGCCCCAGCCCCGCTCCTACCCACGGACCATCACTTGCTGTCCTGAACCCATGGCCCAGCCAGCACCAGCCCCAGATCCCCCAGGCTCCGGAGCAGCGACTCACCCAAGCAGCGTCCGGCCTCATGCTGGGAGAATCCCTGGCCACACTGGATCAAGGGAGAAGCAGAGACCGAGGGAAGGCATTAGCCTGGAGATGGGCTGCCCGAGGCACCTCATCTCCCCCAGCCGGGCACAGGGCCCCCAGCCAAAGAGGTGCAGGCTCACAGTGTCCCGCACCCTGGCACTGAGTTGCTGTCTGTAGCCCGGCAGAGGCACCCCACGCCAGGGATGGCACCACACAGGGCGGGGTGCTGGCAGGGTGGTCAGGTCTTGCCACTTGGGCGAGACCAGAGGCACCATGTGCCACGTCGTGTGGGGCCACATGGCTGTCTGCCTGCAGCCAAGCTGCCAAGTTCGCTCCCAGTCCCACATGCCCCTCCCTGCCCGCCCGGCCGCATCCGCGTACTCAGCCCCCAGCATGGCACTCACCTCCAGCGAGGCGGGCGGGAGCTGCCCCCCAACATCCTGTGGGTAGGGGATCTCCAGCACCGAGTTGGTCTCACTGCTCGCCACAGCGCGGGCCACGACCCTGCCGTCCGGCCACGTCACCTCCAGACTGCTGGCTTGGTCCTGGCCTGCAGGGGGGCCCATCAGGATACTCAGCACTGCCAGGCCACGGTCTCCCCACTGCGATGCTGTGCCCAGACTCTCCTCTGAGAGCAGCAGCTTGTGGGGCCAGGGTTGGGTGCATGGGAGAGGGCGCAGGCCCAGACTCTGTTCGGTCTCGGTCCCAAGCAGCTTGGCTCGCAGGCAGCTGGGCTGCACCTGGACTAGGGGCCGGGGGGCAAATGGGCCATGGAAATGCCAGCTTCTCACTGCAGGGGAGCCGCTGGGACCACCCAGCTCCCCTCCCAGTCCAGACAATGCTTTGAACTCCAAAGCACGAGACCCCACCCGGCCCCACAGCCAGGCTCAGAGATGGGGGGAGCCTGGGGCTGGGACAGTGGCGCCTGTGGGTTCAACTTAGGAGAATGGCAGAGCTGTGGGGTTGGGGGGCAGACCCATAGCAGGTGCCTGCCGATGCCCTCACTCCATGTCTCAGCCCCATCCAGGAGCCACAGACAGACCCCAGGGCTCCCTGGGGGCCACGGAAGTGCTGGGGAATGGCAGCTTCTCCCAGGCAGGGCCAGGCTGCCAGTGACTCACCCAGGCCAAAGTGTGCCACGGGCTCCATCTCGCACAGGTAACCCGAGCCCCCGTCAATGATGCGCAGGTGGGCCCCACTGCGCCGTGTGAACAGCACCACCTTGGCCCCTCGCGCAAAGGCCCCGAAGCGGGTGCGTGGGATGACACGGAGCCAGTTATTGCCAGCACCCTGCAGAGGAGAGATGGGTGAGGGCTCGGTGGGGGAGGAGGGAATGGGAATTTTCTGTACATAGTTGGTAGGAATATTGTGTGCCTCAATTTCCCCATGTTGCTTTGTCCCCTGGGGGTGGAGAAGGGCTGGTAACTGCCAGGTGTGTGGCTGGCATCGGGCCATCTGTCTGGGGTCTGAGGCACAGGGCAGTGGAAGGTCCGAGAAGAAAAAGGCAAAGCCAACCGCCAGCACATTTGTTAAGGACACAGGATGTCCCTTCTCCACAGAAGCCAGCTGGTGCGACCAGCCGGAGAAGGGGCCGAGCAGTGGCCAGGCAGGGCTGGCCGGGGAATCTGAGGACAAAGGGCAGAGGGAGGTGGGAGCCAGGGGTGGAGGCCATGTGGCTGGGGCTGAGGGTGGCCCAGGCTGTAGCTGCTCTCGATGCTGACCCAGGCCTGTCTGCACTGTGCTCACGTCCTCCTGCTGTGATCGCGCTGGCTGAGGCCCCCAACAGAGTTGGAAGTGGGGGTGCGGGTCTCCCTCAGGGGCCCCGCTCAGTGACCCACTGCAGGGAGCTCCCAGCGTGAGGGGTGCGGCCAGCTGCAAGGTGTGGCCCCAGGAGGCGGGGAAGATACGTGGCTTGCCCCCCAACACAGCGAGACCTAAGTGGGTCTGGCACCGTGAACTGGGCTTGTCCAGGGCTGTTCTGGAGCATTGGGCCTATGGACCTGTGACGGACACGTTCCAAGGGCTGCTCTGGTGTCTGTGCCAGCTGGCTGTGCCCAGCGATAGGAGGCCATGAAGCCTCCGGAGCCCCAGGCTATGGCCCAAGATCCCAGATGACCCAGAGTTGGAAGTGGGGGTGCAGGTCTCCCTCAGGGGCCCCGCTCAGTGACCCACTGCAGGGCGCTGCCGGCACAACGCCGGGGTGCAGCAGATTCCCAGGTTTGTCCGAAGTGGGGAATCCGACTGGCTTGCCGTGAGAGTGACCTAAGGGGTCAGCACCCTGAAGGGGGCCTCCCTGGAGCTGTTCTGGAGCACTGGGTCTGTGGCTTTGGGACAGGGAGCAGCAGAGGGTGGCTGGAGAACGCGCCGAGAGGAACACCGCAGCAGTATTTTGCCCTAAGGGACTGGCCGCGGTGAGCCATAAGTAGTCACAGGAAACAGCGTCTAAGGACATCGGGAATCTGTGGGGAGAGAGGACTCAGCCAGGAAGCTGGGGACGGACAGTTGAAGCAGGTTCCAGGTGTGTCTGAGAGCAGCTGAGGTAGCGTCCAGCAGGGGGGCTCCACACCCTGGTTCCCCATATCGACTGGAGGCAGTGGACATGGGTGCTGAGCACAAAGGGCCAACAGGAGTGGGAGGAACAGCGAAAGCAGCAGGAGCAGTGAAAGCTGGAGACGGAGGAGCAGAGGCAGGTAACCAGGAAATGCCCTGGGATGGTGGGCCAAAAGAACCCAGTGAGCTCCTGCAAGGACCGGTGCAAAGGCCTGCTCTTAGGATGGAAGAACCCCAGGTACCGCTGCAGACTGGGGGCTGATTGGCCAGGCAGCAGTTTGGCAGAAATGGACTTGGGGGTTACTGTGGACAAGAAGCGGGATAGGAGTCAGCAGTGGGTCCTTATGGCCCAGAAGGCTAATGGCACATTGGGCTGCATCAGTGGGAGTGTTGCCAGCAAATGAGGGGAAGTGATTATTCCCTCTATTCAGCACTGGTGAGACAACAGCTGTGTCCAGTTTAGGGCCCCCACTACAGGAAGGGACATGGACCAATTGGAAAGAGTCCAGCAGAGAGCAACAAAAATGATTATTAGGGGGCTGGAGCACATGACTTACTGGAGAGGCTGAGGGAACGGGGCTTGTTCAGTCTGCAGAAGAGAAGAGTGAGGGGGATTTGATAGGTACCTTCAGCTACCTGAACAGGGGCTCCTGGGAGAATGGGGCTGGGCTGTTCTCAGTGGTGGCAGGTGACAGAACAAGGATCAATGGTCTCAGGTTGCAGTGGGGGAGGGCTAGGTTGGATGCTAGGAACAGCTTTTTCACCAGGAGGATGGGGAAGCACTGGGATGGGTTACCTAGGGAGGGGGGAAGTACTGGAAGTGGTTACCTAGGGAGGGGGGAAGTACTGGAAGGGGTTACCTAGGGAGGGGGGGGG
>ML685755.1:1059667-1071183 GCA_007922175.1 Pelusios castaneus | reverse complement strand
AGGGGGCGTGGCACATGGGAGTGGTTGGCTGGAAGGGGCATGGGAACAGTGGGGCAGGGGGCGTGGCCCTATGCTCCACACATTCCAGCCCCAGACTCGGGTGTGAGGAGCTCGTGGCAGGGCTGGCTGGCTTCTGAGCGCACCCTTAGCGTGGACCAGCAGGGCCCTACCTCAGTTTCCCCACATTTCAGGCTCCACATTGCTCTCCTTTGGTCAGCACCACCCCTTTGGGGGCTGGATTTAGCCCCAAAAGAAAATAATCCCCGAGGAAACTTCAAAGCTGCCTCACGCCCATACTTCCACTCTTCCCTGTTGGGTCCCCCAGGCCTTCTCTCCCAGCTGAGAGTTCCCTCCCTGTTCCTGGCAGCCACACCCCTTGCTCCAGCTTTGCCTCCACTGAGCACCTGCTCTCCACAGGGGAATCAGCTCCTCCCTGCCAGGCTGATTCTAGGTGGTAGCCCCCCCCCAGGTGTGGTAGCAGGGCCAGTGAGACAGGGCAGCCCCGTTTCAGGGCTGCTAGTGACCCAGGTGCTCCCGGGCCATGGAGTCCCTGAGATAAATCTAGGGCCACCTTGGCCTCACAGCTGGGAGCAGGCAGGGCTCTGGCCCTCTTTCCATATGGCTGGGACACCTGCCTGCTCACACTAGCAGCGCCCCAGGACAGGGAGGGTACTGGGAGCCACTAGCGGGGCAAGCACCAGCCCCAGGTAAGAGCTCCCCCCGGCCTTTGCTAATCAGCATCTGGGTGTGCCCATGAGGGCTGGCTGGCAGCTCCTGGTCACCAGGGCCTGGCTGACTCCAGAACCTGGCCCAAACCCAGCATGGGAGAGCTGTGGGGACCGCCCAGCTCAGCACCCAATCGGCCATGGCTGTATAGGACAGCAGGGACTGGGCCATGGTGCTGGCTGCTGTGAGCCTGGCCCTCCAACGATGCTGGGGAATTGGGGCCGGGGCATAGGCCCCAGGGGCCCAGAGCTCGGAGCCATGAGGCTGCACTAATGTGATGTATTGCACCTACATACACCCTCACGGTGTGAGCTGTGTATCACTCATGTTTGCCCATACAGTGTAACCGTGTATGGTCTGATGCAAAGTACGTCTTGTCTGGTGTTTCTGGAATGCCCATGACACACGGATCATTGCTGTTATGGTAGCGTGTTTCCTGCAATGTCAGGCGCACAGACAGATATGAAACTCTGCCAGGTCATGTCCCCACATCTGTCTCCCATGGCTTGGACAGATCAGACAAACAGAGCTGTGTTTCCACACCCAGCACAGGACTGCACACAGGAACAATGAGCTAACTAAGCAGCTGGTGAGCACTTTGGCTCAGGTGGAAGGGATCACACTCATTGGTGGACATGGTGATCACCTGACCCCCAGGGGGGTGTTGAGGAAACTTGTTAAAAGAAAGAGGCCCCCGTCTTGTGGATCTCCCCTGGAAACCATCTTCTACCTTACGCCAAGAACTTACCCACTGCTTGCAGAATCCAACTAGCCAGCTTGTGGAGTAAGCCCACCTCCGAGACAGAGACTGGAGTATTAATCTTAGATTAGTGTAGGAGTCACCTTTTAGTTAACCCTGATAAACTCCCTTCACTGTGTAATCTTTGGATTTCTATCACTCTGACTTAGAACCACTAAAACTTACTGTTGTCGATAACCTGATTTGTTTGTTTGATCTGAAGCAGGGCATGTGGCCTGGGTGTGTGCAGAGCGCTCACTTGGAGAGACAGGGCTGGTGCACAGCAATTTCTCTGGTAAACTGACAGACCCGTGTAAATGAGCTGGCAGGGTCCAGTGGCTGCACTAAACCCTGCCAGCCGGTAGTTCCCAGGGCTGCATCTGGGACTGGGGGTGTGTCTGGGGGTCTGTCCCATGAGCGGCTAGCCAGCATGTTCTGCTGCTGGGTGAGAGGCTGATAACACGTAGGAGACTGGACATGAGCTGACCCAGGAGCAGGGGTTCACACAGCAGGGTGGGGAAAGTGGGGGCTCAGGAGTGGAAGATTGGGATGACCTTGCTGTACACCTGTCCAGACTGCAGGAGGGAAGGTCACAGCTAGGCCTTGGAGGAGGTGCTGATGCACTATGGGAATGGCCTGGCCTAGCCTGGCCCCTACCTGGGGAATGAAATGGGCTGGGCTGGGCCACCCCCCTATGGAGCTGGAAAACACCTGGCGAGGGTGGTTGTGGGCCATTCCTATCGCACTGCCCTTCCGGTGGTCACTCAGCATGGCTCAACCTGACCTCCTCAGCTCCTTTCCTTCCCTCAGCCAGGACGGCTCACTGCTCTGCCGAGCTACAGCAACATGAGACACCTGCCCTGGGTCTGCTCACAGCTCACCTCCCCACCCTGCATGCTCTGCTGGGCTGCCTGTCCCGTTATCTGGGCTCACGCGAGGGACCCTGCTCTTCCCAACCCCCACTAGCTGCTGGGAGCATCTGGCCCTCCCCATCTGGGGAGGTGCCCAGACTGCACTGTTGGGTCCATTAATAACAGGACAAGGATTTCATCATGGGGCAGACAGGGCAGAGCTAGCGACCCAGTCAACAGCATTGCCCCAGCCTCACTCCCAGACCCTGGGCCAGGATCCCAGTCAACACAGAGAGCCGGCTGTCATTGCACGAGAGGCATGGAGCACAGGGCGGCCAGTCGTGCACGCGGCGCTCGGATTCGGCTAATTAAACAAATATATTAGAGGGCCCCTGGCCGAGATTGGGAGAGAACAGCCCATGAATTAGCAAAGCCTGCCTCGCTAACACACCTCTACACCAGCACCTCCCCCACCCCGCCCTGGGGAGGAGGGTCTACAGGAGGCAGGCAGCAGGGCAGATGCTGAGTCCCCCCGGCCCTGGGCCATCCCTCTCCCCCCAGTACGGCCCCAGCCAGCTGCAGCTGAAAGCCTCCTGGGCTGGATGGAGCCTCTCCAGAGGGAACAATGCTACTGATTGGAGACAAAAGGCCTCCCCAGGGATCTGGTCCTTAGTGAGGAGCCAGGGGAAATGGCAGCCTGGCCTGGAGCCAGCTCCCACGGGGAAGCAGGGGGCCCAGTGGCCCACATCTCCCAAGGACTGCACAGCAGGCAGGCTTGGCCGTGGGGAGCTGGTGGGGGCAGGGTACCCAGCACCCACAGGTCTGGCCAGGCTCCACCCGTACCCTGCTCCACAGACCCAGGGCTCCCCTCACAAACACACCCCTGGCTCCCTCTCAGGTGGAGGCAGCATCCCAGGGCCTGCAGCTCCCAGCAACCCAGCTGGCTGTGCATGTTCAGCCCTGCGGGGCCTTCTCTGGTGCAGTAGGATGAGGCCCACCTGCCGTCAGGCAGCCAGCAGGATGGGACCAGGGCTGTCCCATGGCAGGAGGCGGGGTGGGTCCCACCACAGCGTAGCTCTGTGCGGAATAGCAGCAAGGTCATAACACGCAAGGACAGGGACGGCCTCCCCGTGTGGTGCAGCTATGGCACCGCCTGGCTCAGCAGTGACTTGGCACCGTTGTGTCTCCGTCCGTCCGTCCACTCCAGTCCCAGGTGGGAGCTGGCAGTGCTGGGGCCTGAGAACAGCCCAAGGGCCTAGCGTTGGCAGACGGGGTCTGCCCCATCCTAGCCCCCCCAGGCCTGCTCAGCAGTGAGCAGATCAGGCACCAGTTAGGCCCAAGGCCGTGAGCTGCAGCCTGGGAGGGGATACGCAAGTCTCATGTGAGATAAACACAGCTAGACAAAGGTGGACAGGATGGGAGGGTCAGCCAGGGACACAGGCCTCAGCCCCTTCCCTGCTCACTGATCCAGTCCCTGGGGAGGGCACCAGCACCTCCGCCCAGCCCCCCTCAGCTCCCACATCACACTGCCAGCCCAGGGAATGCAGCCCCCACACTCCTCCCCATTGGGGGGCAGAGACCTGCAGGGCCAGCTCTGGGAGTGAGCACTACTGGATAGCCTGCAGGGATGGGATGAGCTGGAGATGGGAGGTCAGGAGCCCTCACCAGAGGGCTGGAGGGACAGTGGACTGACCTCGCATGACCCCCAACCTTTTGCTCAAGCAAGGAGAACAGAAAGCCCCAGCCACTGTTGGCTTCTAGCCCTGCTCCCTGACCATGACTCCATCCAGTGGGACTGTCCAGGCCCCAGAGAGCCCCAGCCTCTCCCCACCACAGAAGGGGGCTCTTCAGCATTTGAGGAGCCACAGCAGGTGGAAGCTGGGGAAGCACAGGCCAGGCCAGCCACACCTGCTCCATGGGGAGCCCAGCCTGCCCCACTTCCCAGCCAAGCACCCATCATAGCTGCCAGGTGACTCACAAACTCCCAAGCTGCCACCTTGCTGGCAATGCCAGAGTGCCCAGGTGAGTGACATCAGATTGCCCCACTAGTGCCACACAGCACTCCCACGGCAAGGTGTCCTGAATGGTGGCACAGGGCTGGCCAGTCTCCATGTCTCCCACCCAGCTGCCCAAAGCTCTCATGCGGCTGCACAGAGCTGGTCACTTCCAGGTACCAGAACCCAGCAAACCCCAGTAACCCCCTGGACTGGCCCCACCTGGTGTCAACAGTCGGGGTCTGTAAGGAGTGGGGTCGCTCCTGCTATCACAGCTGTAGGAACCCAGGGGGAGCTCGGGCAGCACCCACCCCCCCCATCCATCCCACTGTCCTCGGGAGCCCTGATCCACCCAGCATGGCCCATTGGTGGACCAGGGGCTCTGGCAGAACCGCATGGCTGGCTCACCCAGCCCCAGTCCACACCCTCATCTGCTCTAGTGCCATTCAGCCCCCTTGGCCCATCCTGGGGCCAGACCTCTGGGGCTCAGCCAGTAGCTGCTAATGCAGTGTGGTGCGGAGCAATCACCTTAGGAGCCCAGCGTCAGCCTGAAGGGACCTTGGCTCCGCAGAGGAGAGCTGCCACTTTCACCTGCTGGCTGCCAGCCAGCCAGGCCCCTTCACTGGGGGCATCAGCCAGGCCCCTTCGCCACAGCAGGGAGTCTGCCCCAAGCCCATCACCTTCCCCCCACCTCTGCCCCCTTAGCCCTACCACCAGCCGTATCTCCTCCCTCCCTGCCCTGTGCCCGGGGGGCACTCTGGCTCATCACCTCCCTCCACGGGCAGGCAAGAGCTCAGCCCCACGTGCGCCCCGCCCCCCGTGCCCATCCCCGTGGCCTCCTGCCCGGCCCCAGGACGCGTGCCTGCCCTGATCCCATCGCCTACCGCCCCGCCCGGGCAGGGCCGGGCCGTGCCCATCCCCGTGGCCTCCAGCCCAACCCCGCCGGCCAGGGTCCCCGGCCGTCCGCGCTACTCACGGGGCCCCGCGCGGGCGGCGCAGCCCGGCTCAGTCGCTCCCTGCTGGCCACGGTTGCCCCGGCTGGAGGCTGAGCCCCGCCGGCCCGCGCGCCCCTTATGGGGACCCGGCCGCGGCCAGGCGGCCAATGGGTTCGGGAGCGGGGCCGCCGGCGGCCAATAGGGAGCGTGGAGGCGGGGCCGCTGGCCAATGGGGGCGAGGAGGCGGTGCAGGCAGCGCTGATTTATGCCCGGCATGGCATGGCCCGGCCCGGCTCGGCTCAGCACGGCTGGGGGCGCTGGGGCCCGGGGCTAGCGAGTCTTGCTGTACCATGGGCAGGGCCGGCAGCGGGTCTCACTGTCCCAGCTGCCTGGGCCCCGGTGCCCCAGAGGGTCCCGCTGGTGCTGGACCGGCTCCTGCCCCGGAGACCTTGCAGAGCTGGGTGCGAGGCAGGCCGGCAGGCAGGGGAGCACCCTCGATGCACGGCATGCCCAGGGCTGGGGCAGGGTGGTGTCCCTTCCATGATGGAGCTATGGGAATTGTGGGATGGCAGGGGGGACAGGGATTTTGGCTCTGAGGTTCCTGGTGTAAGATCCCCCTGTGCCAGGGCCGAGGGTGAGGTGGGGTGAAGTTTCACACAGAGAGTCATGGCACTGACCTTTGACCGGCTGCCTCGATGGCCACCTACCTCTGCCCACTGTGCCCACCCCAAGGCCCCAGAGTCGTGGGAGGTTCTTGGCAAGGATTGTGTACCACCTCCCCTGTGTCTGGCCAGAGCCCAGATCAGCTGGCAGTGAGGATAGGCTGCAAGAGGCACCTGACCCTGGGACCGGGTGAGGCTGCGGCCAGAACCCATCTGTCCTTGCTGGAGGACTGGGGGGCAGGCAGTGGGGAGAGGCTGAAGGAAGTGGGGGCTCAGTACAGGCTGGACATGCTCTTTGCCCTGTGTTGGGAATAGTCAAAGAAAGCCCAGAGATTTCGCAGGGGTGAGAGACGTAGCTATGTGCCTAGCTCAGGTGGCTCTTGCATATTCCCTTGTGCACAAGTGTTTGTGTCCACAGTGTGCCTTTAGGGCTCAGGAAGAGGGGCGGTGCTGGCTATATACCTGCTCTGCATCCACCAGGCAGCGCTGTCCCACTGTTTGAGGCCTTGGCACAGTTGGTCCCACATCCAGCTCTCCCCTCCCAGCACCCTAACCTGCTGAGCCATTAGCAGCCACAGCTGGATGTCTCACCCCAGATTTAGCAGCCAGTGCTGTATTGTCAGCAGTCTGTCTAGCCTCCCTTCACCCACCCGCCCCATGGCAAGCCAGCAGGAAGCCAGGCCAAGCATGCTGGGACTGTGAATGGGGCACTGCGCACCAGGCTCATTACAGCACTGGGGCTGCAACAAACCCCTTCCTCGTGTGAGCATCCGAGCATGTCCGCATCCCCCCTGCACACATGCTGTGCTGTCCATCACTGACTCTCCCTGCGCAGTTCCTGGCGGCCGCCCACTCCTCACATCACTTCCCTCCAGCCCTCTTCTGCTGCGCCAGCCACCAGGCTGGGGAACGGAAGGACAGGGCTATATCCACCTGGCCATTACCTGAGCACCATCCAGCCCCAGGCAGGGCTAGTGTGGCCAGGCCCAGACGGGCAGACTCACAGACACCCAGGAAGTCTGTGGGCAGGCAGGAGGAGCAGAGCTCCAGGTCAGTCCCCTAAGCTCAGGGTCGCCCTTCCTCTGCCCCTGCCCTTTGACCTTCTCTTCTGGTGACCCTGTTTCAGAAAGGATGCAGGGTTCAGAGGGGCATAGGGGGGTGGAACAATGGGAGCAACTGGTGCAGGGTGGGAGCTTCTTCCCTCTGCCTCAAACACAGGAATGGGTGAGAAAGGCGCTTCCCAGCACATCAAAGGAGACACCCTTAACCCAAGGGACAGTTAACCTGGGGAACTCACAGCCACAGGAAGCCACACAGGTCATAAGCATAGCAGGAACCAGACCAAGGTGGGCCGATGCTCTGGTGAAGGAGAATGGCCTGCGTTGCATTCGATGGGACAGAACTCCCCCCATCCCAGCGACCGCCTGCCACCCACCCAAATAGCCCTTCCCTGTGGGCTATACCCAGCTTTTAAACAGTCCCTCAAGGAGCCCTGCAGTGGGCCAGCCCCCAGGAGTCCCATCCTTCCTTTAGGGCAGGGCACAGCCTCACGCCTTGGAGACTGAATCTCTGGGCTCCAGCCCCCAGAGCTGCGCTGTGAGCTCTGCCCCAGGCCTCCAGCTGAGCCAGGTATTGGGAGAGGGGTGTGGGTTAACTCCCGGTCCCGTTTCTCAGCAGAGCAGGGTTGACTGGGCTTCTGGGCACAGCGCTGGGAGTCTGTAGGTTAGATCAAAGATGCCGCAATTATGCCCCAGCCACTCTGCCGCGATCCATTTCTGGCCCCTCCCTCTGCCAGGCCCAGGGGAAAGCAGGTCCCCAAAGCTGCTCCCTCCCCACCCCGCACAGCCCTGCTGAGTGTGCCTGCTTGGCTCCCTGCTCCCCATTGCTGAACCTGGGGTTAGGATGGACAGTAGGTCAGCCAGTCTCACCCCGCCACGTGCTGGGTCTAAACCAGCTGAGACAGATAATACCAGACTCCTCAGCAAACCTCCAGCGGATGGCAATTGCTCCCACCTAGCACGCCCAGCCCATTGTCTGCCTGGCTCCTCCTGTCCCCAGGTCGGTTTCAGCCAGGCCTTTAGTGACCCAGCACCAGCCACAGGCAGTTACCATGACCCAACACCTCGAGACTCAGGCGCAGTCACTTGGCACCTGCTGGGCAGCAACGCAAAGTACAGAGGGAAACTGAGGCACACATCGGAGTCATACAAATATTAGCGAAAAATCCCACTTCATCACATCCGCCCTCTCTAGCACACATCCCCTCCCCCTCCTGGCACACTCCCCCTTCGCACATCCCCTCCCCCGCATCCTAGCAGACATCCCCTCCTGAAGGGGCTCTGCCAGGCCTGCACCTTTTCCAGCCTCTCGCTAATGTGGCTGAGAAGGGGCAGGCGGGTGAGGGGCAATGGGGCCAGGGAGGGGGAGGGTGCCTTGGAGGCTGGCCCCTGGAGCAAGAGGAGCAAGAGTTTACGGATGGGGAAGAGCAGTGCAGGCTGAACCCGATCCTGGGTGGGGAGCGGGGACAATGGACAGGAAATTAGACAGGAGCTGGCAGCGAGATAGGACTGCGGCGACATGTCTGCGCAGCTGGGTACAGGGGCATAGGCAGAGCTGCTGAGTGCTACACGCAGCATCCCTCTCCAGGCACAAGCTCCCCCAGCTCCCTGCCCACCCGTTGGTCCCCCCCAGCACCCTTGGCACACCCATTCCCGGGGGAGCTGGGAATCAGGGTCACGGACTGGGCTGAGTGTGCAGAGAGCAGACAGCCCCCAAGCCCCACCCACCCCAGTGCACCCCTAGCTCACCAGGGCCTACCCCTCCCCGGGCACAGGCGAAGTGTGGCCTCACGCGCTGTCCCATTGTGCTGGCGCTTCCTACATGGACAGCAGGGGCTTCTCTGTCCATGCTGGTAGCCAGCACCCCGGGGAGGCCACAGCTAGATTGGCAGCAGAATTCTTTCCGTGCCCCAGATGTGTCCACATCGGGGGTTAGGTTGATGTAACCATGTTACACTGGATCTAGATCTGGTTTTGTGCGTCCATATGAGGCCTTGTGCTGGCTGTTTAAATCCAGTTCAAATTCAGTAGCCTCATCACGGGGGCAGCCTTCACAGACTGGCTCCATGCCAGCTCCGGGCACCACAACAGTGCATATCCCTGCCATGCCCTGTCCTTGTTCTGGTGCCAGACGGGCTCTCTGGTATCGGGGGGATGGCATACGGCAAGCAGCATTTTGGAGCCACCCCCCAGCCTGGAGTGACCACCCGTGCCCCCCACCTCTAGCCACGGCTCTCATCCTGTCCCGCCAGCCTGTTTCACGGAGCAGACCACTGCCTCACCCAAATCAGTCACTGCCCACTCCAGCTGGAAAGTCAGGTGGGGCTCTGGCCCCCAGCATGGAGGCTCCAGAGAGATAATGTATCACTCTTCTCCCTGCAAGGCCTGCACGAAACGCTTCACCTGGACACCACACCTGCCCCCCACATGCACCCCCCTCTGCTGATATGTCCGTCTGCCAGGCCTGGGGCCAACCTCTCTGGCCACTCTACAGGCGACCCTATTCCCACTCAGTGCCGGCTCCATCATCCCCGTCCCCTTGAGCCGCGCCCCAGGGCCCCCTTGACACTTCCTGTCGCCGGATGCCATTAGAAATGTTAATTATTAATTGTCACTAAAAGCCCTTTGCTGCACCGCGGTTCTCCAGCTCGGCTTCATGCTGCCTGTAACCAGATCCTCGCACCTGGCGCTGCTGACAAAGCTCCCGCCACCCACCCTCACGGATCAGCTGAACCGTGCCATGCAGGTGGGGATGGAGGAGACACACGGGGCAGGGCTTGTCCTAGACGACATGCTTACCTGGGCCGCGTGCACTGAGAGGGGCCAGGCTGCAGCCAAACAGAGGCCACGGCCCCTCCAGTTGGCAGGGCCAGGCTGTGCCCTCCAGGCTATCCGCACCGGGCAGAGGGAAGGGAGCAGGGTCTGCTGAGCTGCACTGGCTGATGGTACCTGGACCCACCTCCAGTGCTCAGCCCAGCAGGCCAGGAGGAAGAAGAGGCAGAGCAGGACCCTGTGACTCTGGGCTGCAGGCTCCAGAGGACAGTGAGAGCAGCCCAGACGGCTGCGACGGGGAGCCCAGGGGCCTGTGTCAGACACAATTCTGGGGCAGAGATACAGAGTTCGAGGGCATAGGGACCCAGCAGGAGCCAAGGGGGCACCAGAGGGTCCAGGCTGGGGTGCTGGGTAAGCCCCCCTGCAACTCAGCCAGAGCTAAAGGGCAGCTAGTCCATGGCCTGAGCAAGGAACAAGGTTCCCCTACGGCCAGACCAGGTGCCAGGATCAGCCTGCGTTGACCAGCCAGTGGTCAACTGCTGTTTGGCTCAAAGAACACAGTCCTGGAAGGAGTTTTCCTGAGGCTTTCACAGTCTCTGCTATATGCATCTTTATTCCTCTATAGGCTGTTGACTCCTAACCTGCACATTTGTATTTCCTTAGAGTAGCTGGACTCAATGAGAAGGACCTCACTACCACTTACGGTATAAGGAAGATGTGGTGGCCTTGGGGATGGAGGCCAGGGCCAGGAGAAAAGGGTTGGGTTGAGCTGTCTGGCGGCTTCCCGCTGGGGAGGCTTAGGGAGGTCACAGAGGGAGAATGCTGCTCTTCCTCAGCACCAGCCCTTGGCACCAGGATCCCGTCAGCCAGGAGCCGAGAGCTCCTCCGGGCAGTGGTTCGCGACACACTTGGTGGACACACCGTACAGGACACACCGGCCCACCCGCCCCAGGCCAATTCCATCTATTTTCCCAGCCAAGTGTCCCCTGGCCCTGCGGCCCCACTCCCCTCTCCTCCCCTCCCGCCAGGGGCTGGGCGCAAGAAGGAGCCATTTCTGGCTCCTGGCCTGAGTCCCTGAGCACTGCTGGAAAGAGCTCCCTGCCCCTAGGACAGCACCTCCTCCCCAGGGCTAGGTCATGGGCCAGGACCGCTGGGGCCAGGGGAGCTGGTCTGGAGCCTGGGCATCTCGGCCGTAGAGCCGAGGCCCGGGCCACCCAAGCCAGCCACCCCCATGGCAGCCGCTGCAGCCCCAGGCAGGGCCTTGGTGGCGGGTGCCTGTGGGGAGCCGTGCAACAGGGATGTCTCCCCACAGCGGCAGACCCACCCTGCATCACCCGGACCTGCATGCTGTCTGTCGGGACCCTTACTGGTGACTCTGCCTCACAGCCCCCTCCTGGCACACATGGCTTCTGCTCACTGCCCACGGGACACCCCAGGGATGGGAGTGCCCAGCTCTGCCCCCCGGGGGTCCCCAGCACAGCTCACAGAGCCACGTCCACATACAGCCCTTGGCTGCCTGTCCTCTAAAGCCACGTCAGCTGATGGGGCATCAGACAGGGTGCCATACAGTGCAGCTGTAACCCATATGCCTGAAAAGGCTATCTCTGAGAGACCTGCTGAGGGTGGGTTACTGTTGTTGGGCAGATTAGCGACCCACAACTGGAAACTTCCAGAGGCAGGGTGTGGTAGCAATTTGAGCATCTCCACAGTGTACCCTGCTGGTGTGATGTGATGTCAGTCAGATGACTGGAGAGCAGCAGCCTGAGCAGACAGCAGGCA
>ML685755.1:1043030-1058201 GCA_007922175.1 Pelusios castaneus | reverse complement strand
GCAGGGGTCAGGGGCAGGGTGGCGGGTCAGGGAAGGGGGTGGCGGCAG
Organism: Pelusios castaneus; assembly: GCA_007922175.1. Taxonomy (NCBI): domain Eukaryota; kingdom Metazoa; phylum Chordata; order Testudines; family Pelomedusidae; genus Pelusios; species Pelusios castaneus. The sequence goes on along the minus strand of ML685755.1, from coordinate 1,058,153 downwards.
GGCTGGGTTGCTGAGCACGGGATGGACAAGGAGCTGTGCCCGGAGATGTGCCCAGATGATTCCAGCCCCTGCGCTGCCAGGGATCTGCGCTGCTCGGCCTCCCGCAGGCATAAATCATTTTCTAATTTCTAACATGAATAATTGATTTTGCCGCCGTAGCCGGCGATAAATCTGCTGCGTGCACACGCATAAGCAAACCCTAATAATGAAGGGGCTCAGGATCTGCCGCCATCGATTAGCCACTTTCCTACAATTCACGCTTCTCGCTTCCCGACCAGGGCTCCCGCTGGGCAAGCAGGCGGAGGTGCTGGGCTTTCTCCAGCCTGGGGCTGCCCCGACCCAGCCCTGCTCGGAGTCCCAGGAGGCCCTCTCTGGTCCTGCTACAGGGAGTGGAGCCAGGCTGGGGCTCTGGGCCAGCCCTGGCTCATGGGCATGGGCATAAGGAGGGACTGACTGGACAGGGACCCAGGGGCTGGGCCCTAACCCCCTCTGCTTGTGCCACAGGCTGGGACGGTGGATGCTGGAGCGGAGGTAGCTTTCTCCAGGCGTACAACAGCTCAGCCAGCAGTGCCCTGGTCCCAGATCTCTGGTGGCTGCACTCCCCTGACCCCCATGCTGCACGGCCCTCAGCAGGTCTCACGGGGAACGTGGGCGGAGGTGGCAGCACAGGTGGGGATGAGGGGGTGTGCTCCCTGCACCAGTCCTGAGGGGCTCTCGCTGGCTGGATGGGCCAGTCACCCTCCAGTGCCCATGTGACGGGAGCAGACGGGCTCTGTGTAAGCCCAGGGAGCTGGCAGCAGAGAGGGGTGCCAAAGGAGGGGCTATCACTCCCAGAGGGAGAGCGAGGGGGGGGTCTGGACCCCAGAGGACAGCCTGTCTGCAGCACCAGGGAAAGGCATGGGAGCAGGGGGAGGAGGCCAGCCGGGGCCAGGGAAGGTGGGAAGAGGGCAGGGAGGGGCAGGAGGGTTTGGGGTGCTTGGTCCCTGGCTGCTGGAGGGAGGGCCCTGGGCTGGAGCTTCCCATCAGCTCCTGCGGGCAGTGAGCCGGGACCAGGCGTTCCAGCACTGAGGGCAGGGACGGAGGGTGACAAGGAGGTTGCAGATGTTCGGGTGACCCAGCTGGAGGCTGGCTGCCAAGAGGAAGCTGCAGCTCGTGGGGAACGCAGAAGATGGGCCGAGAAACCACAAGAACAGGGCACTGGGCTGCCGAGCTGATCCGCAGAGCGGCCAGTAGGAGGCGCTGGTGGTGAGAACAGGTCCTGGGAGGGGGGGCAGCACAGGGGATGGGGGGCAACATGGGGGATGGGGGCAGTTCGGGGGGGGGCAGCACAGGCGGGGGGGGCCGCCCCGGGGGTGGGGGGCAGGACAGGGGGTGGGGGGCAGTACCGGACTGAGGGCCACAGCCGGGAGGAGACCCTGAGAACAGCTGGAGGGAAGAGGTGGCAGAAAGTGGCCCCAGCCCCTGGCCCACAGTGCCGAGGAGCAGACCCGGTTCCGTGCCCAGCCCAGCGAGGGGCAGTCCGCCCTTGGCCAAGCGAACCAGACTGAGCAGGGCGAAGGCCCGGACTCCGGGCTGGCCAAGGGAGACGGCGGGAGGCCAGGACGTGGCAAGGAACCTGTCACGGGTCCCCAGGATTGGGGCTACACCAGCTTTTAAACATTCCCTTGGAGGGAATGGGCAATGGGCCAGCACTGAGGGTCCCACCCTTCCTTCGGGGCAGGCCACGTGGCCCCCAGCTTCCTCCCACAAGCTCTGCCCGACAGGTCCATCCAAGCCGGGCCAAGGGAGGCGCGTCTGCTCTGCCGGGCCTGATACACTAGCCTGGGTGTGGGCCCTCTCCAAACTGAGCAGGGAGATTACTTCCGAGGGTGCAGCATCCAAGCTCCCTAGGTCACCCGGAGAAGTACGCCCAGCCTGCGCTGCTCCGGCTGCTTCAGGCTCAGAGCCCTGCTTCTCCCACAGGCTCAGCCTCCAGCATGACACCTTTTCTTTTCACTGGGGAGCAAGGCACAGCACAGGGGGAAACTGAGGCACACAAAGGCGTAAGAAAAATATCCCTATGCTGTCCAAAGAAGGAGGGAAACTGAGGCATGGCCATACTGCCCACTTGTGTCACAGGGGGGTGGCTGAAGGTCCAAAACAACCTGACACGGTGTGTGGGGGGCAGAGGGATAAATGTGTCCAAGTGGGGTGGGAGCTGGCCAAGGCCTGGGCTGGAGGGGGAGCTGGTGTGGAGGCCCAGCGTGGGGAGGGGGTTATTACGAGGAGCTGCCGTATCTCGGTGGCAGGCATCAGCGGCAGCTGTTATTACATCCTCTCGGCAGCAGCCAGACGCGCCTTATCGCTCCATCAGCAAAGCCTTCCTCCGGCTGAAATGAAAGCCGAGAGTGAGGTGCCCCCAGGGCATGAGCCTCGGGGTTATCAATGTGAAGGCGTCCAGCGCCCTGCCCCTGTCCCCAGGCCGTGTGTGTGGACGGGGCCGACCCTGGGCCCCAGAGGCCCCGCAGGAGCCAGCGCTGCAGGGCCTGTCTCTGTCGTGCGGCTGTGTGAGCTGACAGCATGGGAGCGGGAAAGGAGCCCTGAGAGCCCCCCCATCCGCGGCACCCATGGCTGGACTGTAGCCCCTCCGCAGGCCTGGCTGCTCCGGCTGTTACGCACAGTTCGCAGAGCCCGTGACTGCTGGGCTGGCTGGGAGTGCGGCAGGACTGATGGACAGACAGAGCATTGCTGTCCCAAGCACCATACAGCAAACTGCAGCCCTGGCCTCAGTCCCCAGCACTGCCTGCCCCCCCCAGCCCCCATGCCCAGCTAGGTCCCCCCAGGTGCCTCGGAGCCCTGCTCTCTGACAGCCGCACCTGCACATGCAGAAGGGGCTAGGGCGTGTCTCTGGGCGCGAGAACTCTCAGTGAGTGGGACATGCACCCCACACCTGCAGGCTGGGGGTGGCTGGAGAGATTCCTCTTCGGCCAGGATGTGCCTGGTTTATCCCATTGCACAGACAACATGGCAGCTCCTCATAACGCCCTGACCACATAATCCACAGGCAGAGGCGGCTTTTGGGGTAGGTGAAGCAGGCGCACGCGTAGGGCCCCATGCAGGAAGGGGCCCCATCGCCTGCTTTGCCTACCCCAAAAGCCGCATCTGCCTCGGTCAGCAGCAGGAAGAGGAACTGGCTCATGGGGTCAGGGCCACATGGGTGGGAACTGGGACTGGAGGAGGGGGGCGGGGCAGCGAGGGGAGGCTGGGGACAAGGGGAACAGGGCCACAGAGGGTGGCCCCGGTGAGCCTATAGGGGGCCCCACAATGGGCCATCGCCTAGGGCCCCTAATGGCCAAAGGCCGCCTCTGTCCACAGGGATCCAGAACACTCTGATCCCGTCCGCTCAGGAAACCCTCCAATAATGAACCATCCGCCCAGGACCACAAAGCAGTTTGCACTTAGAGTAGATCCTACAAGTCAACCCCAAGAGCTACAGAGAGCAATACAGCCGTCAAGAGCGGCCCCCGAGCATGTAAGAAAGCAGAAAGTGCTCACCCAGTCCGCAGGTGCCGCCCTGAATGAATCCTGCCCTATCCCAGCCACAGCTGGCTACCAGCCAGGCAGAAAGGATTGCTGTGAGTGAGAGCTGAGCAGTGTGACTCAGGGAGCAGGGCCAGCAGCTCCCGGGCTCTGTATGGCCAGACTTGCTGACCCGGATAGGCTTGGTGGTCTGATATTGATCCCAGGCAGGATAATGGAGCAGCTGATACAGGACTCAATTAACAAAGAATTAATGGAAGGTAATATAATGAAAGCTAATCAATATGGGTTTATGTAAAATAGATCCTGTCAAACTGGATATCATTTTTTGATGATATCACAAGTTTGGATGATAAAAGTAATATTGTTGTCATGATAGACATCTGCATTGTGAGACATTTTGATTAAAAATTAGACTGATATAAAATTAACATGGCACAGATCGAATGGACTAAAAACTGGCTAGCTGATACGTCTCAAAATGTAAGTTTACATGGTGAATCATCATTGAGGGGGTCTGTTTCCACTGGGATCCTGCAGGGACTGGTTCTTGGCCCTACCTACACTATTTAAGTTGCTTATCAATGACTTGGAAGAAAACATCAACTCCTCGCGGCTAACGTTTGCAGAAGACACAAAAATTGGGGGAGTGGTAAATAACGAAGAGGACAGTCACTGCAGCAGGCATTTTAATATGGCTAAATGTAAATCTAGATCTGGGAACAAAGAATGCAGGCCAGACGTACAGTGTGGGGGACAGAAACTCTATCCTGGGAAGCAGTGACTCCAGAAAGAATTTGAGGGTTGTGGGGGATAACTGGCTGCGCGTGAATTCCCACAGTGACACTGTGGGGAAAACAGTCAGTGTGATCCTGGGATGCATAAACAGGGGACCCTTGAGTAGGAGCAGAGAGGTTATTTTACCTCTGTAGCTGACACTGGTGAGCCCGCTGTGGGAATCCTGTGTCCTGCTCTGGTGCTCACAATTCAAGAAGGATGTCGATAAACTGGAGAGGTTCCGAGTAAAGCCATGAAAATGATTAAAGGGTTAGAAAACCCGCCTTATAGCGTTAGACTCAAGGAGTTCCATCTATTTTCTTACCATAGAGAAGGTTATGGGGTGACTTCATCACAGTCTAAGTATCTACACGGGGAACACATATTTCATAATGGGCTCTTCAGAGCAGAGAAAGATCTAACAAGACTCAATGGCTGAAAGTGGAAGCCAAATAAATTCAGACTGCAAACAAGGCGTATATTTTTAACAGGGAGGGTAACAATATGCTAAGGGCTGTGGTGGATTCTCTATCATTCTCTATCAGTTTTAAAATCAGGAGTGGGTGTTCTTCTAAGATCTGCTCTAGCAATTACTTTGGGGAACTTCTCTGTCCTGTGATGTACAGGAGGTCAGACAAGATGAGAGTGGCAGAGTAAAAGAGGCAGCCAGAGGCAAAAAGGCATCCTTTGAAAACTGGAAGTCAAATCCCAGTGAGGAAAACAGAAAGGAACATAAACCCTGGCAAGTCAAGTGTAAAAGTATAATTAGGCAGGCCAAGAAAGAATATGAAAAGCAATATGAAAAGACAAAAGTAACAGCAAAAATATTTTAAGTCCATCGGAAGCAGGAAGGCTGCCAGACAGTGGGGCCACTGGACAATCACAGTGATAAAGGAGCACTCCAGGCAGACAAGGCCATTGCAGAGAAGCTAAATGAATTCTTTGCGTTGCTCTTCACTGCAGAGGATGTGGGAGAATTTCCCACATCTGAATCATTTTTTTAAGTGACAAATCTGAGGAACTGACCCAGACTGAGGTGTCAATAGAGGAGGTTTTGGAAGAAAATGATAAATTAACCAGTAATAAGTCATCAGGACCAGGTGGCATTCAGCCAAGAGTTCTGAAAGAACTGAGATATGAAACTGCAGAAGTACTAACTGTGCTATGTAGCCTATTGCTGAAGTTAGCCTCTGGACCAGATGGCTGGAGGACAGCTACTGTGACACCAATTTTTAAGAAAGGATTTAGTGGCGATCCTGGCAATTACAGGCCAGTATGTCTAACTTCTGTATGAGACAAATTAGTTAAACTACAGTAAAGCACAGATTTATCAGACCCACTGATTAATACCTTTTGTTGGGGAAGAGTAACATCGTTTTTGAAAAGAAAAATCATTTCTCACCAATCTACTAAAATTTTTTGAGGGAGTGAACAAGCAGGTGGCTGAAGGTGATCCAGTGGCTATAGTGAACTTGGATTTTCAGAACGCAATCATGGGATCAGAGGGAAGGTCCTCTCCTGGATAAGTGACTGGTTACAAGACAGGAAACAAAGGGTAGGAATAAACACTCAGTTTTTACAGTGGAGAGAGATAAATACTGGATCTGAGCAGTTCAACATATTCATAAATGATCTGGAAAAAGGGGAAAATAGTGAAGTGGCAAAGTTTGCAGACAATATTAAATTATGGAAGACAGTTAAGTCCAAACTGAACTGTGAAGAGTTACAAAGGGATCTCACAAAACTGGGTGACTGGGCAATAAAATAGCAGATGAAATTCAGTGTTGATAAATGCAAAGTAATGTACATTGGGAAACATAATCCCAACTCTATATACAAAATGATGGATCTAAATTAGCTGTTACCACTCAAGCAAGAGACCTTGGAGTCATTGTGGATAGTTCTCTAAAAACATCTGCTCAATGTGCAGTGGCAGTCAGAACAGCTAACAGCATGTTAGGAGTCATTAGGAAAGGGCTAGATAATAAGACAGAAAATATCATAGTGCCATTATATTATTCCACGGTACACCCACACCTTGAATACGGGGTTCGGTTTTGGTTGCCCCATCTCAGAGACGATATACAAGAACTGAAAAACACAGAGGAGGGCAACAAAAATCATTAGAGCTATAGAACAGCTTCTGTACGAGGAGAGATTAAAAAGACGGGGACTGTTCAGTTTATAGAGATCTCTAAAATCACGAATCGTGTGGAGAAAGTGAATAAGAACCTGCCATTTACCCCTTTGCATAACACAAGTGAGGTCCTTCTGCCAGGTGGAGTCAGCAGCCACAAGGGCTGGGTTTAATATCTCGGGGTTTCTTTTGACAACACAGAATGGAACTGACTCTAGCTCCCAGCCAGGAATCTGGGAAAGTTGCACGCCAGCCCAGGGTACCTACAAAGGCAGTACTTTCCCTCTCGCAGGCGCTGACTCTGTGAATGGAAAAGAAACATTTTAACAGAAGGGGAAAGGGCCCCATGGGACGCTGGAGAACGCCATATACATGATTTGAAAACGTGACCATGAGCAAAACCCGTCCCAGCGTATTCTGGGCAGCATCTTTTGCCTCAGGTTCTAAGTCCAACAACCAAAATGTCTTCTAACATGTCCCTCTGTCCGCTGCCCCCCAACTCACAGTTGTCCTGGGTCAGCAACGACCCAAAGTTCAGAGGTGCATTCCCGTGCATTCAGCTCCCAGCCCGCACGAACCTCAGCTCTGCCGCTGTGCTGTTCCCTCTGCGTCCCTGCCTGCTACCCTCGGCATCTGGCTACCGACTCCGCCATCGCTCACTTTGCTGGTGGTCCTCTACCGTAACCCCCTCCACCATTCACTCCACCGCTGGCTACTTGGTCAGCATTCACCCACCACTGCCCCTTCACTGCTGCCTCTGGGACCTCCACTTACCAGCTGTTGGCGGGGTGGCTCATGGTACACCGGGCTGGCAGGCTTTTCACCAGAGCCACGGTCCCACCACAGGTCTGTAATTTAGACCAGGTTATCAGGGACTTCAGCTCTAGTGCTCCACAAGAAAGGAGTTCTCAGCTCTGTCCTTGCACAGCAGAGAGAGGCAGGGAGGCAGAGTGAAATGATGTCCAGATCCCCTGGGCAGGGCCCACACCAGCCATCCTCCCACATTTCCACTGGGCTTTGGCACCTCTACCCCCTGCTTAGTGAGCGCAGTCAGTTCAAGGTGAACGCCTCAATCACGGCATGCCAAGGGCTGCTCCCCGTGATCCACACAATGGGAGCAACACTATTACCTCGGCACCCAATAGCAGAGAGTCTTGTAATCTGGCACCCACCAAAAGTGACCATCTGGGCAAAGCAGCTCCGCCATACCGTGCATCTAGCAGGGGGGCGTGTCTATACCATGCGGGTTCCTGAGGTTTTTCCCCCAGCTCACCAGTAGACGTGAAGGGAGGGCTCATTCAGACCCTGCTCACACAAGAACCAGGAGTCACCCCCGTGATATTAGTAGGCAATAGGTTTAAAAGAAACAAAGGGACTCACTTCTTTACACAATGCACAGTCAACCTTGGAACTCATCGCCAGGGGATGTTGTGAAGGCCAGGATTAAAAAAGGAACTAGCTAAGTTCATCGAGGATAAGTCCATTAACTAGGATGTTGAGGGACATGTCCCCAAGCTCCAGGTGTCCCTACCCTCTAATGGTTAGAGGCTGAGACGGGACGACAGGGGATGGATCATTGAGAATTGCCCTGTTCTGTTCATTCCCTCTGAAGCACCTGGTCCTGACCATTGTCAGGTGCCAGCTTACTGGACCTTTGGTCTGACGGTCCAACTGGCCATTCTTAAGTTCTTTTGATACAATTGTCCCTTCTGGCCTTGGAGTCTACGAATCTTTACAGGAGGCAGCCACGGACCCATCAGCAAAACTCGTGGCTGAAGGGTTCAATTCCCTTTGCTTGTGCTGGGAATTTCTCACCCTTGCTGAGCAGCAGAGGAGGCAGGTCTGGCATGCAGCCCAGCTGGCTTGTCCGTAACCTTTTCAGAGCTCCCTGGCGCTGGCTGAGTGGTTGACCGATGTCTGGGATGGATGCAGGACACAATGTGCTTCCCTGATATATGCTCCTTGAAATCTGCATTTGAAGCTGGGTGCACAGGGAGCCAAGCTGAGTGGTGGTGTGGCGCCAGCCACACAGGGTGGGGGATGGTGTGATGGGAGCCAGGCCAGGGATGGAGTGCTGGGAGGATGGGGGGCTGATGAGTGGTTGTGGGCTGAATGGTGGGCATGGGGTGGATGGGGAGGCTGGGCTGGGGGCCGGCTGCAGGAGGACAGAGTCAGGCTGGGAAGCAATACTCACATCTTTCATTGCCTCCAAGCCAAGTCAATTGAAGCCCAATTAACTTCCTCCCACAGGGGAGCCAACGCTTCCCCGTCCCTGGGCTGCATTCCAGAGCTCACTGCTTCTCCCCGCAGCCCAAGGAGGCCTGAGCCAGATGATCCAGCTCCAGGGGGTCTCCCCTGTTTTGGAGGATAGTTGGGGGGCAGAGCTGGCTTAACACCTTATGCCCCACTGCTGGCATGGGGCATGGCTGGCTCTCGCTGCACTCCCGGAGTACCCCTTGGAGCCATGGCAGCTGGCACAGTGTCTCTAGCACAGGGACTGGCACGGCGCAGATCGACCTGATGTCCCTGCTTAGCTCCGCCAGCCAACCCGTGGCCAGGGCGGGGGCTGACCTTTTCTTCCCTGATGGATGGAAAGGATGAGTGCCCGCTGCCCCAGCCCTGGAACGGGGGAGTTCACACCAAGCAGCTGGTAATGCCTGGTAGCGGGCAGCCTGAACCTGCTGGGGCACCCCAGGAAGGAGTGTGGCTCGGGGGACAGAGGAGTGACACTGGGGCTGCTGTGCAGTTGGGTCCGTCCCTGGAGCCCCAGCAAGGCAGGCTGTGCGACCCAGCACGTGTCCCCTCAAAGGGCGTTCCTGCTCTCCATGACCCAGGGTGGCCTCTTCAAAGGGAGCTCGGACAGCTGTGGGACTCCTTGCTAGCTGGACTGAGCTGGAGTGAGTCTGGCCACTGCCCCGTGTTGCAGGCTCCCCTGGCCTTTACTCCAAGGGTAGCCAGGGAGCATGGCCATGTGGGAAGCCGAGAGATATGGCTGAATCAGGGGCTTCGCTCCCCAGGAGGCTCAGCTGGGCCCAGCCTCTCCACCCATCCTGGGGCATGAGCAGATTTTATTATAGGCTGTGGGAGGCATAGACTCCCCCAAAATTTTTTCCATAGCTCCCCAAAAATCTCTCTTTGCCTCCCCTTCCTGCTGGGAAAGCAATTTAGGCTTGGCCCGCAAAAGCATTTTTCCTTGAGCTCGCTGCCTACAGCTTGCTGCAGACTCAGAGGCCTTGTACACACGACAAAGTTATTGCGCGATAACGCGGACAGCGTCCATACAAATCCATGTTGTTACACGGTAACAGCCGTCTTGTAAACCGCCATAACGAGGGTGCAAGCAGCTACTGCGGAACAGCTGTTCCGCGATAGTTCGTGTGTGTACGGTTGTTGCACAATATGAAGCCTCCGGAAATGTCCCAGAATTCTAATTCCATCCCTTCTGCACTTCCTCCTGCGCTGGGTGGCTGTGACGTGACTGTACCCGCCCTCCCATGATTCCCGGGAATTTTTGAACTGTTCGCTTTTCCTGTTTGCTCAGCGTGGAGTGCAGCTGTGTTCTCCAAGAGCAATGGCGGCTCAACGCAGCAAACGTGCTCCAGTGTGGACCACAGCCGAGGTGCTTGATCTCATGGGCATCTGGGGAGAGTCTGTTGTGCAGGCATAGTTACGTGGCAGCAGGCGAAATTTCGATATTTTTGGCCAGATTTCTTGGGCCATGGCAGAGAAGGGGTACGAGAGAGACACTCTTCAGTGTAGGTCGAAGGTGAAGGAGTTGCGGATAACGTACCATGGAGCCAGAGAGGCAAACCAGTGCTCCGCCTCAGCGCCGGTTACATGCTGATTTTACAAGGAGCTGGAAGCAATCCTGAGCGGGGATCCCACAACCACCCCAAAAGCTCCTGTGGACACGTCGGCACCCCCCCATGTAAAGGATACCGGAGCAGACGGTGACGAGCAATTCGTTGACGAGGAAGTGGAGGTGGAGGATGACCTGGAGGCTGAAAGTGGTGCAGCTGACCTAGGGAGCCAGGAGCTGTTCTCCACGCCACCCAACACGTGCTGCCCAGATTCCTTCTCCATGCTGTCTTCGGATGCAGCAGAGGGGAACTCTGGTAAGTTTTATCGGAACTGGCTTCTGTGCTTGCTGGATAAGCTTTGAGGGCAAATGAAGAGCGGGTGGGAAATAGGCATTTTGAGTTTCATCCTTTCTTTTTTTTTTTTGATGGGGGGGTCTACCCCGCATTACACAAGCAGTGCATCAATGCATGCTGTAATTCTCAAGAAATCTTCTCTGTTGAGCTCACTGAAGGTCTCCTGGATGTACTTCCACAGCCTCCTAGTTAAATTCGATGGGAGAGCAACTGTGTTCCCTCCCCCATAGAGGGATACTCTCCCTCGCCAGTTGCAAAGCACAGCAGCGGGAACCATGGCTTCACACAAGCCTGCTGCGTACGGTCCTGGCTTATATCCAGTGACATGGAGGATATGCATTCTGGCTTGCAGGGGCACGCTAAGCAGCAAGATATTGGCTTCCATGGCCGTGCTGTGTGTGAACTAATCGCCCAAAGCACTGGAAATAGTTCATGGAGCTGTGTGTCTTGTCTCGGCAATCTGAACCTCCCTTTGCAAAAGCCCTTTCAGTCCCCGCAATAACCTGTCCCGTGGGCACAGCAGAATGTGGTGGCAGAGCATATTACCGGCTTTTTAACCAAAGTGAGAACAATAGCACTACTTATGATGTTTCATTTTTCCTTAGAAACGACCTTCGCCGGTCAGTGGTCTGCGCCAGCTGACCGGCTGAGACAGATAAGGAGGAGGCCTCGCAGGAGCAAGGAGGATATTTTCCAAGAGCTGATGCAGTCCAATGAGGCAGCAGCAATGGAGACTCGACTACGGAGGCAGGAGTGTAAGGAAAACAATTTGAGGAGGCAGAAGCAGAAGGGTGCCCTCATAAGCATCCTGCAGCAGCAGACCCAACTGCTGAAGACCATGGTTGGTCTGCAGACCCAGCTGCTCCAGGCTCACCCCCCCCACCCACACCCACAGCAACACTTTCTGTCCCCACCGCCTCATTCTCCCTCAAAGCAGTTCTTTGAAGCCCAGAGACCCTCCTGGTACAATGTTACATCACTCCTGCACCAAGCTATGGCATTGAGCCACGCACCTACACGCATCTATAGCCCCTGGTGCAGGCACTGCTTACTGTAATTATTTAATGTTTTCTAATAATAAAATTGAATCACTTGAACTTTGCACAGTGTCTTTATTGATACACAATAAAATTAGTTGTTGCATGTTTAGTATTCACTCATTCGAGCATAGTACAGTACACGCCCCCCGCCCCCCCCTTTTAATCAGCACCCACTAGTGCGCAGGGTCACTACTGCCCAGTGATACAATGCATCCTATAAGTCCCCATGACTAAAATGCTCCCTAAGTGCCTCCCTTATGCGGACGGCTCTCAGCTGTGCCCCCCTGATACTCCTAGTGGCTGGCTGCTGGAAGGCAAACTCCAGCCGCTCAGCCTCCACGTCCCATGAAGGGGGAAATTTCTCTCCCCTATTTTCACAGAGGTTATGCAGGACACAGCATGCCGCAATGATGGCTGGAATGTTGTCCTCATTCAAGTCTAGCCTCCCGTACAAACAGTGCCAGTGGCCTTTTAAGCACCCAAAGGCGCACTCTACGGTCTTTCGGCACCGGCTTAACCTGTAATTGAAGCGCTCCTTGCTTGGATCCAAGGCTTCATGAGCCAAGGGATCAGTGGGTAGGCTGGGTCTCCTATGTTGACTATGGGCATCTCCACATCCCCAACAGTAATTTTATCATCAGGGAAGAAGGTCCCTGCCTGCAACTTCCAGTACAGGCCCGTGTTCCGGAAAATGCGAGCATCATGCACCTTACCCGACCACCCCGCATTTATGTCTGTGAAACGCCCCCTGTGATCCACAAGTGCCTGAAGCACCGTGGCGAAGTAGTGTGCCATCTATTGCCCCTCCACAGTTCGGGAATCCCATGGCTGCAAATCCATTGACGATCTCCTACACATTGTCCAACGTCACTGTCCTCCAGAGCAGAACACGATTAATGGCTCTGCACACTTGTGAAAGTGCTAACCCGACAGTTGACCTGCTGACTCCAAACTGATTCGCGACCGAGCGGTAGCAGTCTGGAGTCGCCATTTTCCACAGTGTGATTGCAACACGCTTCTCCACGGAGAGGGCGGCTCTCATTTTGGTGTCCTTGTGTCACAGGGCAGGGGCTAGCTCCTCACACAGTTCCATGAATGTGGCTTTCCGCATTCGAAAGTTCTGTAGCCACTGGTCATCATCCCACACCTGCAAAACACTGCAGTCCCACCACTCGGTGCTTGTCTCTTGTGACCAGAACCGGCGGTGCACCGTGTGCAGATGCTCTGTGAAGGAGCTCAGCAATGTGGTGCTGTTGTTCTGCATGGCAGTCACCAGCCCAGGGTCATCCGAATCCTGGTCTGATTCAGAGCTGAACACAGAGTGTGCCACCAGCCGAGATGTATTTATTATGCTGAAGGCGACAGTCGAGATCAGAGCTGGATCCATGTTGCTGCAAAAAGGAGTTCCTGGAAGCAACGTGGTACTGTTGAAAATGGGCGCGAGTCGCTAGTAGCAACTCTCGTGACGCAAGGGGAACAGAATGCACCATGGGAAACCAAGACTTTACCCATGGTGCTCAGCGCTACTCTCCTTCTACCCAGGGCTCTTAGCGCTGAATCGGGATGGGTGGAACTGTGGGATAGTTCCCACAATTCAATTCAGTTTCCTGAGAAATTGCGAACTATGGGGGAGGGGGGCTCTGTTCCGTCACAAGCAGCCAGTGTGGACGCGTGACTTTTAAAGCGCAGTGGGCTTGTTGTGCAATGATTCCTGCAGTGTGTATGTGGCCAGAGGCAATAGCAAGAGGCAGCCTCTGTGGCACCGATAGACACAGAAGAGTAGCAGCCCATTGATCTAAATTAGGCGATAATTGTCCGTACCAGCTCAGACCAGCCCAGCTTTGGAAGTTTCAGGTTACCAGTTGAGTTTACATCGGCTCTTAAATACTGTGGAGCATTTTTTGTTTGTTTTGTTTTGTTTAAACCATATTTAGGGTTACACTTTTTTAGGACCTGCTTTTTCACTTCTGGGGAGTTGCTGGTCCTTTAATATAATACTTCCTCCCCTTATCCAGCAGTTGTATCTGTGTGTAATGTCTGTGGTGTACATCCATCTACTTCTAGTAAGTCATTTTCTTTTTTAGCTCCTTTTGCTTTTTGATATTTTTGAGGGGGCCAGAGTCTCAAGCTTTACGAATTTTATTGAAGTTTGGTGTTTACTTTTTACAATTCTGACAGCTACACACTAGATTTGAGCCATCTTTAATTTTACCTCTCTTTTTTTTACTACTTTTTTTTTTGACAAATTTTATTTTTTGCCATGCGATGTATACAAAACTGGACATGATCCACACTGCATTAAAAGAGACAGTCAGATCTGTGTTTACTGCGCATTGAAAGTGACCTCACTGAAAGCATTAACCCCCATCAGATCATTGAGGCCTATGCTGCAAAATCTGGTGTGGTGCCTGGGTCAGCCATAGAGCTGCCTTCTCCATGCGCTGGGGACTGGTTTGACATCAGCACTAGGAGCTGTGAAGCAGGAGGTTGGCCAGACTCGGGGGCCGTCATCGCCTTCTTATTTGTAGCCTGGCTACTAGCCGACCCCAGAGAGATCATTCCTGGGCGCGAGCAGCCGTGCCGTACTGTGCTGCATCCCAATCAGCACAAGCGGGAGCGCGCAGCACTTGGTGAGGGGAGCGTATGGGATGCTCAATTGGAGCAACAGCAGCAAATCCAGCCCCAGCACTTAGCGTGGCGGGGTCCTCCAGCTTTCATTCACCGGCATGGCTCAGGACAGCCATCTGGCTGGCGCTGGGTGGGAGGGCAGGCCCTGGAGTCTATTGAACCCTCTCCACTTGGAGACTGGCAGGAGCGAGATGGGAGCAACTGGGATGGGAGCTTCAGGCAGTGAGGTGTGAGCGGCTCACTCCCCAATTATGCCCCTGTGCAGGGGGCCCGCAGCACACAGCCCAGGGTCTTGGAGATGCTCTTGAAGTGGGCGGGGCAGGTGTGCCGATCCCTGTGCCGTGTGCTCGCGTGTGCCATGGGCCTGGGTGTGGCAGGGTGTCGATCCCTGTGCCGTGTGCTCGCGTGTGCCATGGGGCTGGGTGTGGCAGGGTGTCGATCCCTGCACCGTGTGCTCGTGTGCTACGGGGCTGGGCGTGGCAGCGGTGTCGATCTCTGTGCCGTGTGCCATGGGGCTGGGCGTGGCAGCGGTGTCGATCTCTGTGCCATGTGCCATGGGGCTGGGCGTGGCAGGAGTGCTGATCCCTGCGCCGTGTGCTCTCGTGTGCGATGGGGCTGGGCGTGGCAGGGGTGTTGGTCTCTGTGCCGTGTGCCATGGGGCTGGGTGTGGCAGGATGCCGATCCCTGCGCCGTGTGCTCTCGTGTGCTACGGGGCTGGGCGTGGCAGGGGTGTTGATCTCTGTGCCGTGTGCCATGGGGCTGGGCGTGGCAGGGGTGCCGATCCCTGCGCCGTGTGCTCTCGTGTGCTATGGGGCTGGGCATGGCAGGGTGCCGATCCCTGCGCCGTGTGCTCTCGTGTGCTATGGGG
>ML685755.1:1013837-1043020 GCA_007922175.1 Pelusios castaneus | reverse complement strand
TGGCAGGGTGCCGATCCCTGCGCCGTGTGCTCTCGTGTGCTATGGGGCTGGGCGTGGCAGGAGTGCCGATCCCTGCGCCGTGTGCTCTCGTGTGCCATGGGGCTGGGCGTGGCAGGAGTGCCGATCCCTGCGCCGTCCCCGCCTGACGGGGCTGTCCTGTGCCCTGATCTCTGGGGATGCTGCTTGGAGATGGCTGGTGACCGTGGCACCGACGGGCGTGGCCCTTGCAGTGCAGCGCGATGGGTTGGGGGTGTGAGGACCCGGTCGGCTGCCAAGCCCTGGCCCCAGATGGGCTCTGGGTGGGTCTGGGCCCCCCAGGCTGGCAGCGGCTGGGGAGCGGCCATCGGGGGCCAGCTGGGGGCCGGGGGCGGGGCCAGCCCACCAGCAGCCTGGGGGCGGGGCCGAGGGCAGGGGCGGGGCCAGTCACCAGGAGCTTGGGGCCGGGGCGGGGCCGGCACTACATTTCCCATCGCCACCCGGGGCGGCGGGGCCAGGCGGGCGGAACCGGAAGTGCGAGGAGGACGCTGCAGCGGCGGCCCGGCCAGCAGCCCCGCCACCCGGTAACCGCCGCCCCTCCCCCAAGCCCCTCTGCAGCCAGCTCCCCTCCCCCCGCGTGGGCGGAGACTTGTCCCCGTTGCCATGGAGCCAGCTCCGCCCACTGCCCGGGGGGGTGCGTTGCTCGACGGGCCCGTCGGGGTCTGTGACTGGCGGGTTCCGGGACAGGAGATCCCGGGGGTCAGAGCCCTCGGCTCCCCCCTCCCCAGCCCGCTCCCGCCAGCCTCCGTCTGCCCCACTCTGGCCGAGGGGGGGGGCGGTGCAGGCCGCCCGGGGGGGGGGGGGGGGGGGGGGCGGTGCAGGCAGCCCATCGTGTGTGGGGTAAGGGGGCATGAGGCATGGGGTGGAACAAGCAGCACTTGGTGGGGTGTTTGCACAGGAGGTGGGGTGGGTGTGGGGGGCCGTGGGGCAGGGCTGGGCAGTGCAGGCAGCCCCAGTGGGTGGCTGGGAACTGAGGCCCACGGGGTGAAGGCAGGCAGCCCTGCTTCAGGAGACTAGCTCAGAGCCGAGGTGTGAGGAGCAGGCGTGATCCAAAGCCTGTCCCTTGGCAGAGCTCCGGAGTGGCGGTAACGCTCTGCCCTTCTGGAGCCCCTTTCATCTACACAGCTGGAAGGTTGTAATGATGTTTTATTAAGACTCCCCCGTCCCCATGTGCTGGGGATCTCTTCCACCCAGAGTTGCACCCTAGATGAGGGGCCCGGGGCAGTGGATGGCGACACCCTCACCGCTCCAGGGAGGCAGAAGGGCATTACCCCGGCTGGGTGGTGGCCGAGACAGTAGGGTGACAGTCCTGCCCCTGGAGTGGTGCCGTGGGCTCTCTACTGACCTGGCCACGAGCGGACACAGCCACTGCTTGACATCCTTTGTGGAGAAGGAGACTTGCCAGCTGCAATTGTGGCGGGGCGTGGACTGAGGCCTTGTCTACAATTGCTGCCGTTTTCTGTGGCTGTTGAAAGGAGATATGCAAACTGTGTAAAATAAGTTTTGTATCTCCCTTTGACTCTAGCGCTCGCTTACCTCCCTGTCTCCACACACCATCCCTTCAGCTCAGGCTACTGCTCTTCCGGGGCTGGAGTTACAAAATCGAACTCCAGATCGATTGAGCAGGTCTCGACTGACCACTCAGTCGAACCTGGAAAATCAAACTGCTGGTGGGGTCTTGAGTCCTAGACTTGGCTTGTGTCCTACCCCAGAAAGAGCAGTGTCACTCCGCAGCCCCTCAGAGCTAGTCCCCTACCTGGCAGCTGCTGAGATGTAGCCAGGACTGAGGGAGGTGGTGGCTGAGTTTTCAGTTGCCAGGTTATACAGATTTTACTCTCACCTCAGAGCACCCAAACATGCCTAGGACCTCCCAGCTCACATGGTGCCTGGGTTGCTGCGGCAAAGCGCTTACAGCAGGGGAAACAGTGAAGGGTGACAGAAGAGCTCCCAGCAAAGGCCAGTGGCATTGGAAGCTAAGCTCCATGGGCTGCAGTGGGGCACAAGCGGGCTGGCTGCATAGTGGTGGCTCTCTAGGTAGGTCTTGGTTAATTCCCCCCATTCAGATGTGTGCCTCAGTATCCCTGGGACCGTGTTGTTGCTTTCCGACTCCCGACTCCCCCCTCTCTTTGTTGTGCCCAGCATCCCGTTTTCAGTGTTTGCCAGCTCTTTAGGGTCAGGACCAGCTCCATTCCCCCTGCACTGGCCCAGGATAAGGGTGATCTGGGTCTTCTGCACACAGCAGACAGGAGTGGAAGGGCAGACAGCTGTGCTGTGGTGAGGTGAGCGAGTGCTTTGATCTGCAGGCTCTAGGAGCCTGGTGCGGGCGGAAAGGGCTGTGTGGAAGCGTTTGTGTGGGGAGGAGGTATGGAGCTGCTGTCAGAGTGCCTGGGATTTGGGGGTAGACCCGAGAAACAAACAGGTCTGAGGTGCAGGCAGAGGCTGCGTGGTGGAGGGATTCACAGATTGCAAAGCCAGAGGGCCATTGTGGTCATCTGCTCTGACCTGTCTGACGCTGGCCAGAGAACTGCCCTGAATTCACTCAGAACTTTTCTAAAAGCAGCCGCCTTGGTTTAAAATGGCCAGTGACCCTTGGTAAGTTATTCTGGTGGTTCATTACCCTCTGGTACCTCTTAGTTCCACTCTGATTTTGTCTAGCTTCAGCTTCCAGCCATTGGCTCTCATTAGACCCTTGTCTGCTGGGGAACGGCCCTCTGCTCTATTATCAAACTGGGGGAGGGGGCTGGGGCATGGTGTGCCGCTGAGGAGGAGTTCAGTTGGCGTGGAGAGAGGGGATATTGTTTTCATGAGCTTCCTCATGCAGCCTCTCCTTAGGCCTCCTCCCTCCAGCCCCTTTCATCAGCTCTTGTTCTGTCTGACCCTGTCAGTCAGAACATGTTGGTACTGAAGGGCCTGGAGGGATCACCCTATTCAAGGTGCTGAGCAGAGATTCAGCCTCAAATAACAGACAGGCTGTCAGCAGGACCGGCTTGCTCCATTTGCTGTCACCCTGTGTATCTCTGCGCTGTCCCTCCTGTCCACATTTCTCCTTCCCAGGGAATGTTGCTTGGGTTGTTTGCCCCAGCTGTATTAACTATCTTTTTCCAGGTGGAATCTCATTTTGTTTCTTGCCAGTATTTGTAACCTCTCTAGGTTCCTTTGAATTATTTATCTGCTCTTTCTGGTGCTTGCAACACCTCTCTATTCAGGATCATCTGCAAATTTAATTATAATTCATTATTCAAGTCAAATTTTGCAAGTCTGTGTCAAAAGATACTCTGACGTTCAGTTTAATTGTCTGCTGTCCTTGTCCGAACGCTTTGTCCAGTAATTCTTTGAATAACTTGACAGACAAAGTTATGTTCTGTAGCTGCCATTGCTGGTCACTGGGCATGAGGCTGTCACTTTCTGGATGTTTGCATATTGTCTCATCAGTATTTGTTCCCCCCTTGCCCTGGGGATGGAGGTTGGCTTTGCCATACAATAGGGGCAGGGCTATTCTATCTCACAGAAAATCAGCCCCTCTTTTACATTTCTCTCTCCTCTTTAGTGCACCATGATTCTTTTAACAATCTTGTCTCTGGTTCAGTAGCTCGGTTAGCTTATTCCGTGATACCCTACAGCGTGTGGCGTCCTGCCCAGCCAATTTTATGTTGAGATCTTCTGTTTTCTATTTTCTTTTACCAACAGCCGTTTTCACAAGTCCTTACTGTGTGATTAGAGACATTTACATAATCTCAGCCTTTTTTGAGTCATCGGTAATTTTATCTCCCTCTTGTATATTAATAGACCTCCTTTCTCTCTAGCGTTGATTGTGTCCCCGATATATTTGTAAAATCCCTCCATGTTCCCCTTCACCCTTCACGTCATTAACTCATTCCGCTTTGTGCTGCCTTTTCTTCTCCCTGCAGCTTTGAGGGGACAGTATCGACTTACATTTTCAGACAGGAGTGTGATTTGTATCCCTTCTATTGTTGCAGGTATCTCTTGAGAGCAGCAGTGGGGAAAGGCTTGATTGAAATCTGTTTTCCAGTGAGATTTCTGCCTGCCTTTGACAGTGTGCCCGGTTTCACTGTCTTCCCTGTACAGTCACTGCTTTCCCTGCTGTTTGAGTCTCTCTCCCGCAGCACCAGGGGAGTGAGACATTTGAAACCTGCAGCCGTTGGCGGGACTAGGCTGGGGAGCTACTCTCCAGGCTCCTTTGAAGCTGGAGTAGCTTTTGGCTTTGCTCTGTGTGCTTGGCTTCAGTTCCCCCATTTCTCCACTGCCAGCCCAGGTTCTCTATTGCCCCAGCTCTGCCCTAGGCACATTTGTGGCCCCATCACCCGAGTGAGCTAGTCCCTTCTGGAGGGGAGCCCTGGCTCTCGCTGGAGAGCGTGGTGTTCGTGCTGGCCTTGGAGGCCTGGGCTAGCTCAGAGAGTGGAGGAGCTGCCCGTTGGTCCTGCCCCTCCTGTGGCTCTGCCTGCTGGCCTTGGAGCCCGAATCCCTTGAGGAGCCCGTGACAGGGCTGGTCCTAAGTGGCCAGAGGAGCTAGCAAATGGGAGTTTTGCGAGGCTGTATAGAGGGGGAACGTGAGAGCCAGACACATCTAACAAACAGACCCTAATCATAGGCCAGTAAACCCCCCCCCCCCCCCCCCAACCCAACCCAAGCAAACCACTGAAGCCTCTGCAAGAGTAAAAATAATGCAAAGAACGCAGGCAGCTGTCTGCTTATGGCACCGAATGTACCTGTGGGCAGGTGGCATTTGTGCATTCGGTGCAAGCAGTTCCTAGCCTTCAGAGACTGACTACGGGTTCCGGTGTCCAGAGTGGCTGAACTGGAGAAGCGAAGGGAGACAGAGCAGGGCATAGAGGAGATTTTCTGGGACGCAGTCGAGGGGCCCCACCCCTCATCTGACAGCCTCTGTGCTGTTCTGGAGGATGAAAATCTCCGGGAAAGAGAACACAAACGAGTGGAGGGACATACTCGCATAGCTGGGACTCTCCTCCCGGGGATGTCATGGCACCCACTCACACTGAGGATTCCTCGGCGGGCGGACACCTCAGGTATTGGGAAGAGACAGGCAATAGTAATGGGGCATTGGGTTATTCCAGATGTAGATACTTGGGTTTGTGATGACTGCAGAACTGATTGGTGAATTGTCTCCTGCAGTGGTTCCCAACCGGTTTGGCTCAAGGGCCACAAATATAATTTTTACAACTCTGAATGGCCACCAGTCTAATGAATTACCATTCAATTAATTAAATTCTAATTAATTAATTAAAATTAGTTTTTTATAAAATAGACTGATGGTCCTTCAGGTTTGTAAAAAATTGTATTTTTGGCCCTTGAGCCAAAAAGGTTTTTTAAAAATCTTGATGCTGTGAATTGGACACAAGCCCAGCCCTGGGTGGATGTGATCCCCTCCGCTCCGCACATCCAGGTATGTGGGGGAAGTGCTGGGCTTCACTCAGCCCAAATCGTCCCCAATGCAGCGCTCCCCGCAGGCTGGCTCTGGTCCGGGTCCCACCTTCTAAGACATGAGCCAGGAGTGGGCAGCTGCGGCCCGGCTCCCAACCAGGGGGCGCAGGCCACTTTTGGCCCACGGGCCGGGGGTTGAGAACACCTCGTCTTCTGGATGCGAAGGTTGCAGACCTCTACATTGTCTAAGCAGACTTGTACGCAGTACCGGTGGTCATGGTGCACGTGTCTACCACTGACGTAGGGAAAAACAGTTGAGAGATCCTGGAAGGCACATCGAGGCTGCTAAGTAAGAGGTTGAAGTCCAGGACCTCCATGGTAGCATTCTCTGAAATGCTTCCAGTTCCATGCACAGGGCCAGTTCGACAGGCAGCGCTGCGGGGATGTGTGAGGGTTTTGGGAGGCGGGCTTTGGGGAAAGGAGGAACTATGCAGGATGAATGGGCTCTGCCTGAACCAAAGCAGAAGCAGACTGCTGGCCTGTACACTTCAAAAGGTTGTTGGGGAGTTTTGATGCTGGGGGGCAGCTGATAGGTGCAGAGGAGCTCATGGTCGGACAGAGACGTCCCTTTGGGGAGGATCTCTGAATGGGGATTCTCTATTCTATAGCCTATGTTAAGGCCCCCTCCATTCTCGGTTCACTGACAAGCAGAAGTCCAGAGTCC
Source organism: Pelusios castaneus (assembly GCA_007922175.1). Classification (NCBI taxonomy): domain Eukaryota; kingdom Metazoa; phylum Chordata; order Testudines; family Pelomedusidae; genus Pelusios; species Pelusios castaneus. The sequence continues at coordinate 1,036,860 of ML685755.1, read as the reverse complement.
AGCAACAGGCAATACAACAGGTTTATTGGGGTTATCAAGCAAGCATCAATTCCAGTTCCTTACCAGTAATTTTTCCCACACCCAGCTTCCGGCTGGACCTCAGTTTTTTAGTGTATCTTAACCAATCATTTAATTTTTTAACCCTGTCCTAATGTAATGTAACATCATTCTCTGACCAATCATACCGCACCACCTTAATTGATTACAATTAGTTATGTGCCAGACAGAAATGATCAGAACAGTGCGTACCATAAAGACTGAACAATGTGTGTGCAGATTCTCCAACCAGAACTGTGGGCAAGTGTTTAAAACCAGAAAGAATGCTATCAAACCGTTTTCTTGGACTGTTCTAGTTCCCTCCACCTCTCCTCATAAGTCATGTGCTCCAGTTCCCCAATAATCATTTTTGTTGCCCTCCGCTGGACTTGCTCCAGTTTGTCCACATCCTGCTTGTAGTAGAGGGCCCAAAGCTGGACACAGTACTCCAAATGTGGTATCACCGGTGCCAAACAGAGGGGAATAATCACTTCCCTTGATCTGCTGGCAACACTCCTCCTAATGCAGCCCAATGTGCCGTTAACCTTCTTGGCAATAAGGGTGGACTCATCCAGCTACTTGTCCAGTATAACCCTCGGGTCCTTTTCTGTAGAACTGCTGCCTGGCCAGTCGGTCCCAGTCTGGAGCAGTGCCTGGGATTCTTTGTCCTGCGTGAAGGACTCTGGGCTCGTCTTTGTTGAATCTCAACAGATTTCTTTTAGCCCAATGCTCCTATTTGTCTAGGTCACTGTATCCTATGCCTTCTCTCCTGCATATCTACCGCTCTGCCCAGCTTAGTCTCATCTGCAAACCATTAGCATCACTATGGCACCCCACCCTTCCAAGTCTGGAGAGCTCTGGGGGAAAGGCAACTACCCGTACCCAGTTCACAGTCAAGGGCTCATGGTCACACCCAGTCCGTAGGGCTGTGTGTGAAACTAACCTGGTTAATAGAAGCACCCACACCCTTTCCAAAATGTGTAGGGCTTTGGATGTATACTACTGTGGGTTTGCACGATCTTTTACCAATGAGAGTCTAACACATAACCTTCACCTCTGTTTACCAACAACTACCAAACATAAGCATACAATCGTACGCTCACCAATCCTGATCAGGCAAAAGGACTTTCCCTGGTGGCCAGGCAAGTTCAGTCTCATCTGGATTCTGCTTCGTGGTGTTGTTCTGTAGAGGAGTCTGGCAGCTCTGATCTTTGGCGATGTCTTGGAGGTGGATCCTTCTTCCTTCAGGTCTTTCCTCCTTCTTCTCCTCTCTGTTAGCTGGTCTCCCTCTTGGACCCCAGAGTCCTGCTTAGCTATGCGTTATTCAGTCATATTACAAAATAATTCTTTGACCAAATCTAACACATTGCAAAATAATTCTTCAGCCAATCATACCGGACCACCTTAATTGATCACATTTAGTTATGCCACAGCCAAACAATCAAAGAACAGACAGAAATCATTCAGATAAACAATTACTGAGCGACATCTCTGCTCGGTGAGGTTGGCAAGACGCTTGCAAGGGTCTTGCTGAAGCGACTCCCAAGTCCTTGCTAAGAGAGTTTATCCTGAGAACCAGTGAGGGTTCAGAGCTGGATACTCCAGGACTGACGTGGCCTTCACAATGCGCTTGCTACAAGAAAAAAGCCACGAACAGGCACTCTCTGTAGGGTGTGCTGGCCTACAAGATGCCTTCGATGCAGTTAGCAGGAATGTGGAAAATTGGCTGCTCTCCCTGTTTCGGGAGTTCCGTGAGGGAATGACAGCAACTGTCCAATATGAAAATGAAACCATATCTGAGCTGAGCATTGATACTGGCATGAAGCAAGGTTGCATCTTGGTGCTTATCAGCTTTGGCATCTTCTCTCGTCTTATGTACGGTTTTAGAAATGATCAGTCTGGTGTACCAATTGGGTCGAGGGTGGGAGGCAGTTTAACATCAGGCAATTTCAGAGCAAAAGGCTTGTCACCCAGCTCACTGTTCAGGGTCTGCTCTTTGCAGATGCTGCTGCATCTGTCTTTAATTCACCTGATGAACTGCAGATCGTGAAGAATATGTTTTCTGATGCATGTGTCAAGTTCGGCATGGTACTCAGTATTAAGAAAACAGATGTCATGTCAGAGGCACTAACACCCTACCTAAAGTCTATGTCAGTGATGACGCTCTGGGCAGTGTGGATCACTTCTGCCATCTTGGTTCAACTTTCCCAGCTCACTGAGTCTTGATACAGAACTTGATGCAAGAATCAGCAAACCCTCTGTCACCTTTGGCAAACTTACCTCACCTGCTAACCTGAATACAAAGGTGTCCTTTTATCAAGCTGATGTCCTCAGCACCCTCCTTTACTGCTGTGAAAGCTGGCTAACATGCTCCAAGATTGAACAGCTTCCACCTTCGCTCTCTTGGCAAAATCCTTGGAGTCACTTGGGGCCCCTGGATCACTAACAGCGAGATCCTGGAGAGAACCGGCCTGCAGACCACGCTGGATGCTCGCAGGCTTCGCCGGCTGGGATAAAGGGAGCATGTGCCTCGAGATCACCTGCCGATGGTTGTGTTCTATGGCCAATTCAAGAACTACCCATGATGCAGAAGAAGGTCAAAGCACAAGACGGCAATGAGGTCAAGCAGGGTCTGAAGAAATTCAGTGCCCTGCCCACAACAGCTCAGGCTGGAGAAGCGGGGCTAAGGCTGGGTCAGTCATTGTGGAGAGTCATCGGGGAGCCAGGAAGCAGAGGGTGCTCCAGCCTCCATCTAGCGAGTGGACCTGTAGCCACTGTGGGAAAGTCTGCCACTCGCACATTTGGCTCTTCTTCCACATGACTGCCAAGCACCATTGACTGACACTCATGTTTCCTTTCATCTTTCTGGATGTTGGATGGTCCCACCAGCCGCTCAGACTAAATGTGTAACCCACATCTAAAGAAAAAAAGATCAAAACACTTCCACCATGGCCAGCCAACAGAGAGAAAGTGGCGGTTAGGTGCTGGTATTATGTACCAGGGAAATTGGCTTAAACTGTAGCAAAGGACAGATCTATCAGACACATAGATGAGCACAGTATGTTGGGGAAGAGTCACATGGTTTTGTAAGGAAATCACGCCTCATCAATCTATTAGAATTCTTGAGGGGGGTCAACAAATGTGGGGAAGGATAGCCCCGTGGATGCACGGTACTTGGACTTTCAGGGCGCCTTTGATAAGGGTCCTCACCAAAGTCTCTTATGCAAAGTAAGCGGTCGTGGGGGAAGAGGAAAGGTCTCGCCTGGATCAGCGACTGGTTAAAAGAGAGGAAACAAAGGGTAGGACTAAATCAGGGGTCAGCAACCTCCGGCACGTGTGCCAGCCTATGTTCTCTCTAAACTGGGGAGGGGGCCTGCAGGGAAAAGAAGCTGCGGTGTGTGGGGTTCCTGTCCCCTGCTGTTCCCCCCTCTTCCCTGCTGGGGAGCGCGGCAGCAGGGGGCAGGAGCCCTACACATCAGGGCGGGGCCAGCAGGGGGAAGGAGTCCTTGGCCCCACCCCAGCACCTTTTGGGCCCACCTGTGGAACCTGCTGAGAGTGCAATGGGCAGGGCTGGCACGGGGGCCGGCAAAGGTTGCCGACCCCTGGAATAAACAGTCCTCCGATGATCTGTACTGGGGCCAGGGCTGTTCAACATATTAATAAATGATCTGGAAAAAGGGGAAAACTGAGGTATCAAACTTGCAGATCATACAAAATTACTCAAGATAGTTGAGTCCAAAGCAGGGTGCAAAGAGTTACAGAGGGAGCTTACAAAATTGGGTGACTGGGCAAAAAAATGGCAGATAAAATTCAGTGTTGGGAAACACAAGGTGATGCACGTTGGAAAACGAAATCCCAACTATACCTATAAAATGGTGGATCTAAATTAGCTGTTAGCACTCGAGAAAAAAGCCTTGGAGTCATTGTGGATAGTTCTGTGACAACATTGGCTCAATGTGGAGCAGCCGTCAAACGAGCTAACAGTGTTAGGAAAGGGCTAGACAATAAGACCGAGAATTTCCTAATGCCACTGTGTGAATCCATGGTACACCACCACTTATCCCATGCTCTCGCCGCTGTTTGCCAGAAGCAGGGAACAGGCTCGAAGGGTTGGATCACTCAGGGTTACTTGTTGTGGTCGTTCCTGGTAAACACCTGGCACTGCCCACTGTTGGCAGCCAGGAGATGGAGCTAGATGGGCCATTGGTCTGACCCGGGATGACGTTCTTACGAATACTGCATGTAATTCTGTCGTCCCATCTGTGTTAGTCAGAAAAGGCAAGACAGATAATTAAGGGCATGGAGCAGGTTCCATATGAGGAGAGATTAGAAAGACTGGGACTGTTCAGCTTGAGATGTCGAAGGGGGTTAAGATAATCATCAATGGTTTGGAGAAAGTGAATGAGGAATTGTATTTACCACTTCACATAACAGACAAACCAGAGGTCACCCAACAAAATTAGTAGGCAGCAGGTTTGCATCCGGATGTACTTCATGCAACAGCCAGCCAGCTTGTGTTCCTGGGTGCCAGGGATGTTGTGAAGGCCAGAAGTATACCTGGGTTCAAAAAAGTACTACCTAGGTCCCTGTAGGACAGGTCCAGCACTGACTAATAGCCACGATGGCCAAGGACGCAGCCCCATGCTCTGGGGGACCTAGAAGTGGGGACCGGATGATGGATCACTCGCTAATCGTCCTGTTCCCTTCACTCCCTGTGAAGCACCTGGCATTGGCTGCTCTCCAGAGTGAGGATGCTGAATCAGAGCCGGCACAGCTGTTTGTATGTATTGGGTGGCACTGTGCCCCCAGTGTCTGCTGGGTCTGTTTGCCTGTGTTTAGCTGACCAGGGCACGGGGATTTGTGTGTCTGGCGTGGGGGCAGCAGGTGCTGTGCTTGGAGCTCAGCGGTGCTCAGGGCGTGTCTGCCTTCCATACACAGTGTCCGCTCGGGCCCGGCATTTGCAGGCCACCTTCCCCGTGCCTGTGAAACATGCATTTTCCAGACCAGATGGTCCATAAAAATATTCAGTCCGCTGTCCTCACCCCCGGTGGCCAGTTAGCAGACTGTCCGCTGGTGCCAGCACAGCTAGAGATCCCCTGGCTTTAGGAAGCAGATGGGGTGTGCGTGTGTGCTGTGTCTGGCAGTGCAGTCCTCTCCCACGGGCTGCGGCCGTGTGCCCAGATGGGGCTGTAGCATCTGATGAACTAACTCAAAAGGAATCCGGCTCGTGGGCTCTCCCGGGGAATGGAGGGAGGGCTCAGGCGACTGACTCGTCTGCAGGGCTCGGGGCTCCTTGTGGTCTGGTCTGGTCTGGTCTGGCGCTGGAGGCAGCAGGAGACTGCTCCGTGGGGCTGAGTGCTCCTGGCATGTGCCAGGACGCAGGATGAGCTCTGGAGCCCAGAGGGGTTTGTGTTCTGGGCGCGTCCGTCCCCTTTGTGCTGGCACTGTTTCTGGAGAAGGGCACTGTCTGCAGCGGGCTCTCCAGGATGACATTGTGTGCGTGGAAGTGCTGCTCCGGCAAATTGCGCTGTCCCACAGCCACGCTTCCGACTCTCTGGGTGTGCCCGGGAGTGGCAGTGGGGACAGGAAAGGCTGGGCGGGCGTGTGCCAGTCATTGCGGAGGCAGCAGAAGCCTCTAGCCAGGGATGGGTGTGTCCTGAGGCCAGGCTCAGCTGGCTCCCTGCTCCAGCCGAAGGTGTTGCTGTTTCAATTTTGTTGTCAAGGCTTTAAGGTTAATTCTTCTATTGATGGAACTATGGATTGAGTGGAACTAGAAACCTCGAAGGCTAAAAATACAGCTGCCTGCCAGGAAGCGAGGCAGCCTGCTGGGGGAGTGCTGGCTGGCTCCTGAACTTTTTCCAGGAACTGGCACGCTGAAGGTGGCTGCAGGAGCCTGGGATCCATGCCCCGTGTAGCTCCCTCTGGGCTGTCTGCCGATCCCAGCCCCCTTCAGCAGGAAAGAGCAGGTGTTCCTACTGTGCGAGCCCACGATAGCTCGGCTTGGGGTGGGCAAGCTTCGCCTCTCTCCGCTGGTGGGAGACGGGCTATCAGGTGAGAAGAGCCCCCCAAAAGCCCAGTGCTAACGGGCCGTGTTTCAGGGTGTCGCTGGCTCACTCTTGTAGCAGGGTTAGGGTTTTACAGTCTGTTAAAGCCTCGGACGCCCCATAGCTTAGTCAGGCTCTGGTGTCCCGCTGTTGTTCCCTTTCCCCTTGGCTCTCAGTCTGGGAGACGGTGGGCTGCTCGGGGGGCTGGAGCAGTGGGCTTGCTGGCGTCCTCTCCCCGTTTCTTTAAGGGGCGCCAGAGGTGAGGCGGCTAGGAGCAGGAGCAGCTCTTTCGGTGCCGACTCCTCCCTCCGCTGTTGCTGCCGGAGGGGCCGAGGCCCAGTCAGCGGAAACCGAGCACACTCTTCCGGGCGCTGCTTTTAGCTGCCTTCGTGGTGCAGGCTCCCGGGAGCGGTGGACAGCAGCATGCCGAGTCTGCAGGGCCGGCCGTTGGCCAGACTAGCTGGTGCTGATGGAGAGATGTCTCGGTTCCCTCTCTGGAGTGGTGGCCCCAGGCGAAGCTCGCCTTGCTCCTTCCAGTCCGTATGGCCCCGTAGAGACTCCCAGCTGGGCAGCGTCCCGTCAGCCAGTTAAACGCACTTGGATTGGTTTAACTCTAAAGCTGGAAGCTGTCAGCTTGTTGTCTTGGCAACTCTGGACCCTCCCCGGAGCCCTTCGCAGGGTCCTTTCACTCGACACCCTCCGGCCCAGGCCTGCCCTCTCGCTGCTGACTTTAGGTACCAGGCCATGACCCTGGGGAATTTAAAAATGCAAGATTCGGCCTTGGCTGTCACCGGCCAGCCTCCTTCCTCGGCCGTACTCCTGCATTGAGCGGGCCAGAACGACATTGTGACCATCTAGTGCAGGGTCTGCAACCTGCAGCTCTTTGGCTGTCCCCTTGCGGCTCTGGGCATCAGGCCCCCCCCGCCTGCAGGCAGTCCACTCCTGGCTCTGGGCTCTCCCACACCACTGGGGACCCTTCAGGGGTCCCACTCCCGGTTCTGCCCCCACTCCCTCGCCAGGTGCCCTGATCCAACTCCCAGCTCCCCCCACAAGGAGGAGAGCCCCATTGCAGCTCTTGAAACACTTGGTGGTTGAAGGAGTTTTAAAAATGGCTTTTTGTCTTCTGGGTTCCTACCCCCGATCTAGTCTGACTTCCTGCAGTAAATTCGCAGGGGCTGTTCGTCAGGGCAGGGACATACAGCAGCCTCAGTCCCTGTTGCTCTGAGCCCCTGCTTCATGTCTGGCTGCGCGGTGCTACCTTCCTGTGCCCGCCCACCGCATGGTGACTGCTCAGCTGGCATTGCGCGGTGGGCGCCGGCAGGGTGCAGGCGGTGAGTTGGGGCCGGCCCTGCCTAGTGCAGTGTGAAGGAGACCGGAGCTGAGGGCCATTGCTCTGCCCCCAGAGCGTGAAATCGGAGGGTGGTGAGGCGCGGCGGGGCTGGGCGGTGGAGTGTGTAATGGGCTGGGGGTGAGCTGCGTTCCCTGTGAAATAAACCCTCGCACGCTGCTGCTGCCTCTCTGCACAGGCTGTGGCTGGGCCGGTCCCCCAGGTTGGGCCCTTTCTGTGGGTGCTCTGCCCTCGGGCCTCTGGCCCAGCCCAGATGGGCGGCCATGCGCTTGGCAAGCTCTTATTCAGGTTAGAGCCAAGGCTGCCCCCAGATGCCAGTGTGTGGCCCACGCTTGCTGGGCTGGCGATGACCGTGCTGGGAATCTGCTGTGGTGTGGGCGTTACCTGTCCGTGTGCCCGTAGCTGGATGCGAGGGCATTTGCTCCGGTGCTGGAGACGTGTGCGGCTGTGCCCAAATGGAGAGGTGGGGCTGTAGGGGAAAGCGCCCGCTAATTGCTCACCATCTGGCTGGGCGGGTGAGGCTAGGGAATGGGAAGCAGCTATTCTGAGAAGGGTGTAAATGCTGAATACGGAGCACTGCTGTGTGTGTGGGGGAATGTCACGCCTGTCCCCATCCTAGCAGCTCCCTTCTGTGTTAGGAAAGTGGCTGTTGGCAGCCGTGAGTCTAGAGAAGTGCAGCCTGGTCCAGCGGTGCCCTGGGGCTGGAATGCTGAGTGGTGAGTGCTGAATGGAGGCGCCGTGCAGTGGAGGGCCTGGCTGGGGGAAGGTTGTTCCCTGGGATGCTGGCGCTGGAGGAGAGAGCTGCGCTGTGTGGGATGGCAGGGCCCGATGGCACTCGGCAGCTCCTGCCAGGAGGAGGCTGGCTCCCTTTCTGTGTGCTGGAGGGGGGGCTCTAGCTGCCCTTGGCAAACACCCCTGCTGCAGAGAGGTGCTGAGGCTGGGGAGTGGCTTTTGCTGTCCTGGGGTGAGCCCTTCTGGCCAGCCTGCCCTGGGCACTCCTCGCCAAGGCTGTGTGGCAGGAGCGTGGTGTGTAGTTGGTGGCTGGGGGGGCAGCCTTTTCCCAGGGCTGTCTGAACAGCATGGTGATGTCTAAGGGTTCTCGCCCAGAAATGGCCGGGCCGGGCCGGGCGTCTCCCCAGCAGTGGCTGTAAATGTCCTGGTGAAAGCTGACCCTGGTTTGAGTGAGATGGGAGACGTTGGGCGTCCTCTGCCTCGTCTGGGGCTCTTTGCACTTGTTCCTTGTGGAGTGTGTGGGGCAGCAGCAGGGCAGCTGGCTGGGCTGACCCACTGAGGAGCTGGGGGGTGAGGAGCGGAGGGGCTAGGGAGGCTCGTTGTGTGCTGGAGCCCTGCCCCCTGGGCGTGGTACAACTCCTGCGCTATGGGGCAGGCTCTGCTCTCCCCAAAGCTGGCAGAGCTTGGAGGGCAGCTGCTGTTTCAGCTGGAGCATTGCGGGCACTTGTTGGATCCCTGCAGACTGGGCAGTGACGGCTGGTGCGGAACCGTATCCCTGTCCCCTTTGGACGGCAGTAATGAGGTGACCGCAGGCTGTTGCTTGATCGATACGCTCAGGTCTCTGATGCTTCAATGGACACCCAGCAGCTCATGGCTGCTCTGCATGGGGCAGGCGGACAGTCCCTGAAAAACATGGGCAGGGCGAGCGCACACAACCCTGGGAACTTGCCAATATCCATGCGAAACCCGGCGCTACCTGCTCCCTGCGCTGCGCTCCAGGAAGGCCGTGCTGCTCCTTGGAAGGAGAATGTGTGGTGCTGAAAAATGCCCACTCCAGCCCGTGGGCGGCCCAGGGGATGCGCTCTCCTCACACAGTCGGTAAAGATAAAGGGCCCTTTCTGCCTGTGTAGCAGGGAATGAAAAAGGGACGTGCTGCATCTGTATGTCTGGAGAGACAGACGGGCTGGGCTGGGGATACGCGGGCATCTGGCCTCTCCTGCAGGTCCTGTCCTGCATGGGGCTGCCTGGCATGGGCTATGGAGTCATCCCCTTCCCGTAGCTAGCTCCTGTCTGGCCCCCTCGGCAATGCCTCATGGTTCTGCCTGCCACAAGTGTCCTCGCACTCAGGGGAAGCCGCAGAGGTGGCGCGCCCTTTCCTTCCCCAGCTCAGAAGGAGGCACCAGCAGAGGGACTGGCTGGTGTAGGGTGATCCGATTGCCTTCAGGGCTGTCCAGCTGGCCCCCTTTGTCAGCAAGGAAATCGGGTCACTGGCCGTTTGGGGCGAGGGATCCTCGAGGCATGGCACGAGGGGAGCTGTCTGCCAGTGGCGATGCCGTGGGTGCAAGGAGCGAGGCCAGGCCCTGGTTCGAGAAGGGGGCTGCCAGGGTTCCCATCCCAAGCAGCTGCATGTGCTTCTGTGTCTCCCTCTCATGCAGTTTGGAGAGACCCTTCCATCACACGGGCTCCTGAGGAGCAGCCCTCAAATGCTGCTTGCTTCAGGCAGCTGTCCGTCCGTCCATCCATCCGTCTGCAGGATCGAATGAGATTTAGCTGAGCAGACAGCCCTGAGCCGAGACTCTTTCTAACCCACAATGGCAGCCGTGGCTGAGGTCCGACCACAAAGTGCAGCTGGGGTTTGGCCTGTTACGGCTTGGGCCAATGCCTTCCCATCATCGCCAGCCCAAGGCGTGCACAGCCTGGGCCCTCCTCTCTGCCCCGGGGTCTGGTCTGCTGCATGGAAAGGGGGTGTGGAGCCACCCTGCACTGGAGGCTGTGGGAAGCAGCCGGGGGGGACACACTGGCCCCTCTTCAGCCAGGCATGCAGCCACCCCTGCTCCTGCTCCGGAGGGATCCGTTTTCAGCTCGGAGGGGGTGGGGAAGGAGCCTAATGTACCGGAGGTGCCTCGGAAATGAGAGCCTTGGATGAATTCCTGGCCCTATTGATCCGCCGGCAGTTTATGCATCCTGACATTCATAATCTCGGTAGGCTCTGATGTTCCAGATTAATGGGCCCAGGAGCTGTCCATCCGTCACTTCACATTAATTACTGGAGAGGTGTTTTTCCAGTGATTTACCTGACAGCGGCCTGTGATGAATACCCCTAAACAGAGTGGGCAGCCATTCATCACAGGGCCACACCCTCCCCCACGCTCCCTTCCCCCAAACCGCAGGCCAGACCCCTGAGCCATCCGTCTCCATAACACTGCCTGATGCATATTTATGGGCCTGGGGCTCGCAGATAGCAGCGCCTCTTTGTACCGAAGTGCATGAAGAAAGCCTCTCCGCGGAGAGCTGCCGGCAGTGAAGGGTCCTGGGGCTGTTTCCCCATTGCGCCATGCGTGGTCCCTGCTCTGCCATGGCTCTGTACCCGCCCTGGTGCCAGCCTGGGGGCTCGCTGGTCCGTACAGCCCAGCCCTCTGAGCCAGCCTGTGGGGTGCCTGGCTCGGGTGGGGCAGAGACAGCATGTGCTGGGTCCCGCACATGGCAGGAGGGCAGCGAAGGAGCTGTCGGGGGGTGGTTCTGGGTGCTTGTGTTCAGGAGGGAATTGATTCTTGTGCTGATGAATGTAGCTTCATTACAGCCCAGCTAATTACTCACTGACCTCTCTAATGGATGACTGTCGGCTGGGAGTGTCAGGACTGTGCGTGTGTGTGGAGGGCACTGGAGGCTCCCGAGAGCCCTCGAGTTTCTCTCTGCCCCAGCCTGTCTTAGGGAGGGCTCCACGCCCTGGCAGGAAAGGATCCTGAGAGGATCGCATTGCAGCAGTGCGCTGCTGTAGACCAGCCCCAGCCTCCCTTGTGGGGTGAATAGAGGGGAGAAGAAGGGTCCTGGGGCTCTCCGTCTGTCGTGCGGGGGCCGCTGAGCTGTGGCCCTCTGCGGTTCTACTGCTTGTCTTCCAGGAGCTTCTGGCTTCTGCCTGATGGGTCCAGCCGCTCGCTGCACTCGCCGCCTGCAGGTGTGACCAAGCTTGTGTCTTTCAGCGTCCTGACGAGCCTGTTACCTGTCTGATCTTGGCCCCACCGTACCTGGTGGCAGAGTCCCGCTATGTTGTAAGAAGAGCGTTGCTTTGTAGCAACTAGACGATCCTTTGTGTTCACTTGTGCTCTGAATCTTGGTGTCTGACCTCCCTGCTCCACCCGTCTGCATCTCTGGGTCTTGGGCCTCTTATTCCTCTCCTTTCTGAATGAAGTAGCCTCAGGTTTTCCTGTCTCCCACACTTGGGACTCTTCTCAGGCCTCCAGTGACTTACACAGGGTGGACATCCATTAGAGTCCCTGTGTTCTCTTGCCCATAACTTGCTAAAAATCCTTCTGGGGCAGAAGCGTCCCCAGTCTATGAGCAAAGATGTGGTGGGGAGAGGAAGGTCAGTTTGAACAAACCTGGTCTCTGAAGGGGGAGAAGAAAATATCCTTTCCTGCTATAAAATACATGAGGTGCCTTGGCACATGGTACCGCTTAATTCCCCAGCAGCTGTTCTGTGCCAAGCACTATCAGGCCAGGACAGGAGACAGCTGGCAGCTAACCCAGGCAGGAGGCTAGTCCTCAAGGAGGAGCTGGTGTCGGGCCAGGCCAGTAAGCACAAACCCTGAGTCGTAAACAGGCACACGTTTCAAACTTCCCTCTGGCGCTGGGCTCTGCAGGCCACGTTCGTAGCAGAGCTAGTGTCTATGCAGGGGCTGCCAGACAGATATCGGTCCTCGGGGCCGAAAAGCCAGCAGCCTCGGACTCAGCAGGGCTGGCCCAAGGCAGTGGACTCTCCTGCTAATTGGGAGTTTGGGGGTTCCTGTTCGCTCCTTAGTGCAGCCAGCAGGAGCCCCTGGGCCCTGGGGCCTGTCAGCAGCCCTAGGTGTGCCCCTGTGTTGGGGGGCGGAGGCTGGCCGTGCAGAGCCTTGGTCACTGAGGAGGAACTCCTGGGCCCCAGGCAGGGACGGGCAGCAGAGCCGGCAGGCAGGACATGGAACGCTTGCTGTGGCTATGCTGGGATGGGCCGGCCTGGCCCCCCCATTGTGTCAGTGTGGGGGTGCAGCTGTGTTTCTGGCCCCTCCCGAGCCTGTGCTCCAGGCGGGGAGCAGCACACCTCGCCGCGGGACAGCCTGGCAGAGCCGCTTGGTGCCGCAGTGACTCTCTGAGCACAGACTGGAGCCGCACCCGGGGCGCTGAGCTGGGCTGGGAAGGGCTTGCAGGATGTTAGCCCCAGCCCAGTGCGCTGTTGCTTGGCGTAGTGTTCGCTGTGAGCCGTAGCGCTGCCCGTGGGTTACGGGGTGGGGGCCGTGGCAGAGCCAGCCTCGCTTGGGGACCATGACCCTTCGGCTCCTGCGGGAGCGAGTGAGTCACCCGAACGCTGCCGGGAGTGTTTGTGACCGTGCGCGATGCGCGGCGTGTGTTGTACGGACGCAGGCCTGGCGCCGTGCTGAGCCGTCCCGGGGCTGCTGGAGTGAGGAGCTCTGCTCCCAGAACCAGAGGGGCCCCCAGTCAGGATTGCAGCCTCTCGGTGGTAGGCGCTGGGTGTACATGTGTACACCCTCACACTGTCTCAACCAGAGGTGCTCACAACTGGAGGGGAGCAGTGGTCTGTGGTCTAGGGACCCCCCCGCCCGACTTCTCTGCTGTAGGCTCCAGGACCACTTGCGTCATTGGAGTGGAAGGAGAAGCAGGGGTAGACGCAGCATGGGAGGAAGGCACCTTGTACGGCGAGTGCAGGCTAGAGGAGAGGCCTCTTTTCCCTGATGGTGCCTGTGCCGCCCGCTCCTGAATGCAGGCTGTGCCTGGCTCCCCTGGTCACACGCTCAGCATGGCCTAGCTCTGGGGCTCCCCCTCTGAATGCTGTGGTAGGCCTGCCTGGGAGGGAAGGGGTAGTTTGCCGCAGGTCCCCCGCCTGGGGGGGTCTCCGTGAGCGGTGGTTGTGGTGCCAGTCGCTCACATTCACCTGGCCTCCCCTGCCTGCATCCTGGGGAAGAGCAGCTGAGCCCAGGAGCTATTGCTGCAGTGTGAGCGTGGGGCAGGCTGGCTCCCCAGCCCCTCCGCTGGCCCCTTTTGTGGCCAGTGTAATTTTTGGAAGGGAGGGGCCTTAGCTCAGCCTGTGCTCCAGTCCCCGGTCGCTGGCCTGGGAATGAATGTGTTCTCTCCCTTGCAGGTGAAGCTGGCACCATGCAGCAGGAGGGCGAGAAGAGTCGGGCCCGGCCCAGGAAGCCTGATATGGCCCTCTATGTGCCCAAAGCACGCCGGGAGCTGGCTGCACTGGCGAGCAGGAGGGAGGAGGAAAACCATGGCACGCTGCAGAAGGAGAGCCCAGGTCCCAGCAGGGGAGCCAGAGGGGGGAGAACAAGGAAACGTGTGCCCCTTGGGGATGGCAAACAGGGCCGCTCTCCAGTGGAGCCCCAGAGAGCCTCTGCTGAGAGCCAGGCTCAGCGCTGCACGCATGACCAGCCATGTGGGGCGCTGGAAACAAAATCCCACCTTCTGTCGCCCAGCCCCCCAGAACCCTGCCAGGGCAGTGAGGAGGGGCCCAGGGAGCCAGGGCTCAGTGAGTTAGGCCCTAGGTGTGAGGATTCAAGGACAGGACCTGCAACTTGTTCCCATCCGGGGGAAAGGCCCAGTCCCATTCTTGCGCCACTGCTTGGGGGTGTGGAGCAGGGGCAGGAGCCGGGCCAAGTCGGCCCATTGGCGAGGCGAGGCGCTGCTTCTGAGCCTAGGGATGACCGCAGCGACGGCCCATCGGAGCGGGCAGGGATGAGCGTGGGAAGCCCGTCTGAGCATGCAGGGATGCATCCAGACGGTGCGGCTGTGTGTGTCCCGGACCAGGCAGGGAGGAGCGCGGGTGACACATTGGTGCTCCCCGGGATGAGCGTGTGTAGCGTGCCTGAGCACGCCAGTGAGAGCGGCCCAGATCGCAGCGGGGCGTGCGCAGGGAGCACGGGGGAGCTTGGAGCAGAGAGGGGCAGGGATCAGCCGTGTGGCAGGGTAGGCGGCAGGGCTGTCCGTGTGGAGGGGAGCACGTCTGAGCACGCCGGCGGGAGGAGGGACTCTGGCCCTGGGACCTCGCCAGAGCGTGTGGAGGCAGCCGGAGGCAGTGCCCCGCTGTGTGGGGATGAGATGCCCCACAGCTCGGGTGCCTGTGTGGGGAAGGGGGCCTGCCGGGCAGTCAGGGAGGCGGAGCACTCGCCAGCTAATGGCAGCAGCGAATGCAGCCGCTCGGCCGGGGCGCGGGGGCTCTTGGACGAGAGCTTGGACTGTGCGGGCGGGGTGCTGAGAGCGTCGCCTGGATTGCGAGCTGACGGAGGGCCTGGGCCGGAAGGGGCGGGTGCTGCTGCTGTGGCAGGAGGTGGCACATCCTGCGGGGACGGTGGCACAGACGCCCCCGAGAAGGTTGGATCGACAAGTGCCGGCGAAGGGGCCCCGAGTGACAGCTGGGACGCTCTCTTCAACGACAGTGGCGACTGCCTGGACCAGCGCCTGCTGGAGGAGGTATGTCTGTGTGTCCGTCTGCATGTTCGTTGCCCTCCCCCACCCGCCCCACCGTGGGGGCCAGCCTGGGGACAGGACAGCACTCGGGCACACTGGCCCTGGGGCTCCCTGGCCCTGGAGAGGGCCCAGCTGGCCAGCAGTGGGGGGGCCAGAGGCTGCAGCACTCTTCCCCCCCCCCCCACCCAAGCTGGCTGGTCTGCCCCAGCATTGGGGCTGGCGCATTGCAGCTGTGCTCCAGGGGCAGGGTGGGCTGGCTGGCTGGCATGCAGTGCTGTCGGGCCCCTGTGCTGGGCCCCCAAGGGGCCTGGATGAAGAGACCTGCCGGTCCAGCCTGAGCCACAGCCGGTCTGAGCGGGGCTGGATTTTTGGGGATCTGGGTGGTGGGGCCCCCCTTTAGGCTGGGGCCTGGGGCTGCAGCCCCTATAGCCCCTGCCTTAATCTGGCCCTGATTGGGACAGGGCCTGGGGGTGTGTAGTGGGGAGGCCGGACAGCGAGGCAGGTGCCAACTCAGACTGCTTTGGTGCCGATCCGCTGCTCACGTGCTGCAAGGGGGGTCTGTAACTTGGGGCCTGCCCCGGTTCTCGCAGCCCTTGGGCATTGGCGGCCCTGGTCTGGTCCGTGGTGGTGAAGGAACATCCCACCCACCAGGCAGCACCGTGTTCTGCAGGGCATAGCCGGTCTAGCACGCACGCCGCTGGCTCTCGCTGAAAGTGGGCGCGAGTGGCTGGGGGATCCGGAGATTGATGTGTTTTGGGGCTGAGGCAGGGCCGGATTTAGGCACAAGCCAAGTAAGCCATGGTTTAGGGTCTGACATTGAGGGGCCGCTTTACCCTTTCTGTTGTGTTGTAATACATTTATTTCTCTTTATTTTTATGGTCTGGGGCCTCTGACTCTTGACTTAGCTTAGGACCTCAGCATGTCTTAATCCGGCCCTGGGTTGAGGAAAACATCGAGAGTTACAGTTATAACCCACATCTGGCGAAGTGGGTTGTAGTCCACGAAAGCTTATGCCAAAGAAAATCTGTTAGTCTATAAGGTCCCACAGGGCTCTCGTTTTTTGCTGTACACAGACTAACACGGCTCCCCTCTGGAGAAAATAGAGGGGCCCAAATCTCGCTGGCTGGCTTATTCCGTGGTCTCCCCACCTGCTCTGCAGTGTCTGTGCCTGGTCTCTGTGGAGATGAACTCCGCTGGCAATTCCTGCGCAATACGAGTGAGGAAAATGCATTTAAGTAATAGTCCATAAAGCTTACCACTAAAAGGTGCACGAATGCCGTATATTGCAGCTGCACCCCTGTGAAAGAGAATTGTAATGAAGAAATAGGCTGAGACATATGGCTTCCCATTGAAAGAGCAACGTGAAGTTTCAAGGAAAGACAGCTTCTTAATCAGTTGTGGTTCATTACCATATCTTCCTGTAAGCGTGTGGCTAAATTTACTACCCCGAGCCGTGCGGCGCTAGGAAAGGCACAGCTTTCCTGCTGGCTGCAGAGGAAAGTTCAGCTTTCGCCGTGAAGCTGGAAATCCATTATTACATTTTAAAGCGAGAGTTTGAAGCCGGTAATCTTCAGTGTGACACTAATGTACCCAGAGTAACAAACGGCCCTAATCGCGTTAAAATGAATGTCCAGCTTGGCTCGGAAGCGTGGCTTGAACTACGTGGATGCAGCCTGCTGAGAGCTCCTCTGAAGAACCGAAATTAACTGAACAGCTTCGTTGCCAAGGAGTTAGTTAATAACCCTCCCGAGTGTGGGACAGCGCCAACTCCTACAGGGCCCCAGGGAGCGGCTGCCCAAAGCACTTTCATTCATGTGGGGATCTGTGCCGCCGTACGGTTCCCCTCAGCCCGGCAGCCAGTCTGCGACTCCCCAGAGGTGTGGGCACAGCTCCGTGGGATGGGATGGGAAGGGGGGTAGCTGTCTCCCTCGCGGTCCGTACCCTCTGCTCCTCGTGGCTGTTCTCGCTGTAACCATGTCAGTGGCCCTCGGTTTGCTCCTTCACTATCTGTCGTCAGAGCAAGTTCCAGCGTTTTCCACCCACGCCGCTGTTCGTGTCGCCGCTGAATTTTCCATGGATCTGTGTGAGGAACGCACTTGGCGAGGAAGGAGGTGGCTGTGAAGTGCAGTGTTCCTGCCCGATCTGATGGGCCGTGCACCCACATAACCATAGACTGCATTGCAATGTGTTTGGGCGAGGGGCAGAGTTAAGGTGAAGCAAGAATTCCCTGGCTTCACATCCTTAGCATTGCAAGTGTGCAGGGAGATTCTGGGCTCTGCTTTTCAGAACAAAACGCATTTAGCAATGAGGAACTAACCTGCCTGTGTCTGCAGACTGTCTGCATGCCATGGTCCTGCGGCTTAGCCAGACCTGTTGAACCCAATTCAGGGCTGGTAGTTCATGCCCACCATGGACTCTGTCAGCCTGTAGTAAAGACGTCGTATCTGGGCTACCAATTCCCATAAATGTGCAGGCTCAGCGATCCCAGTCTTTATAGCAATATTGTGGTCGTTATTCATCTGTATCCGTTGTGCCTAGAGGTCAAGTCACAGATCAGGGTCCTGCTGTGCTAGGTGCTGTACGGACACAGAACAAAGGTGGTCCTGTCCCCAGTGAGCTTCCCATCAAAGTCAGCAGCTGGTTACAGACAGATGCAGGCGGGATTGGTCAGTGGGGTAATGGTGTCTCCCTCTTGGCACAGGAGGTCGTGAGTGAGAGGCTTTGTGGATGTTCCCAGAGAGCAGCTCCCAGCAATGATCGGAGCAATCCCTGGTGGTGAGAGTGTGCCAGGGGGTATGAGAGGCTTTGGAGGGGAAGGGGAACCGCACCCTTTGGTGGCAGCGTTTGCATGTCATGTCTGTAAAAGAGGAAGTGCTGCGGTCCTGCTGTAGGGCTCGCCTGGGCTTTCCAGTGCTGGGGATGCTGGGTGAGGGGCAGGTGCTGAGAAGCAGCCAAGTGGAGTGTGAGTTGGGCAAGCTGTCTCCTGGCTTCAGTGCCCACAGAAGTGCTGCGCTTGCTTGCGGGAGTGGTCCGGTTTCTCTGCCTGCCGTCTCGGCGAGTGATTGGGATGTCTGTAACATGCTACAGCCAGGATAAATCTTTAGAGAGCGCTGAGCTGTGACAGACTGACTCTTGCATTCCCCTGACTCGGAGCTGTCCGTGCACTGAACCTTCCCAGGACCAGACAGCTATTGAACGGGAGCGCTCCTGGAGGGCTGGGCTCTGAATTGAAGGAAAAGGTGACACGAAAGCAGAACGGCTAACCACAAGTTGTCACAGCCAGGCAGCGCCAGCAGCAAAGAGGACCCTCTGTTTGCGTCACCCCGTAAATGACACGATCTCTCACTAGTGGGCTTTTTTCTTGCACCCTTAACCACGGGCGTGTCTTTAGAGAACCCAGGGGCCAGTGCTGTTGTGCGTTTTGAGGGGAGCAAAGCTCGACCTTGATCCTTGTGCTTTTTGGACTGTGGGGGCTTTTGTGTTAACAGGAGACCCTGGAGCTGGGGCTTGGGAGCAGAGGGCAAGGACTGCGGTGCAGGAGCAATGCCAGCTCAGGGGGGGCCTGTGGAGACTGTAGCTCCCAGCATGCACTATGGCCTGGCCGAATGCTGCATGTTGGGAGGGACCCTCGGCTTTCTCTGGGCGGCGTGTTCGCTTGAGGTGAGAGTTGCTGTGGGCTGCAGCTGTCAGCGGTGTGAATGGAGGCAACATGTATGGAGCCAGAGGTGTGAACATGATCCAGTCGCTCTTTTAAATCAGGTTTGGGGTTCGGCACCCAGAGGCTCATTCTGCTTTGTGCCGTTCAGCCCCTTTTTACCTTTATCGGAGACACAGAGAAGAGAGAAAAACATTAAAGCATTTGAAGCTTTAGGGATGTAGACAGGCTTTCCTTTTATTAACGCCCCTTGTTCCCTTCCTCTTCGGGGTCAGTAGGAGGAAACCACCCCCTTGTTTGACTGTCTCTTAATCCTCGAAATGTAGGACTTGGAGACCCCACTAAATGGTCTAATCCAGTTCCCTGTTGGGAACTCCCCGCAGGCACACCCAGAAGAGCCGGACTAAGTAATACCGCGACCATCCCTGCTGGCGTTGTCCAGCCTGCTCTTAAAACCTCCCATGACAGATTCCACAGCCTCCGTGCGCAGTTTGTTCCAGCACTTAACTGCCCCGCCCGCTATGAAGCTTTTCCTAATGTCCAGTTCAAACCATGCGGAGCTCGTCGTCCTTGGGGAGAGAGAAGTTAGCTGAGTGTGGCTGGAGCTGTGGCTGCTGTTATTGTTGAAGTCTGGCCCCCTGGGCTCGGACACAGAGGCACTCCTGAGGAGAGGGCAAATAAGAGTAAAGAAAGAGTCTTTGGGGCTGACCTGCATTTTCAGTCTCCCTGCGAGAAAGAACAGGCCCAGCACATGTCCTTATAGCCTCTCTGAGACCTGCCACACCTGTGCCAGCATCGGGCTGTTCTGGGCGTTGTCTTTTCAGGGTAGTGGCGTCTGTCCTGGCTGGCTACGCCCCACACCAAGTCGAGGGAAGGGAAAAGCTGGGCAAGGAGCACTAAGTGGGGGGCCAAGGCTCAAGTGGTGGTTGGGATCTAGCTGGAGCCGGGGGGGAAATGTGATGTCACCTGGCTCCCTGGCTTGGCCAGGACCCCTCAGCCCAGGGGTGTTGAGTGGGATCTGCAGGAGATGTGGGGGTGGCAGCCATGATGCAGGGATTTGCTGCTTCCCCATCTTTCAGCCAGCATCACATCACTCAGTTCTGCCCCCCACCTCCAGTCTCTTTCTGAGGCCCCCAGTGGGGAGCAGTGGGCGAACAGCCCCCCCCCTCAGCTCACCGGTTGACCCAGGTCCCAGCACAGCTGTTTTGATTGATTGGCTTCTGATCCCCACTTCTCATATTCCCCAGGCAGGGCCTTAGCACAGCCCTTGGGGGCGAGCTGGGGGCCCAGTTTGTGTGAACTCCAGCCTCCTGTGCTGCTGTTGCGTGCTGACCCCTGGTTCTCCAGGGGAGCTCCTAGCCAGGGGTGGGGAGAAGGGCACAGGCCCAGCTGCTGCGACCCCCCCCCCCACCGGCCAGGCATGGAGCCCACGGCTGTCTGTGCGGCATGGTGCTGAGACTTCCCTGGCGGCTCTGGCAGCCTCCGCCATGGGAATGTCCTGGTGAGTGCTGCAGGGCTGGGTCCCCATCCTGGAGACCAATCTGAGCACCTTCCCCCAGGTCCTCCGCCCCTTCTGGGCACCTGGCATTTGTGACCGCTTTGTCCTGTGCAGTGGTGCTAATCTCGGCCAGTGCTTCTCAACTTTTTGTGGGTCGTGACACACTTGGAAGCATATCGCGAGGCCACAGGACTCCCCAGGCCAAATCCAGCCATCTCCCGGGCTGTCCGGGACACCCTTACCTCTGTGTCCTGACACAGTGGCTGGGAACCACGGATCTAGGCTGCCGCTCCCAGGGCTGTGTTGCTAGCCGTGACCTGGGACGGGCGGCTGAGTTACTGGTGACACACTGCGGCTGCCAAAGAGCAGAGGAGGGTTCTCTCTCCAGCAGCCACAGGCCCCGAGAGGCGCTGCTGCTTGCACCCGTCCTGGAGCAGAGGGGCCTGCGTCTGGCACCAGCTGGCTAGACTAGGGACTGGAAGAGTGCTGGTGGGATCCATGGAGCTAGGCTTGCCAGCAGGGCCCTGGGATGAATGGACCAGTTACTGAAATCCCTCTTTCCCTCACTGGCACTCTGATCCCCCTGTGCTCTGCTTCCGGAAGCAGCTCTCTAGGGCCCGCTCTGTCTGTGCCATGATCACGATCTCCCCTGGCAGCAGAATCTCAGTCCCTGCAGAACTGGCCCCTTGGATGCCTGCCTGGCATGAATGTTCCCAGTGAATTCAGGACTGGCCCCCTCAGGTAGCCAGTGCGCGTCCCATGCCAGCGCCTGCCTCGGGTCCATCCTTCCTGGAAAACTGACTGGGCTTCATGGCCTCTAGCCCCGCCCCAGCGCCTACTGCTGCAGCCACTGGGGGAAGCAGGGAACGTGGCTGGTGCACCTGCCCGCGCACTTTGGGCCCTGGCTTGCTGGGGGCTGCAGGAGCTGCAGCGAGTCTCTGTCCACCAAACAGCTCTTCTGGGTGTGCCTGCGGGGAGCTGTAACGTGCTCTCAGCCGAGGGACTCACCCGGAACTGCCCTGCCCAGGCCCCAGGGGATGGGGCACATAGTGCCTCCAGCTCCCTGCCTGCTCAGTGCAGCCATGGGGCAGCTGCTGGTGGGGCTGAGCCGCAGGGGCTTCTTCTGGTCTGTGTGGTGCCCCAAGTGCTCTTAGCTGAGGTTGGGGAGCAGAGCGGGGGCTCTGGGGGGTTGCCCCCCCCAACCCCAGCAGTGCAAGGGACACGGTGCAGCGTGGGGTGGGGTGTTGCAGGTGCTCAGCACCATGGAGCCACGTGTCGTTTGGATATGGGGTAAACTGAGGCCCAGCCCCAGTGACGGGCATTAACCCAGTGGCCTGGCTCTGGGCGCCCTTTGCCCCGTGTAGAGCCCCTTGGGCTGAGCTGGACCCAGCAGTCCCCGGCTGGAGAGATGAGTGGGGAGAGGGTTGGCCTGGCATCGTCGCTGGATCTAGCACTGAGCAGCCCCGTCCGTCCCTGGGCAGAGGGCACGGGCAGGTGAGCTGTGCCCTGTCGCCCCCGGAGCAGGACCCGATCGCTCGCACGGTGTGTGGGGCCAGTGCACTATGGAGACGTGAGCGGCGGCTGCTGTTAGGATTCAAGGCCAGCCTGTCTCTGTGCGGGGATCCCAGGCAGTGCCTTAGATAAGAGCCCTTCAGAGCTTTCCACCTCCGTTCCTAGCAAACGCGCAGTCTGCTGGCTGGGAACGTGACTGGCTGTGGGATCGGGGCGGCGAGGCAGAGCCCGGACTGGGTGAAAGGGTCTTCTCCTGTCTCTGGGGTGAAGGCCCGGGGTGACTGTGGACCCACTGGAGGGTGACCCCCTCCCATAATGTGCTGTGGGGCAGCCTTGCTCCCCCTCCAAGCAGTGAGCAGTCCCCAGGCTCAGAATCCATCCTCTGCAGCCACAGCTAGGCAGCTCCTCCAGCCGTGCCCGGAGCGGCTCTTCCCTCCCATGCTGTAGGTGCCCAGGCCCTGTAGCCCGACATGGGAGGAGTCCTAGGAAGCTCCACTCTTGTTCCTCTCCAGCAGCCAGGCCCCGGGCATGGGCGTGTGGCCAGGGCCCTGCAGAACAGCAAAGCAAAGGGAGATTTGCAGTGGAAAAGGCCCAGGCATCATGCCAGGGCTGATGGATAGCTCCCTGCGTACCTGGGGCCGTTAATCCATCTCCCGAGCCGAGCCGAGGGCCCAGAGCTCGCGCCATTAATCAGTCTGTTTGCTCGAGCTGCAAGTGGCCGGGCGGGAAGGCAGCGAGCAGGGCTGTGAGGGGCCCTGTCCTGGGCGCGAGGGGGCTGCTCACAGCCCTGTCTCCCCAGCTGTCGGGCGGCGATAAGTCTGGGAGCAGTTTGCAGCACCGCTTTGACTACTACGGCTGGCAGCCCACTGAGCTGGACCTGAGCGACTCGGAGCTGCCCCACGTCATCGAGATCTACGACTTCCCGCAGGATTTCAGTACGGCCGACCTGCTGCGCGTCTTCTGCAGCTACCAGTGAGTCTCCCCTGTGCCGGCCACCGAGCCTGGTCTGCAGGCCCTGCTGCTTGTCCCTGGGGACCCTCCAGCTCTGGCCTTTGCCTGAATTTGCCAGTGGAGGCTGAGGCTGCCACCCGCTGAGCGGTCCTCCCCTCCCCTCTGCCTCCCCTCAGCGAAGGCTGAAATGATGCTGCAGAAACCCTCCTCTCACAGTGCTCCAGCCTCGGGCAGCCCCTTCCCAGGGCAGATGGCACCATCTCTCCTTGGCGGCCCTGGCTCCTGCGAGCACCGCGTGGCCCAAGCCCACGCAGAGCTCATGCTTCTTGCTTTCACTGGCAGGAAGAAAGGCTTCGACATCCAATGGGTGGATGACACACACGCGCTGGGCATCTTCTCCAGTCCCGTCGCAGGTACCTCTGCCTCCAGCAGCTGGCACGCCTTGGGGTTCCTGTGGGCAGCGCTGGCCGTGGCAGTGTGGGTGTGGACCGGCCGTGGGGCCCGGGGGGGTGTTGCTGTCTGTGGCTGTGCGGGGTCGGTGGCCATGGGCCCCTGGGGGGTGGTGG
>ML685755.1:968838-1012131 GCA_007922175.1 Pelusios castaneus | reverse complement strand
AGAGCCCACCATGCCCCAAGCAATCCTGCTGTTCTCGAGCGGGAGAGGCCACCATGCCCCAAGCAATCCTGCTGTTCTCGAGCGGGAGAGGCCACCATGCCCCAAGCAATCCTGCTGTTCTGTGCTCTGGTGCGGGTGTGAGGACGGCTGAAAAGCCCAGCCTGCATTCTGGCCAAACCCTGGCTGTCGGTGTGTGACTGGCTGGTGCAGGACCAGCAGTGGGGTGCCATGGGGGTGCCAGCTGCACGGCTTAGCTGGCAGTTTGTGGGAGCCGTATCCGCCACGCCATGGCTCTGGGCTGCTCTAGGAGTTGGGTGGTCAGGTAGCCCCAGGCAGCAGAGCCCCCCCCCCCCCCAACCGGACCCTGCCCCTCAGTTCTACTTGGATCGGGGCTGTGCTGGCATTTCCCACACTGCTCTGTTGGTGCTTGGCACCCTTGGTGCTGCCTGGCTGGGTCCCAGGCTCTGGACAAATGCTGTCCAAGGGGCTGGTCCAGGCACTCTTCTCACATGGGGCCTGGGGAGGGGGGGGGCCAGCAGGGCATTGGATGAGTCCCGTGGGCGGGTGGCGGCTTCACTTCCCGGTCAGGCACTGACTGTGCCCTCTCCTGCCTGCCCCTTCCTTTCTGCCTGACCTGTGGCTGGGGTCCTGCGTGCTGGGTGGGGTTGCCCCAGCGGCCTCCTGCCCCAGGCTTTCCCCTTGCAGGCTGGGCCATGGCGCACTCACCTACCCCTTGCTGGTCCTTTCAGCCCCTTCCCATTTCGGGCTCTTTGGGAGTCTCATTGGCTGCCTTGGCCAGCTTTGGGAAGGTGGGGGCCAGGGCTGGGTCCTGCAGGGCCCACCCTGCCCTGGCCCTGCTCAGCCCTGGGGCACAGGGGCTCTGAGCGGATGTGCAGGCAGCTCTGGGAGAGGGGGCAAGGCCTTGGGTCATCAGTGGGCTTCTCTGCCCCAGGCCTGCCCAGATCCCTCGCCAGCACTTGCCTGCAGCTCCTGCCTGCAGCCTTGGCTCTTGGGCAGTCAGTGGGTGGAGTATTGCCCCCTCCCAGGGGACTGTGCCGTCAGCTAGCTCCACGTGAAGGGCAGGCCGGCTGTCAGAGTGCACAGCCCGCTCTGGCACGCACGGCAGCTGGCTCACGGCCCTGCAGCTGCAGCAGCCAGATAACCGGTGATGGAGCGAGCTGGGCAGGCCTGGCCAGGCAGCCCTGGAAACCAGCCTGGGTGTCAGGAGGTCACGGTGCATTTCCTGACCGCCTCTGTCCCTTTGTCGCGAGCTGGGACTGGCCCATGGCAATGGGAGCTGGAGGTTGGCCCTGCCCAGGCCATGCCCGTGTGCCTGCTCCCTCAATGGGGGGGACTAGCGCTTGTTGTGGGGGCTGGGTAGGAGGAAACACATGGGGGGCAGGGGGACAGCTGACTGAGCTCCCAGGCCTCATTGCCCTGCTCTCAGCCCCAAGTGCTACGGGGCCACCTCCAGGAGAGCGTGGGCGGGAGGGGAACCAAGGGCACCGGGGGAGGGGCTCCTTGCTTGGTACCCGGTGCCAGCTTCATCCACCCTCCCTCCCTTGTCTCTGCAGAGAGAAAGCGGCTGGAGAACAAGCAACGGGAGGACATCTGGGAAGGTCGGGACTGAGCCGGGACTGTGTCCTGCAGGCGAGCAGAGCGCCCAGCGGGCGCTTGGCTGTGGTGCTGGGATTCGTGCCAGAGCGGCCAGGGCCAGCTGCACCTCCCTGGGCTGGGCTGGCAGGGCAGAGGGCCTGGTCCCGGTCCCAGCCTGGCTTGGGGCAGCAGGGCGAGAGGACAGCAGCTGTTTGTTTTGGGCTTGTGCTGCTGGCTGTGTGGCCCTGGGGTGGGGGGACTGGCGTACAGAGTCTGGCACAGCCCGAGCAGTGCCCTGACAGGCGGGCTGCAGCCCAGTCGCCATAGGGCGCTGACCCCCTTTCTGCCTGCAGCAGCCTGGACAAAGCAAAGAGCCAAAGGCAGCGAGAGGGGCGAGTGCAGGACTCTGTGGGCTGTGCCCACCTGGGCCAGGCCGTGCCGCATTGCGCACCGCAGCCTGGGGGCAGGGGGTGCCTCAGTGTTCTGTGGGATGCGTGTGAGA
The DNA here is from genome assembly GCA_007922175.1 of Pelusios castaneus. Classification (NCBI taxonomy): domain Eukaryota; kingdom Metazoa; phylum Chordata; order Testudines; family Pelomedusidae; genus Pelusios; species Pelusios castaneus. The sequence continues at coordinate 1,010,033 of ML685755.1, read as the reverse complement.
GGAAGAGTAACCTGCTTTATTTTACTATTAAACTCCCTTTATTTTGCAGGCTCCGGGCTGATCTCTGTAGGGAGCACTCGCAACCCTTGCAATGGAAGGAGGGGGGTGGGGGGAGCTGGAGTCCCTTCTACTGATGCTCAGCACTGGGCAGGGACCTGCCTGGCACGGGCAGAAGGGTGGGAGCTGCTGTTCGTGGGAGAAGGGGCAGCAGGGAATGGTTAACGTCCCATCATTAGGTTTCCAGCACCGCCCAAGGCAGCCCCCCCCCCCGAGCAGCAGGCCCAGGGTGGCCCCATCAGGCCAGGTTCTCGGGGAAGGGCAGGGCTCTCGTCAGCACACTGGGCCTCAGGACCACTGGGTGCCTCTAGTGCACGTGGCTGCCCACGCGCAGGGACCACGCACCTCTTCTGCCTCAGCCTCGCTTGGCTCTGAACCTGGGGCTGAGCAGAGCGCTGTGAGGCGGGCGTGTCCCTGCAAGGCCAGGACTGGCCCTCACCCTGCCCAGGGCCCCCCATGCTGCTTTTATGGAGCAAGCCGCCCTTTCTTCTCCCCAAACCGCCAGGTGCTTGGGGCCAGCGAGCCACCTGTTCTAGCGCGGCCAGGCTCAGCCCCTGGAGCTCCCACCCCAGCTGAGGGGCTGGAGGAGCTGGGCCCTGCGCTACGTGAGCCCCTGGCCAGTCCGTCCTATGCGGCACGTGTAGGTCCCCAGAAGATGCCCCTGGTGGGCAAAGCAGCATGTGAGCGGGGGGGGGCCCACTGCAGGAGTGTCTCCAGCAGCTGTGCCTGACCTGCATGTGGCCCCTCCCGGGTGGCCTCAGGAAAGGTCGGGGCTGGTTTCCAGCTGCTGGCCCCTTAGCCGGCCTCAGAGAGCAGCCAGCAAGGGGTCAGCTGTAGCTGTAGCAGAGGGTGGCTGGGAGCCCATGGCCCCCCAAGTTGCTTCGGATGTGGGGTGCCGGCCTGAGCTGTCAGCCTCTGCCCCCGTCACCCCTTGGGGCAGGTAGGGTGGCTCCGGCTGTAGTGCACAGGGCAGCGGGCAAGGGGGATGCCATGTTCCTGCTGCTGCCGTGGGGGGGCGTGTGTCCCCTGTGAGCCCTGGTGCCATCTCCCCAGGCGGGGGCTAAGGGGCTGTGGGAGCAGCCCAGGGAGCGCCCCAACTGCCCTGGGCGTCAGGCAGAGCACTCCTGGCCGGCTGCGTGTTTACTTTCTGCCCCAGCTGCAGCGGCCCACGCCCAGAGCAGCAGGTGCTGTGTCCCGGGGCTGGGGGGCAGCGGGCAGCCCCCTCTGCAGGTGTGGGCCGTGGGCAGCGTTCTGGGACAGGGGAGGGAGGCTTCCTGGCACGCACAGCAGCTCTGTAACCACCTGGTGTGGTGCCACCCTGGCACAGGGACGGGCACCTGCCCCCTGCTTCTCAGAAGCCATCGCTTTCCAGGCAGGGCTGCTGCTCTGCCAAGGGCAGATGTGTTACTGCCTCCCTGCTGCCCGGAGCCAGCTCTGCCCAGCCGCCTGCAGCTCATCCTGGGAGGGGGGGCTGCTCCTACCTGCCGCGCCCCATGTGGCAGAGGTCTGAGGTGACCTCCCCAGCCCCTCACTGCCGTGGGTGGGAAGGGCTCCCCTGGGAAGGGCGCTCTGGGTGGTGCCAGCGGGCTAACAGTCTAGATGCACCTGGCTCTGGGGCAGGGCCCTCACCGCTCCTGGCTGGCCTGTGTTCTGCAGGACTGCTGATGCCCTGGCCTTGCAGCCCTCGCTCGGCCATGTGTGGGGTGGGGGCTGGGGTGGGGCAGCCTGGGGAGGGCCTTATAGGCTGCACTATTTCCTGTCCCCCAGCAGTGAGGGGGAGGGGCATGGGGCCAGGACTGCTTCCTCGGTGGGTTCAGACTCCCCAGGCCTGCTGCACCTTGCCCATCACCACGCCACAGGCCTGGTCCTGGCACAGACCCGGCAACCCCCATTCAGTCACACTCGCTGGCCTCAGCCCCTCTGTGTCCCAAGCCTGTGCCTGGCTGCAACCCCTAGGGCGCACAGGCCCCTGCTGTGGGGATTCCAGGACCCCACAGCAGCCGGGTTAGTGGGGTCTGGATCATGGCCGAACCAGGCCTGAGGGCAGCAGGCGCGTCCCAGGCCCGCAGAGGGACTCCTCCCCCCCCCCCCCCAATCTATGGGTCCAGCTCCTGGGCTCCTGGCCTTTTTTCTTCAGCTGGTCAACCCCAGCGGTCTTCCTGGCAAGGGGGAGCCCTTGCTGGTTGGTTGCTAGGATCCAAATTGAGGGGCCACTGGCTCCAGGGCCCAGACCCCCCCACCCCCCTCAGCCCCTGGGTGGCAGTCGCACCTGGCATGCTTGGAACTGCACAGGGCAAACCACCTCCCCTGGGTTAGCCAGGATTCCTGGTGGGGAAACAATATTTGCACAAAAATCTTATGAAAAATTCTCCCTTTGTCACAACACCCCCTGCAGTCAGACGCTATCCTTCCAGTTGCATAAAACCTTTATTAGTGATTGCACGAGTTGGGCATGTGACAAAGTAGAGACTTGCGATTGTCTCCGGCTGGCATGAGCTGTGCCTCAGTTTCCATTGTGTTCTATTCATGTATGGGGTGACAGGACCCAGGTGTGAGCTAGGGAGGGCAGATGGGCTCCCCCAGCTGCACACATGTAGATCTTTCCAAGACCCCGACCCACACCCAACTAGGCAGACAGGTTGGGGCAGGTCAAGGCCAGGGAAAAAGACAGGACAAGGGGAGGGAGCTGGTGGGGGTGGGAGAGGGGGGCAGCTAAGGGAAAGGGCTCTCAGAGAAGGTCCCTCCCCCCCCCCGGGGTTTTCTGCCTTCAGGCTATGAAGGAACTACCTGGGAAGAGAGTCTCCCAGGGGAGTTCCAGGTGGAGCTCTGCTGACCCCTTTGAGGCTGGGTTTGGGAGCCGGCAGGACAGGGGCAGACTCCCCCGTGGCAGTCGTGACCCAGGAGCAATTCCTGAGAGGCTGTGTCACATGCTAGGCCCCGGGGCTGCCTCTGGGACAAGGGGCCTGGGCCCCACAGGGGCAGGGCTGTCCTGGCCGGGGGGGTGGCTGAGGTAGTCTGCCTTGGAAGGGATGCAGAGACAGGTTCCCGGGGGCGTGCAGGAGCCAAGGTGCCCACCTGCGTCCTGCCCAGTGCACAACTGCTAGTGTCCCCATGGTGCCCCCCATGGGCATTAGGCAAGCGCCAGCCCCTCCCTAGTCTACCCCAATAAATACTAACAAAGAATCCCTGAGCACAAGCGCTGCTCCCCCTGCCCTGGGGGGTATGAGTGGGGCCTGCAGTGCCTGGCGCAGAGCCAGAGCTCGGCCTAGGCCTATTCCCCCCCGTGCAGGGCCAGGGGAGAAGCTGCCCCCACAGCACAGAGGGGCTCTAGGGGCCAGCCAGAAATGGGAAGGCCCCAGCACAGGGACCTGCCCCCCATCCCCTGCAGCTGCTGATCAGTGGGCCCTGCTGAGCTCCTCACCGCCCCAGTTTGGGCTGCCCCCCAGGCCGCTGCCCGTGCCAGGGCTCAGCTGTGCCTCTGTGCTTCAGATGAGGTTAGTGGCCAGGCGCTGCTGGTCCTCCAGCTGCTGCACGGCGTCGGCCCCATGCTGGTCACCTGGGGAGGGAGCAGGGTTAGCAGGGCCTGGGACGGGGGGGGGGGGTGGGCAGCCCGGCCGTGGGGGCTGGTACCCACACTTATTCCCCAGGGCAGGCACCCTGCCTGCAGCTGCCTCCAGTGCTACCCCAGGGCCATGGGCAAGCATGCAGCCCTGCTCTCTGCCCCCCCTCCCCTGGTGCCCCTTACCCGTGCGGCAGCCGTGCGGGTCCCCCCTGCCCTTTACACGTGCGACAACCGTGCAGTACCCCCCGTGCCCCTTACCCATGCGGCAGTCGTGCAGTCCCCCCCCCCATGCCCCTTACCTGTGTGACAGCCGAGCAGCCAGACACGGTGCCCCTTACCCTGCGCAGTCCCCCCCATGCCCCTTACCCGTGCGACAGCCGTGCAGCCAGACACGGTGCCCCTTACCCGTGCGACAGTCGTGCAGCCAGACACGGTGCCCGTCGTACTTGCACCAGCACCTCATGACGTTGTTGGAGAAATCGGACTCGGCCACCTCCTGGGTGGGGTTCACGATCACCTGGAGGGGGCGAGGGATGTGAGTGGAGGGGGGCGGGGGCCGGGTGCCTGCAGGGCAGGGGGGCTGAGCCGGACCATGGCTGTGGCAGGGCCTAGGAGAGCGAGGGGCGGCCCTGTGCGTGGCTTATGCCCGGCTCCTGTCCCCAGCTGCGCCCCTGGCTTTGGGGGCCTGGCCCCTGGGGCAGCTGGTCGGGGGCCCTACCTGCAAGACGTAGGTGCCGGGCCCCACATCGCTGATGTCCAGCCACTGGCAGTCGATGTCGTGCCGGTAGGTGTCCCAGCAGCCCGCGCTCACGCCCTGCTCCCCAAAGTTGACACATGCAAAGCGCCGCTGCAGCCCTGTGGAGAGGGACGGGGCCAGGCCATCACCCCACCTGCACGGGCCCTGCTCCCCCTCCGCCCCACCGCTGCACACACAGCTACCCCAGCCCCACCCAAGAGGGGCGCTGGCTCCCCCTGCCTTTCCCAGCCGGGGGCACAGGGCCCCTGGGGTACCGAGACCCCGGCCCATCCCTCCCCGGACCCGCACCTGGGGGGCAGCTGGTGTCCTCAAGGCAGAAGCTGGCTTTGTGCCCCTCCGCCACCCTGGAGCCGTTGAGCGTCAGCAGGTCGTAGTGGGTGAAAACCTCGATGCTGTGGTAGTGCCTGTGGGGCGAGGGGGGATCAGGGGGCCCAGTGCACTGAGGGGAGACGGGAAGCTGGGCGGAGGGGGCGGAGGGGGGGTGGCCGGCAGCACGGGGGGAGGGTCTCATTTGCGCGGTGGCTCGGGGGGGGGCTGGCTCCAGGCTGTGAAGGGGGGGCTGGCCCCAGGCTGTGAAGGGGGGGGCTGGCCCCAGGCTGTGAAGGGGGGTGACCTCGGCTTGTGGGGTGGAGCAGGCCCCAGGGCGGGGAGAGAAGAGGAGGGCGCTGCCGGGCGCTGGGCGGGGCGGGCACAGAATTACAGGTCTGTGTCCAAATGCAGCTGTAATGACAATCCTGGCGCGGAGGCTGCCAATTACCCCGGGCGGGGCCGGCCCAGAGCAACTGCCCGGGGACGGAGGCGAGCCGGCCCAGGAGGCCCACGGCATGGGGAGATCCAGCCCCACTCCGCTCCTCCTGCGCCAGGCCGGGGGCTCGCGGGGACGGGGGGCCCGCGCTCACCTGTGGCACTGGTGCCAGAGCCAGGCGTGGCGGCCCGCCCGGGGCCGGAAGTCGGCTCGGCCCAGGTTGTGGATCCGTGCGGAGAAGCGCAGCAGGCGGCGGTGCCCGTCAGGCCAGCTGGCGCCGTCGGCCGAGCGGGAGAGGCAGCGCTCCTCGTGGGCGCAGGCCAGCAAGGCCAGGGGCCGCTCCTCCAGGTAGGCCGTCTCCTGCACCAGCGGCGCGTCCAGCGCCAGGTCCGGGGCGGCTGTGGGGGCAGCGGGCTGAGGCTGGCTGCAGGCCCCCGCCCCGCCCAGGCGCCCCCGGGCGTCCCCTGCCAGCCTGCGCCCGTGTCCGCACCCGCAAGAGCTGCGGCCTCCCAGGGAGGGGCTGTGCCCAGGGAAACCGCAGCACTCACCCCCGGGGACAGGACCCCCCGCACTCACCGTCGGTGCAGCTGACCCCGGCAGAGAAGCGGCCCCCACCAGCCGGGCAGTGCAGGGGGCCGTGGTGCTGGCATTGCTGGACGGCGAGTTCGGTGCCCCTGCAGCGCACGCCGCTCATCACCACCTCGGCAGCCTCCGGCCGGCCCTGCCAATACCACGTCTCCTGGGGAGACAGCGACGGCCTCGCTCGGAGGGACGCCAGGGGCCAGGCCTGGGCACAGCCCCCCCACCCCCCAGTCCCGGGGGGGGGGCCCCCGCCCGGGGAGCGGGCCCGCGCCCACCCCGCGCGGGGCGCCGCCCCCCCCGCCAGGGCATCAGCTCCCCAGTCCCCAGCCTGGGTACAGCCCCCCCCACCAGCCCCCCCCACCCGGGCCCCGAGCCCCAGGCACGCACCTGCAGGGCATGGCTGGCGAAGCCCAGGCCCAGCTGCCGGCAGACCACCATGGCCTCGTTCAGCCCCCACCGCTCGCCGCACACGGCGCCCCATTTCAGGGCACCCCCCACCGGCACCAGAACCTCCACCACTCCCTCCTCAGGGCTGCGCCCCCCCGCCAGGCGCACCTGTGGGCAGAGCAGCGCGTTAGCCGGGCCCTGGGCGAGACTCTGCTCCCCCCGGCTGAGGACCCCAGCACCCCTCCTGCCATGTCCCCTGCCCCTTTCCTAGCCCCCCCCCCGGCCCCACTGCTGACAGCCCCAGGCGGGGGGCGGCGCAGGCTCACCTGGCTCCGATAGTCCGTGCGAGGGACGTTGCACCGGACAGCGGCGTCGGCTTCGTGTCCGCAGTCGCTCGGTGCCGCCTCCTGGAAGCTGCACTCGCCGAGCGAGCGCTCGGAGCCTGAGCACCTCACAGCCGTCATGTGGATGGGGCCCAGGCCTGGAGCCAGACACCGCATCAGCCTCTGATCCCCGGGGCACCCACAGCCTCCGCCCCTGTGACCGCAGAGGGGGAGGGGGGCCCGCCCAGCACAGGCTGCCCTGCCTGCCCCAGAGCCAGGGTTGGCTCAAGGATCTCCCGGAGAGGCCTCGGGCTGGACATTCCCCCCATCCTGGGGAGTTTGGCCCAGCGGCTCCCAGCCGCCCTGCTCTGGGGAAGTGGGCTGGCTGGCCCTGCTCTGCGACACCCCGGGCCCAGGATCAGTTCCGCAGTCCCACGTGCCAGGACCCCGCGAGGCACTTTTGCGACTCCTCTTCGCACCCTCTCCAGTTTCCTGCCCCCTTCCTTCACCCAGGGAGCCGGAACAGGCCACGCCGCGGCGCTGCACAGCGGGGAAATCCCCCCGCATCGCGGCCCGGCCCATGTGCCAAAGCATCTCCCTGGGGAGCAGCCGCCTGCTCCTCCGAAATCCTCTCCAGGCCCCTGGGCCCCCAGCCTGCTCACCCTGGCCCAGCTGGGCCCCAGCGAGGGCCTGCCGGGCCGTTCCGTAGCCCAGCTGCCGACACACCACGCTGGCCGAGAGCAGGTTCCAGTTCTCGTCGCACACGGTGCCCCACTGGCCGTTCCGCAGCACCTCCACCCGGCCCTCGCCCACCTGGGCGCCGGCCCGCAGCCGCACCTGGGGCCCCGGGAGAGAAGGGAGCAGGGTGAGGCCGTAGGTGTGCGCACCCCCTGCTCCAGAATGGCTGGAGGGCTCTAGCCAGCGGGGAACCTGCCTGCCAGGGGCTCGTCTCAGCTCTGAGACAGGCTCCGTCCTGTACCCCGCTCCCTGCGCTCCTGCCCCGCTGCTCTGACCAGTCATAACCCTCCGTCTCCCCGCCACTGCCCGGCGCCATGGCTCACCTCCGCCCGGGCGCGCTTGGGGAACGGCTTGGCCTTCGCTGTCTGGAACTCCGGGCCAGGGATGCAGCTGACGACGGCGTGCATGCCGCGGGCGCAGGCGGGCTGGAGCCGGGAGGCAGGGGACACCTGCACCGGGCACTGGGACAGGTGGGGCTCCGTGCCCCGGCAGCTGATCTTGTGGATCCAGAAGAGGCTCTTCCGGCTCAGGCTCTTTAGGCTGAGAACCAAGGGGGTCACCCGCCTGCTCCTGCCTGGCCAATGCCGGCTGAGCCCGGCTCTGGCCCCGGCCGAGGAACCAGTTCAGCGCCACCGCCACCCGTCCTCCCATCTCCCCATGCCCCTGCGCGCAGCCCGGCCCTGGGCCCCTCCGGCAGGGCTGGTTCCCACCTGGACTTCGGGTCCTTCAGCCTCTGGTTCCAGAGCTTCCTGCGGGGGTGGAAAGGTGAAGGTCACCGGGGCCAAGGGGGGTTCTGCGCACTCAGCTCCCCCGCTTGTCTGCCACCCACGTCCCGCGGGACCCATTTCTGCTCTTCCACCAGGAACTCACGGCCCGGGATTCGCCCCACAGGGTGTGCAGCACTCAGCGTGCTGGGACTCCGGCCCCCTGGCCTCATCCCGGGCCCGGCTCCCTGCCCGCCCGCCGCTCCGTGGCCCGGCCCGTACATCCCCCGGCGCCCCGGGCACTACCTGTAGAAGCCGGTGTTGATCCGCTTCTCCGCGGGGAAGCCCAGCGTCCCGCACACCACACGGCTGTTGTTCCTGGTCCAGCCGGCGTCGCACACCTGCCTCCAGCGACCCTCGTGCTTCACCTCCACCACGCCTTCGGTGACGGGCGTGCTCAGCTTGGCCCGGGCCAGGACCGGCTTGAGCCGCACCTCCTCCAGCTTCTTTCCCTGCGCCAGGCCAGACACGGGCTCAGGGGGCCCGGCAGCCCCCGAGAGAAGGGGAGCGCCTGGGCCCTCGGCTGGGAAGGACTCGGAGGGGTAAAAGCGGGTCAGGATTGAGGGCACCCGCGCTGGGCTCGCCCCACGTGCGTTCTCCGCGCCCCGGCCCGGCCCGGCCCCGCCGGAGCACAGGGGGCCGGGAGAGCGCTCCCTCGGCCCCACCCCGCGAGACGTGCCCTCCAGCAGGGGCGCTGCAGCGAGCGGGGCTGGAGGGCCGGCGGCAGGGCAGATCCAAGCGGGGGCCCCGGCTCGGGCCAAGCAGGGCCGAGTTCAGTCAAGGGCCCCCATTGCAGCAGGGACACCCGCCCCGCCGGGCCCAGACTAGCTGAGCCTCCCTGCCCAGCCCTTTCCTGCCCCGCTGGGGAAACCCAGTCCGGAGGCAGGGAGGGCCCCCTGCACCTGCTCAGCCCGGGACCCACTCACCTGCGGCTGCAGGCCGGGGGCGAGCCCGAGGGCGGCTGTGCCGGGCAGGCGCCGAGCCGAGCACACGACCCCTGCGTCCTCTCCGTGGTGGCAGTCGCTCACGCCCCAGCCATTGGAGCGGCACTCGGCCAGCGAGCTCTCGGCGCCGGTGCAGCGGACGTTGTCCAGCCAGACGGGGCCTGGGCGGCAGCGGGTCAGTGACGGGGCTGGGCCAGGAGCTGTGGCACCCTCAGGTGTGGAAGGGGCCCTGGGCTGGACTCTCCCCCCGGGCCCAGGGAGGGGCCCAGGCTGACAGCCGGACCCTGGAGGTGTCCTGGCCGGGCCGCGGGGGGGGGGGGGGGCAGGAAAGGGACGCGTCCAACCCCAGCAGAGCCCCCCCCGGAGAGCTCAGGGGCTGGTCACGTCACCCCCAAGAGCTGTGCCATGGGGGGGGCCACTCCCCACATCCCTGCCTCAGCCCAGCCCACCCCCCTTCTCTCCTGCCCACCCGGGGAGCCCCCCCCCGCGATCTGCACCCGGGCCAGGGCCAGGCCTCACCTTCCCCTCGGCCGTACGTGGCGCTGTGGGCCCAGGTCACGGCCGACTCGAAGCCCAGCTCCCTGCAGGCCACGCTGGCCACCCGCATGTCGAAATCATCGTCGCAGACGGTTCCCCACTGCCCGTCATGCAGCACCTCCAGCCGCCCCTCGTTGGGCCGGTTCCCGGCCCCCGCCAGCCGCACCTGGGTCCGCGGGGGCTGCTGCCAGCTGGGGGCGGCCCGGCAGAGCAGGAGCAGGAGCAGGGTGGAGGTGGCTCCGGCCAGCATGGCGGACCCTCCGGGGACAGACGCTAGGAACAGCGGCAGGTGGGGAGTCAGGGCCGGGGCCTTCGCTGCAGACTGGGCAGGGACATGGCCACACCCCACTGATTCCAGGGGTCAGCGCTTTTCCGCCACCTGCTCTAGGGCCTCTCGGCCTCAGCCGTGGCGGGCTGGACCAGGGACCAGCGCTGGAGCCGGCTGGGCCCATGGACCCCACGGCCAGCCTGGGGCCCGGGCTACTGGAGGAAGGAGCGGGGGGGACTGGGGCTGGGCAGGGCCCAAAGATCCAATGAGCAGCCGATGGGGGGGCGCTGCTACCCCACTGAGCCCCCACAGCCAGTACCCGCAGCGGGACCCGCCTCAAACCCCATGTGGGCGCCCAGCAGTGACGCCCCCTCCGCCTTAACCAGCCCCCTCCAGCCGCCCAAGCGCCCAGCTGCATTGGGGGGGGGGCACAGAGCAGGGTCCAGGCCACGGTGCGATGGCCGGGCCAGGCGACCTGTGAGACCCCCGCCTACTTGTCAGCTGCCCCCAGACCACCCCCTGTGCCCCCTGGGCCCACCTCTGCCAGCCTCCCCCCCACACCACCCACCCCCTGCCCCCAAACCCCCACACTGCTCCCCTCTACCTCCTCCTGCCCCTTCACCCCCCCAGTGCCTCCACACCCGACACTGCCCCCCATCTCCCAGCCCCCCCGGTGCCCCTCACAGTCTCCTGTCTGTTCTTTGCCCCCCACACTCCCTGGCCACCCCGTGCTCCCAAATTCCCCACCCTCTCTACCCTGTGCCCCCCGAATCCCTCCCTGCCCCCAATGACCCCCATCCCTGCCCTGGGCCCCCCACACCCTCTGCCCGCACTGAATCCTGCCAACACCCGCCCGTGGGGCCCTACACAAGGGCCCCGATCCAGGCGCTGCCCGCCACTCACCGAGGACACAGACACGGACGAAGACGAACTGCGGGAGTCCCGCCCGCCCGGCCTTTTATTGCCGAGCCGCCCGGGCCCGGCCCGTCAGGACAGGCCCCGCGGGGGGCAGAGCCGCCGCCCGAATCTGGCCCGGGGAGGCTCCGTGCAGGCTGGGCGCAAAGCCAGCGTCTCCAGCTGGCCCGTGCACCCCCACCCCACTCCTGCCCCCTCCCGGCCCCCCGCCTGTGCCACCCAGCCGGGCTGGCCCCCAGACCCACTCCTGCCCATCAACACCCCCCTTCCCTGGGCTGGGCTCTTTCTTGCTCCACCAGCCCCCGCCTCTCTCCCAGCACCTCTCCCACCTGCCCATTGACACCCCCAAGCTTTTCTGCCTGGGCTAAGCCCCCTAATGCGCCCAACCCCCCAGACTGGTTTGAGCCTCCACATCCCCTCTCCCAACGCTGGAATGGCCCCCCAACATCTCCTGGGCCAAGCTCCTGCGCCCCCCAGGAACCATTTGCCTGAGGTTAGAACCCCTGGGCCAAATGTCCCTCCAGGACAGCCCCACAGGGCCGAGGAGATGTGCCAGGAGGGGCCAGAGCCCCCAGCCCCCCAGGGGCATATAGTGCACCCTATTCCTGGGCACTCAGCGGGGCCTGGCTGGCCCCATGCTCAGCTAGTGGGACCAGTGCCTGTGGGGCTCTGTCAGACCAGCCTCTGGGCTTTCTCACGGACCCAGTCACCGCTGGCATTCGGGGCCAGGCCCTGCCCAGCCCAGCCCTACTTTGCATACAGCGTCCCAGGCGGAGAGGGGTCGACCTCTCCTAGGGTGGGGCACAGGCGCTCCAGGTCACCAGCACTCTTTGCCCCATTTACTAGCGCAGCCCCACTGGTGCCCCCAACCCTGACCCGCAGCCCTGTTTCTCTTGACTGCTGTCCCCTCACTGTCCCCAGCTGCACTCGCCGGGAGCAGGAGCTGGGACGGCAGCTTCTGTCCCAAGGGAGCTCCCGGCCCCGTGTGTTGTGGGACATGGGGGAAAGGAATAAACAGGAAGCCACACGGCCGGAGCAGTGGGCGGGCAGGAATGTGGTGGCCACGGGGCTGTTTGTCTGGCATTGAAGAACCAAGTTCCCGTCGGGAGGCGCCCGGCCCGGAATAGCCTGTGAGCTCATCACCACATCCAGGGCTGTGGATGTTCCCAGCCGGTGGCTGGATGGGCTCCCCAGATGGCAGCCCCCAATGCCCCCAGCAGGGCAGCATGATGGAGCAGAGCCGGGTCCAGTCGTGATCTGGGGCCTCGGTTCTCCGGCCGTGGGCTGCCAAAAGCGTGCTCTGTGCGCACCCCATGCTGTGTAAGCAGCTCAGCCATGCCACCCCATTGCGCTCTGCCTGCCCACCCAGCCTGGCCAAGAAAGTGTAAACCCCGGCCCAGGGACGGGGGGGCTGCTCCCCCCCAGCTGTGACTCGGAGGAGGGACCTGGGTGCTGGCGATGGGTTCGGGGCAAGGCAGGGGCACTCGGTGCAGGATTGCCTGATGATGTGGGTGGGAATTGGTTTGGGGGGCGCTCAGAGCCACTCCTGAGGCCTGGGGAGGGGGAGCCCATGGGCGAGGACAGCGGTTTTCAAACCCCTGCTGCAAGCCTGGCATGCATGGCTGAAAGACGCCGTTGCTGGGTGACGGGCACATGCGTTTTTTACCTGGGTCCTGAGAAAAGAAGTTTGAAAACCACTGGGGTGGGTGGTGGCTCTTGGCTGGAACACGCCGCAGTCCCACCTGTTTGATGTTTGGGGGGTTGGGACGAGGCGTTTGTGCTGGTGTCATCCCCCCACTCCCCCGCTCTCTGCCGCCAGTTCTGGCACCTAAGGTGGTCCGGTGCACATGGGCTGGGCGCTGCGTTCATTCAGCAGAGCAGACGCGGGTGCGTGGCCCACACTGTATGGCAGGACAGGGGCTGCAGCGTCCCTGCGGCAGTGGGGGACAGGCCTGATGGCAGCTGCTCAGAGCATGAGCTGCAAGGACCTGCGCTGTGCCATGTCCTGCCCTGGGGCAAGGGGGCATAAACAACCCCAGTCTGGGGTGCTTGGTCCTGCTGTGGGTGGTGCAGAGCAGCATCAGCTGTTGGAGCTGGGACAGGCCAAGGCCGGGCCTGCTGCAGGAGACCCATGGGCACCACCCAGAGCAGGGGCAGGACTCAGAGCTGCAACAAACAGCAACGCTGAGGCATGGGGAGGGGGGGGGCAGCTGCGCCAAGCCCTGGGTGAAGCCCAAAGCAGCTGAGTGGCGAGAGGGGTGTACGGGTTCCCCCTTCTCCCTCAAGAGCTCTTTGTTCTGGCTCTGGGAAAGGAGGGGGGCTGTGGGTTAGAGCAGGGTGGCTGGGAGCCAGGACTCCTGGGTTCCCTGCCTGGCTCTGGGAGGGTAGTGGTGTCTAGTGGGTAGAATGGGAGGAGGGGGGCAAGAGCCATTACTCCTGGGCGCTATCATGGCCCACGCGGCCAGGGTGCCTGGCTGGTCGGGATGTGGGGGCACAAGGGCAGCACCTGAATAGAAAGGAGGTGTTGCCCCACTGCCACCATGGGGACCTGCTTGGCCTGACTTGGCACAGGGGCCATGCCCTTTGCTGGCTGGCAGGGCCGTCCCTCTCAGGCCACAGCTGGGGGCACACAGACAGGCCAGCAGGGCACGGGCTATTCTTAGCTGATCAATATTGATTCAGTGCTCAGGTGCAGCAGCACAGCTGGGAGCTGCTTTATTTCAGGCCTGCAGGCGCGTGGCTGGAAATTGAATCCCAGCATTGTCCTGGGAGGAAACGGGCTGGGAAGGAGCAGACCTGTAATTTCAGGGAGGCGCGGGGGCGCTGGCTGGCGAGGGCTTGGCTGCCTGGGTCGGACGCACCCTGCTCATTGCCGGGGGCAGGCAGGCTGAGCGCGAGCCTTCCCAGGGATCAGCCTGGAGCTAGGAACTCTCCCGCGGGGGGATGGCAAAGGGGCCCCATCCCTGAGTGAGCAGGACTGTGCGGTGGCCCTGCAGGCACAGCTGAATACGACTCCTAGCAGGCAGGTGGGACCCTGTGGTGAGGGGCACTACCTCAAATGCTGGCACCAGGGACCCTCTGCGGCTGAGCATGGCCCCAGGAGCAGTCAAGCCCAAGGACCTGTGAACAGCAGATGGAGTGTGATCCACAGTGATGTGCCCTCTGATTGGAGTGGGTCAGCACTGGGACATTGCCCCCACATCCCTCCTGAGTCCTCCAGCGAGCTAAAGCCAGCCCAGGCCAGTGACTCAGTGCAGCCAGTAGTATCCCCCCCAGTCCCCCCTCCCCCGGGAGCAGAAGATTTGGCTCCAACCTCTCTCAAAACAGTAACTGCCCACCTGCAGAGACCACTGGAGGATGGGCCTTCCCCAGACACATGTAGGCAGACCCGACCAGGACCTCTGCCTCGGCCCAACCAGCTGTACAGGCTGGGGCAGGCGAAGATCAGGAGAGAACTGGGAGGGGCAAGGACATGGGTCTGGAGGTGGCAGGGAAGGTGAGGGGAGAGGCAGGAGTCTCCCAGGAGGGGTGTGGTGGGGAGGAAGCCCCAAGAAGGAGCCTCCCCAGGTGGATGCGGCTGTAACGTCTAATTCGTCGGCTAGCCCAGCCTTCTGAGCCGTGCCCCTGAGAACTAATAAACCCTTCTGACTCCAGCCCTGGGGGGAATCGCCCTGATGGCGGGGTTGGGGGGCATGGCCCATTGGCAGCATGGGGGGACTCCCCGGGACCCCGCTGGGGGCTCTCGCAGGGGGAGTTGCTGGTGGAGCAGGAGTGCTGAACCTTCCAGGGTCAGATGGAGGAGACGACTGTGCATGTGTGGGGAGAGCCCAGGGGTGGCAGACTCCCCCCCCCGGTGCTTTCGTCCTGTCTGGCTGTACCGAGAGGAGTCCAGAGCAGGCGAGTCACTTATAGAGCCCCTCCAAGGCTGGGTTAGGGGCTGGCTGCACTTGCACTCATAGCAGGGAGACGCGGGAGGACTGGGGCAGACTCCACGTGGCAGGATCCTGATCTGCAAGGAGAAGAGAGGTCCCAACCATGATTCCTGGGGCTCCATCACAACCTCTCCCAGGCTCCCACCGGTCCATATCTGCTCTTAGGACTTGATGCCACCTTCCCCGGGGCAGGGAGGGGGGCAGCCTGTTGGCACCAGCCCAGGGTCCCTGCATCTGACTCCTCGTTGCCACCGCCTGGGTGTTTGGGCTCAGCCAGAGACAGTGAGGGGCACTGATGACAGCCAGCGCACGCCGAGAGTCCTTGGTGGGATCACAGCTGGTGCTGAGCACGGCGAGGGACTGTGGGCTTAGGGGCTGAGCCTGGGGCTGCATGGGACTCCCAGGCTGAGCAAAACTCCCTATGACATGGATCCAAAGCCCAGGGCTCTTGCACAGTTTAGTTCAGGAACAACCCCTGGGAAGTCCCCTTGGGGTCATGCTCTTGCTGGGCTCAGCCCCTCAACTTCCCCACCTCCTGGGACTGACCCTCGGTGCCGTCAGCACCCCTGGGTCAGGCCGGGAGCTCCCAGCAGCTAGTCCACCTGGCTCAGACGCCAGTGGGCGACTTGCACCCCCAAGTTCCCTGTTCTGCAGGGACTTGGCCGGCGTGGTAGTGCCAGGGGGCTTAGTCAGCACGGGCATGGCCCCGAGAGCAGACAGTTACAGGCTGGCCCAGTCCAGACCCCACTGGCCCCTCCTCAGACCAGTCCAGACGAGACTCCGTCTGCCTTCTCTAGCCCCCACGTACCCTGACTGGCCCCTCCTGTCTTGCTCCCAGGCAAACTGTTCTCCCGCTGGGCATGCCCCCATGGCTGCCAGTCGCCTGTGGGGGGTTACTTGCTAGATACCAAATGTCTGGACAATTGGAGTGGTCACAGTCTTCTGGGACCGGGGCGAGAGGAGGAGGGGAACAGCTGGGCGTCTGTCACACCTGGATCTCTGCAAGAGTAAAAACCTTTCCCACCACTTCAGCACATAAGGGAAACTGAGGCACACACAGCATTCATACCAATCACTACAGAAGAGTCCCACTCTCTCACAGCCTGGAAACATGGCGCCCAGCAGCTGGGGGCCCAGCTCCCCCCATGTTTCGACAAAGCAGCAATAGATTCAATGAGACGTTTCTCTGCAGCGCAGCAACACAGCCCAAGGAAAGGAAATGTTGGTGGCACCTCTCCGCCCGGCCGTGCTTGGCAGGCCTGGCCGCTTTGTAAGTGGTTTATTTTCTCTCCTGGCTCAGGCCCAGCCAGCGCCGTGCCCAGAGCAGACCTGGCTGAAGGGCTGCATGAATGGCTGTTTCCGCGCCACTATTTCTGGTGAACAATGAAAGGCACACACTCCAGCTGGCACGGCGCTGGCAGGGCAGCAGATGTTCTAATGGCTGATGAATGCACCAGCAGTGAGTACCCAGAGCTGGCTGCACATTTCTACAGACACAAGCTTTTAATTGGGGTGTAATTCATTCAGTGGCAAACTTCTGCCATTGCCTTGTTCGCTGGCTGGGTCTTGGGCTGTGTGAAGTCCTGTGTTGGGAACGATATTTATAAACCTGCAGGTGACGAGGGGCTGCACGGAGCCACGTGAAGACAGCGTGATGGCTGTGCACCTGGAGGGAAGAAGTGCAGCCAGCAAGTCTCAGGGGTCTAACGTAGCTGGCTGCTCAGGAGAGGGACTTCTGGGCTGCAGAGACGCTGCAATGCAAGGCACAGGGCTGGGGCAAACCTGGAACAGAGGGGTCCACAGCCCCTCTTGGTCCCTGCCGCTCCAGGCCCGTTTCCCTCCTCCAGCTCCGGTCCCAGCTCCCACACCTGCAGTGCCATGGCAGAGTCCCTCCCCCCCCCATCAGGAGAGCAGACAGTCCAGCAATGTCTAACCTTTTCTGGGGAGCACCAGCTTCTCCTGTCTGGGAATCGCTGGCACCACTCTCTGCAGGTGGCTGGCCTGAGCCAGAGTGTGAGACCTGAGCTGGGAGAGCCTGGCATCTCCATCCTGTGCCATGCATGGCCCCTGCAGTCTGCACACTTGTTTTCCTCTCTCCTGGATGGCAGAGGGTTAATTGCCACCCTTGGCAGGAGCCTGGGGAACAAGCCGCAGCTCCCCCCTCTCTGGTGCAGGGGCCCTGGGGCACCCAGCCAGTCTCCCTACTGAGGCCTAGAGCCGGCCTTTGTTAACACGTCACTCACCCATCTGTCGGGCTATTTCTCACCACTGCTTGGTCTGTGCAGAGAACCGGGAGTCACTGAGCTCACGCCTCTGTACTGGGTCCTCACTGGGGACTTTTCTGCGCTAGTCAAAGCTCCTGGCTGTTAGCCCAGGAACGCTCCCGGGGTTCCTCTGTGTTTGTCTCTCTGCCCCTCATCCAGCGGCATCCCCTGGTCTCCCACTGAATGACTCAGTGCGCCCCGCCTCAGGTGATGGGCCTCCCTCCCAGCAGCGTTGGCCATCCGACCTGACCACCACTAACCCTCCCATCATTCCTGGCAGACGTGAAACCGCCACCTTTTCTTTCAGCAGAGCCCTCACACACTCAGCACAGGCCTGGTGCGTCTGCCCAGGGAGGGCCGGTGGCCAGGACTAGCCCTGAGCCTGGTTTCAGGGGTCAGCTTTCCATAACCTTTGATTCTCTCCAATGTCTCCACGCCTGGACACAGGACGCCAGCCGAGGCAGACACCACTCACCTGGCTCACGCACCCCAGACCTGTTACTGCTCCCAGAATGATCCTGAGCTTCTCTGCGCCTGTACCACATTGCTGACTTGTGTTCAGTCTGCGACCCAGCCAGCTGGTCCCAGTCTGTAGGGTGCCTTCTATGGTCGTCCTAAGCGCAGACGTTGCACTTCTCTTTACTGACTTCCATCTTGCTCCGTGAGACGAATTCTCCCATTTGTCCAGGCCTGTCCCCAGAGTCCTGGCCTCGCCCAGCCCAGGGTCACCTGCAGGTTTGCCACACACCTCCATTCTCCGCTGGTCACTCGTCGCAGCCCTGGGGAGCCTAGTTTGACAGCTCGCTCTAATTTGGCAGTTCAGACCGCTGGGCACCCCGTACAGGAATCTCCTCCAGACCATTTCTCCCTGGTTTGCTTATGAGCATGTCCGTGTCCTTGGGCTCTGTCCCGGCCATCAGCCAGGAATCCGTCACAAAAGAAATCAGGTTGACTTGGCTGGATTGGTTCATGACAAGCCCATTTTGGCTGCTACTGAGACCCCTCTGCCCCTCCAGGCCGGGCGAACTGTTCTGCACCATCTCCTGGCCGTACACGGGACGTGAGTGGCCTGTGGAGACAGGGCTAGAGTCGTGTCTGCAACCTGAGGGCCTCTGCCAGCCCCTGAGAGGTTGCCCCCGATTCTCCAGCCCTTTGCCAACACTGTGCATGCATTGACTTACTACCCTTCAGCTGAGCCGGCAAACTGTGGCCCTTATTGAGCCCAAGGTGGCTGGGCTGAACACTCCGGTGCTGGCCCAGGTCTAGTGGGATGATGGCATCTGCCTTCCTAATCCTGCCCGCTCAGTCGAATGGCTTCTTTCCGTCTCTGGTCAGAGCCGCTGCCGGCACTATGTGGCTGCTAAGTTCGCCTGGCGAGGCAGCTGTGTGGTTCGCGGCCCAGGATGGTACCACCTGACCTCTGCCGGTGCACCGTGCCTGCCCCTGGATGCCACACCTGTGCAGATTTCAGGGTGCTGGGCACTACCCCGCCTTGCCAGCCCTGGGGCTGGGCCCTGCAGCAGAAGGTGGCTCTCAGGACAAGGAGAGGTCATGTGTGCGAAGGCAAGGAGCGGAGCTGGGCCGCAGGGGTCTCTGTTCCGACAGGAGGAGAAAGCCGGGGAAGGACAGGACAGCTGGGCCAGCTGGTCCAATGGGTAATTACCCGCACTGCCAACCGGCTGCCCCATGTTCACACTGTGCCGCAACCAAGCTGCAGCGCCCAGCTGTTACCGTCGTCTGCCAGCAACGCCAACGGCTCGTTCCGCTGGCAGCACCTCGTCCTGGCTGGCCCAGAACCAGCCCCCTCCAGCAGGACCTGCCCACCTGGCTCGCGCTGCGGCCCCCCCCTCACGGCTGGGTCTGCAGACTCCTTTCTGTGGCTTGGCTGCCTGGCTGAGAACTCGGGCCTGCTCCTTCCAGGGAACTCAAAGGCCTTCCAGACCTGCTGGGGCCTCCAGCAGCTTTGCGAGGGAACGGAGATCCGGCCAGGCCCCTCTGACCAGACGCCCAGGTCTCTGCAGTCTGAGCACTTGCTACTTCCCCTGTGCTACTTCCAGTTACCTGACTTCCTGCGTTGGTTCGCCAGACACCAGCTCCTGCCACAGCCGACTCCCCTGCCTGCTCCGGCTTTACAGGACCCACCCGTCTCTGCAGCCAGGTACAGCCTGGCCAGCTTAACCTTGTCCCATCCCATAGCTCGCCCCTTAACCCTCTCTTTGTTAGTCTGAGAGTTCCTGCTTCCTAGGATCGCGCCCCCCACCCTGCCCTGAACGTGGAGAGACGGAGGAGGGTGGGCGCATCGCTGGCATGGCAGGATTCCAGCTCATTGCCCCTTCTGCACTGTGAGCAGGGATGACACCTATAGCCCGTGGGGCAAAGGAGAGGACTCTCGACCTCCAGAAAAGCAGGGTCTGCTGCAGCCCGATGACGAAGCGGTGAAAAGACCACTTGCTGCCAAAATGGGGTTGAAAATCAGCCAGAAGCGAATGAAAATGGTGCGTGCAGAAAGCGGCGTCAGCGGTGCTGATGTGAGTGTGATGAATACAGCATGATTAACAAGGCTGTGGCTCTTGGCCACGCAGACGGCCAGGGCCGTAATTGGGAAGGGAAGTGGAGCTTTTCTGAGACTGGCACGTAGCTGGGAAAAGCAAACGCTTCCTGCGAGAAGCAAGGTCACGTGCCGCGCTGTTACTGCGAGCCCCGCACAGCTACATGCGTGTGACCCTTGGTGAATGCCCGGCCCGGCGCTCACCCTTCTCCATCCATGCTTGTGGAGAATACGCGGTAGCCACCGGCACGATGTACGGGCTGGGCCAGCAGCCTGCAGCGACAGGCCCCGAGGAAACAGGCAGGCGCGTTTGGACATGTGGCACAGATGGCAGATCACCTGGAGACAAACCTTGCTGAGCCACCACCAGCTGGAGAGAGAGGAGAGCCCAGGAGATAAGAAAACCATTGCTCAGACGGTTGCTGTCATGGAAACAGGCAGCAGTGGACACGAGCCGTGGCATTAGCCGGGTGGAAACATGGGCTTCCACAGCCCACGAGCCAGGAGAGCATCTAGGCTAAGACAATAAAATACAGCGACTGCCCGGCTCAGGCGAGCTCAGAGGGAAGGAAACACTGTCTCTCTGGCTGTGACTCTGCCACCCGGACCTTCCATGCAGAGCTGACAGCCCACGCTACAGCCCTGCGCCCCACCCTGCCAGGGCATCTCAGGCTTGTACCCACGGCGGAAGACAAACTAAGGGCCTACCTGGCGTGGTGGATTGCTGTGTCACAGGACGTGTGTCCTGGGGCTGTCAATGCAAGGGTGTTGGGGGCGGGGGCATCAATGGGGCGCACATTGGGGGACTCGGCTGAAGCTGTTGGGGGCACGTGGTGTTGGGGGGGGGACAGGGGACTGGGGGGGCTGCTGAGGTGTTGCAGCAGTTCTCGGTGGGAGGGGTAGGTGTGTGCCAGGGACGGTTGGGCAGACAATGGGGAGGGGGCCATGGGGCTCAGGAGGCGGTGGGGCCTGTGACGGGGGGGCGGGGGATGGACGGACAGGTGCAGAACATGCAGTGTGATGCACGGCTTGTGGCCTCAATGCCGTCACCAGCACCTGCCTCCAGGCCAAGGCCTATGCCAAGGTGGGTCGGGTGCTGGGCCCTACCCCCTGCTCAGAGTGGGGCGATCACCTGCCCCCCTCGCTGCACTCACCCAGGGTGTCCCCATCCCACGTGCCTGGCTGGGCCCCACGGCATTGCACAGCAGCCCCTCCCCACATGGATGGGGCAGCCACACTATCCTGTGGCCCCCCAGGCTCGGGGGGGTGTGTGTGTGGAGGCAGCAAGGCAGTGCCTGATCTGGTCTGGCTTGGCAATGCAGCCCACGCTGGCCCCCACCTGGAGCCGCTCCAGCGAACCCAGAGACCAGGAACCGTCTGCATACAGGAGCCAGGCCAGGGCGCGGAGTTCAGGGAGTCCCTGGCTGGCCGGGACCCTTGTGAGCCTCTCCTGCATAACACAAGCCAGCGCCCGGCCCCCAGCACAGTGCAGACAAACCCAGCCTGAGGCCATGTACACACAGTCAGTTTATCGCGCATTAACAGTCATTACCGCGCGATCCCAACAACGGCGTACACATGTGCAATAGGGGGCTGTTGCGCGTTAACTGCCTTGTTGTAGCGCAATACAAAAACCACCTCGACGAGGGTGGTAGCAGTTAACGCGGAACAGCTGTTGCGCCTTTCCACTCGTGTGTACGCTTACCGCGCAATGATGGGCCTCCGGAAGTGTCCCAGCATTCCAAAGTCGTCCTCTCTGGTCTTCCCCCCACCCGCTCTGTGGCCGTGACGAAACTGTCCCCGCCCTGATCTGATTCCTGGGATTTTCGAATTTCTCGTCTGTTTCACTTCCTGTTCTCTTCCTCGTGGAGTGGAGTGCAGCTCCGATCATCAGTAGCAATGGCGGCCCGTCGTGGAAGACGCGCACCCCTTTGGAGCACGGCAGAGGTGCTGGACCTGATCAGCATCTGGGGAGAGTCCGCTGTGCAGGCGCAGCTACGCGGCAGCAGGAGGAATTATGATACATTTGGCATAATTTCTCAGGCCATGTCAGAGAGAGGTTATGATAGAGACACAGTGCAGTGCAGATCAAAGGTGAAGGAGCTAAGAATAACCTATCACCGAGCGAAGGAGGGAAACCGCCGTTCCGGATCAGCGCCTGCTACATGCAGGTACTACAAGGAAATAGAAGCCATCCTCAGTGGGGACCCCACAACCACTGCCAAGAGTCCCGTGGGCACATCGGCCCCCCCTCATCCAGTGAATGCCAGACCCGAGCAGGATGAGGACGTGATCGATGAGGAGGCGGAGATGGAGGATGACCTGGAGGAAAGCGTAACCATGTGTAGCCAGGAGCTCTTCAGCAGCCCCGCTGAGACGTCCACCCAAGACTTGAACTGCAGCGTGTCCTCTGAGATGGCAGAGGGGGGTTCAGGTAAGTTTCTCCTTCGTGCAGCTCTGTCTGGCTCCTGCTAAAATATCATTGTGCGGGGTGGGGGTGCTTGTGGGTCCCCGCTGTGCACGCTATTTACTCTGCATTCATTAGAAGTGCATCAACACAAGCAGTTATTGTAAAATAATCATCTGCATTTAGGTCAGTAAAGGTTTCCTCGATGTACCTCCAGAGCCTAATACTCAGGTTAGATGGGAGAGCGTTTGCGTCTACACTCCCAAAGACGGATACTCTGCCTCGCCAGCACACAGTGCAGCAGCATATGGTCCTGGCTTGCAACCGGTGGCATGTAGGATATGTATTCTAGCTGGCAGGGGCACTCTGAGGAGAGAGATATCGGGTTCCATCTTTGTGCCCAGTGCAGATTGTGAGCCCCCAGTAAGCCGTCTATTAGGACGTACCTTGTCCGCTTCAGCGAAGCATAGTGTGTTGACCGCCCTGTACCTTCCAGTGGAATGTGCTACTGGAAGGTTACATTGGTTATTTATGCTATATGTTAACAATTTCTTTATTGTTATTTTTTTAGTAGATTTGACCTTCACAAGGCCGGTGTCTACTCCAGCTGACCGAATGAGAAACATTCGGCGGCGTGCTCGAAGAAACAGGGAGGATATGTTTCAGGAGCTGCTGAAAACAGCACAGGAATCTGCAAGGGAGAATCGAGCCTGGAGAGAGGAATCCCACCAGAGGAGGCAGAAACACAGGGACGAACTGATAAGCGTGATGAAGGAGCAAACAGAACTGCTCAAGAGCATGATTGCTTTGCAGTCCCAGGCAATTAATGTATGGGCTCCACTCCATACAGTTCAGCCATGTCTGCCTCCCACTCCCCGTAGTCCCTCAAAGCATTTCTTTGAAGGCCACCCTTCCCCCCGGTACAGGACAATATCCAGTTCCCCCCCCCCCCAGCTACTTTTTTGAGACCCGGAGCTACACCAACCTGTAACCCCACCCCCACCTTTTCTGTTTGAATAAAAACAGTAACAAATACTTTGAAGAGTGGGTTTATTTGTACACCTTATTGAAAAGCTCATACTGTGCACCTGATGCGTCCTGGAAGTTAACTAGGGGAGGGCATCATTGAAATGGTCCCTGAGTGCCTCCCTTATGTGAGCAGCTTCTCCCTGTGCCCCCTAATACTCCCAGGGGCTGCTAACAGGGAGTTTTGCAAGGGAGTTCTCCAGGTGAAGGAGGAGCTACTGCAGAATCTGTGGGGTAAGTGACTGTCTGTAGTATTGGGGGGGGTGTGTTTAGGGGTTACTGCTGTGAGCTGTGTGCTGAGCTTGAGTTGGTGTCTGTCTGTGTGTCTGTTTGAAGGACTGTGTGCTAGAGCTGGCAGTTGGAGGCTGTGAGCTTCAAAGGTAAGTTTGAGAGCTTGAAGCCTCTGGTGATTGGCTGAGCTTAATCAGCCTTAATCAGTGGGTGGGGCATTAACCCAGGCCAGGGCTTTATAAAGCCACACATAAGCGACCAGGGAGCTTGCGAACAGGGGCTGCTAACAGGGAGTTTTGCAAGGGAGTTTCAAGGGAGGGCAGGGCCCCATAGGTCCTCCTTGGTCCCCTGTCCCCATATAACCTATACTTCAAAACCATACTCTAAAACCCCTTTCTTTCAACCACCCTTCATTAACTAGGAGACAATGCAGGCAGAAGCCCAGCAGCAGAGTGGGGGCTATCCAGTTTATTGCGCCGGGTGCGGAATGTATGAGTACCTGCCTTGTGGGCGGGTGTAGTATGTCTGCATTCGGTGCAAGGAGCTCCTGACCCTCAGAGACCGCGTGCGGGCTTTGGAGGCCAGGGTGGCGGAACTGGAGGAGCTGAGAGAGGCAGAGAGGTTTGTCGACGAGGCTTTCAGGGACACTAGAATTGTCCCACCTCCGCTCAGACAGCCTCTGTGCTGTTGAGGAGGAAGAATGCCCAAGGGAAGCAGAGCAGTCAGCGGGAGCAGAGGGGAACCTTCCCATAGTTGGGACCCTCCTTCCAGATGATGCTGAGGCTGCCTCTCGCACGGAGGTTGCCTCTCCGGGGGAGGGAACTCCAGTTGCTAGGAAAAGGCAGGTGTTAGTAATGGGAGATTCGATCATTAGAAACATAGATAGCTGGGTTTGTGATGACCGGGAGAACCGTATGGTGACTTGCCTGCCTGGTGCGAAGGTTGCGGACCTCTCGAGGCATCTAGACAGACTTATGTGTAGTGCTGGGGAGGAGCCGGTGGTCGTGGTACATGTAGGTACCAATGACTTAGGGAAGGGTAGGAGAGATGTCCTGGAAGCAAAATTTAGGCTACTAGGAAAGAGATTGAGATCCAGGACCTCTATGGTGGCATTCTCAGAAATGCTCCCAGTTCCACGCGCAGGGCCAGGTAGGCAGGCAGAGATTCAGAGTCTCAATGCGTGGATGAGACGATGGTGTAGAGAGGAGGGGTTTACGTTCATTAGGAACTGGGGAAACTTTTGGGATGGGGGGAGCCTATACAGGAGGGATGGGCTCCACCTAAACCAAAAGGGAACCAGACTGCTGGCGCTAAACATTAAAAAGGTTGTAGAGCAGTTTTTAAACTAGAGGATGGGGGAAAGCCGACTGCTGCAGAGGAGCAGGTGGATCGGACACAGACTTCTCTTAAGGGAGAGTCTGATGAGAGGGAATCTCCAGGTTATAGTTATAGTTATAGTCAGGAACAGAGGACAGAAAAGGATGGTGAGGGGGCCGGATCCGATGATAAACAGTCACATGACAAAGAATCTGGCACATTTAAAAAGGGCAGACAAATAAACAGGGACAAGTTTTTAAAGTGCTTATACACAAATGCTAGAAGTCTACATAATAAAATGGGTGAACTAGAGTGCCTAGTGGTAAAGGAGAATATTGATATAATAGGCATCACAGAAACCTGGTGGACAGAGAGCAATCAGTGGGACACAATCATTCCGGGGTACAAAATATATCGGAAGGACAGAACAGGTCGTACGGGAGGAGGAGTGGCACTATACGTGAAAGAAAATGTAGATTCAAATGAAGTAAAAATCATAAGCGAATCCACTTGTTCCATAGAATCGCTATGGATAGAAATCTCATGCTTCCATGACAATATAACATTAGGGATCTACTATCGGCCACCTGACCAGGATAGTAAGAGCGATGATGAAATGCTAAGGGAAATTAGGGAGGTTATCAAATTTAAAAACCCAATAATAGTGGGGGATTTCAACTATCCCCATATTGACTGGGAACATTTCACTTCAGGACATATTGCAGAGATAAAATTTCTCGATACTTTGAATGACTGCTTCATGGAGCAGCTGGTATGGGAACCCACAAGGGGAGAGGCAACTCTAGATTTAATCCTGAGTGGAGCGCAGGAGCTGGTCCGAAGGTAACTGTAGCAGGACCGCTTGGAACTAGTGACCATAATACAATAGCATTCACCGTCCCTGTGGGGGGAAGAACACCTCAACAGCCCAACACTGTGGCATTTAATTTCAAAAGGGGGAACTATACAAAAATGAGGGGGATAGTTAAACAAAAGCTAAAAGGTAGAGTGACTAAAGTGAAATCTCTGAAAACTGCATGGGCGCTTTTTAAAGACACCATAATAGAGGCCCAACTTCACTGTATACCCCAAATTAAGAAACACTGTAAAAAAACCAAAAAAGAGCCACCATGGCTCACCAACCATGTAAAAGAAGCACTGAGAGGTAAAAAGACTTCCTTTAAAAAGTGGAAGTCAAATCCTAGTGAGCCAAACAGAAAGGTGCACAAACAGTGCCAGCTTAAGTGCAAGAGTGTAATAAGAAGAGCCAAAGAGGAGTTTGAAGAACGGCTAGCCAAAAACTCCAAAGGTAATAACAAATTGTTTTTTAAGTATATCAGAAGCAGGAAGCCTGCCAAACAACCAGTCGGGCCCCTTGATGATGATAATACAAAAGGAGCGCTTAAAGATGATAGAGTCATTGCAGAGAAACTAAATGGATTCTTTGCTTCGGTTTTTACGGCTGAAGATGTTAGTGAGATTCCCAAACCTGAGCCGGCTTTTGTAGGTGACAGATCTGAGGAACTGTCACAGATTGAAGTGTCACTAGAGGAAGTTTTGGAATTAATTGATAAACTCAACATTAACAAGTCACCGGGACCAGATGGCATTCACCCAAGAGTTCTGAAAGAACTCAAATGTGAAGTCGCGGAACTGTTAACTAAGATTTGTAACCTGTCCCTTAAAATGGCTTCGGTACCCAAAGACTGGAAGTCGGCTAATGTAACGCCAATATTTAAAAAGGGCCCTAGAGGGGATCCCAGCAATTACAGACCGGTAAGTCTAACGTCGGTACCGGGCAAATTAGTTGAAACAATAGTTAAGAATAAAATTGTCAGTCACATAGAAAAACATAAACTGTTGAGCAATAGCCAACATGGTTTCTGTAAGGGGAAATCGTGTCTTACTAATCTATTAGAGTTCTTTGAAGGGGTTAACAAACATGTGGACAGGGGGGATCCAGTGGACATAGTGTACTTAGATTTCCAGAAAGCATTTGACAAGGTCCCTCACCAAAGGCTGTTACGTAAGTTAAGTTGTCATGGGATAAAAGGGAAGGTCCTTTCATGGATTGAGAACTGGTTAAAAGACAGGGAACAAAGGGTAGGAGTAAATGGTAAATTCTCAGATTGGAAAAGGGTAGCTAGTGGTGTTCCCCAAGGGTCGGTCCTAGGACCAGTCCTATTCAATTTATTCATAATTGATCTGGAGAAAGGGGTAAACAGTGAGGTAGCTAAGTTTGCAGACGATACTAAACTACTCAAGATAGTCAAGACCAAAGCAGATTGTGAAGAACTTCAAAAAGATCTCACAAAACTAAGTGATTGGGCATCCAAATGGCAAATGAAATTTAATGTGGATAAGTGTAAAGTAATGCACATTGGAAAAAATAACCCCAACTATACCTATAATATGACGGGGGCTAATTTGGCTACAACGAGTCAAGAAAAAGATCTTGGAGTCATTGTGGATAGTTCTCTGAAGATGTCCATACAGTGTGCGGAGGCGGTCAAAAAAGCAAACAGGATGTTAGGGATCATTAAAAAGGGGATAGAAAATAAGACTGCAAATGTATTATTGCCCTTATATAAATCCATGGTACGCCCACATCTCGAATACTGTGTACAGATGTGGTCTCCTCATCTCAAAAAAGATATTCTAGCACTAGAAAAGGTTCAGAAAAGGGCAACTAAAATGATTAGGGGTTTGGAGAGTGCCTCGTATGAGGAACGATTGAAAAGGCTGGGCCTCTTCAGCTTGGAAAAAAGGAGACTGAGGGGGGACATGATAGAAGTATATAAAATTATGACGGATATGGAAAAAGTGGACAAGGAAAAGTTGTTTAAATACTCCCATAATACAAGAACCAGGGGTCACCAAATGAAACTGATAGGTAGCAGGTTCAAAACAAATAAAAGGAAGTTCTTCTTCACACAACGCACAGTCAACTTGTGGAACTCCTTACCTGAGGAGGTTGTGAAGGCTGGGACTATAACAATATTTAAAAGGGAACTGGATAAGTTCATGGGGGCTAAGTCCATAAATGGCTATTAGCCAGAAAGGGGTTAAGAATAGTGTCCCTAGCCTCTGCTTATCAGAGGATGGAGACGGATGGCAGGAGAGTGATCACTTGATCATTGCCTGTTGGGTTCACTCCCTCGGGCACCTGGCACTGGCCACTGTCGGTAGACAGATACTGGGCTAGATGGACCTCTGGTCTGACCCAGTACGGCCTTTCTTATGTTCTTATGTTCCTAGTGGCTGGCTGCTCGTATGCTTCCTTGAGGCGCTGTGCCTCCGTAGCCCACCCCGGGGAAAACTTTTCTCCCCTACTTTCACAAATGTTATGGAGGACACAGCACGACGCAATCACAGCAGGGATGTTGTCCTCCGCCAAGTCCAGCCTCCCATACAAACATCGCCAGCGCCCTTTTAAACGGCCGAAGGCACACTCCACAGTCATTCTGCAGCGGCTCAATCTGTAATTGAACCGCTCCTTGCTGCGATCTAGGTTACCGGTGTACGGCTTCATGAGCCATGGCATCAGTGGGTATGCTGGGTCTCCGAGGATGACTATGGGCATCTCCACATCCCCCACTGTAATTTTTTGATCAGGGAAAAAGGTACCCCCTTTGCAGCTTCCGGTACAGACCAGTGTTCCTGAAAATGCGGGCATCATGCACCTTTCCCGACCACCCAGCATTGATGTCCGTAAAACGCCCCTTGTGATCCACGAGTGCTTGCAGCACCATGGAGAAGTAGCCCTTCCTGTTGATGTACTCGGTCGCGAGATGGTCTGGAGCCAAAATTGGGATGTGTGTGCCGTCTATGGCTCCCCCGCAGTTAGGGAATCCCATGGCAGCAAAGCTGTCCACAATCTCACGAACATTGTCCAACGTCACCGTCCTCCGTAGCAGAACACGATTGATGGCTCGGCAGACTTGTGAGAGGGCTAATCCGACGGTGGACCTCCCGACTCCAAACTGGTTTGCAACCGACCGGTAGCAGTCTGGAGTCGCCATCTCCCAGACAGCAATCGCTACACACTTCTCCACGGTTAGGGCTGACCTCATGTTGGTATCTTTACATCGCAGGGCAGGGGCCAACTCAGGAGTCGCCATCTTCCAGACAGTAATTGCAACACGCTTCTCCACGGTTAGGGCTGACCTCATGTTGGTGTCTTTACGTCGCAGGGCAGGGGCCAACTCTGAACACAGTTCCAGAAAGGTTGCTTTCCACATTCGAAAGATCTGTACCCACTGTTCGTCATCCCACAGCTGCATAACAATGCGATCCCACCACTCGGTGCTCGTCTCTCGCGACCAGAAATGGCGTTGCACCGTGTGCAGATGATTGGTGAAGGAGCTGAGCAACGCGGTGCTGTTGCTCTGCATGGCATCAATCAGCCCCTGCTCCTCAGCGTCCTCGTCTGACTCGGAGCTCATTGCGTACTGAGCAACCAGCCGAGATGTATTCAGAATGTTGAAGGTGATAGTGGAGATCAGAGCAGGATCCATGCTGTCGCTGTTGTGATTGCTCGCAAGTGGTGCGGTGCGTCACTGCACTGTTGAAAATAGGCGCGAGTTGCTATTGGAAACGAGGAAGACGCTAGGGGAACACAAAGCACCACGGGAAACTGAGAGTTTACCCATGGCGCTTTGCGTTCCTTTCCTTCATCCCAGGATTCATAGTGCCGATTCAGGGAAAATGGAACGATGGGATAGGTGCCCAGAAGTCATTGCACTCAACTGCGATAATGCAAGGAATTCTGTTGCATTGCAAGGAGCGACGTGTGTACGCGCTCTCCCGCAATACAGGTCACGTGACTTTTATAGCGCGATTGCCATGTTGCGCTTTAATCTGATCGTGTGTACATAGCCTGAGTTAAGACTTGGTCTGTCGTGGTCAATTACGCGCCCCGTTAAAGACATGCGCCGGCTCTCGTTCGCCCGTTCGCTGCTGGCCTGCAGCCCCCAGCAGGCAGGGTTGTGCCCCAGGCAGTTAGCCAGTAACCATTGGCAAATCAGCCCTGCTCCGGCTCTTCGGTAAACTAGTCGCTGGAGCGCCTGGTGTCCAGCATGGCACAGCCGGCTGTCTAGTCGGTCCCGTGGCTCCTCCCTCCACTACTGTCCTCCTAGCCCGTGGCCAGGACACATTCCAGCTGTGGTCACCCCCGTGCCAAAGGCAGTGGGAACCGACCCGCTCTGCTGTGCCTGAGTAGCCCGGCTGGTGAATCCCAGGGCGCACTGGCCCTTGGCCCCCCGCGTTGACGGGACGTGCCAGTCTCTGGCAGGGAGTGGTGGGCGATGCCCTGAACACCAAGGCAGCCAGCTCCCTCCTTGGGGCACCATTGCCCCTCCTGTGCCAGGCACTCCTGGTCAGTCTGATGGGCAACCGAAGTGCCCTGGCCTGGCTCAGGAAGCCCATGGGGCAATTACCTATCCCCAGGCACCCGCACTGCTCCGGCCTCCCCAGAGCGTTATTCCACTACCAGCCCTACGCCTGCCCCACATGGTTGGCACAGCACCAGGTAATCCCTTGTTGCAGCCACCCGGCTGAGGGGAGCAAGGCAGAGGCCAGCTCTGGTGGCAGAGGAGTTACACGGGCACAGAGCGCGTGGCGTGGCGCGGCCCAGGCAGGACTTACTCCACTGACTGGCCGTTGTGACATGATCCAGATTTCGCTTCAGCTCCGGTTCAAATGAGGAGCTGGCTGGGCCAGCGAGGCAAAGGCCCCCGGTGCTCGTGGATCTAGACGGGCTCAGCCTGCCTGGGCCTTGTCTACACTGGAAAGGGGTGGCCGGTGTTGCTGTCCCGGCAGAGAGAGCCCTGCACTTTCCCAGCCGCCCCGTGCGGCTCTGGGACGGGGCGAAGGCCCTGCAATGGCTGGGATGGGGTGACGGTCTCCTGGGGGCACAGAGCGCTGGGCGAGGGCTGCAGGGGCAGATGGGCTGGGAGCTGAGCGGGCAATGCCAGCTGGGCAGGTGCCGGGTACACACGTTACTATGGGTGATGGATACGCCAGTGACCTGGGAAGGGGCAATAGTTGGGGTGGGGGTGCTCTGAGTTATTACAGAGAATTTTTTCTTGTCTGGCTGGTGAGACTTGCCCATGTGCTCAGGGTTTAACTGATCGCCATATTTGGGGTCAGGAGGGAATTTTCCCCCAAGGCAGATTGCCAGGGACTCTGGGGGCTTTTCTCCTTCCTCTGTAGCACTGGGAATGGCTCACTTGCCATGGATTCTCTGTATTTTAAAGGCTTTAAATCGTGATCTGAGGACTGTAATAACTCAGTCCCAGGTGAGAGGTTTATTGCAGGAATGGGCGGGAGGGTCTGTGGCTGTGTTGTGTGGGGGGTCAGACCGGATCACTCGAGGACTGTAATAACTCAGTCCCAGGTGAGAGGTTTATTGCAGGAGCAGGCGGGAGGGTCTGTGGCTGCGTTGTGCGGGGGTCAGACCAGATCACTCGAGGACTGTAATAACTCAGTCGTAGGTGAGAGGTTTATTGCAGGAGCGAGTGGGAGGGTCTGTGGCTGTGTTGTGCGGGGGTCAGACCAGATCACTCGAGGACTGTAATAACTCAGTCGTAGGTGAGAGGTTTATTGCAGGAGCAGGCGGGAGGGTCTGTGGGCTGCATTGTGCGGGGGGTCAGACCAGATCACTCGAGGACTGTAATAACTCAGTCGTAGGTGAGGGGTTTATTGCAGGAGCAGGCGGGAGGGTCTGTGGCTGCGTTGTGTGTGGGGGGGGGTCAGACCAGATCACTCGAGGACTGTAATAACTCAGTCGTAGGTGAGGGGTTTATTGCAGGAGTGGGCGGGAGGGTCTGTGGCTGCGTTTTGTGTGTGTGTGTGGGGGGTCAGACCAGATGACCATATTGGTCCCGTCTGACCTTAGAGTCCCTGAGTCTAAGGCCGGGGCACCAGTGTGGGTGCAGAGCGTGTGGGCAGGGGTGGCCTGTGCTATCGGGCTCGTGCTGTGGTGTGCCAGGGAAGCGAGTGCTGGTGACGGGGAGCGTGAGTGGTGCATGTGTGGCCCGATCACAGCAGCCACAGCCCCTTTCCCTGGGCCAGGCCAGCGTTGCCTCTTCCATCACAGGTGCTTGAAGTCCTCCAGGGCCAGGCGAGCTGCATTGCGTCCTGCAGCGCCCATCACTCCCCCGCCTGGAAAGGAAGCAGACCACGCCCAAGGGGCCATGTGTGCATCCAGCCCTGCCCATGATCTCCGGACGTGGCACAGCAGAGCTGCCACGTGGGGTGGGGACAGGTGCCCAGCCTCAGGGAAGGGCAGAGCAGGGCAGCGGCACAAACAAGCAATTTGCCATGGTTCAAGCTGGAGCCACCCACCTCAGCTTCATGGCAGTGGAGAAAACCTGGGCTGGGGCTGCTCCTTTCTGCCTCCTGCCATGCCAGGCCCACCCCCAGACAGGCGGAGCCCGGCTCCGGGCGGGACTTGTGCTGCACAGGTTGGAAAATCCAGCCCAGATGCTGCTAGTGCAAAGACAGCACAGCATTGGCACCCAGCGCCGGCACGGTGGCTCATGCCCAGGGGCGTGCACGGCCCAGTACAGACCATGGGCAGAGCTGGTTGTCCGGCCACACTGCCCTGGAATCACGCCCGTGACCAGATGAGCCGCTCCATCCTCCAGGGCAGCCTGGCACACTGGCGCAGGGCTGGAGCAGGAAGCCAGCGAGAGTCCCCTGGGGTGCTCTGCCCCACGTTAGTGGTGAAGGGAGGAATCACAGCTCACATACCAGGGTGGGCGCCGCTGCCGCAGAGGTACAGGCCTGGGATCGGGGACCTGTAGCCAGAGTATGAGGGCACAGGGCGTGCAAAATACAGCTGGTCCAGAGACATCGCTCCGTGGAATATGTTCTGCGATGGACAGGCTGAGTGAGGCCGTGTGGTGGAGTCTGTGGCTCACAGCCCACCGGGGGGTCAGGTTTCCCTCACTGCTCCAGGCTGGGCCGGCTTTGGGAGGGCTGGGAACTGGGGAGGCGGGCGCTGAGTTACCAGGCGTCCTGTTTGTGAAAAGGGGACCTGGCTGTGTCCCTGGCTTGCCTGGCCCCTCTCCCGGGCTGAGGCTGGCAGATCTGGGACGCTGCCTCCTGGATTGTAATACCTGTCATTCTCCCCTTCTATAGGTTTCTGTACAACAGTGAGCGTCCCTGGGGCCACAGCAGGGGATCGGGTGGGAGGAAGAGGCAGTGGGGAGGAAGGGGAATGGGCAGGGGCAGGAGGAAGGGGGTAGGTGCATGAGAAAAGGATAGGGGACCAGCGAGTGCGATGGGGTTGGGAAATGGGTGGGGTGTGGAGAGGAAGGGGATGAAGGAGGGAGTTGGATGGGGCAGGGGAAGAGAAGTGCCTGGGCACCAGGAATCTCACACTCTACCTACCCCTCCAGGGAGCCCAAAGATCCTCTCCAAATCGGGTGGCGTGAGGATGTCTCTGCCGATGACGGATGCCTTGAAGCCGGGCGCGTAGGCCTCAACCCAGTCGAACACTGCAGAATGATTTAGGGATATGGCTTGGCCAGGACCGGCTTGGCCTGTATCTCTGACAGCACCAGCTGGCCCTCGGGCTACCCACGGCCCGCGGCTCCCTGGGGGGCTGTGGGGAGCAGGGCTGGACAGCTAGTGGGAATTTGCTGCTGTTCTCAGGCTGCTGAGCTGGGGAAGCCCCCTTGCGATGGGGCAAGCAGGGACCCGGGGGGCAGAGGCAGGCCCAGTGCCCGGTGTGTGGGAGTCGAGCCGCTGGCTTACCCGTGTCAGCGTACATATTCCGCGCCTGCTCGTCCCACGGCCGCCCGCCGGCCAGCGTGTAGGGGGTGAACTGCGTGAACAGGGAGACCACGTGGCAGCCCGGGGGGGCCAGTGAGGGATCCAGCGCTGACGGGATGCACAGTTCAATCATGGGCCTGCGGAGAGCGAGAGTCAGCGCCGTGGGAGCCCAGGGTGGAATCCAGCTGACACAAGGCAAACATCCCCTGCGCTCTGGCCCCGAGGCTCTCCATCGCTTCCCAGTCCCCACCACCGCAGCCCCTTCCCACAGCCTCCTCCCACAGGGCACCAGCCCCACAGCGCCCCCAGGCTCAGCTCTCCTGTGGGCAGAGCTGCCATCTCCTGGGGGAAGATCCTGGCCGGGCAGTGGCAGCCCTACCTGGCGGAAGGCTCCCCAGCGCTGGCATCCTCAAAGGCACGGTGCAGGAGCTGCGTGTCCTCGCAGTTCAGGTGGATGGAGCATTGGTGATGAGGCAGCGGGCGCCCGTCCCCTGCACCGGGTGCAGCCAGGAAGCGAGGAAGTTGATCCACAGCCACTGCAGGGGTCAGACAGGGTGAATCCGAGAGGGAGCAGGGAGCCTCCTGGGCTTTGGAAATTGTGCCTGGGGTTCCCCGATGGGGCCGCAGCAGCTCGCTCAGCCCAGGGAGATGGAGAGTCAGCACAGACTGACGGCACAGCGACAGGGAGAGGCCAGTTTCCCCAACTCGGAGTGCAGCAGAGAACACCACGGAGCCTGCCTGCTCCTTCCTCCCACAGAGCCCTGCCATGGGGCGCAGCGAACGACCGGAGCACCCACAATGGCACCCCACTGCCCCTGGGAGCCAGCACAGAGCAGCAGCCGACCTCCATGGACTTGCTGCCCCACTGATGCTTACCGTTGATCTTGGTGACCGGCGAGCGCACATCAAACTTCGTGACCTGCTGGACAAAGTCCTCCGGCAGCTGCTCCTGGAGTGGGGGAGAGCCGGCTCACACCCCACAGCTGGGGACAAGCTAGGAACTGGCTGATGCTGCCCAGGGCCCAGAAGGGCACAGCCAGCACCACACTCTGGGGAGCAGCCCAGCCATGGGGCTGGCCCCCAACAGTCTCAGACCCCATTGATGGGGAAGGGGAGCAAATTCCTGCTCCGAGGCACCTTCTGCCCAGACCTCCCGACCCCCTCAAACTCCCGCCTGAGAAGGGGGTCTGTTACTCTGTGCTGCTCCAGCTGCCCCCCCATCTCTTGTGCTTGATGTCAGTTTGGGGGCTCCTGGGTCAGAGCTGGCACCTGTGAGGCCCTTGGTTACTTGGGGGGCAGCCGGTGTGGGGTCGTCACACTCCTTGTAGGGAAGGACTCTTTACCCCCTTCCTCCCCCGGCTGTAGCCGCCTGTCCACACACAGGTGCATGCTGGGTAGCGCAGCCCCAGGGGCTTTCCCGCGCTGTGTGCTGTACCCGCCACCTCCCCGGGCACCTCACCTGAGGCACGAGCTGCAGGAACGTGTGCTGCGGCGACGCGTTGGACAGAACCAGTTTGCTCCTCACCTCCGTGCCGTCCTGCAGAACAACGCCATGTGCCGCCCCGCTGGGGCCCAGCAGCACGCGCGTCACTGGCTGGCGAGGGGGGGCGGGAGATCAGCTGTGAGCAATGCACGGGGGGGGGGGGCAGGTGCCCAACGGAGCATGGCTGCATGGACTGTGCGGCTGCTCATCACCAGCCCGGCTGCCCTGGGGCTCTTTCCCACGTGGTGCTGCCCAGCCTCCCCGCCCCCCGCTCCCAGTCGGTGGGATTTATGCCCCTCCCCACACCGCTGGTCAGCCTTTCCTGGCACTGAGGGCTAGAATTCAGGGCACTCTCCCCTCCAGGACAAGGGCAGGCTGCGTGGGGGTACCGTTTACCACCCCCTCCCTGGCAAGCCATGCACCTTCTCGGTGAAGATGTGTGCTCCGTGTGCAGCTGCTGCGCTGGCGATGGCCTGGGACACCCCTCCCATGCCACCTACTACGTAGCCCCAGGCCCCCTTCCGCCCCTCCAGCTCGCCCACCACGTGGTGCAGCAGCACGTACCTAGGAGAGAGGTCAAAGGTTAACAGCTGGCCAGGCGACAGCCTACGCGTGGGTCTGGGGACAGGTGGGCAGCAGCACTGGCCAGGGAGTGGGCATCATGCCCATGGTATGTGGGCAGCAGGGCATAAACCAATCTCTATGTGGGCACACGCTGGGCAGGGAATGCTGACTCCTGGCCCAGAGACTGGGGACTCAGGGCCAGACCACGCACCCGACCCCCGAGGTTACATGGGGACCTCCCTCTCCCATGCCACATGTTGCCATGTCTCCCCCTGGCCCTGTGGCAGGGCTATTTGTCAGGATTGGGGCACCCCACATGCCTGGAGAGCAGAGCCCAGCCAGCTGCCAGGCCTTGGGGGTGGGGTGGGCATTCCTGTCTCAGCGCCATCACAGGCAGCAGTGGGCTGGGCGCAGTGCTTCCCAAACAGGGTCTGGAGCTGGTGTGTGCCAGCCGGGATGCTACCCAGCATGCAGGGGAATGTGGCAGCCAGCGCAGGGCAGGAGTGGGAGGAAGTGAGGGTCAGGGTTCGATACCCAGCTCGACAGGCAGGGGCCCTAGGGAGCCCTGAATTCCAGTCCCTGCCCCCGCTCTCCGTCCCCTGCCCCACAACTTACCCACTGCCGGGCGTGTGGGGACTGGCCATGGCGCCGATCACAGCATCCGTGGCCAGGGTTGCTTGCAAGGGCTCCGACTCAAACCAGTGACCCAAGATCTGCAGGAAGCGAGAAAAATGAAAACAGTGTTTAATGAATGAGAGCCCAGCAGAGGGGGCCTGGATCCCATAGGGGGTTCCTCCCCCACACAGATCCTGCACTGGGGACTTGAATCCCATGGGGCTGGGAGCACAGCTTGGTCCCACGCCGCCCTTGCAGGTCCAGCCCCCAGGGGTGGTTTGCTCCACCAGCCCCCTCGAGGAGGAAGTCTCCCGTCCCACGCTCTCTGCACTCACCCTGCTAATTGGGGCCGTGAGCACTTGGTAATACTGGGGCAGGTCCTTCCCCAGCACCAGGCCTGGGGAAAGAAACAGGTGTAAGAGGTGGCCCCACCCAACTGGGGCTCCTCAGGCCCCACTGCACTCTCCCCTGCCCATGTTGCTCAGGCGGCCAGCGGGAGGAGAGGGCAGAGTGAGCCCCTGGGCCAGCTGGCCTGGGACCCAGCTGTGTCCCACCGAGCCCAGACAGCCTTGGGGCAGATTTGGGCTGGAGCAGGGGTTTAGCAGCCAAGGGGAAAGCCCAAAGGCAGTGCTGGGGGCAGACCTCCCTCTGCGCAGCCAGAGCCCCGAAGGGCTGGGATTGGCGAATGGCAGCTCCATGCTCCATGGGTAGCCGTGTGCCAGGGACATACCCGCTCGCAGCAGGGGCTTCAGTGCTCGCAGGGCGCGGAGACGCTGCAGCAGGGAGCCCTGACTCCAGGCGGCCACGTCCACAGGGGCAGCGTCCAGCAGCGGGTCGATGGCCGACACCAACCGGCTCATGAATGCCTCGTACTTCGGATAGGCCTGAGGTGGAGACAGGAGAAAACCAGCGCTGAGAGGGGACACTGCTGTTATCTGCACCGCCCTCTCGGGCTCCCTGCCCATTGGGAGGACTCCCAGCCATGTGCCCCCCGGCTGCCCCTGCCCAAACCAGTCTCTGGTTGGTAGCTCTAGGCTCAGCCCCAACACGGAGTGAGGCTCAGCACCCCGCCTCTGGGCTGAAGGAGGCACAGGAGAGGCAGCCCGCTCCAGAGCTACGGGGGGCCCATGTGCACCCCGCTGAGCTGGCAGCCGGAGCCCCACTCTGTACTGTGAGGAGTAGGGACATTTAGCAGAGCTGGCCTTCACCGGGAGGGTTCAGAGCCACGGCTCCATTCAGCTGGAGGGGCAGCTCCCCTTGCCCCAGCAACCAGCTTGGGGTCTCTGCAGCCTCAGGCCAAGTCCTCTGACACAGACGGCTGCATCACACCGAGCTCTGGCTAGTGGCTCGATGGCTGGCAGAGGCTCAGAACCAGCTGTTTGCATGGAAAATGGTCTCAGCGCCGCGTACAACCAGCCCCCCCCCCGTTCCAGAGCTGCCTGCTGGAGGTGAAACGCGTCCCAAGCCAGGGCAGGTTCAGCGATGTGTGTACAGGCCTGAGCAGCGACAAAGGCAAACGCCAGGAAAAGGTGCAGGCGGGGGGCCCTGCGGGAGCTAATGAAATGCCCAGTCCCTGGTTACGGAAAGGGACAAAGTCTGGGCCTGAGAAAGGGGCGCAAGATTTCTCCCAGAGTGAGGTGACGCTCTGCTGGAAGGAGCATCTCCCAGCTTCCTGGGCTGGACAGCGCTACATGGCCTGACCATGGGCGAGAAATCCCTTATCGCAGAGGCTGCACGTTCGGTTTTTCTTTACCCCAACCGCAGGTTTCCGCATCCTTTCACTTTCACTTAGCTGAACCTTTGTTTCCAGCATCCTTAAATAAACTCCCGTTAGGTTTTCCCACTGGCCCGTGGGAATGCCGCCCGTGAGGCCAGTGAAGCATGCTGCGCTGTTCCCGTGCAGGCAGCCATGTGACTCGCTGGGATCGTTTTCTGAGACTGGATTGTTCCCCGCTTGCTGCATGCTTAGCCAAGGGGTGGGAGCGGGCTGTCTGCTCTCAGGGGAGGCGAAGGCCATGTCTACATGGAGAATGCTGCAGTCCTGACAGGCGTGGTTAATCCACCTCTGCAAGAGGAGGTGGCCACGGGCAGGTCTACACTACAAACCTGCAGACACCAAGCCGAGGACAGGAGAGAGCTCGCCCGTCCGTTTAATAGAGGCGCTCGTGGTGCGTGGGGGCAGCTCCCTGCCGACATAGCACTGTGCCGTGGTCACAGTCCAGGTGTCTGCTGGCACGGCCACGTCAGTCGCGGGAGACGAGGTGCGATTGTCACCAAGACGGCTGGGCCGGCAAGGGCCCCTAGCGAAGACGTGGCTATCCCGGGAAAGCTGGGCACAGCCTGTATTGCTGGGCGGCGGCCGCAGGAGGAGCGCTGAGCTCCAAGGGAGGACCTGGCCTCTGGCCGCGTCTGCACGCAAAGGCTGGCCAGCACCATGATCAGGGCTGGCTTGGGGCAGCTACCCGAGTAGATGTGACTCAGGCCCGCACTGCACTGGCTATTCCTGGGTCACCCTGCGCAGACACTGACCATTTCCACCCCCCGGCCAGAGCCAGGCCTTGCCCAGGGGCCGGCGAGGAGGCGAATCCCGGCTTTGACTCTGGTGACTGGCCCAGAGCAGGCCCTGCGGGCACAGAGATTCCAGCCCAGCAGAGCGGCACTCGTGAGATGTGGGCCATTCGGGGCCAGTCACACAGGAATGCGCAGGATTCTGGCCCCATTGAACGGGAAGGCAGCCGCAAACCCTGTCCCACTGCCCGGTGCACCTGTGCGTCCTTGACGGAGAACTGAGCGATCTGCCGCTGGGTCTCAGCCATGTCGTGTCCCAACAGGAGCGAGCGCCAGGCTTGGCCGTCCTCCAGCATGGGGGTGAAGGAGTAGGGGTCGCGGGTACACACCCTCAGCCCATGTCTCTGCAAGACAGAACGTGGCCAGGGCCACGCGGCATGGTTACTCACCCCCATCTCCAGCCAGGAGGGGAGGGACAGGCCAGGGAAGTTGTTCGGAGCACGGGGGATGCCTGGCTCCAGGACTGGGGCCCCTGAGACTCAGAGATGGGGAGGGAGAGCAGGGAGATGGGAGTGAGCTGTCGGGCCAGGGGAAATGCACCCACCAGAGCTCCCTGAAGGGCTGCAGGAGGCAGCTCTGGGGCCTGGTCAAGCCCCCAGTGCCCCCAGGATAGGCCTCAGTACCTGCAGTTCCAGCTCTGCGTAGATCTGCGGCCGCAGCAGGCTGAGCAGGTAGGATGCTCTGGAGAACTTAAAGCCTGGAAGACAAGGAAGCATCAGCTGCCCAGCCCAGCCCAGGCCTGTGGGGCACCATGCTGGGGGATGGGGGTGTACCTGGGACAATCTCCTCCGTGACTGCGGCACCTCCCAGCAGGTGACGCCTCTCCAGCACCGCTGTCTGCACACCCCACTTCTGCAGGTAGGCAGCCTGCCACGGAGCACGAGAATCAGCTGTCCCCAGGGGACATGGCCAACCGCCGGGGACACCCCTGCCCAAACAAAGCACCTGGGGGGCTTGCATAGATGGTCCTCTTGGGAGCCACTTCCTTGCCCCACAGGATCCCCCCCAGCCCCAGGGGCTGTCCCATCACCCCAGGGGGTTTCCCCTGCCCCCAAGATGGGTCCCGAAGAGGCACTCAATACTCACCGCCACGAGCCCGTTGTGCCCTGCAACGAGAGATGGGCAGGGGGTGAGCAGAGCCAGGCCTGGGGTGCCAATGGGCCCCGCCACCACCCTTGGCCCGTCCCAGCCAGGCCTCGCGCCCGCAATGCAAGAGCAGCCGGCGGGCAGTGCCTCCCTGTGCGGGTGCAGGAACAGCGTGAGCTGGCCTAGGCACAGGAGACACCTGGGGACCTTAATGAACATAGGAGTTAGGGCTGGAAATAGGGCCCCTCCCTCACCCTGCCTCCCCCCAGCACCCCCCTGCCTCGTTTCCAGGGCTGCGCTGGTTCTGCCTCTGCCATTCACCTGGTTGCCTGGCCTGGCTGAGGCCTGTTAACTCATCTCACCCAGATGCCTCGTGAGGACAGGCCTGCTGCGCAATGGCTCAGTGTGAGCCCTCCCCACACTGGCCGGCATAGGGTGCCAGCCCCTTGGCTTAGCTCCCAGGTGGGGATGGGGGACAAACGTGAATCAGGATCCGGGCCTAAACTACAGCCGCAAGTAGATTTCAAAGGCCTGTCCATCCTCGCACGTATGTTGGCAAAACTCCTGTCGCTCGGACTGCGGGAAAAACGCCCCCGAGTGATGTGTGCGTGTGCAGAGCGTGCGAGGGAATGGTTTGATTACATCAGCTGGTGAGGTCTCGCCCAGTGGCCGAACGCAGCTACACCAGCACTGCCATGGCTGGATCCGGACAGCTGAAACGCTGCCCGTGACGATGTGGCCAAAAATCAGGAACCCCCCAGCCTGCCATGCTGGCTGACGGCTGTAAATCTCCTGGGGCTGCAGCCATTGACATGAGGTACTGGAACACTTCACCCCCACCCTCTCTCCCACAGTGTTCCCTAGTCGCCCCGGGCAGGTGCTGTCCGGAGCAGCAGACTGTACAGGTTACTCCTCCAATGCACCAACAAGTGACAGTCGACCAGTGCCCAACAGACGGGAATAATCACTTCCCTCCATCTGCTGGCAACGCTCCTCCTGATGCAGCCCAATAGGCCTTGGCAGGAAGACAACAGAGGCCTGGGGCACTTTTAAAGACTAACAGATTTATTTATCGCAGGAGCTTTTGTGGGAGAAAATCCCACTTCGTCAGACACTTTGAAAGCTCATGTGATAAATAAATCTGTTAGTCTTTAAAAGTGCCCCAGGCCTCTGTTGTTTTCCTGCACTAGACTAACACGGCTCCCCTCTGGAACTTGGCAGTAAGGACACTGTTGACTCCCACCCAGCTCTATGCCCACAGTAACCCCACACCCTTTTCTGCAGAACTGCTGCCTAGTCAGCGCCCCCCAGGCTGCAGCAGAGCATGGGATCTGTCTGTCCTGCATGCAGGACTCTGCACTGTCCTTGTTTGAACCTCACTGCATTTCTTTCGGCCCAACCTTCTGCTGTATCTAGGTCACTCAGTATCCTGTTCCCAACACCCGTCACCTGCAGACTCGCTGAGGGTGCAATTCAGCCCGTCCTCCAGATCATTAACGAAGCTGAACAAACCCGGCCCCAGCAGGGACCCTGGGCACTGTGCCTGTTACCGGCTGGGCTAGAGAGTAACTAACCCTTCCTGGGGTGAAGGGGAGCGCAGCTGTGGGCCCCAGAGACCCAGGAACCCCCCTGTGGGGAGCAGGCAAAGCCCGATGTGGCTGGGGTAGGTCATGCACAAAGCAGGGGCACACGCTGCACCCGGACAGCCCGAGCGGCTGATTGACATCTCAGGGGACCCCCCCAAAGGGGCAGCGCTCCTGCAAGGCCAGAGAAAACGGGCTGGGCTGTGTAGGC
>ML685755.1:910240-957925 GCA_007922175.1 Pelusios castaneus | reverse complement strand
GAAAGCTCATGCGATAAATAAATCTGTTAGTCTTTAAATACCTTGTAATTAGCTCTCTGGTTTCCTCCTCCGAGTAACAAATCTGTATTTAGTTTACTACAGGACTGGCTACGAGCGCTGTCTTTGGAGGAACTGACCTGGGGTGAGTGTTGGGGCCTTTGGGACTGGCAGGAACCTGACTGTTGCCGTGACCCTTGGTGTAAGGAGCTGTCTATCACAGAGACACTTCACTGGGGTGGTGAGTTCCCAGAGTGCCTGAGGGGCCTGCCTGAGACTGACTCCAGAGTCGGGCTGTGAGGTGCCTTGAGTTCACACACGTCCTGAGGTGGGTGCCTGTGCTCCGGAGTCACTACCAAATCCAATCCTTGCTCTCACTTCACTATGGGTGACAGCG
The DNA here is from genome assembly GCA_007922175.1 of Pelusios castaneus. Taxonomy (NCBI): domain Eukaryota; kingdom Metazoa; phylum Chordata; order Testudines; family Pelomedusidae; genus Pelusios; species Pelusios castaneus. The sequence continues at coordinate 957,531 of ML685755.1, read as the reverse complement.
AGTTCTCCTCTCCCACCTCATCTGCCTCTCCTCCTCCCTCCCCGATCTGGGGCCCCGGCTCTGGGCTCAGGTGGTACAGTCGCTCTCCTACGCTCAGGCCTTCACTCCCAAAGCCAGAACCTCTGCCCCTTTGCCCCTGCCCTGTGAGTTCATTACACTGGGCAGGGCCTTTGCCCCCAGCTGGGATCTGAATCCAGGCCTTTGCCACCCCTTTGCCCCATCCGACCCTGTTTCGGGGTTCCCACCCCGCTGCCACAGCCAGTGCAGTATGTGGCTGAGGGACTGGGCACAGCACTCGGGTAAGAACTCTGAGCTCCCTGCTCAGTGTGCAGGATTGAACTTCCCAGCCAGTTCCAGCTGGTAGCCAGCCAGAGAGGTGTCAGCATGGAGCAGTCTGTGCCCTGCCAGCTACCAGGTGTGCGGGCTGGTGGGCTCTGCTGTGTCCGGAGGACCGACTTTCAGGGCATCTCTGACAACGTGCTGCGCAGTGTGCCTCTCCTCTGGGGGTGAACTGCCCTGCCAGGCCTCTCGGGAGCGACGCCCAGCACACACTGAGGAGTGTGTGCACAATCCCGGCTGGCAGGAGGCTGTGATGTAAACACACTGTGCGGAGGGTTGATGTCTGCTCTCTTGTGCAGCCTCACCCTAGGGCAGCCAATTGCCAACTGCATCCCTGGGGACGGGGCCAAGGTGCCAGCCCTGCGACAGACCCGAGGCGCTTGCATTTCTGGAGCAGAGGCTCCGGAGTGCCCCCCTGCCAGGGAGCATGGTGTGGCGAGCACATTGGTCCCCGCTGTGGAGAGATGAGGCTCAGGGACAGTTGGACAGCCCACCTTTATTATTTCAGCGTATCACTGCACAATATAAACTGGCTCCCGGAGCCTGGCTCTCCACCCACCTTAATAAAATCTCTCTTCTGGAAGGAAATATTAACACCTCACTCTAGCAATGCCCCTCCCCATAGCCCTGGGGAGCAAAGCACCCCTGAGTGCTCCTCAGCCCACTTCCGCTGAGAGCTGGGGAGAGGGATCCGCCCCCTGTGCTCCCCCCAGCTGCCAGATTAGCAGAGCTCTGAACGTTTCTCTTCTGCGGAAAATATAATTTAAATATTAACATTTACAGCGAGGGATCCAGCAGGCTCTGCTCGCAGAGCCCCTGTGAGAGCCAGGGGCGGGCTCTGCTGGGTCCTTTCTTAGTCTGGCTGACGCGGCCTTGCCGAGGGACCAGGAGCAGGCCCACGTGGAAGAAGAGCGCTGTGTGGCTTGAAAGCTGGTCTCACCCCAAGAGAAGCTGATCCAAGAAAAGCAATTTCCTTCCCTCGTCTGCCTAGTAGCCAGGCGGCAGCAGGGGGAGCTGCTTGCCCACACACTCCTGTTCGGTCTGGGAAAGCTCAGTGGGGACGTGCCAGGATCACTTTGGCCCTCAGTCTCTCAGCAGGGATGGGTGCAGGGGCCTCTACGGAGCTGCAGGGACCTGACTCCGGGTCTGATGGAAGAAGCATTCCGGAGGGCAATGGCTGATGCAGCAGCTGGATGGAGTTAGTGTGTAGGACCGGCTGGTGCCCAACCCCATCTCTGTAATGGGCTAGAAAATCTTTCCTCTGGAGGAGGTGCCCTGCAGCCCCACGCAACACTGAGCCCGGCCTGCTCATGGATACTCAGCAGAGCATCCATGTGGGGAGAAGGGCAACTGGGGGCTGGCAGGCTGGAGCTGCCCAGGGCCCCTGGTATCATCTGGCCAGCAAAGTGCCTGAGAACAGGGCTCAGAGGGGGCCTGCAGATTCCCTGCCCAGCCCTGGTTAGCTCAGGATCAGAGGGGTCCGTGGTCAGCTGGCTCTAGCCAGCTGGGTTAGCTCCATCCCCTTTGCAGTGTCCTCAGGCAGGCCCACATCCCTGCAGCGCTCTGACCAGGAGGCGGGTAAGAAAGCAGCCTGCCGTAGTGCTCTTCTCTGCAAGCCAGCAATCCCTGGGCACCGGCTGAATTCACAGCCGTACTTTCACTAGTCCTTTGGGAGAACAGCATGAAGTTGGGTATATGGCCCATACCTCCCTGGGAACCTTCTCCGCCGAGTGGAGGGCCCTGGCACTTCATCAAGGTCTCAACTTCCCAGCTTTCGGAGAGGTGCCAGTCGCTCACAATTCAAGTCCTGTTCCCTCGCACAGGCAAAGCAAACCCAGGGGCGCGGGAGCCCTGCCCAAGCTGGCTAGTGGGATGTGGAGCCCACTAGCCCATCCCCCCAGTGCAAATGGGGACATGCTGGAGGGAGGGTTTCCCAGGCCTTTAGGCAGCTTTGCAGGGATCGTGGTGTCTGCTGGAGTCACGGAGCGAACCAGATCTGGACACGTGCTCGGAGCGGTTACTCTCCAGCGGGGCACAGGCCCTGCCGGCGATGAAGCATATCCCTCTGGGTCTAGGGTCCTGGGAGAGGCCCCAGCCGGACCGGGCAGCAAGTTCTGGGAGCTCTTTTGGCCTGTGCTGGAGGCTACGCGAGGGTTAAAGCAGACACAGCAGGTCTCTCCTTGGCCGGTGGCTTTGGACCGAGCTATCGGTACCGGCAAGCCAGCGCGTTGACGTTCTTCACCACGTAGAAGCTCATGGTCAGTGGAGGGATCACCAGGGTGCGGCCAGCACGCAGGGGGCGGAGCTTCAGTTCAGGAAGCGCCCCATCGTCCGTCACGGCCAGCAGCTCTCCGTTGAGCTGCACAGACCTGCAGGAGAAGCACACACAGGGTCAGCATCAGCCTGGCAAGCAGCAGTCATGGTGTGTGCCACGGAGCCAGGGGGCTGGGCACGCTGCAGGAGCTCTACAAAGGCCGGGGAAAGCCCCCCAGAAAGCTGGCTGCAGGAGGGGGCAAAGGAGAGAGCAGGAGGTGCTGAGAGCCTTGGCAGGGCCTGGTCCTGAGGCACGATGAACTGCTTTCCCTAGGTGCCCCGCTGCCCGCCCAGAGCTGGGCACTTAGCTGGGTGCCTGCCTGTGGGCTTGTGCGTCTCCTTCCACTCCACGTGGCCCAGTGTAGACCCGCTCAGTGACCAGCCTGTGACGCACTCACTGCGCTGTCCACGAAGCCGGGGTACACAGCATGGCACGTGTCAGCCGGTCCCACCCTGTGCCTGAGCAGTCGGACAGTGCCCCGTGCCCGGGCAGGACAGACACCAACGACTCTGCCGCGCTTGGACTGTCCTGCTGCACAGGCACAGGGTCCTGAGTTCGATTCCTGACTCTGCTGAGCGTGGGCAAGCCAAACTCCGCTCAGTGCTGCAGGTTCCCTGCCAGTCCTCGGTCCTGTCTGCCTAGGCAGGGCTGGCTCTCTGTGTGCAGTGCCCCACTCAGCCTGGCTCAGGCCCCAGCTAGTACCAGAGGTGCTGCTGAATACGCAGTGGAATAAGCCGAGGGACCCTTAGTTATTTGTTTCCAGTCCCCGCCCCAGCGTCCCCGGAGCCCTGGCTTTGCAGAGTGCAGGGGACTCTGTGTTTGCCATACACCACAGCTTCTCAGGCGCCGTAGTTCAGTAACACGGGCCAAGGCCAGAGCCAGTGGGCAGCTCAGTCCATGGGAGCCTTTAGGAGCAAGCCTCCAATCAGGCCCAGAGCTGTGGGCGGGCAGGGCTGGTGCCAGGACGCTGTGACAAGCCCGGCAGACAGCGCTCTGCGGCTGTGGCTGGGCTGGAGCTGACGCAATCACAGCCTAAACAGCTGTTTCTAGAGCGCTGGCCCAGGCCTCAGCAGTCCACCTGGAGGATCGCTCTGAACAGGGGCTGGAGGAACCGTGAGCTTGTCCCCAGAGACCCCAGACTGCTGGGAACAGCTAGGAACTCAGCCCCAAGGTCACCCGAGTGCTCCAGTGCCCAAGATACACGTGGTGCACCACGGCCGGTCTCCCCAGGCAGTATCTGACAGCAGATCTGGTGGTGGCACTGGGCAGTGCTCGGACAAGCCATGGGCGGCTGCTCTTGCTCTCTGTGAGTGCTGCTCCCACCTCCGAGCCCGCCAAGAGCCGCTGTACAGGGCAGCGCACCCACCTGGAGTGCAGCCCGTCCTTGCCGTACGGCTGCAGAAGGTATTGGTGAACGATCTTGTCCCGCAGCGTCCCCACCAGCTTGATTTTCTTGCGGGAGCGATGGAGGTTGATGATGTAGAGGGTGATGGATCCACGGACATAATTGTGGCTGAGAGCGAAAGTGAGAATTAAGGAGAGACTGGCTGCATGGAGTGTGTGTGCTGTCAGCCGTGCTAGGACCTGGCCTCCTGCAGAGAGCAGGAGAGGGTGCCACCAACACACGTCAGAGCCCCCAGCGGGAGACACTGTCCCCCGTGGCAGGGCTGAGTCCCCTGCACACACAGACCATTGCTGGACCTCCAGAGGTGAATGCTCTCGTCATTCCCTCAAGAAACCCCGGCATATCCCTTTGAAGTCTCTGCCCTGTCCCCATTCCCCTGGGCCTAGCGGGGATCCAGGTTGGCCATGGCGTGTGCTGAGCTCTGGCAGGAGCAGGGACAAGGCCTTTATTTACCTTCCAAGAAGCGCAGGGCAGCGGCTCCATGGTGGCCTTTGTCTCCCTGTGGGGCCACACAGAGCAGGAGCGGCCTTAGGCAATCGGGGGCCCTAGGCGAAGGCGCATTATGGGATCCCCTATAGGCTCCTGTGATCCCCCCTCTGCGGCCCAAGCTCCCAGTCACTGGCCCCCAGCTCCAGGACCAGCTTCTCCTCCTGCTGCTGCTGACCAAGGCAGATGTGGCTTTTGGGGCAGGCGATGGGGCTCCTTGCTGCTCGAGGCCCCAGGCGTGCGCCTGCTTCGCCTACCCCAAGAGCCGCCTCTGCACTTCCCCCTGGCTGTGGTGCGCCAGGCGGGCACTGACGTGCACAGGCTCTGGAATGGGCTCCGGGGGGATGTGATGGAGCCGGCACTAGGGCTCTTCTGTGGGGAATGCCTGCCTGGCTCTGTCTCTCCCGTGGGGGGGCCAGTCTGGCCTGCAGGGATGCCAGGAACAAGCACGCACATCCCAAACCGAGACGTGCCCGATGCTGTGTTGGCTGCAGCACGCAGCCCCAGCGCCATCAAGCAGTTCAGACCCGTCAGTCCTTGGGCAAGGTTTCCTACCGAGTGGGGGCTGCTGAAAGCATCTGGAATATGTAACCAAACGGCCTCTCCTCAGCCACAATAGGAACCTGTGTCCACGGAGAGGGCCACGCCCCCCGTGATCACAAACACCAGGCTGGGCTCCCTGTCAGCGCAGGGCAGCGTAACCCGACCTTCTGGGGCCCCTGTGAAATCCACTCCCTTGATCTCCCGCTGCAGCCACCAGCTTTCTCGTGCTCGCTCCCATGGCCCGTCCCCAAGACACCTTCCGAGGGGGCGATCCCCCGTCCTGAACACCCCGTCACCTCTCACAGGCTGCGTCTACCCTGGTAAATTAAGTCGACTTAATTTGCCCTGTGTCTACACTACAGTTTTCTTAAGTCGACTTAAGGAAAATAAAGTCGACAATGAAAATTAAGTTGACTTTATAAAACCTGCTTTCTAGTAGACCTAAGGCTTAAGTTGACTCCCTAGAGTCGACTTAAGCCAGTGCAGACGTGGGGTAGCCCTAAGTCGACTTAGGGCTACCCCAGGGCGACACCAATGCCCGCCCCTGTGGGGGGGGGCACCACGGGAGCCCGGCGGGCCCCCCCCCCACAGGGCAGGGCAGAGCCCTTCCTACCCTGCCCCTATGCCCTGCCAGGGTCCCTGACCCCCTTTGCCCCATTGTACCTAGGTACAATGGGGCAAAGGCTGAGCCCCCTGGCATTGGGCAAGGGGTGCCCCCCTGCCCCCCTGGACCTGCCCTAGGTCCCCCTAGCCCCACAAAGTCGACCTAGAGCGTCCAGTGTGGACGCTCTAGGTCGACTTTTTAAGTTCCCCCCAAAGTCGACTTTATTTTTAAGTGTAGACGCACTAAGTTGACAGTTAAAGTCGACTTAAATTCACACATGTAGACATAGCCACAGTGCCCCCAAGTCAGCAGCCCTGGGCAGCGAGAGCCCAGCCCACCCCCCTGAATCCAGGCAGCTGCCCAAAGCCCATCTGGAAGCAGTGCAATAGGGAAGATGGGGGAACCGGGAGACAAATAGTGCAGGACTTGGCTCCACCCAGGGGCTGAACGGCCAGGCCCCAGCTGCAGTGCCGAGGCCTCACAGTCGGTCTCAGCCTGGGGGTCCCTGTGGAGCTGTGAGCTGCCTGGAGCCCTGGCTTGGAGACTGACTTGTGGTAGCTGGTGCAGTGAGCGTAGATGCGGAGCTTGTCACGAATAACCCTGCCTGGCCGCGGCTTCCTCTGGAGACCTGCCACATGGACAGCCAGCACCTTGGGGCCAACGAGCCGCTTGTACAGGAGAGACAGCCAGTAATCCTGCAGAGAGGGAAGAATCGAGACGTCACCGCCTGCCCACACTCCCCAGGCTGGGCGCCCCACCTGCCACGTCCCATCAGCGGACCCTCAGGACTTCTCCCGACGTGAGCCATTTGGGCCGAGGTTTTCTGGGCTGGGGTCTGCCTCAGGCTGCGTGTTTCTGGAAGGGATCTGCCCACGGTATGCTGTGTTGTGACGTTAAAGGAATTCTCTCGGGGCAGCTCTACCATCTAGTGTCCCTGGAACAGAGCTTGGCCTCTGGCAAGGCACCAGGAACATCTGCCCAACTTTCACCATGTCACAAACCCTCTGAAAAGTTTCCGTTTGCACGTGCACAGCAGAGAGGACTTACAGCGTCACAGCTAAAATCTCTGAAGATGCTGCTGTCTCGGGGCACGCTCCAGCGCCTGATGGCACGTCCCTGTAACTGGGCTGGGCTTGTGCCTGCCCCACAGACACTTGGCATGTGCCATCTCTGGGCGTGCCGAGGACTGCCTTGTCTGTGCTCTCAGTGACCCTGGAGGGGGCCCAGGCGATGTGGCAGAGGAAACACCTGCTCGAATGCAGCGAGGATGACAGACTAGCCAGGGAGGGGAAGGCAGGAGGAGAATGGCACCGGCTCCGTTTGTACAACTTGAGCAAGCAGGTCTGGGTCTCTCAGCTACGGGGGGAGTCACTAAAATCGGCTCCAGCTGATTACAGGGACAACAAAGCAGAAAGAGGACTGAGAGTGAAGGATCCCGAGGGGACACCGAGCAGAGACCCCTGCCAGCACACACTGCTCCTCATGGGCACCTTGGGGGTCAACGGGACTGGAGGAGGAATAGGTCCCACTGCTCAGACTGAATTTCTTAAGTCTCTCGCTATAGGACACGTGGTCCAGGCCTTGGATCATTCGTGTAGCTCTTTCCTGAGCTCTTTCAATTTGTCACCACCCCTTTGGAAGAGCACTGAAGAGAGATTTCTGGTAATGGGCTCACGAAGGCCGTATCACAAGGAAATCCCACCTTGTGCTCCTACTGAGACTGCCTGCTTCTACAGCTGAGAACCACACCCATGCTCTTAGCTACACCGCTGCACTGGCCACTCACTCTCAACTGGGCGTTACGTCCCTCCCAGTCTCACTGCGTCTGACGCTAAGGATCCCCAGCTCAACCCTGAGCCTGGCGGACCAGCACCAGCTTATGCAGGGCCCTAGACCTAGGCCGCACTGCACAACACCACACACACAGCTGGACACCTGCGTCAGTGTTGTTACAACAGCGATTAGCATCACACAAAGCAGTTTAGACTTTCCAAAAGACTGCCTGTTTAATCTGCCTTATGGCGGCTGTAGCCCATGAGATACACTTGCATTTAAGGGCTTGCTCTGTAACTATGGACGTGTAAAACGCCATAGCCAGGAGAAAAACAGAGTCCTGGGGCACTTTTAAAGACTAACAGATTTATTTATCGCACAAGCTTTCGTGGGAGAAAATCCCACTTCATCAGATGTTTTGAAGACGGGAAACTTACAGAATGGGAGGAAATGAAATGCAGGGGAGTGTATGACATAGGATCAGGACAGGCTGTAACAGCAAATCAAAATAGGTGTTAGGATTCAGAATAGGTATTGGGACTCAAACACTGGGGAACAGCACATAGAGGAAGGTGAGGTCAAATCACTTGTTGTAATGAGAGAAAAATCCGTAGTCCCTGTTTAACCCTAAGGTAACTGAGTCAAATTTGCGAACAGGGACTGCAAACAGGGGAGTTTGCGAGGGAGTTTGTGTGAAGTTTGTGGTTTGTGGAGCTACTATGGTGAAGAGGACCCACACCGCTTGTGCCAGCACTGCTACTGTCTCCTCCACCTGCGCCTGTATCCAGACAGACATACTGACCATGGATATCTCTACCCAGATCCTGGCGTGGACTTGCAAGGACTGTGGCCTGCATTTCCCACTCTCAGATGGTCAGGCTGGGGAGATCATTCAATGTGACAGGTGTCTCCTGGTGGAATCTCTCAGGAAGCAGGTGGGGGAGTTACAGGAGGAGGTGGCCAGGCTCAGGAGTATCCATGCCCTGGAGAAGTTCCTGGATAGTATCCATGAGGAAACATGCAAGGATGAAGAATCTATCTAGAGGCAAAGGACTGCGGCCACACCCTCGGAGAAGGATGAGATGGCTCAAGCAGAGGGCGGACACTGGCAGCTGGTTACTTCTGGCAGCAGACAGTGCTCCACCCCTGCTCCCATCCCACCCTCCGTTGTGGTAAAGAACCGCTACGCAGCACTACAGACGGGAGATGATATGGAAGAGGAGAAGCCATGCACCCCCGATGTTGGGAGGATCACAACCATCACACCCAGGAGAAAACGTCGGGTTGTGGTGGTTGGTGACTCTCTTCTGAGGGGGACGGAGGCACCCATCTGTCGCCCAGATAAGGCCTCTCGGGAGGTATGCTGCCTGCCAGGCGCCCGTATCCGAGACGTTACGGAGGGATTGTCGAGAATCATCCGTCCCTCTGACTACTACCCCATGCTACTCATCCATGTGGGAACCAATGATACTGCGAGAGGTGACCCTCTGCAGATCAAAGGGGACTACAGGGCTCTGGGAGCACGGGTGAAGGAGTTCGGTGCACAGGTGGTGTTCTCCTCGATCCTCCCGGTCAAGGGTAGGGGCCCGAGCAGAGACAGATGCATCCTGGAGGTGAATGCCTGGCTGCAGAGATGGTGTTACCAGGAGGGCTTTGGCTCCCTCGACCATGGGGTGCTGTTTCAGAAAGGAGGACTGCTAGGCAGAGATGGACCCCACCTATCCAGGAAGGGAAAGAGCGTATTTGGAAGCAGACTGGCTAACCTGGTGAGGAGGGTTTTAAACTAGGTTCGAAGGGGGAAGGTGACCAAGGCCCACGGGTAAGTGAAACTGAGGGAAACCTGGGAGAAGGGATGGAACTTTGGGGGTGCTGGGGCTGTAACAGCAGGAATAAAAGAGAGGGTAGTTGGAACTGGGGGGCGGGGGATCAAATAATTATTTTTTATTTCCTGATGAAGTCATAATACCTCAGGCGAGTGGGGAAGGAGGACACCGGGAGAAATTGCAAGGGGGAAGATGCGACAGGAGGGAGAATCGACAGGGCAAAGTAGGGCAATGGGCCCGGTATCTTAGGTGCCTGTACACAAATGCGAGGAGCCTGGGAAACAAGCAGGAAGAATTGGTAGTACTGGCACAGACAAGGAACTATGATATAATTGGAATAACAGAAACGTGGTGGGATAACTTGCATGACTGGAGCACTGCCATGGATGGATATAAATTGTTCAGGAAGGACAGGCAGGGAAAAAGGGGGGGGAGGAGTAGCATTATATGTAAAAGAGCTGTATGACTGCTCGGAGTTCCACTATGAAAGTGGAAACAAGATGGTTGAAAGTTTGTGGGTTAAGTTTAGGGGAGAATGCAACAAGGGGTATGTTGTGGTGGGTGTCTGCTACAGACCGCCAGACCAGAAAGAGGAGGTGGATGAGGCATTCTATGGACAACTAACAGAAGTTTCCAGATCGTCGCAGGCCCTGGTCCTTATGGGGGACTTCAATTATCCTGATGTCTGCTGGGAAGATAATACAGCAGTGCACAGGCAATCCAGGAAGTTTTTGGAGAATATTGAGGACAACTTCCTAGTACAAATGCTGGAGGAACCAACTAGGGGCCTTGCACCTCTAGACCTATTGCTCAGAAACAGAGAAGAATTGATCGGGGAAGTAGAAGTAAATGGCAACCTGGGCAGCAGCGACCATGAGATGGTAGAGTTCAGGATCCTGATCAATGGAAGGAAGGAAAGAAGCAGAACACACACCCTGGACTTCAGAAAAGCAGATTTTGGCTCCCTTAGGGAGCTGATGGGCAGGATCCCTTGGGAGGCTGATCTGAAGGGGAAAGGTGTCCAAGACAGCTGGCTGTATTTTAAAGAAACCCTGTTAAAGGCACAGGAAGATAACATTCCGATGTGCAGAAAGAACAGCAAATGTGGACGGCGACCAGTGTGGCTTAGCAGGGAACTCTGCGGGGAGCTGAAACATAAAAAGGAAGCTTACAAGAAGTGGAAGCTTGGACAGATGACAAGGGAGGCATATAAAGATATTGCTCGGGACTGCAGGGATAAAATCAGAAAGGCCAAAGGACAATTGGAGCTGCAGCTAGCAAGAGATGTGAAGGATAACAGAAAGGGGATCTATAAGTATATCAGCAACAAGAAAAGGATCAGAGGTGGTGTAGGTCCCTTACTGAATGGGGCAGGCATCCTCGTGGTGGATGATGCGGAAAAGGCTGAAGTACTCAATGCTTTTTTTACTTCAGTCTTCACAGGGAGGGCCAGCTCCCAGGCTACTACACGGGGTAACGCGGACTGGAGAGAAGAGTGGCCCTCGGTGATGGAAAGTCAGGTTAGGGAACACTTAATGAAATTGGATGTGCACAAGTCCATGGGGCCAGATGAACTGCATCCGAGCGTGCTGAGGGAGTTGGGGGAAGTGATTGCAGAGCCGCTAGCCATTATCTTTGAGAACTCATGGCGAATTGGGGAGGTCCCAGAGGATTGGAAAAAGGCAAATATAGTACCTATCTTTAAGAAAGGGAAAAAAGAGGATCCGAGGAACTACAGACCGGTCAGCCTCACCTCAATCTCTGGGAAAATCATGGAGCAGGTCCTCAAGGAATCCATCCTGAAACACTTGGAGGAAAATAGAGTGATCAGGAACAGTCAACATGGATTCACCAAGGGCAAAACGTGCCTGACCAACCTGATTTCCTTCTATGATGAGATGACTGGATTTGTGGATGCGGGAAGAGCCGTTGACGTGGTATACCTTGACTTTAGCAAGGCTTTTGATATGGTTTCCCACAGCATTCTCGTCGGCAAGTTAAGGAAGTATGGGTTGGACGAGTGGACCATAAGGTGGATCGAAAACTGGTTAGATCAACGGGCTCAGCGGGTAGGAATCAATGGCTCGATGTCTGGTTGGCAACCAGTAACGAGTGGAGTGCCCCAGGGGTCGGTCCTGGGGCCAGTTCTATTCAACATCTTCATTAATGATCTTGATGATGGAATAGACTGCGTGCTTAGTAAGTTTGCGGATGACACCAAGTTGGGGGGAATGGTAGATACTCTGGAGGGCAGGGACAGGATCCAGAGAGACTTGGACAAATTGGAACACTGGGCTGAAAGAAACCTCATGAGGTTCAACAAAGACAAGTGCAAAGTCCTGCACTTAGGATGGAAAAATCCCATGCACTGCTACAGGCTGGGGACCGATCGGCTAAGTAGCAGCACTGTAGAAAAGGACCTGGGGGTTATGGTGGACGGGAAGATGAATATGAGCCAACAGTGTGCCCTTGTTGCCAAAAAGGCCAATGGCATATTAGGCTGCATCAGTAGGAGTATTGCCAGCAGATGGAGGGATGTGATAATTCCCCTTTATTCGACACTGGTCAGGCCGCATCTGGAATATTGTGTCCAGTTTTGGGCTCCCCACTACAGAAAGGATGTGGACAAATTAGAAAGAGTCCAGTGGAGGGCAACAAAAATGTTTAGGGGGCTGGGGCACATGACTTATGAGGAGAGACTGAAGGAACTAGGCTTATTCAGTCTACAGAAGAGAAGACTGAGGGGAGATTTGATAGCAACCTTCAACTACTTGAAGGGGTGCTCCAAAGAGGAGGGAGCTAGGCTGTTCTCGAGGGTAACAGAGCACAGAACAAGGAGCAATGGTTTCAAATTACACCTGGGGAGGTCAAGGTTGGATATTAGGAAAAACTTTCTCACTAGGAGGGTGGTGAAGCATTGGAATGTGATAGAATCTCCATCTTTGGAGATTTTTTAAGGCTCGGTTAGACAAAACCCTGGCTGGGGTGATTTAGGGGGAGTGGTCCTGCTTTTTGGCAGGGGGTTGGACTAGATGACCTCGTGAGGTCCCTTCCAATCCTATTGTTCTATGATTCTATGAAATCCGAGTTCTGCAGTTTCCCTTTGAAGCTGTGATTTGTTATTCATCTGTTTCAGCACAGCTATTAGCAAGTCATCAATGGAGTGAGCAGAGAGATTGAAGTGTTCCCCATTGGTTTTTGAGTGTTGTTATTTCTGATGTCAGATTTGTGTCCATTTATTCTTTTTGTGCAAAGACTGTCCTGTTTGTCCAATATATAAGGCAGAGGGGCATTTCTGGCACATGATGGCATAAATCACAGTGGTGGATGAGCAGGTGAATGAGCCCTTGATGGAGTAGGTGGCTTGATTTGGTCCTGTGATGGTGTGTTTAGTGTAGGTATGAGGGCACAGTTGGCAATGTGGTCTGTTGCAGGGATATGTTCCTGCTTTAGTGTTTCTTTTGTTTGATCTGTAGTTGCTGGTGGTGCCAGGAGAGACACATTCCCACGTGTCTTCAAAGTGTCTGAGGAAGTGGGATTTTCCCCCACGAAAGCTCATGTGATAAATAAATCTGTTAGTCTTTAAGAGTGCCACAGGACTCTGTTTGTTACTCCCAAGTGTGAAATGCCAGGTTACCACAAGAGGTGACATCTCCCCACAAAAGAAGGCCGAGAGAGACCGGCCAAGCAATTAAGGAACTTCAATGAATAGAAGATTTTGCTGATTGCGTCCCCCACTCCCATGGAAAAGGGTACACAAGCCCTTGTCCCATCATAGCTTGAACGCTGGGGGAATGACATCAAAATCCCTGTCAAGGAGGAATTGTTATTCCTTTGAATTTGGAGAGGGCAATATTTTGAAACATAATCAAGGCGTCCCCACACTGCTTGGCTCAGGTTAGCCCTAAAGGACATACAGAGCTTGCGTATTATAGCAGCTACTTTTACCTTTGGACCCTGGCTAGGAGTGTATCTTGTGTGTGTGTTTACCTGCTTTACCGTTGTAATTAATTCTCCATTCTTTTTCTCAGTTAATAAATCTTTAGTTAGTGTTATGGGCTTGGCTATAAGAGATGGTTTGAGATACAACGGATCAAGTGACAGGTCCTTTGGGACTAGGAGTAACTTGGATACTGTGTTGTGTACGTGCTGCACCTACATACACCCTCACGGTGTGAGCTGTGTATCACTCATGTTCGCCCATACAGTGTAACCGTGTATGGTCTGATGCAAAGTACGTCTTGTGTGGTGTTTCTGGAATGCCCATGACACACGGATCATTGCTGTTATGGTAGCGTGTTTCCTGCAATGTCAGGCGCACAGACAGATATGAAACTCTGCCAGGTCATGTCCCCACATGTCTCTCCCATGGCTTGGACAGATCAGACAAACAGAGCTGTGTTTCCACACCCAGCAGAGGACTGCACACAGGAACAATGGGCTAACTAAGCAGCTGGTGAGCACTTTGGCTCAGGTGGAAGGGATCACACTCATTGGTGGACATGGTGATCACCTGACCCCTGGGGGTGTCGAGGACATTTGTTAACAGAAAGCGGCACCTTTGTCTTTTGGCTCCCCCTGGAATCCATCTTCTAAGTAACACCAAGAAACCCACCCACAGGAAGGAGGGTCGGGGTGTCTGGTTGCAGGATCCAACACAAGCAGTCTGTGGGGTGGACAGAGACTGGAGCATTAATCTTAGGTTAGTGTATGAGACACATTTTACTTAACCCTGATAAGCTCTGACTTAAATACATCTGTCATTCTTTAAAAGCGCCCCGGGACTCCATATTTCTTTTGCTGAAATAGACTAACACAGCTACCCCTCTGGTCCTTGACTTATTGTTAATCTTTGGATTTATATTATTCTGATTTAGAATCACTTACAATCTTACTGTTGTCGATAACCTGATTTGTTTGTTTGATCTGAAGCAGGGCATGTGGCCTGGGTGTGTGCAGAGCGCTCACTTGGAGAGACAGGGCTGGTGCACAGCAATTTCTCTGGTAAACTGACAGACCCGTGTAAATGAGCTGGCAGGGTCCAGTGGCTGCACTAAACCCTGCCAGCCGGTAGTTCCCAGGGCTGCATCTGGGACTGGGGGTGTGGATGGGGGTCTGGCCCATGAGTGGCTAATCAGAGCGCTCCTCCACTGGGTGAGGGACTGATTACATGTAGGAGACTGGACGTGAGCTGACGCAGGAGTGGGGGTTCACACAGACAGGCAGGGTAAGTCAGCGCCCAGGAGTGGAGAACTGGGAGGACACAGCTGCACAGTCCAGATTGCAGGAGGCAGCACGTCACAGTGACCATCTATTTCGAAGTCAAGCTTGTCAGCGCGGCAAGTAGAGCAGAGTGTCCACGGAGTGTGAGTCAGCGTTCAGGCTGTCATAGCACTTTAAGAGTTTACACTTGTTACTTGTTGATGAAATCTTATTATAGACTCTTTGGGGTTTGTGCCCTGGCCTGACAGCCTGTGCTGAGCCTGGCTACTTCGGACAGTGTGACCCCTCCATTATTTGGCTAACTAGATGGCTGACTTTGCATGCAGCTGTATTAATCTGAATGCTGTTCAACTGGGCCCACCTCAGCCCATGATCCAGGCCAGTCTGTATAACTGACCTGTCTCCACAATTATTTACCACTCCACCCATTTTAGTCATTGGAAAATCTTACCAGCAATCATTTTACATTTTCTTCCAGATCCTTGATAAAGATAACGAATACCATTGGGCCAAGAATGTATCCCCAACAGCAACACGTGCAATAGATGATGATTCCCATTTACAATTACTTTTTGAGATCTATCATTTATTCTGATTTGAACCCATTTACCTTGGATTTTAATCCACTTTACATGCATGTTGGATAGTGATATTATATATATATATATATATATAAAATGGGACTGTCATGCAGGATTAAACCCAATACCATAAAGAAATCTAAGAGCTTGTGTAGACAGCACCGTGAAGTGCTCTAGAAGGGTGTGATCTGTAAAGTGCTCTGTCTTCGCTGCTGATGCACTCTGAAAGATACTGAGTCCTGAGCTAATTTAGTTCATTAATGTGAACTAGAAACATGTCAGCAGAGTCTTGTGAAGAATGTTTTCTCTGAATACGCTGTGTGTCTCAGTTTCCCCTATGTGTCCCTCAATGATCTACATGGTGGGATAGGAGTGTGTGATCGTTGTAGAGACCCTGAGAGGGCAGGTGTGACTGCCGTCTAGCTCCCTGGGCCCAGGCAATAGCTGGACACCCCAATATCCTGGCAGCTAATGGCCAGGGCCCATCCTCTGCAGAAAGTCAGCTGGAGGAGATGGAGAACAAAGCAAGAGGTGGAGGCCAAATGACCTGTGTGCCTAGAAAAGAGTCAAAGGACAGAGGAGGGGAAACTAGATGTGGCTGCTGGGAAGTGAATCAGTCTTTTTGTTTGAGACTCGGGGGGAGAGCTCTGGGCTCTAGATTCCTCAAGATGGACTTTACTGAATGTCTGTACTTTCTGTGCTAACAAGATGTTCTACATTGTGCTCCTGATGACTAATAAACCCTTCTGGTTTTCCTCGCTGGCTGAGAGTCACTGCTGACGGTGAAGTTGGGATGTGTGGCCTCCTGTGGGGGGGAGAGTAAAGCTTCCCCAGGGGTCCTGTCCAGACGGACTCATTGCAGAGACTTCACAGTGTGGAACAGGGGGCTGACCGCTCTAAGGCCAGGTGAGAGTGTGCCCTGAGGGGAGTCACACTGCTGGAGGGTCCTGTCGGATGGTGTTCTGTGACAGGTCTACCTGGGGCCAGGGCAGAGCCAGTGGCTTAGATATAATGTCAGATGACAGTGAATGATGGAAAGGACCCAGCTCCGGTACTGGTCCCAGAGGAATCGAGGCTTTCTTGCTTTAACTACTTGTAGAACCATTAACCTGTGCTGGTCCCAAGCGCCCAGCGGAGCTGCAGGCTACAAGCACCTGAACAAAGAAAGCAGCTCTGTGTGGCTGGGAAGCTGAATTTATGGGCAGGAAGGGCAGTTGTCTCAAGCGATGTGATTTGTGGAGTCTCCCTACTGCCATGGGGGCTGTCAAGCCCAAGAGCTTTCCATTAGACCAGAAAACCCCACAGGGTCCCATTTTATCTCCCTTCACCTTTAATTCATTGCAGAAGCTTTGAGAAACGTAAACTGCTGGAAATGGGGCTGGCTAATGAGCTCTTCAGACAGACCTATTAACCAGATTCTCCTGTCTCCAGTGTCATTCCCAGGAGGGGCGGGAGCGTAACCCCCTGACCTCTCCTAGAGGGAGCGCGGCTGCTGTCAGGGGTGTGCTCTCAGCACATGTGAAAAGCAGCTGCAGCTGTGCCCAGAGCTAGGAACAGGCCCGTCAGCCCCTCAGGTTGTAACCAGCAGATGCAGCTGGACAGCGCAAGACAGCTCTGTGCAGGTCCAGCTCACCTCTGTGCCCGCTGCCCAGAGCAGAACAACAAACCGAAGCAGCCTGCCGCAATGACAGCCAGAGGGTTTGCCTTGGGCACGACACACTTGTGGTGATCTTTCTGAGACAGATGGCAAATGGCTCCGACTGCAGCAAGCTTTTAGGGACAGGAAAGGGCTCCTGATGGAACACACTGGCCCCTTCCACGGGGACCTTACTCCCACTGCCAAATTTGTCACCTGCTCCCTCTAGCCTTCCTTGTCCAGAAACAAACCAGTGTACGTCCAAGGCACTTTTACACCTTGGCCTTCAGTCTCCTTCTCCAGTAACTCGCTCCTCACGTTTATTCCCAGGCAATCAGCGGCTCTGCCCAAGCTGCCCAGTTCCTCTGAGTTTATGGAGTTTATGAGGTTTTGACTCCCTTGGAAGCACAGGGACGAGGTGAAAAGCCTTCTGGCTCGCAGTTCAGTTCACCAAATTCCAAGGCCAGAAGGGGCCACTGTGATCATCTAGTTTGACTCCTGTACAGCATGGGCCAGAGACCTGCCCCACAATATTTCCGAGAGCACATCTTTAGAAGAACATCCCACCTTGATTTTAAAATTGCCACGATGGAGAATCCACTAACTCTTGGCCATGCTATTTGAATTAGTCCGCAAGCTGCCCCATCTCCCTGCCATGAGCCACACCGCCCACTGGGCACCAGACTGATAGCAAACAGACGCTTGAACCCTTTCCCACAATGCACTATTATGCACTGTCAAAATAGGAGAGGCATAAGCTGATGTTGGAAGAAATAAGAAATTATGCCTGTTTCCATCCGTTCCTGCTGGCCTGTACCAGACCGCTGTGGTGGCAGGTGTACCAGCAATGGCTGGGATGGAGGGATGCAGCAGTGGGGCTTGCCAGCCGGCAGGCTCTCGGTCTCTACAAAGGGCCCACACAAGCCCCAGAGCTGCGGAGCCATTTCTGTTTAGCAGCAACATTTCCGTTAGACTCTACCACATGCATGGATTGCAAAGCACAGAGCAGGGCCAGCTGCCCCAGCGCCAGGCAAGCAGTCCCCAGCGCAGAGAAATGCAGTGAGTGCAGCCGCAAGGCTGGTTCCTGCTCCAGGCGCAGCATTGCGAAGGTGCGGGTGCTACTTGGCTGGGCCCAAGCAAGCTTTGCAATGAGTTTCTGCCCGTGAGGACACAAGCTGCAGCCCGTCTACAGTGGCTGGGAATGGCTGTGATTACACTGAGCGCACGCCAGCCTCCATCACTGCTCACACAGCCCGCTCCCTGCAGCACTTCCCCAGGACCTGTACCAGGCAGGAGGGGTGCCACATGGGCGAGGGCACTGAGGGGAAGCCAGGCAATGGCCACCCGCTCTGTATGCAGCAGAGGGGCTAAAATCCCAGAGCTGCCCGAGCAGGAACATACGTCTACTGGAGCTGTCCCATTCACCGTGGTCCCCCAGGGAGAGCCACCGTGGGCAAGGCATGTGCCCGTTCTCAGCCCACTTCACAGGTGAGTGCTGGACCAGGGTCACTGTGTGGCTCTGTCTCAGTTATCTCCAAGGCAGACCTCCTGGCAAGTGGAGCCCTCAGATGCTGCCCTACCTCCACGTTCCCTTCCTTTGTGCTACAACCGCGGCCTCATCCTTGACCCTCAGCTCTGCTCCTCCTGTGTCTGCAGATCTCCTGCTGTGGGCTCTATGGCACTGCCCCATCCACAGCCCGGCGCCTCTCCCCCCTCTGGCCAGTGCTGGTCCCTCCCTGCAACCACTCCAAGTCACTGAACCACAGAAGTTAGGTCCCCCAGCCCATCTCCAGCCCAGGGCAAAAGTGCTCCCTGCAGAGCCTCTATGGGCTTTAAACGTCCCAGAGGGTGGGGCTCTCCTTTTCCCGGAAGTCCCTTGGGCGTCTCTTTCACCACCAATAACCCTGGGGTCAGGCACTTTCCTAGAGTCCACCCAGCTGTTCTCTCACCTGCCATTCTGGCCCCTTTACGCCTGGTCACCCTGGCCCGCTGCTTGTTCCCCCATAGCGGGGGCTCTCAGGCTGCGTCTACACTGGTAAATTAAGTCGACTTAGGCTTGGCTTAAGTCGACTTAATTTGCCCTCCGTCTGCACTACACTTTGCTTAAGTTGACTTAAGCAAAATAAAGTCGACAATGAAAATTAAGTCGACTTTATTAAACCACCTTTCTACTCGACCTAAGGCTTAATTCGACTTTCTAAAGTCGAATTAAGCCAGTGTAGCCCTGGGGTAGCCCTAAGTCGACTTAGGGCTACCCCAGGACTACACCAATGCCCTCCCTGCTGGGGGAGGCACAGGGGGAGCCTGGCATGTCCCCCAAAGGGCAGGGCATGTGGGCACAGTGTGACACTGTCTGGATTTAGGGAAGCATTTATGATATTATTTTCAATGGATATCTCATAAATGCTATAATCCATAGGAACTATGTCATGTTTGGTATCAATAGAAAGGTAGTAATTTGCTGGGAATTATTATATAGTTTATGTCTAGGAATTCTATTTCGATTAGAAGTTAGGAATTGGATGTTATATCCATACTTTAACTTGTGTCATTCTGGAGAAATGTCTTAGACGGAGGGTGTGAACAACCATTGTCTCCTTAATGTTAAGGAATCTGCCAGGTGATCTGGTCTCAGGGAGTAAACTGATGAGCCATTAAGGATACAATGGCTGTATTCTTTATGTCCTTAATGGCTCATCAGGATACTCCCTGGGACCACATCACCTGGCAGATTCCTTAACATTAAGGAGACAATGGTTGTTCACACTCTCCCATCTAAGACATTTGTCCAGAATGACACAAGTTAAAGTATGGATATAACATCAAATTCTTAACTTCTAATCGAAATAGAATTCCTAGACATAAACTATATAATCATTCCCAGCAAATTACTACCTTTCTATTGATACCAAACATGCCATAGTTCCTATGGATTATAGCATTTATGAGATATCCATAGAAAATAATATCATAAATGCTTCCCTAAATCCAGACAGCATCACACACAGGGCTCTGCCCTGCCAGGATCCC
Organism: Pelusios castaneus; assembly: GCA_007922175.1. Taxonomy (NCBI): domain Eukaryota; kingdom Metazoa; phylum Chordata; order Testudines; family Pelomedusidae; genus Pelusios; species Pelusios castaneus. The sequence goes on along the minus strand of ML685755.1, from coordinate 937,774 downwards.
TGTCCCCCTTTGCCCCATTGCACACAGGGGGTGCCCCCCCCGCCACCGTGGACCTGCCCATCCAGTGTGGATGCTCTAGGTTGACTTTGTAAATTCCCCTTTAAGTCGACTTTAATTTTAAGTGTAGACACACTAAGTCGACTTAGTTAAAGTCGACTTAAAAGTGCAAGTGTAGACATAGCCTCAGACACCAGGTGTGCAGAATGGCACTGCCGGGCGGGCCCTCCCTAGCCCGTCCTCTGGCACTACTCAGTCAGGAAGTGGGGGTCAGTGCCCGTGACTGGTGCCTACGACATGGACTTGCTCCCACATCGGCTTCCTCTCATCCCTTCACACAATCGTACCGCTTTGCCTTGGCAGCTTCTGCCATCTGGGGACACACACCCACACCCACACACTCTCTGTCTCTCTTGTCTGAGGCCGTGGTCCCTTCTGTTCGTCTCACGTGTCTCTGGCCAAGAGTCACCATCACTTTTTCCCAGCACTGAAGAAAGAACTCGGCTAGAATAAGGGAACACCACCAGCCCTATTTCCCGGCCTCTGACTAGCAGCATCCCAGCCCCTCCTGCAGCAGCTTTAAAGAGTGTGCACACATCCCCCACGCCGGATAACTCTGGGGGGCATCCCGGGATACAGCCTTTGAGAAAGCTGCTAGTACACAAGGTACCACACTACATCAGCCTGCCACATGTCAGAGATGGCACACGCATGTGCATGCTCCATCCGTGTGGAGTGACACACATGAGCCCCCTGGCTAACAGGGGAGGCCTGCAGCATGCAGAAATCCTTTGCAAATGAAGGGGAGACGCAGCTGTCAGCACCTCGGGACATCCACTCAGCGTGGGCAACCCAATGGAATCAAAGGCAAACTTTGGCACAGAAGGGTTTATACAATGCCTTCTGCATTACGATACTGATGGGGCGGGGCAGTGACGGGCTGGAGAGAGCTTTCAGGATCATGGCCTACAACCTGGCTGAGTGAACTCGACTTGGCTTGGAGCCCACCGCTGACACGGCAGCTGAGCCACGGCTATCACTTCAGTGATTCACTGCATCCTAGAGAAGGCCATTTTCCTTGCCCTCGTCCATGGGGCCAGCAGCTCCAGTCCAGAGCTCAGCAGGGAGATTGTGCTTGCTGGTGGGGCAGCTGCCATGGTGGAGCACACCCAGGGACCCCACAGCTCCTAGTGGAGAGGGATCTGGTGTGACGAAAGTCCAGAGACTTTGGCTATGTACACACGATCACTTTATTGTGCGGTAAGTCTCCTTACCATGCAATAAAGCAAATAGCGTACACACGATCAATTTCTCTGTTGCGCGGCAACATCCTCTGGCCGCGCAACAGTTAAACCACTCAAAACAAGAGTGGTAGTATTATCGCTGAACAGCTGTTCCGCAGTAATGCTCGTCTGTACTCATTTTGCGCAATAGACAGCCTCCGGAAATGTCCCAGAGTGCCAATCGAGGTCACTCTGGGACATTGGAGCTGTCAAATATGTCAATTTCACTGCTCTAGCAGAGCAGTGAAATTGAGTATTTTTGGGAGCTGCCTGGTTTGGCAGCTCCCCTGGACTGAGCTAGGGGGCTGGCCCGAACCAGCTGCCCACCCTGGTTCGAGCCAGCCCCCAGCTCTGCTCCCGGGCTTCGGGTGCCGGCAGGCACTCCGGCGCTTAAGCGCTGCAGCGCCTGCTGACACCCAAACCCCTGGACTGAGCTGGGGGGCCGGCTTGAACCCTCACCGGTTCGGGCCAGCCCCCAGCTCAGCCTCGGGGCTTCGGATGACAGTGGGGGCTGGCAACGCAGTGCCCACTGCCACTGGAAGCTCTGCAGCTGGGCTAGGGGGCTGGCTGTGGGCAGTGCATGGTGGGACAGGTGCCCACCATGCACTGCTCTTCTTTCGCAAAGAAACAGCACGTGTGTACACAAGGAAGTGCTATATTTACAGCGCTTTCCTTGTCCCGCAATAACTTATTGCGGGACAAGTGTTCTCGTGTGTACATAGCCTGAGTGTGTGGGGCACTCCAGCAGCGACGGCTACGTTTCAGCCCTGGCCCACTGGCCACACAGTGCAGTCCTCACAGGAATGACTGTTCCTAGCCAGCCATGCCCCCATGCTAGCCAGATCTGGCAGTTCTGAGACGCACTGGTGGCCATGTGTTCCCACGTTCTCTGGGCTGCGATGGGGCGGAAGGGCTGAACTGTGCAGGAGACACCGGAGCTGGGAGCTATCTGCTCTCCTTGGGTCACTGCTTGCAACCCTCTCCGCAGGTCAGAGCACTCTCGCTGTGTCTCCATTTCCTGGATGAAGAATGGGCAGTTGCCATGGCTGATGGAGGAGGTGAGATTCTTGCTGGAAAAGACCTGCCTGCACAGCAGGGGATGCTACACAGCCATGAACCGCAAAGCGGCAGACACCAGCCTTTCCAAGCTGACCCACTGCTGGCCTGCAGGGAGGCAGAGCTGCTGCGTCCTGCTGCTTGGAGCAGAGGGAGGAATAGCCTCAAATCTCTCCTATCATCGCCTCTGTCTGACAGAGCCCAGGCAATGGAGCCACAGGGAGGGAGTGGAGCTGCTGAGTCGGAAGGGACAGAAGCCTTTGGAGTTCTCGGAGCCCGTTCCTTTTTTCACCTTCCCGCTCTGGTGGAAACAATAAATCCAGGGTGGGAAAAGCCCTCCAGCCACCACCTGCTTCAAAGCTATGGGGCTGGCTGCTGCAGCTGGCAGCTCTCTGGAATTTCATGGCAGCTACCCTGGAGACACGGAACATCTGTGACTCTGAATGCCAGATGTTCACATGCTGCTGCGAGCAGGACGCTGCTGTGAAGGTCACATCACACCTAATGGGGGGACCAGGAGACAACAGACGGGGAAACAGATCCATTGCCCACATCTAACAGAGAGGGCTGGCAGGAGAAGCTCACTTGTTGCTCTGCCCCATCACTGGGAGGGAGCCATTTCTAAAGTTTAGAAGAGAAAGTGGAGGCATGGAAAGGCCAGAAACTCCCAGTCCCAGGTCCGCCCCATTAGCTATGTGCTCTGCCCCTTGACAGAGAGGCCACAGTCTGCTCTCCATCACATGGATGCAGCCCCATTCATTTCTCCCCTGGCACAGCAGAGAGCAGAATTTGGCCCCATCTCGCTAATGTGTTCAGATCACTGTTGTGGTGGGCTTCGTAACTCTGGGATTTCCTGCACTTCCAGCCTTGATCCAAGTGCTGCAGTCACGTAGCTCTGCACACCACATTCCCTTTTTCTACCCAAAGGGCCATGCTGGAGGAACTTTTCCATGGACAGCAGGGAGGTGACTGAACATGTTTGGTGCCAGTGCACAGGAGCCACTTGCAGGTACTGCACCAAGAAGAGGATGCCCATGTGCCAGTCCTAGAACTGTTCTTCCTCGAGATGTGGGTGTGGACGTGCATTTCACTCAGGTGTGACGCCAAAGGACAGCTTTGCTTAGCTGTACCCGTTGGCCAGGTGCGGGCCCTCAGAGCCCCTCCCATGGCTATAGAAGGGCAGCAGTGCCCAGCCCCACCCTCAGGTCCTTCATCCTGAATCTCAGACTGGAAACAGAAGAGGTGGGGTGCAGGTCATACCACACATATCTGACCCACAAGTCACAGTAGAGCCAGGTCCCTGGGGCTTTGCTTTGAGTGGCTGCAGGCACAATTCCACCCAGGGGACTCAGCGCCGTGCTGGCAGGAGAAGGAGCTTGGTGTCTACTTAACCAGCAACTGCACAATGATCTTCTCAGAGTCTCCATCTCATCCTGATGCTGTGGCAATAGCTTAATGTTTGCTAAAAGTATGTACGGAAGGCTCCATGGCAGCCTTGCCAATGTGCAATGTTCAAACATCACTGAGAAATGCGATGGAGGTCACTTGTGCTCTGTCCATGGAGTGTAGTGTGAGCTCTCCACTACCCACGGAAATACAGGAAGCTAGTCTGCATGGAGATTGCCCTGTCATCCGACCAGCACAGGAGACAAACGTCAGGGGTGATGGAAATGGCCTGGCCCTGTCTAGGAAGGACACCAATCACTGCCTCTCATCCAATGTATGAAGACGCTGCCCTGCAGCATTTGAGTGCTGCTTAGGAGGGAATAAGGCAAGTAAAAAGCTAGCTCAGGTGAAAGCACCTTGGACAGAGCTGTCAGAGGTGGTCACAAGAACACATGATCTCCGAAGAACTGAATCTTGGTGGTCCTGCCCTTCAAGCTTGAAATGCACTAAGTCTTCTTGTGGATGACAGAGTCACAAGAGAAGCTATTTTGGGGGCGAGGAGGGACAATGAGCAGGTCCCTGAAGAGGGGACATTTCCTTCACTGTGGAACCAGAGAGACAAGGCCTTCCAGATATCCCACGCTCACGGAATTGGAGAAAATCAGCTTCCTTGGCTCGGAGGATGGAGCACTGAGATCACCACCAAAGGACGACTCAACGAGCTGAGGACTTCAAATGTGACTAGCCCACAATGCATTCAACTGAGCACTGAGCCTGGGGATTCCTGTCCCAGGCCATGGGAAGCTCAGCCCCAGAGCAAGCACCCAGTGCATGGCGAGAACCCCCAGCTGGTGCGGCTTGGCAGGAGTCAATGGTGTGCGGCGTGTGTGGAGCCATCTCTGACTCCCCGCGGAACATATGGAAAGGAGTCTCCCCTGGGGCCATGCTCCAGGCAGAGTCCTGAGCGAGCCGCCTCGTCTCTCCCAGACAGCACAGCCAGGGTGTGAGCGATCCTGCTGGGAGGAGGATGGTGGATGGGCTGTAGCCACCGTCACGAGAGGACGTCCCTGGTAATTCCTGTCTCAGACCAGGCTCTGTGCTAGACATGGCTAGTGCACACATTCAGCGTCTGCTGGGGGTGGCGAGGGGATACAGGGGGAGGAGGGCACTGCTGGGGAGGAGATGGCCCAGCCTGTCTGGGTGAATGCAGGGAGCCTGGAACGTGCTTGGCTAGCTGGAAACGTGCTGGGGCTTTGACAGGTCGGGACTGTTGTAAATCACCTAGGTTGGCCCCCTCGCAGCGCTCCAGCCCAGATAAAAGCGTTACTGTCTCAGGAGGGGGCAGGTCTGCTGGTGCACAGCAAGGGACTGGCTTTCAGCAAAGTCACAGAGCCGCTATTTCTGTGTCCAACCCGGCAGGTTCCCCACTCTTCCCTAGTGCTTAAAGAGACACTGCCCGGCCTCTCGGTGGCTGTCGGGTCTCAGTGGGGCAGGACTTGGCCTGTCTGGACGGCACTGGCTGATGAGTTAGGGGGAGAGACTATAGTACGAGGGCACGTGATTGCTCGTGTTTGTTCCAGGCTGGAGTGTCTCATTCTCCCGTCCCATCCCACGGCCGGCCCAGCACGCTCTCGCTCTGCACGTCTCCCAGCCTTCCAAGCCAAGCGCGGCTTTGAACACGGGAGAAAACCCAAGCCTGAGAGCCATTTGTTTTATGTGCAGTGAGGAGGACAGGTCCTCTAACCCTCTGTGACAGCAAGCTAAGATGAGCTGCTCACAGCGGAGGGGCGGCTCTCAATCTCTCCCTAGCCTCAGCTAGAAGGAGCCCCTCGGAGGTCCTGCCAGTCAGTGCAGGCCCCAGAAGCATGAAAGCATCTTGCTGGGGGAGGCCATAGGGAGCGAGGGCTGCTGCAATCCTCATGCAGTCATCGGACCGAAGAGCGAGCGGGCAGATCCAGTCAGGCCAGGCAGCTAGGCTCTGGAAGTAGGCAGGCTTCGTGACACGACATCCCAATAAGGCTGGTGTGCACAGGATTCCCTGCCCTTCATCACAGAGCTGGGAAAGCCCCAGCCGGTCCACCAGTTCGTCCCCAGGGCAGTGCGGGTCAACCCTCAGCTCTGTGTTTCTGGTGCTTTGTCCGGCCTCGATGTAAAGGCCCAAGTGACAGGGCTCTCTCCACACCTTTGGGGGCTGACAGACTCCACAGCCTGAGTGCTCCTCCGGGCAAAGATCCCCTGCCCCATTCTGGGTGAATTCTCTCTGAATCTGAGCCCCTTCCTCCGAGTTCTGAGGGGACATTCCACCCCAAACACTTCCTGTTTACACCCTCGGTTAGCTGCAGGATTCTCGCAAGCGTGGAGCCTGGCACCAAGACTGGAGGGCTGTTGCTTGCTTTCTAGATCTAGTTACTAGGAAGAGACTCCATGTGTGTCTTTATCCGCTGGACCTGCTCCCTCTCCTCTGCCCTGGAAGTGCTTTCAGGCAGGGCTGAGTCTTTGTATGCACAGACACCGCACCTGGCACAAGAGGCCCAGTTCGGACACGTCAGTGGTACAAATCACGTGTAATCACAAGACTAGGAAATCACACCCATGAAATTCACCAGCCAAGCACCCAGCACAATGGCATTTCCGTGGCACTGTGTCCACAGCACCAGCGATCAGTGTTAAGCTGGCAAATGCAGCCTGGCATGTGGCAGAGGTTGCTTTGCTGTGGAAACCGTAACACTGGGTTTGGAGATGAGTGGACAATGGAAGCTTCATGTTTGCAAAGTGCTTTGAGGAGAGAAGCCGCCCAGCCTCGCTCTCACATCTCTGTGCTGCATACGATCCCAGCCGTTAGCAGTACCTGGTGCCCCACATCTTCTCTCCTGCCCCCACGACACTGCACATTCAGGCAGGCCAAGCTGTATCTCCTCCCACCAGGTAGCAAGGAGTCCAAACAGCTGCCAGGCCTCCTGCCTTTCTCATTCCAGACACTGCTGGGCTGACCACATAGTCCGGATCTTAAATGACGCAGCTAGGGGCAGTGGATGGGAAAGAGGAGACCTGGCCCCCCACCATCTGTAATTCTGGTTTGCAGAAAGTCTCTCTCTTCCCTCCACCGAGAGCAGACACAGCATGCAGAACTGTGGGGTGAGATAGCTTCGAGCTCCGACTGCCCTGAGAGCAGCTTCCAACCAAGCCAGCCGCAGCTACGGAGGGCACCTGGGAACAGCTGTGTGTGTGTTGGACCCAAGCACAATCTGGCACTTCAAATACTGAGGCCACAGCTGAATTAAGAGCAGGGGCGCATGCAGGGCATCGTGCCGTGCCATTTTGGTGAGATGGGGCGTTTCTCCAGGCTGATATTTCACAAACAGGGGAATCTGCTCTTTGCAGTTCTGCCATTGCCGTCTGCCATTTGCCTTTGTGAGCAGGGGGGCCAGAGAGGCAGTGTGCTGCTCAGTAACAAACTCAGACCGAGAATCCAGTCTGATTCCCAGGGAGCACATTTAACATCCTTCACCTGTCATTTCTATAGCTGAACCATCGATAGAAACTGAGGGCTGGACTGGGCCCTGCACATCTGCACCGAAATCAGCACTACTCAGAATATGGTCCCAAGGAAGTAAATCTTATGGTGAGGGACACTACCCAGACAGAAAGACAGAGAAAAGCAAACCAATCCCCCTTTGGCAGTTCAAATCACTATGACCCAAAAGAAAGTTCCTGAGGCCCATTGGGCTACACTGAGTGTGAAAAAACCAGAACAAAAGAACCCTCTTATCTGCAAGCGTTCAATCCACGCTCTGTCAGAGACAGCACGTACACACCCACCACACAGGGCTCTGCAACTTGCTTTCCTGGTCACAGACAGTGAAAGAATGTAATTGTGTCTGCAGTTTTTCAAGATGACTCTATATTAACGCTTATGGGTAATGTGCCCTGGTGAGACGTGGAAGAGGACCCTTCTCCAAGCTATGTCTGCATGCCATTCTATCACCACCCTCAGCGTCCTCACCCGTTCTGAGGGCAAGTTTACAAAAGGGGTTCTGCACGCGCTGCCACCTCTGATCTTTCCACCACTGACCCAGAGAAGCAAAGCAGGACTGGGAGAAAGAGGACAAGGTAGGTGGGAAGTGCGAGTCAGCAGTGTCACTTTGAAGAACTCAGTTAAAAGTAAGTAACTTTCATTTCTTCTTCAAATGGCTCTGCTTATTCCCACTTATGGGTAATCTGGCAAGCAGCACTGAAAATATAAGAGGCAGGAACAGCACCCTAATTAGATAATGGTTGAAGAACCCGTCCACCAAACCTGGCGTCTGGTTCTGAAGGCAAATCCAAAGCATAATGTTTGAGAAAAGAATGGACTGCCTTCCAAGTGGCAGCCTTACAGATTCCCCAGTAGGAATATCTTTAAGGCAAGCAAAAGATACTGCCACTGTCCTGGTGGAATGAGATTTTACAACAGCAAGCCCAGAAAGTGCCGCTAATTTATAACACGCACTGATACACTGTTGAACCCATCTGGAAATAGTTTGACTAGATACACTATTGCCCATATAGAGACAAATAGCCTAGATGACTTTCTGAAACTTTTAGTTCTATTTAAACAATATGTCAGAACCCTGCTTGCAACTAAAGTATGCAACAGAGAGTTCCCTTTTATTGGCGTACGTCTTATGGGAAAAACGATTCATTAGTCATTTGACGGACGTGAAATTCAGACACTATTTTTGGTAAAAACCTGGGGTCGGATCTAAACAGCACACTGTCTTTATGAAAAGCAGTAAATGGCAGATTCCCCCATCAGAGTGTGCAGTTGGCTCTCTCTTCCGGCTGGTAGAACAGCTATCATAAATACACACTTAACAGAGAAATAAAATAAGGAATGCTCTGCCAAGGGGGCAAAGGGTGGTCTCATAAGCCTAGATCTGACCAAAATGAAATCCCATGGGGGGACCAGGTTCCTCAAAGAGGGATACAGATAGGACAACCCCATCATAACCCTTTTAACTGCCTCACTCACAAGCAATGATCTGCCATCAAAGCATGGTAAGTAGAAACAGCTGCTGAGTGAACTCTAAAGAGGCATCAGATAAGCCTTTCAACTTCAAATACGTTAAACACTTGGGCGCAGAAGGACTAGAAGCTGAAATGGAGAATTAGATTTTCCCTGTATCCAAGAAACCACCCTAGTCCCATTTCAAATTGTAGCCCTTCCCTGTGGGCAGCCTCCTTGAGGTGAGCAATGCTGGCCAGGAACAGGACTGTTCACTATCAGTCAGAATCCGATCACTGACCGTTGGATGAGGAGACTGAGGGTTTGGGTGAGGGGTCCTGCCATTTGTCATGGCTGCTCTGGAGACAAAGGGAGATGTTAGGAAATTCCACGCAACAGTTGAAGAGATCCATGTACCTGCTATCTTGGCAACCTGGGGCAAAGAAAAATCATTCTTGCCTTGTCCTGATGTGCCTTCTTCAGCACCTCCAGAACAAAGGGAAAGGGGGAATCAAAGAGGAGTGTCAGTGATGAGGACACAGCTAGTCGGTTCTGTATAAGGCAGGAGCTGGTGGCCAAGACTGGGAGCCAGGGTCAGCGCCAGAGCGAGAGGCCAGGTGCCAGAGCCAAAGACCAAAGCCAGGAGTTGCAGCTGGGGTTGAGATCCAGGTTACCCGAGGTGAGGCATGTTTGGGGTCCAAGGCAGAAGTAAGGCTGAGAACAAGCAAGCGGGGGAGCTGATGCAGTCATATGCAAATGCTTTGAGCAGTTGCCAGCTGACTCACCCTACCAATTCGGCAGTATAGCCCATCAGACAGCCTACTGTCAGGTTGTCCTGAGCCTGGCTTTGCTGCAGGCCTGATTCCTGACAAGACATTCCTTTCTCCAAGTCACCAGGGACTTCTCTGACCCCGTCCTGCTCTTTGCTGGACCTGGCTGCAAACAGGCCAGCAATGGGCAGATCCCAGCTGGAGAAAATCTCTTGTGCTATTTGATCGTTCAAGACCCACCCATGTATCTGGGAACCGTCCCTCCTGAGATGATCCACTTACACATTGCTCTTCCTGGCTAGGTGCAAGGTCACTGGACATACCCTCTGAAGAGCGCACCAGCCCCATGAATAGCGTGCCGCAGCACTCAAGAGGGAAGAACGAGTGCCTCCTTGTTTGCTGATGTAATCCCTTTCCTGAAGAGCCTTCCCCTTCATGTGAGAAAGAGAAGATCTAAGGCCAAGCGAATGGCTCCAACACATTCAGACACAAGTTGTTTTCATGAAACAGCCAGTGGTCTTGAACTGGAAAACAATGCTCACTAGCCACTATCGGATGCATTGGAGGTTATTGTGACAGAAGGACTGAGGACATGTGATCTGTCTGTCCACCACACTAATGAACTGAGGACCTCCTGAGATACCTGAAGGCTGTCCAGACTGGGTCTGTAAGCCTGAGATACACAATGCTGCAACTACCTGACTCTGAACAAATGGAGTTACGTAAATAATTGCTACAGCCAGGCCCAGGAGACCCAAAAAGAAAATCATCATCTGGATAACATACAGTGGGATGTGCCAAATAGATTAATTTATCTTCAGAAACCTTCCCTCTGAGAGAAAAAGTCTTCTGCTACTGAGTCCAATACAGAACCTATGAAATGAAGTCTCAGATGGGCAGAGGTTCAACTTTTTGATGCTCAGAAGCAGACCCAGCACTGTATGTAGGAAGATTGTGGAGTTGATGTGAAGTAGCAGATTCTTGCATGAAGAGGACTTCAGTGGCCAAGGGTCCAAATATGAGTAAACAAAAATATCCTCTTGTGGTGAGGCAGTGGGGCCTCCCTCTGACCTAGAGGGGGAGAGATGTTTTATGCCTGACTACACCTGCTTCTATAAATGCATCACGATGACAGTGTGACCCTTTGTAAAGACTCTTGGTGCTGCAGAAAGGCCAGGCGGTAGGGCCTTGAACTAGAAACACAGAATCATAGAATAATAGGGATGGAAGGGACCTCGCGAGGTCATCTAGTCCAACCCCTGCTAAAAAGCAGGACCACTCCCACTAAATCACCCCAGCCAGGGTTTTGTCTAACCGGGCCTTAAATATCTCCAAAGATGGAGATTCTACCACCTCCCTAGATAGCCCATTCCAATGCTTCACCACCCTCCTAGTGAGAAAGTTTTTCCTAATATCCAACCTTGACGTCCCCAGCTGTAATTTGAAACCATTGCTCCTTGTTCTGTCCTCTGTTACCATCGAGAACAGCCTAGCTCCCTCCTCTTTGGAGCACCACTTCAAGTAGTTGAAGGTTGCTATCAAATCTCCCCTCAGTCTTCTCTTCTGTAGACTAACATCACTGGGCCATCACAAAATGAAGATATTTCTGATGGCTAAGCTGGACTGAAATTTGAAAATATGCATCCTTTTAACTGAGAGTTGCACTTCAATCCATAATTGAAAGCTGTGGAATTATTAAGGCCAGAATTAATTTTAAACCAGAATTTCCAAGCGTACTTGTCCAACCTTCTCAGATCTAAAATCAGACAGACTTCATCATCTTTTCGCTGCACCAGGAAATTTCTTGACTAAAACTCTTGAGCTCAAAGATGTTTAACAGCAACTAGCAGGAGCAATTTTTGAATCTCTGACAGAAGAACAGCCTCCTGATAATGTTCCCTGTAAAGAAAAGTGTAGGGGGAATTGAAAGTGAGTAAATTTTCAATTGCATGGCGTAGCCTTCTTCTATAATTTCTAGAACCAAGCTTCCCACTGTTGATTAAATGAGCTAGGCCATTACCAAATACATGGAAATAAACAAAGGCAGAGATCCTGGCTGGTTGATCCGTGACTCTAGAGACTCCCATCACAGCAGCGGCCTGGTGTTCAAGAAAGGCAAAGATGAGGGAGCAGGTAGCTTTATGCTAGGTCTGTACCTGAAAGTCCTCTTTTTGTGCTGGATCTAGGATGAAGACTAAGCTGCTTATGCTGTTGTTTGGGTTTCTGATCTGAGGCACAATAAACAGATGGTTGAGAACAAAACTGTCTCTGATACCGGAGTAAGGATCCAGCCAGGTGGTGTTGACAGCAACAAATGCTGGGTTCAATATCTAAGGGTTTCTCTTAACATTACAGAGCACGCTGTTTAAGGACCCCACTTTAGGGAAACTAAACACCACCCAGGGCACCTCTGGAAGCAATATTCTTCCCCGTGCAAGCACTGAGTCTGTATATAATGAAAGAAAACCTTTGTGAAGGGGAAAAAGTAAAAAGCCCTGGGAACTAAGGAGAGGCTGACTGGTCTGCAGTTCCCCGGGTCCTCCTCCTTCCCTTTTTAAAGATGTGCACTATATTTTCCTTTTTTCTATCATCCTGAGTCTACAAAGAATGGCCAGTGTTCTGCAGTCACATCAGCCAACTGCCTCAGCACTCTCGGCTGCATTGCACCTGGCCCCAGGGACTTGTGACCGTCCAGCCTTTCCAAATAGCCCTGACCCTGTTCTTTCTACTTGCATTTGGTATCTCTAGCCTGGTCCACTCAATCGGGACAGGCTAAGTACAGTTCTGCGGCCTTCTCCTACTCTAAGGATAACAGCCAAAAGGATCACTTTGGAAAAGTAGGTCTGTCTGCCGGTTACCTGGGCAGAGTAGGTGTACCTATGCAAACACAGTCTGCTCCTCAGGTTGTTCCCCATAGTTCATGACTAGATAGCAGGAGAGAGTGCATTCAGACCCGCTCACATGAGAAAGAAGTGAACTGTGGTCTCCTCCTGAGAGAAGGACATGGCGTTAGACCCAGTCATCATTCAGTGGATCGAGTTTCTCTACTTGTTCATCAGTCTCCCTCAAAAAGACAGTCTTCCACTTCAGTTTTGGTTTCCACAATCAATGAAGAGGAACACAGTTAAACGTGTTCTCCTAAAGGAACTGTGGCAGAAGAAGCCCTGCGGGCGTGGTTTGTCACACTCTCTCCCTGCATAGCACCAGCATCTTCCCATCTTCTGGTAAATCCCGGACAAACCCAATTGTCTCTTCCCATAGATGGAGCTAGTAATTAGCTACTCTAACATCAAGAGAAGAGGTAGAAAAAAAATCTGTCTTCCAAGAGGAACAATCTTCCTCTCTTCTGCCCCTGGTCAGCAGGGGTGGAATGGGCCAGACCAGACGTAAGTCCCTTATGGCAGCAGCCCCCACCAGTGAATCAGGCATGAGGTGAGAAGGAAAGCAAGAAAACCCTGCTGAGATCTGTTACAATTTATCTTCCTTTTTAGAAATAGGCTGGGAGGAAGCAGGGGGTCACCCAAACAGTCCTAGTAGGTTGCAGGAGACCATCCTATATCAGCAATGAAATTTATTCTGGGAGGCAGCTCCAGGAATGTGAAATACCAGCTGGGGAGGTTTCCTCCACAGGTAGATTCAATGTGGATGCCATGCAATCCATCAGGTGCCGAGACAGACTGCTGCACACCCTTCTCTGAAGGAGATGAAACAGAAGCAACATGATATGCTCATCAGATGAGAAATCTGATTAAAAATGTGTATCCATCTGATCCAGTTCAAAAAGAGGAGCTGTCTCCTCCTCCTGCTCTCCAAACTGTGTATCAGGCACATGTCTGAGTAGCAGATGGGCTCAGTCAGGAGGAACTGGATCTGAGGATTGTTCAGGCTCTGGATCTTTATTTGAGAAGACATCAGTCTGCAGAAGAGAAGACTGAGGGGGGATTTGATAGCAACCTTCGACTACTTGAAGGGGTGCTCCAAAGAGGAGGGAGGTAGGCTGTTCTCAGTGGTAACAGAGGACAGAACAAGGAGCAATGGTTTCAAATTACAGCTGGGGAGGTCAAGGTTGGATATTAGGAAAAACTTTCGCACTAGGAGGGTGGTGAAGCATTGGAATGGGTTACCTAGGGAGGTGGTGGAATCTCCATCTTTGGAAATATTTAAGGTCCGGTTGAACAATACCCTGGCTGGGGTGATATAGTGCGAGTGGTCCTGCTTTTAGCAGGGGGTTGGACTAGATGATCTCATGAGGTCTCTTCCAACCCTATTATTCTATGGCTGTGTCTACACTGGCAAGTTAGTTCGAATTAAGGAGGCACCAAGGCACATCTCTTATACCCAGCTTCCTTATTTCTTTGGTTACATCATTACTCAGAATTATAGTTAAAACTACCTTCTACTCCAGTGATGCTAAGAACAATAAGTGAACACAACCAAAGACACTATCAATGGAGAAAGCCTCCAGGTGTGAATGGAGAGGATGGTTTACTCCGCTATGGCCCAATGATGGGAAGTAACTGAAGAAGTAGAAGGCACAGCCTTGCCCTCCTGATGTTTGAGGACACTGAGGGAAAGGGATGGGGGGGGGGGTAGTGCAGACTATAATGAGGTCCGTGGGTACAAAGCACCCCCAGGAATTAGGATTAATCAGTGTGCACTTGCACAGGGCCCCTATTTCTGTCACGATGGAATGGTGGCTGGGCCAAAGCTGAGTGAGTTGTCTTGCAACCGGCTGGACGAGGTCACAACGCCCCTCTGTCACGATGCTGAGGCGGCCAGCCCAAGCCTCATGTGCCAGATCACAATGCCCAAAAGGGGAAGCAAGGCCCAGCCCCATGGAATAGGAGTAACTACTATGGACTGAGTGTGGGGCAGGCCTGTTTTTCAGCCCCCCATTTCTCAAGGCCAGGATTAGACTGCAGTGCCAAAGCAGAGGATGCTGCGGGTGCTCAGTGCGCTCTTGGCAGGGCAAAAAGGAGGCAGAAGCAGCCTGGAGAAGAATGCTGGCCTATAACCTTTGTCCCCCCATACATTTATGCTAGAATTTAGCACCAGGCGTGCAGTGAATCAGGAGGCCCCATCTGCACTGGAGAGCGCACACCCGAGGTCGAATGGACACTACTCGGGGAGAACTCTACATCAGGCATTGCCAGGCAGGCCATAACAAATAAGTGGGAATACACAAAGCTATTTGAAGACTGCTACATTCTTCCCCACAGCCAGGAGAGCAGGTTCTGCCCTCCTGGCACCCCCTGATCTCTCTAGACTCCCCTCCCTCAGTCCATCATGCTGCTTGTTACTCAGCTGTATTAAGGAAGAGTATGCATCTTTCTACTTTAGGCGAACACCAAACGTCTCCTCATCTCCCCGTTGAGAAAACTCTACAGCTCCAATTAACGGGAGGTGCAAGTTTAAGCCCTGGCTTCTCCCTGGGGTCTGGGTGGCACTGGATAGACGTAGGAATGCAGCAGGTTTTTACACAGATGTCTGAGTTATCACCACATTTGACACAGAATCATGCTTCATTTCTCAGGGAAGCAGATGGGACTGTCCAAGGCAATTCAGGGTGGAAGAACATTCACAAGAGCTTTGAAATGCCCCACAATCTGCACGGGCGACTCATGTTTTTACCTAAGAGACTCTCCATCACAGGGCTGCTGCCCTCATGATGGTGATAGGTCCCAGCTTACCTGGGACAGTGTCACGGGGCACAGGCTCTTCCACCCCCATTTCTTGGCCACCTCAGCTCCCCAGCCGACCCAATGAGACTCACCACAGGCCTCTTCAGTGCAAACCACATGCTCCTTTATTTACAACTGTGACAGTTCCACTCCCAGTCTGTGCCCCAAATGCTCCAGATGTTTGGGGGTTCCAGGTTCTGCTCCCTCTGTCCTGCTGCCAGAGCCCTGTTCTGCCTTGCTGGCCATGCCTCCCCCGTTTCCTGTGCTGGTCCCCCTTATATTCCTGGGCCAGGTTCTCAGCTGCTCCTTGTCTCCCAGAGTAGCCAGAGCTTTGCTGCTGCCTAATCAGCTCCCAGCTACTGTCTGCCCAGCCTTAGCTTCCTAATGCCCAAGCTAAGAGGGCAGGTGAGGCATTTTGCTACTCCTGCCCTGTTACACATAGCTAATGGGGGAAGCTGCAGGGAGGAAAGACAGCTCCTGCAGGAAAGTCCCTGACCCCAGAGGATTTTGGAGGCCAGAGCCCAACAAAGAGGAGGATCCCATGGGCAATCCTGTGTGGGTTTGGCCTGGAGGCTGGAGCCTGAAGACTGAGCTCCAGCTAGGAAGAACCAGGAGGACTGGCTGTGAGAACAGATGGGTACGGAAGAGCTTCAGCTGTTGCAGAAGATGCCAGAGCTAGATGGGATTTTCTATGCTGGGGCACTGGACTTTACTGGGGGCAATGAGGATTGTTTGAACTCTTTCTGTTAAGCCAGCATCAGGCAATGGTGGTGGTAACCCAGAGGCCCCCCAGGTACTGTTCTTGAGGGGGCCTGAGGGTGAAATAGACAAGGTGCTAGTGGCCTCTGGGCACAAAGGGATGCTCAGGAGGCAGCTGTTCTGTTAGAAATGGGGTAGCCCTCAGGTTCCAAGACCTGCTCCCACTAAAGAGGGAAGTGGTAAGAGTGTAGTGGGGGTGAGTCAGATGGACACATTGCAGCACCTGATGTGACAACAACAGATCTAGAGCATCCCTTTGCAACTTCTGCAAGATCAGCAGGGGCTGCAGAGTGAGAAGAGACCAGTAAGGGCCAGCCAAAGAGAAAAAGTTACTTATCTTCATAACTGTTGTTCTTCAAGATGTGTTGCTCATGTCCATTCCAATTAGTTGTGCGTGCGCCATGTGTGCAATTGTCAGAAGGTCCCCTCCCATTGGGTTGGTGCAGGCACCCCTGAAGTAGTATCTCCATGGTGCTGTATATAGGGCTCTGCTGACCATCCGTCTCCTCAGTTCCTTCTTGCTGATTGTCTCTGACAGAGGGGAAGGCAGGTGGTCTTGGAATGGATGTGAGCAACACATCTTGAAGAACAATAGTCACAAAGGTAAGTAATGGTATGTTCTTCTTCCAGTGTTTCTTCATGTTGATTCCAAGCAGGTGACTCCCAACCTGACTTGAAGTGGATGGCTCAGAGCTCATGGAATCACTGACTGAAGCACTGCTCTGCTGAAAGCTGCACCGTCTCTTGCTTGCAGGGTGATGGCATAATGTGCAGTGAACATGTGGACTTGTGACTAGGTTGTGGTCCTACAAATCTCCTGTGCAGAGATGTGCATTGGGAATGGTGTTGAGGAAGCCTGCGCTCTCATGGAATGAGCTGAACGCTCCGGAGTTGGTACCTTTGCCAGATCATAGCAGGTCCTCATTAAGGAAGTGATCCAAGACAAGATCCTTTGGGATGAGACTGATGTGCCTTTTATCCTATCTGGTACAGCAACAAAGAGTTGGTTTGACTTACAGAATGGCTTAGTCCTCTCGCTATAGAAAGCCAGAGGCCTTTTAACATCTAGGGAATGGAGGCTCTGCTTGCTACTATTGATGTGTGGTTTAGGAAAGAAGTCTGGCAAGAGGATACCCTGACTCAGATGAAACTGGGACACCACTTTAGGTAGGAAGGAAGGCCCGATGTGGTGCCAATTGGACCATGTCCTTGTGAAAGACAGAGTACGGTAGATTGGGAGTCAGGGTTTTCAGCTCAAAAACTTGACTGGCTGATGTCATTGTGATCAGGAATGTTACCTTCCAAGAAAGGAAAAGGAGTGGGCCATCCCATAAGTTTCTTAAGGACTAAGTTAAGGTCTCAAAGATATTGGACGGCGGGCCTGTGAAAACAGGATATGAGAAAACAGTTCACCGCTAGATCTGTGAACAATGACCTCCCAACAGTGCTCAGGTGGAACACAGATATTGTCACTAGGTTGGAGAATCTTAACAGATGTTCCTCCCAGCCCTCGTTGCTTCAAATGCAGCAGACAGTCCAATATGAAGGGCAGCGAGGCTTGCGTTGAGGTAGTATGTTTCTGCGCCGCCCAGATGGAGAACCTCTTCTACCTGGCTAAACACATTGCCCTGGTAGAAGTCTTCCTGCTTTGTAGAGGGACTTCCCTGACAAGGCCTGAACATGCAGACTCCATTACATTTAGCCATGGAGCTTCCTTGCTGTGATGTGAAGAGACTCAAGACGGGGGTGCCACAGGCGACTGTAATCCTGCGTGTGATTAAGCACCAAGAGTGGAGCTATGGGTGTGACCAGCAGCAGGTCCTGAAGCATCATATACCAATGCTGCCTGGCCCAGGCTGGGGTGCTCAGGGTGACTGACACTCTCTCCCTTCTGATCTTGAGAAGGATCTTGCGGCCCAGTAAAAATGGGGGAAACGGGTATGTTCTTTCTGCACTTACCTGAGAAGCAGCCTGAGTTAAGAATGTTGTGTGAGGGGAATGGCTAGGCTGTAGCAAACACATGGACTTCTCCCAGTTGGAGAAATGCTGACAGTGCTGGGGAGCAGCATTTCCCACACACTTTACTGAAACAACACAGCAAGAGTGGCCAGGGAACGAGTGTGTTTCTTTGCGAGGCCAATATGAGAGAGATCAGAGCATGGTCCCCATGCTGGCGAAAATCATCCTGCAGAAAGAGGAACGGTACAGCTGCTTTGCCGTTGTCTTTCCTGCAAACATTGCCTTCCAAGGCCCAGGGAGGAAAGCTGATACATGCTCATCAGTCAGGAAGTTCAGAAGTTAAGATTCCCACAGCTATGCCAACCAGGCCAGTGCCATTAATTTCATTCCGTTAGTGCTCCGGGCTCCCTCCAGGCTTCATGCGCCATGTTTTAAAGGCCAGTTTGCACCAATAAATGTGATGATGTAATACAGCGAGAACGAGCCATGCGGCTGAGCTGTGTGACGCCAACGTCAGATTGGGAGTGCTCTGATTCAAGGACTTTAAATGATGAGTTCCATGGTGTCCGTTGTAATAATATTTCGCACGTATGTAGCAGATGATCATAACCTGTGCTTTTACATTTGATACTCTGCAGACTGACGGGTGAAAGGTAAGAATGGCATCTCTATCTTATCCCTGGATCTTAGCGGGGAGCACAAAGAACGGGCAAAGGAGCTCTGCTGTCAGGTATCAGCTTCAGTGAGCATCGCAAGGGCTGGAAAGTCTGAAGTGCGCAGCACTCTTGTCTGACAAGCCTGGCTCTGCAGTGGCAGGAAAGAAAAGAAGAAAGCGCTCCTCCTGAGAAGCCAGCCCAAGTTCTCGGCCAGCTGATGAGCAGCCAATCCGATTCACATTGATTGATCCTGCAGTTGAGGCTGCTCTTCTTTCAGCGGCCCGCTGACTCACACAAAGGCTGCATGTGGAAAAGTCTTTGTCGTGGCAGCTAACGAGAGGATTATATTTCACATCACAGCTACCCAGCACAGGTACACTGAGCTGCTTTCATCTTGCTGATAGCTCCCACGGGAAAAGAGCAGCCGCTACACCTACCACCAAGTCAAAGTCTGGTCTTGCTGGCTTTTTTAAAGTCTGCAGCTTTAAAACTCGTAATGATTTTCACCTGCCCTGGGCTCTGTTCTTTCAACCACAGGGGTGAAAAGAAATTCTCTCTCAAAGCATAGGTTAGAATCTGTTCAGGAACGTGATGTAGGAGCATGGGAAAAGAATTAGTTCTGAAGCATGTGGGAGAAGGAATCAGCAGTTACTTCCTGGGGGTGGCAGCTCCCTTACTTTATTACAAGCGTTATCTTTAAGAGGGCAATAAAATCCATGGTGAAGTCCTCTGCTGCCTGGAACAGCCTTGGCTGTATTCCTGTAACTCCAGCTCTTGGAGCCACTCGCTTTAATCCTGCTCTGAACCTTTGCAGAGTTCCTTGAGGCAGTTACTCCCTGCCCCAGCTGGCTCATGGCCACTGCTATCTAGGCCTTAGAATAAGTCAGGCTCTGGGCTATAGAAGACACTCTACTCCATGTGAGTCTGGAAAGGCCCTGGAGTCACTTGGGGATTGAGTTCTGAGGCTTGGCTGGGGAACTAGCTCTTCAGTGGAAGACCTTCCAACATTTGCCCCAGGAGACAGTTTTATTTCAAACAAGATTCAAGGATGAATGAACAGGGAACCTGACTCCTCTCTGCTCAGGCAAAAGGGCTCTGTTTGGGTCACATTAGGGTGTGTTGGTTGTGAAGTTCATATGGGAGCTGAAAATGCATGCAAATAGAACTGCTTTATGGTGATGCAGTCTTTGCTACTACCCACAGAATGAATTTGGGAGAAAATCTAAAACACAGGAACAGTGACAGCTCCAATGTCTTCTCCTGATGCTTTGAGAACAGAGGTGCATGATTCAACAGCTGATCAGCTAGGAGACAACTGTGAAACACCGTTCCTGGAGGCTCTGACCCCTCAGTGACTCTCCCCGAGATCTCAGCACAATGTAAAATCCACAGGTTTTTATTGGCAGGCTTTGTTATCAAATGCACAGTTCTCTGGCGTGGCTGCCCTTATGATTCCCAGAGCTCCATTCCATGTTCCAGGGGCCAGCTGGCAGCGTCTGTCAGATTGGTACCCTGGACCAGCCCCGTAAATTCCTTTCCGTGAAGATACAGAACACGCTCTGCGTTGCCAAGCTCTCCACTTACAAGGTGCAGAATTTATTAGACTGAAGAAAGATGAAAAGAAAATCTGCCACTTTTAAAGCAGTTTTACATTCGGTTTCTTTATTAGAGCTCTGTGCATTTGGAACCACAGCTGCCTGAGGCTTTTTGAAGGGCTACAAATGACAGATTTTGCACTGAATTGATGGGAACTGCTCTGCCGTGTGAAGCTGTGATTGGCTTTTGCCTTCATTTTGAACCTAAAATCAGTCAACCCTGATACCCTGGGCCTGATGGTGTCTGGTCTGGCCTTTTCACGTTAAGCGTGTTTCAATGACACACTTCCCCTTCCTTCTCAACCAAGGTCTTTCTCCTGGACAGTCCCCTTGCTCCCACTCTCCAGTGGCCAGGGCCTCTCCAAGTGCTGTGCTGTATGTGATCTTCTGCCTGCCCATGATTAGCCAGTTGTGTTAGCCACTGTCTCAACTTCAGCCCCCATGGGTCCCACAGAGACTGAGCCTCTTATTTTGGATGCAGTTTCGGCTTCAGAGGTAGAGCTACCCCATCTGCTTTCAACATGTTGTGTTTGACATTAACTAATGTCTCCTATTAGCAGTGAAAGAAACCGATCTGGAACAATTCATTTTCAAGCAGAGTTCAAACAGGCCACAAGGAGAAGTGGATTCTCGAGTGCACACAAGATTGTTTTGTGGTGAAGCCAAGAGTCTGTGAAACGGGTCCAGTGCACAGAAGACAAGAAGTTCTCTCTCTGATTTACTAACTGGTAACAGGAAAGGGAAGAGAAAATCCACTCCACTTCAAAGGGCTGAGGAGGTGAATCACAGAGACAGGGTGTGGGTGTGTATTAGAGGTCAGTAACAGACAGAGACAGAGCAGGAGTTCTCTCAGACCTACCGGCAAAGGGTTAAAGTTCTGGTCCACAAGGTGATTATGTCCGTGGTCAAAAAATGAGTGCCGTATCACCACATCAATGCCCTGATTGGCCAACATCCCCAAGGTGTTCAGCCAGCTAAAAACAGGAGGAGAGCTGTGTCAGTAGGTGCCAGGAGGAGCTCTGCTTGCTAAGTGGCTGGCAGAGAAACGCTGCCCCAAGGCTCACCCTTCAGAAGTTTGCAGGGTGCCGTAGCTCCAGTGGAAGGTACTGGAGGAAGATGCTAATGTCTCAGTTCCACTGGCTCATTCTGGCAGAAGCCATGCCTAGCCCTTTCTTGTTCCAAACAGATGAACCATAGGATCGTAGGAAGTTTTTACAAACTGGATCCCTCGGTGCCTCTCCCCCTCTCTACACATGAGGTGTCCACAGGTGGGAGTCTGGCGTTCCCATTTCTTAGGGCTAGTCTACACTTGAAGCCTACAGAGCACAGCTGTGTGGGTGAAGCTGTGCCGCTGTCAGAGAGCTTGTCTTGCGGGAGAGCTCTCCCAGAAAGCCACCTAAGTGAGTGGTGGTGCCTATGTGGGGGGCAAGCGTCACACAAGCACTTTTGCCGGCAAACTTGTCACTCAGAGGGTGCTTTTTTCACACCCTGAGCAACAGAAGTTTTTCTGGCCCAAGGGCTAGTGTAGATAAGGCCAGGAGGGGGCCGGACGACGGGCCAGATTCATGTCAGCTTTACACTGCTGTTAATCCAGAGCTACTTCACTGGAATAAGCGGAGCTGCTCTGGATTTCTCTTGGTGTGAAGGAGCAGAACTCGTGCAGGGAGAGTGCTCTTAGGGCGGAGATTTGAACATGCTCCCAGAGGCAGGCAGCTGCCATGCACACACGCCTGCAGGAGGGTGTGTCAGTCCCATGCCCCTCAGTCCAACTCACAGGAAGCCAGCAGCGTAGGAATCCGAGAGATTGTTCATGCCTCCGGCTGAGGTGGCTCCGATACCTTCCAGCCAAATCCTCTTCCCAGGTGTATAAGTATTTACTACCTGTTCACAAAAGAAAAGAGCAGAGCGTCATCCCTCTCCTCTGCCGCAGGGGATGGCGCAAGTCACCACACTGCCTGAGCACAGCACGAGTTCGAAAACAGCAGCGGCGAGAGCTACTCTGGCTCAGGAGGGGGATCACAGCCTCTGGCTGTTGAGTTCTGGATTATCAACCTGCCTGGTAAGGGGGAGGGTCCGAATGTGCCTAGACATCAGAAAGTGCCTAGTTCAGCCCCCCTCAAAGGAGCAGCTGTTTCCAGCCCTGCCAGGGCAGATCTGTGATGCACAGAGGGAGCTCTCAGGGATACCCACCCCCAATTGGAGAGGTGATTGCCTTGCCTCTGATGGACTCTGCTAAATCTCCCCAGTACAGACCCTCTATCCTGCGGGCTCAGGAGCCTGCTCCTGAAAGAGAGCTTGCTTTCTGACAGCAACTGTGGCTCTTCAGGAGGGTCTGTGCACGTGGATCCCACCAATGCTGCGCTTGTGGCCCTGCACAGGAGTTAGGACATTTTTCTCTGAGCAGCGCCCACTAAGGGTCACACATGCCCCTCTCAGGCCCTCGTGCTCCCGCTCCTGAGACCACTGCAGGTGGGGCAACCCCAACCGCCAGCCAACTCCTTCAGCAGCCAGGCCTGAAGGCCGAGATTCCCAGCTGGGGGATGGACGATGGGCCATGAGATCCACACGCACATCCCTGTCGTGAAGAACCATTACTGCCAGGTAAGTAACCACTCTTTCATCTCTGACACCCTGTGCACGTGGTGACCAGCAGCTCAACTCTTCCTGGGTGGGAGCTAGGAGTTCCCTGAAGGAAGACTGAAGGACCACTCTTCCAACCTGAGCGTTCTCCCTGGACGAAGTCTCTAACCGGCAGTGGCTAGCACATGTATGAACTGATGAACACATGGCCGCTACACCTTTCCATCAGAGCAACTTTGCTGAAGCATGCTGTTGAATTCGCCAGTGTTCTGGTTGAAAGAGCGGAAGGGTTTGTGGAAGGACCCTGTTTATTGACCTCATAGACCTTTTTAATACAGTTCAATCCAAAAATCAAACAGATACACCTATTATCACTGGAAAAAAAGAATTGCAGACTAATCGAAGCACTCTTAGTTCCAAGACATTTATATGATCTAATGAATCTCTTACAGGCTGGGGTACTCATCAAGACCACTTCTAAAACCACATCTTTTGGAAGAAGTTGCATTGTTCAGTTCTGAGAAGGATGAGGCCCTCCATACGTTGAAGCACTTACAAGCTACCTTGCATCTCCTTGGGGATTACACGCCAATTTCTAGGACAGGGGTTGGCAGCCCTCAGCACGTGCGCCAAACCTGGCACGCACGCCTATTCCCAGCAGCACGTGGTGCTGGCGCCGTGGCTGCTCCCCCTGCTGGCCCGTCCCCTCAGCGGGGTCAGAGGCCACAAGAGCTGTGAGCGCGCCACGGCTCCTGTCCCCTAGTGGACCTGCTCCTCAGCTGGGAGGCGAGGCCAGCAGAGAAAAGGTGCCACCGTGCCCGGCTCCTGGCTCCTGCTGAACCTGCTGCAGGCCAGCAGGAGACAGCAGCCGGGCGCGGGGGCGGGGCCAGCCCTGGCACCTGGTGAGGGTGCGGGGGGCAGGGCTGGCAAAGGTTGCCGACCCGTTTTAGGAGGAAACACATAAAACAGCTAGTCCCTCTGTGATGGGCTGCTCCACCTACTGCTGCGATGGCTTGACAGAGGGTCTGATCTTACCCCGCAGTGTCCACCCCATCTCTTTATACAGTAAATCGCTGTGGAATTGACCAACAATTTCCTTTGCTGGAATCTTTGTCTTGCCTAATTTGCTTAAAGGAGGACATCTGATGGGAAATGTAGCCAGTGGAAGGCTGAGATCTCTGTCTAAGGAAAGCCTGGGTCTCTACTGGTTTCTCTTAAAAGACAGAGAGTGCACAGGCCAGTGGCTCTCTAAGTGGCTCTGGAATTCTTTCGAGAATGAAACGTATCATTCATCACAGAACTAGGAAGGTTCTGACCTTCCAAAGATAAGTGCTCTACTGGACCTGGACCTCTTTAGGGAGACCTGATACAGAAAGCCAAGAATCTCTTCTCAGGACCAAACGCGCAGCCATTGCAAAGCCCCACTGTCTGCTTAGTCGGCAAAGAAGTTTTAGAGCAGAAGGAAGGAAACTCTTCTTTAATCCAGACAGGAGTTTTTCATGAAAGGTTGCCAGTCTGTCCCACTGCATGTAATAATATTTGGCCTACATTGATTGCTAATTGGAAATTCTGATTTGAAGGGAGGTCAAGGAATAAATCTTTCTCCTATAAAGATCCACTTATTTTGTTTCATTCTCTTCTGGAGTAACTCCTAAAAGCTGCTTGGATCGGTTATTAACAGCAGTGATTACCAATGAAGATGGAGCTGGTGAATATCAAAAAAACAGGTTTTTGATCTGCTCATTCAGATGTTGCCAAAATAGAAGGTGCTGTTGCTCATAACTCATTAACTGGTTCAAGCATACCTTCTTTAATAGGCAGAGCTACCTTATTTTGAGTAGTAGATTGGAGGATGTCAAAGAGTTTATATGATTTTTACAAGTTTCAGAGGAATTTCTAATGTCTCTACCATCCTCTTCAAAACTTCTTGAAAAATCTTAACACCATCTACTGTTGAAGGAACAGAAGAGAGCAGGGCCTCACTGGAAGAGGCAAAATGTTCTGTAGTAGAAAGTTCATTATGGGTGTGTGGTTCTCCTTCTTATTCAAATAGAAAACTGCTGCTCTGTAACCGATTTTTGGGGAGAAAAGATTACCATAGAATCATAGGATTGGAAGGAACCTCAGAGGTCATCTGGTCCAGTTCCCTGCATTCATGGCAGATCTAAGTATTATTTTATCCCTGACAACTGTTTGTCTAACCCACTCTTAAAAATCTCCAGTGACAGAGACTCCACAACCTCCCTTGGCAACTTATTCCAGTGCTTAACTGCCCTGAAAATTAAGAAGTTTTCCTAATGTCCAACTTAAACTTCCCTTGCTGCAATGGAAGCCTATTGCTTCTTGTCCTATCCTTGGAGGTTAAAGAGAACAATTTTTCTTCCTTCTCCTTATAACAACCTTTTATGTACTTGAAAACTGTTATCAGGTCCCCTCTCAGTCTCCTCTTTTCCAGACTACACAAACCCAGCTCTTTCAATCTTCCCCCATAAGTCATGTTTTCTAAAACTTTCATCATTTTTTTGCTCTTCTCTGGACTTTCTTCAGTTTGTCCACATCTTCCTTGAAATGTGTTGACAGAACTGGACACAATACTCCAGCAGACGACTGATCAGCGCAGAGTAGAGCAGAGAAATGACTTCTTGTATCTTGCTTATGATACTCCTGCTAATAAATCCCAGAATACTGTTTGGTTTTTTTGCAAGTGTTACATTGTTGACTCATATTTAGCTTGTGGTCCATTATGACACCCAGATCCCTTTCCGCAGTGCTCCTTCCTAGGCAGTCATTGCCCATTTTGTACGTGTGCCACAGATTGTTCCTTCCTATGCGGAGTACTTTGCACTTGTCCTTATTGAATTTCACTTGTCTAGATCATTTTGAATTTTCATCATATCTTCTAAAGCACTTGCAACCCCTCCCACCTTGGCACTGTCTGAGAACTTTGTGTGTTCTCTGTGCCGTTCTCTAAATCGTGGATGAAGGTATCGAACAGAATAAGACCCAGAACCGATCCCCACAGGACCCTACTAAATATGCTCTTCCAGCTTGACTGTGAACCATTGATGACTACTCTCTAGGAACTGTTTCCCACCCAGTGATGCACCCACCTTATAGTAGCTCCAAGTAGGTTTTATTTCCTTAATTTCTTTATAAGGTGATGCAAGACAGAACTGAAAGCCTTACTAAAATCAAGATGTACCACATCTACCACTCTCTTGCATCCAAGGGCTTGTTATCCTGTCTTGACAAATCCATTTGGACTGTTACCTATCATCTTATTATTGTCTAAGTGGTTGCAAAGTGATTGCTTAATTATTTGCTCCATTATCTTTCTGGGTACTGAAGTTAAACTGGCTGGTTTAATAATTCCACGAGTTGTCCTTATTCCTTTTTTCTACAAACCAGTCAGGTATAAGATATCTCCTCAGTCAGCTCTTTGAGGAGGCTAGAATGTATTTCATCAGGTCTTGGCGACTTGAAGATAACTTGTCTAAGTATATTTTTAACTTGTTTCCCCCTATTTTAGCCTTACATCTGACCTCATTTTCACTAGCACTCACTGTGTAAGACATCCAAATCCTACAACCTTTTTGGTGAAAACAGAAACAAAAAAAAAAGTCATAGAGCCCTTCTGCTATTTCCATATTTTGATTGATTTTCCCCCTTCCCTGAGTAACAGGCCTACCCTGTGCTTAATCTTTCTCTTGCTTCTACTGTATTTGTAGAACGCTTTCTTGCAACCCTTTCTGTCTCTAGGTAATTTACTGTCATGCCTTGGCCTGTCTAGTTTTCTCCATATATACTTGTGCTATATGATTATATTCATTCTTCGTAATTTGGCCTAGTTTTCACTTTTTGTATGACTCTTTTCTGAGTTTCAGATAATTGACAAGCTCTTGGTTAAGGCATAGTGATCTTTTGCCATAGTTCCTATCTTTCCCATGTAACGGGAGAGTGTCTTCTTGTGCCCGTAACAATGGCTTTTTGAAAAGCTGCTAACTCCCTTCAGGTTGACTGAAGACACTCTGTTGTAGGGAAACTATCTCTGGAAGTGAAGATAGTAGCAAATTGTTGCCCCAAACTATGGCAAGGACGCCAGAACAGCCAGGACTGGCATCCAGAAGGATATCCATGGAGGTACTTGAATATCATGTGAGGGCTCCGAATTGGAGAAACCCGAGAAAAATGGTTTCTGTGGTGTTTGTATCTCTTAGCTTGGATAGGAGAAAGCTGCCTACTCGTCTGATCTGATGAAGATGCTAAAGAAGAGCGCTGAATGGGAGGAGTTGCTCTGCAAGGTGAAATAATTTGATGAGGAGTGATGGGCTCCACTGTGCCAGTTGCGGGAGATCTTAAGGCAATTCTCATGACTGGTAATTTTGTCCATTGCGGCATTGAAGATCTTGGGGAAACTGAGGCAGGACAGGCTTGTAAAACAGATCACTTTGACTCAGGAATAATCTTGATTTCCACCTGTGCCATAAAGGGTGCCTCGGGCAGCAGCAGCATTGCCAGCGGGGTAGTGGGAGCCGAAGTCCGTCTCTCTGTATTGAGCATTGTGAGGCAGGTGTGTGCATTGTGGTACTGAAGCAGAGAGGTGCTGTCGGCTGCTTGCTGTTGTGCCAGGGGAGCTCTGTGTAAGGGCTGGTGCCACTCAGCACAAGAGGAACAGAGCGTGTCGGTGCCAACAGGGAGTGCTGCACTGCGTGTGTCTCCGTCTTTCCTTTACGCTGTACTTACACGGATCTCCTGAGTGCTGCTCCTTCCTCCCATGGCAGTGTAACCCATATGCCTGAAAAGGCTATCTCTGAGAGACCTGCTGAGG
>ML685755.1:895662-910230 GCA_007922175.1 Pelusios castaneus | reverse complement strand
TTTCTGTGGGGCACTGGAGAGGGGCAATTAAGTGAATTTAGCCCACCTGAAGGTTACAGCAGCAGGAGACTTTGATTGCTCTGGAAGACCTCTGCAAACTGAGATAAACTCTTGCCAGATTTAAGAGGACTTTCTGAACCTCTGAGGCGTGGAATGATTCGTGATAGCCTCCGAACCCTGGATGCTTGGCTGAACTGGGAAGGGTGCTGTCCCATGCTCTCAAGGAGTTTCAGACTTGCAGGCTGCTCCCATGGCTTCTTCCATGAGTGAAATCTTCAGCCCAGAGTGTGTACGTTTGTGTGCGTGTTCACGGAATGCTCTACCGACCAGAGCCTTTGGAACTGCGTGGCTCTCTCCGAGGAAATACAAACATCGACCCTGCCTGCCATCAAGAGCAATCACCCTTCTACACGACAGACGTGATGTCAAGCTTGAACCAGGCTGAGGCATATCGAGCACTTCTCGCTCCCTATTAAACAGAGATTTAACATGCCAATGGGCAGAAATAACAAGTCTAAAGCACTCATTCCAGCTACCGTCCAACACACTACCTATTGAGTGCTAAACTTAATTACCTGTCCAAGAAGGGAGGACACGGACAAGTTCCAACCACTGGTCAGAAGGAAGTGGCTGGGGTTCCCCACCCGTTACGTCCACAGGGGGCGGGGTGCCTGTGAGTGCACTGGAGTTGTAAGATTTCCTATGCAAAGACCTGAGTGTACCGGGCTGGGATCCACATGTACAGGATCTTGCAGAGCAGTGCGCTTTTTACTTTGGGAACAGATCCCTGGCCACTCTTCATCCTATCCCTCTCCTGGACCTCATGTGCTGAATGAGTCAGCTCTGGGTCCAGGCAGGTCTCTGCCAGGTGGGCAGGGGCCACGCTTTCAAAGGAAGAGGTAGTTTACACCTGTTTGACGCAGTCCCACAATGCCTGGCGCTGCCAAAGGGGGGCCTGGCTCAGTTCAGCTTCCACAGTGGAGGCCTGAGGGAGGCAGCAGCAGCATTACCCCCCTTCGCCCTGGTAAAGCCCCTCCCAGGTGTAGGCAGGGGATGGTCCCACGATTGTGGGGGGCTTTCCTGGCTCTTGCACTGCCCTGGGGAGGTGGGTAAGGACAGGACCCGAGTCTCGTTCCCACTCCCTTTACCCAGAGGCTGCCTGACTCGAAGGCTCCCTTCCCACTCTCCTGTTTTTGTGGGGGGCGGGTCCCTGTAACCCTGACAAAGCTGGGTCCAGCATTCCTGGGGGCTCAACCTCCAACCGTGTCATGGTCACTTAGGGCAGGGGCCAGGGTGTCCCCACTCTGCACCGGCTCCTCCCTGATCCATGGATTATTACATATAGCTCAGCGCAAGCACAATTCGGTAAATGGCCACCAATTCAAACACAGAAAGGAAAAACTGGACAGGCTGAAGGCAAACCCCCAATGCTGGCCCCGGCCCGGGGACCTCTCCCAGCATCTCGGGGGTGTGAGGGGCCCTCAGTCCGTGTCTCACACGCCCCAGTCCCCGCCCCGCCTGGCTGTGCTGTGTGGAGGCCGTGAGTCAGACACCGGCTCTGGCTGTGGCCACATGTCCCCGGGCCTTTCACCCCGGCATCCTGTCAGCTGCTCCCAGTCCTCCCTGCGCCGTGCTGCGCCCTGCCCAGCCGCCCACTCCCGTACCCGGCTCCGGCCAGCCCCCCCCCCCCCCCCAGCATGTGCATGTGCTCACACGTGCCCCCAATCACACGTGCACCCACACTAGCATCCTTCCTGGAGTTCGGTTCTAGCCCTAACTCAAACCTCAGCTGAGCCTTTCTCCTCCAGCATGGCTGGGCCCAGGGTTCTCCCTGCTGACCATCTTTGCCCCAAACCCTCCCTCCCTCTTCCCTGAGGGAGGGGCTCCTGTCCCTTTGCAATGGTGGCCCCTAGCTGCTCTCACATCAGCAGGGTTCATAGAGAAGCTGCTGCTCCTCAGAGCGCTTCTGACAGGTTTGTTCAGATGCAGAGTCAAACCCGTCGTCTTTTGCTTCCTTGGAACCGGTGGTACGTTAACAGGCTGCAAGCCCTGCCTGATAGATGCTGGATTGTTCTTTATAGGCCAGGTTCGCTCTTGGTGTAAATTGATGTCATTCCATTCCAGCCAGTGATTTACATCAATGCTGGATTGGGCCCTATGCTGTGATCAGCGGAGACCCAGCAAGGAGTCACAGATCTCCAGGTTGTGCTGTGCCTCTGGCGTCACAGGGGCTTGGGGAGTGACCCCTTTAATGCCAGACCAGGGCGTTGCAAAGGTTTTGCCAGCTCGACTTGATTTAATTATTTCCTGTTGGGACCCCGGAGAGCGTAGAGGATAAAGCAAAACAGCCTCACGGAGGATGCCATTTGTAGAGCACCGTGACCTTGCACGCACCAGACAGGTGAGGTCATGCTCTGCGGAGCAACATGCCAGAGAGATCGCCGTGATCCTGTCTGCTGATGGTGTGACCCAAACCCGCAGTTTGGGAACCACTGTGCTAGGCTCTGAGCCCCCGCCCACAGGTCTGTCTACCCAGGCAACCCATCCTGGATTGACAGACTCACTCTAGCGCTCTAGGAACAGCTGGGTGGACAGTGCTCTGAGGGGACGGTTCAGGCTGGAGCTGGGGCTCTGCAGCCTAGGGAGGGGGTGGATGTCACAGCCCAAGGTCCAGCCTGGGCCCCGCTTCTGAGTGCTATCTACCCGGCTATTTCTAGTACGCTAGGGAGAGCCCTGCTAGCCAGCTCTGTCCTCCCAGGCTTCAGGGAGAGAGCTGAGAGACCGCAAAAAGCTGTGCAGACATACTCCACTTTGCCACAGAAAGAGCCCCGAGGCTCCATTACTCCAAGCTTAGGTTCCTGGCTTCAGCATCTCTGTGTTTCATGGTGGCTCTTTCCACAGGCCAAGAAGCTTGGAGGCCACTGGAGACTGCCACCCTGGGACCTCGACAAGCAACAGCTGTATGCAGCGACTCAGGGCAGCCTTTGCAAAACAAAGCCCTGCGCATTAGTCAGCTGCAGCCAGGGTCTTGGGACAACGCATAGAAACACCCCTGCTCTAACTGGCAGCTTCTTCTTGCCTAGTTCGGCAGGTCCCACTTTACACTGGGCTGCTAGACAGCCCCCCCCCCCGCTTGTGGGAAGCCTCCCTGGCTTTCTTCAGTGGTCAGTCACATGCTGGAGGCACTGGGAGAGCCAGATTCCTAATTCCTTGGTCCTTTGTCGTCAGTCCCTCTTACGCTGCTTCCATGGTTAGAGGGAAGATAAGGGTCATCTAGTCCACCCTCCTGCCACGATGCAGGATTTGTTGGGTTTAACCATCTCAGACAGATGGCTGCCCAGCTGCCTTTTAAAAACCTTCAGTGAAGTTGCTTCCACAACCTCCCAAGGCTGTCTGTTCCATTGGTCAACTCCTCTTGCAGTGGACAAGATCTAATTTAATTTGCCATGCTGTACTTTGAATCCATGGCCTCTGGTCCTGCCGGGAAAGAAGAACTTTTCTCCATCTTTTTATGGCAGCCTTTCAAGTATTTGAACATCACCATTACATTCTCCCATAATCTCCTCTTCTACAAATTAAACATACCCAGTTCCTTCAGCCTTTGCTCTTACAGCTTGCATTCCAGCCCTTTCGATCATCTTTGTTGCTCGCCCCTGGATCGCTCCCAGTTTCTCTCCATCCTTTCTACCCAGCGATGACCAAAATTGGACACAGCTCTCCAGCTGAGGCCTGACCAGCACCATGTAGAGCAGCACTACCACCTCCATGGACTTGCACGCTCCACCTCTTTTAATGTAACCTACAACTGCACTGGCCCCCAAGTGGAGCACCTTACATTTGTCTTTGCTGAATTGTTCTCCAGTTACATCCCTCTGAAGTTTAGCTCTATCCTCCAAAATATAGGCAGTCGCCCCCAGCTTTGTGTCATCTGCAGACTTTATCAGTACAGCTAGGTCATTAATCAAGATGCCAAACACCAGACCCAGGCCAGATCCCTGTGGAACCATCCTTCCAAACCAACATCGTTCCATTAACAGCGACTCTTTCTTTGTGCTTGTTTAACCAACTCTGTACCCAGGGAAGGGATGCATATGGCCCATCCCCTGACACATGAGCTCGGGCAGGGGATGAGCTGTGGTCCAACCACACCCAACAGACCCTTCTGGCTGGCTGGCAGGGCCAGATTAAGGCAGGGCTTTAGGGGCTGCAGCCCCAGGCCCCAGCCTAACGGGGGGCCCCGCCACCCTGCAATAATCTGCTCCTGCTCAGGCCAGCACAGCACCAGTCCCCCGTGGCTCAGGCTGGCCTGGCAGGTCTCCTCTGCCAGGGTTCCAGGGCCTCAGAGTGGCTCCCAGCAGCATCCTGCCTCTGGGGACTGCACCGTGCGCCAGCTGCCCCCACCCCTGGAATGCTGCTGCCCTGCACCAGCCCACCCCACCCCTGGGCTGGCTAGTCTGCCCCAGCAGGTCCAGGCCAGCCAGCCCAGGGGCAGGGCGGGAGCAATGCAGACGGCATCCTCTGGCCCCAGGGCCCCACCTGGACCCCCCCAGTGGTGAGTGCTGGCCTGTCCCACGATTGGCAGGTCTACCAGGCAGCCCCAGGGCCGGTGTGCCCAAATGCCACCCCACCCTGCCACCAGATTGGCTGCCACCACAGTGCAGGGGTGGGGCCTGGGGACCTGGGGGCCAGGGGGGGAGGGGCACCAAAGTGGACAGCCCAGGGCCGCTGGGTGTCTTAATCTGGCCTTGCTGGCATCTGTTAAAAGTTGATGATCTGGTCATTGGTCTCCAGGGTGTCTCCATTCATACCAACCCGGTTCATTCATCATTCCCTGTCTCTGGGAAAAAACTAACCCCTTTAGAGGCAGTACAGAAGTGAGCAGGGAAATTGAATCATACATGCTTTTCCTAAAAAAAGGAAAGACATTTCCCAGGTCATCCACGCAGGGCTTCTCCATCTCTCACTTGCTTCTCCTTCGTTTCTCCAATACCCTGCAGCTACTCCAACCGTGTCTCCCATCCCCACCTTTCTGAGTCCCTGTGCTTCTCCCAATCTCTTTATGTCCATTGCCTCACCTTCCAGCTGCCACCCAGCTCCCCGCATCGCCTGCCGTGAGCGCTACCCTGGCCTGAGCACCTGCCCATCCAGCATACCCCCTCCACGCCTCTCCGAGCATCCTCACTCTGCCTGTCTTCCCTCCCTTGGTGCCTTGGCTCTTATCTGCCTGAAATTGGTGCGAGAGTTGCAGCACAGGGCTGTGCATGGCAGCAGCGCAGCGTCAGCGTCAGCGTACCCCTGGCTCCGCCCAACACAGCACAAATCTGGGCCCACAGGACAGCGAAGGCTCCTCAGACAGCCAGGACGGCTGATTGAGGCACACAGTCCAAGTGCTCAGATCAAACAGCAAGGAGCCGCACTACCTCAGACCTCGAGACTCTTCTGTTGCTGGGGAACCACCCACCTACCTCTCCAGGGAGCAGGTAGACCTGTTTACACAGCGGGGAACCAGTTTGGCAGACCTGTGCAGGCAACACCAGAGGTGCCCGGCAACACCCTGCTCCTGTCTGAGAGGTGCCATGCCTGCAGGAATTGAAGCCTTGAGCAGCCTTCCCTCCAGAGACGCCAGCCTCTGCAAAGAGAGGAAAGGGCCCTGTGCACCAAGGGAAACACTCGCAGCCCAGGAATGCCGAGCCTGACGCCACGCCCAAAGCAAGCAGTCTGCAGCAGAGACACTGAGCGAGTGTTCCGTTATCAAGGCGCCAGCGCAGAGGCAGGAAGGCGCAGAATAGATGAATGGCACCAAAGCACCCAGCCCAGGCCCAGCAGGATGAGAAAATGCTGCTGCTGGAGTTCCCGGGGTGCAGCGGCACCAAGCGGATGGCAATGAAGGCACAGAGCGGCCAAGAAAAGGCAGCAATTCACGAAAGGTCCCAAACCCCTCGTGGCTGGTGCTGGGGCCCAAAGGCCAAAGCACAAGTGACAGCACCCCAGAAACGGGGCTTCTGTCCCAGACCAGACCAGAGGCGCCGCTGGAGCTGGAGCCAAGGCAAGGAAGGCCCGGGACTGTCCCCGTGGCCAGAGAAGAGTTAGCACAATGGCCAAGCAGCTCCTTTGTTGACAGCATCGTTGGCATGGATGGAAACGTGGGAAGTTTCCAGTCGGCGGGGGCGGGGGGGTGGCACATGCCAGAGCTGGCTGGTTTGCTCTCTGCCCCACTATTCCTGGAAAAGTCCTGCCAGCCCCCGACTAAGGGCATCAGTACGTGAGGTGTGCTGGACGTTTCAGACACAGCTGGGAGCTCCACTCCCGTCATGAATGTCCTCCTGAAGCAACACAGAGCCTTCTCATCAGATTTCCCTGCTCCTCTCAGCAGGGTCCCCAGCCCTTCAGTCACTAGCTGTTTGCAAACACCGAAGAACCAGGAACGTTCCTGCTCCGGGGCCTGTCTGGGCTGATGGAGCTTGTTGGCTGGACTGGAAAGGACACCGCTCTGAGCTGCTACCCACTCGCAGCCTGGGAGAGTCAACATCCCTGACATCGGAAGCCCCAGAGGTGCTGGCGTTGTGCCTGTAATTATCTAAGCCCGCCACCTTCCTGAGTTGGAGAGGAAGCAATAAAACAGAAGAGGCACCAGCCCAAGTGCTGTAATCAGCCAGGCAGGATGCAGTGAAGCTGCAACCCATTAGCCCCCAGCTCCATGTGCGCTCTCAGCTGCACTCAAATTCCCACAGCTCCTCCGGGCTTCCCGAGACACCTCTGAGCACCTCAGGACTTCTCCCCTGTGGGCATTTTCCTGGCTCTGCGCCTACTCCTGGGGTCCCACCCTGCTGGCTCAGGCTGCAGAGAGGAGCAAATGTGGGGCAGCTGTAATGGCCCACTACACTGTTGTCGGATTCAGCTTCTAGGGGCATGGTGTGGAACCACACCTGGCAGAGCTTCAAAGGCTGGAGTGAGGGCCAAGCACGCTCCGCACATCTGGTACAGAATGACAGCAACAGGGCATTCAGCATCTCCCAGCAGGAACCCAAGAAGGCATCTGAGAAGGCGGAGGCCGTTGGGCCCAGCACAGGCCTTGCAACACACTAGTCTTCCTGGCCTAGGGAAGGCCTCGTCCACAGAGAGACTGGGCGGCCGTACCCCTCGAGACTGCAACCTCAGCCCAGCCACCCCACAGAGACTGGGCGGCCGGCACTCGGCTGTACTCGTGTGGATCAGGCCCATTGGGGGTCACTGCCCAAGGTCTCTGGTGACAACCACCTTCTTCAGATTTGTGGAAATGCCTCTCTTGACTTCTTGCTCGCTGGGCCGATGGCACCTGGAGCCTTCCCCAGTGAAGAATGAGCCCCAACCTGCCCCAGCTGTCATAAGAGAGCCGGGCTGGGGCAGACCAAGGGTCCATCAGCCCCGTGTCCTGTCTTCCCACAGTGACCAATGCCTGGTGCTTCAGAGGGAATGGACAGACCAGGTAACAACGAATGGTCCTCCTTCCCCTGTCGCCCATTCCCAGCTTCTGGCAAACAGAGGCCAGGGACACTCAGAGCATGGTTTGGCACCCCTGCCCATCCTGGCTGACAACCACTGATGGATCTATCCTCCAGGAACTTATCTAGATTTTTTTCTGAACCCTGTCATAGTTTTGGCCTTCACAACATCCTCTGGCAAGGAGTTCCACAGGTTGGCTGTGCACTGTTTGAAGAAATACCTCCTTTTGTTCATTTTAAACTGCTGCCCATTACTTTCATTTGGTGACTCCTAGTTCTTGTGTTACAAGAAAAAATGGTTACTTACCTTCGTAACTGTTGTTCTTCAAGATGTGTTGCTCTAGCCCAGTGGTGGGCAAACTTATTAGTTAACTGAGCCAAATATCAACAAAACAGCGATTGAAATTTCTTTTGAGAGCCAAATTTTTTAAACTTAAAATATATAGGAAGGTACATTGTTATTAACTTAATAAGGGTATTCCTAACCATCTCAACATACCTTTCTCAATTCTCGACACTACATCTTCTTTCACTCCACAACGTTTTCCGTATTTGTGTAAAAGACGAAGAGAAAAAGAAAAAAAAGAAAGGAAGGCAGGGAAGAGAAAAGAAAGGAAGGCAGGGAAGAGAAAGGAGGGAAGAGAAAGGAAGGCAAAGAAGAGAAAGGAAGGAAGAGAAAGGAAGGCAGGGAAGAGAAAGGAGGGCAAAGAAGGGAAAGGAAGGAAGAGAAAGGAAGGCAGGGAAGAGAAAGGAAAGGAAGGCCTCTAACCCAGCCAGTCTCCTTGTCCCCCCCACCCCTCTTCAGGCCTCCCTCCAGCCCCTTCCCAGCCCCCTTACCTGGCCGGAGGCTCGGAGCTGCAGGGATGGCTGGCAGAGCTGCTTCTCGGCCAGGCCGCTCCCACCCTGAGCATGCTCTGTCTGAGCATGCTCAGGGCGGGAGATTTGAATCTCCCCAGCCCGGCTGCAGCAGGAGTCTGCGCTTAGAGGGAACAAGGCCCGCACCTGGAAGAGCCAAATTCAAGGGGCTAAAGAGCCGCTTGTGGCTCACGAGCCGCGGTTTGCTGACCACTGCTCTAGCCCATTCCAAGTAGGTGCATGCACGCCATGTGCACAATCGCTGGAAGGCTTTTCCCCCAGCAATATCCTTTGGGCTGGCTCTCATGGCCCCCTGAAATGGCACTTCCATGGCACTGTATATAGGGCCCTGCTGCCCCGCCGCCTCCTCAGTTCCTTATTGCTGGCTGGCTCCAACAGAGGGGAAGACATGTGGGTCTGGGAATGGACATGAGCAACACATCTCAAAGAACAACAGTTACTACTGTAAGTAATCATCTGTTTTTTGAGATGGTTGTCCCTGTTGGTGCTCCAGTTCTCCAAGAACCCTGCGGGTGAGGTCAGAGACCTATGGTGGCCGTGCCCAGTTGGGTCACTCGTATGCTGTCAATGTCTCATGCAGTTTTTGACAGTTACATAGCACTGTGAGACCAGCCATCCCTCCGTTTCTTCTCTACCGCAGAGCACAATTTGTAGCCACAAGCTCCAAAGCAAAGGGGAGAAGGGAGGGTTGGACGACCCACAGGGACAGGCATCTTGAAGAATCTCAGTTACTGCATAAGATGAGTAACCTTCTCTTCTTCTTCTAGGCATGTCCCTGGAAATGTTCCACCTTAGGTGACTGTAGAAAAGTGCCCCTCGATGGAAGGAAGGGGATTTGGAGGTGTGTTACGCACCGTTGATAAGACTATCAAGTTGAATAGGGCATCTGACGTGGAGTGTTTTTCTATTGCATAATGTTTTGAGAAAGTGTGCGTTGACACCCAGGTGGCTACTTTGCAAATGTTCACATTAGGTACATTACTGAGGAATGCCACTGATGTCGAAAATGCTCTTGTAGAATGTGTTTGAATTCTAGTTGGGGCCTGTTCATGCATTTTTGGTAACACAGGTCACCACATCCTGAAATCCACTTAAATAGTCTTTGTTTGGAGACAGCTTGTCCTTTCCGTCCTTCTGTGGTAGAAATGACTAGTCTCACTGGTTTTCTCAAACATATTGGCCTCTCCAGGTAGAATGTGACTGCTCTTTGGATGTTGAGAATGTGAAATGCTGCTTCACTTTTGTCTGGAAGAGGTTTTGGAAAAAAGGCAGCTAAGTAAATAGCTTCGTTAAGTGGAAAGAAGAGACAATTTTTGGTAAGAATTTTGGGTGTGATCTCAAGGGTGACCTTATCTTTAAAGACGACAGATGAAGGATCTGCCATTAATGGCCTTAGCTCATCTACTTTTCTAGCAGAAGTGGTGGCCATCAGAAAGGCAACCTTCATGGAGAGGTGTAATAGGGGGCACATGGCAAGTGGTTCAAAGGGTGGTCCCATAAGAGCATTCATGACCAGGTTGAAGGACTGGAGTTTTGGTTTCTGGGTAAGTATTTTTTAATGCCCTTGAGTAAGCATTTAGTTGTTGGATGGGCAAATATGGAAGCACTGTCGGTCTTGGCGTGAGATGCTGTGACAGTCGCTAGATGTACTTTAAGGCGTTTATAAGTGAGGCTGTTCTCCTTCAGTGCTAGTATATAATCTTGTACTTGATAAAGTGGAGAGGAAATTGGGCTGAGGCGTTTGTCAGTTCACCATGCTCAGAATCTTCTCCATTTATATGTGTAGATCTTTCTGGTATTTAGTCTGCTGCTGTTTATAGCACGTCCTTTACTTCAGCTGAACAGGTTAATTCATTTTCCATGAACCATGGAGTAGCCATGCTTTGAGATATAGGCTTGGGAGACTGGTATGATGTGTATGTCCCAAGTTCTGAGAAAGGAGGTGAGGAGGTGCCATCTGGAGAAGATATGGAAATCAGGTTTGTCTGGGCCAGGTAGGTGCTATTAGAATGACCTTAGCACTGTCTGTTTTGATTCTGTGAATCACCCTGGCTAGAAGTGGTATGGCTGGAAATGCATACATTAGGGGAGCAATCCACTTGATAAGGAGAGCATCACTGAGTGAATTTGGGTGTAGCCCTGCACTGGAACAGAACCGTGGCCATTTCGTATTCTGTGTAGTGGCAAATAAGTCTATTGCGAGGCAGCTCCATTAAGTGAATATCATTTTGAGGATTCCAGGGTCAATTTCCCACTCGTGGCTCTGTACGAAGCTTCTGCTCAGCGCATCAGCTGTGGAATTCAAGGAGCCTGGATGATATGATGCTGTTCGGTCTACGTTGTGTCTGATGCGCCAGTTCCAGAGATGGAGTGCTTCTGTGCATAGGGAATGTGGCCATGAGATGCCCTGGCAGTTTGTATAAAACATGAATGTCATATTGTCTGTTAGAACCCTGACTGATTAGTGGGAGAAAGTGGTTGCAAGTATTTTGTACTTCCCTTAGCTCCAATCAGTTTATATGGAGGGTGGCTTCTGATTTGGACCATCACCCTTAGATTTTGTTGGGTAGTACATGCGCTCCCCACCCGATTAGGGAGGCATTTATTGTGATTGTTAACGTGGGGTCATTAGGTGAGATGTTTTCAGGAAGAGACCACCCGTTTAGAGACTCTTCTGGGTGGTATTGTCAGGTATCTGTTGAGACTGTGTTTTGGAGTTGCGCTTGGAGAGTTCTCCAATGGAGTCTGGCATGTTAGACTGCAAAAGTTGTTTCAGACAAGTGGCCTCATGGTTGTAGGCACGTCCCGGTGGATATTTGTGACCTGTCTGTGATAACTCTTTGGTGGGGCAGTGTGGCTCTGGCCTCCAAGGTATTGAGGCAGGATCCAATGAATTCTAATTTTTGAATGGGCTTCATTATTGACTTCTGTTTGTTTATTTGTAACCCTAAACTTGTGAACAGAATTATTGCTCCTTGAGTAACCTTCCGCGCCTCCCTTGGTGTTGGTACCAATCGTCCAACTACGGAAATGTCATTACCCCGTGTCTTCCCCGTTCTGCTGGCACCAAGAGCACCATTAAAAACTCTTGGACAGTCCACCATAGGGTACTCCGATTGCTGACCTTCTCTCGTTGGAGGCCCAGGTTCTTCCCAGGCTCTCCTAACAGCTGCTGGTGGGCTCTGATTATCCACCACGGGAGAAGTAGCTGCAGTCCTGCCATTGCCTTATCTGGGGACGAGGATGATGAGGCTTCGTCACCTACTGGGTCCCATGTTTCACGCACGACATCCCTCTCGGTGCCGTGGTCATCTTTGGTACCAGGTTCTGTGCCAAACTCCATCCCTCCTTCCGTGCCATAAGAGTCGTTCCTCTCAGCACCGCTGACGGCTGGAGAGACGGCTGTGGCCTGGGCAGTGAGCTGCTTACATGTGAGGCAACGGAGTGGGACCTTCTGGATGACGATAAGCTCAAGGTGCCCCAAAGAGCCATTGCGATGTCATTTACCCCAAGCCTGCCATGCTCTCACCTATGGCTGGGCCCCTGTGACCGGTGTCAGCTGTGTTTGGACACACGGGATCCAGCCTCTGAGCCCGATGACTGGGACTCAGAGCACAGAGACCCCACCAGTGCTGAACGGGGCAGGCCCAGGTGAAGGTGACTGGTGCTGTGTCATGGCAGGTTTGCCTCTAGAAAGTGCTGTGATTCTGCTGTGCCAGACATCGTATTTCCTGCTCCTCTCTTCTGGCAGGGCACTGCTGAGCCATCATGGCTAGTAAGTTCCTGGGAGGTGGTCCTCAGAAACCGTGCTCTAGAGCTACTTAGGACGCAGCCAGTCAGGACTCCAGTACTTTGGAGTCTGCCACCTCGGATCTCCACACACCAGTGCAGCCGCTTCCTGACCCTGGCCTTGCAGTGTTCAGCACCCCTGCTCCACCCTGGATGGGACCCTGGGGAGCTGCAAAGGGGTCATGCATCCACCTTGCAGTCAGAAGCGATTCACAGCCAGTGTGACATCAGGACGGTTTATTAGATCTCAGAATCACAGCGTAGACAGACTTTGTTAGCAGATGAATCAAAAGTTACAGCAGCGACCACCTAAGAAACTCCAGAGCACACATTCTTGAGCTCTGCTCCCTGGGACCCCTTACAGGGACTGGCCCTTCCAGTCAGCCACTCTCCCAGACATGCCCCCTTGCCCCTTCCAAGTCCTTTGTCTCTTTCCTGGGCAAGGCGACCACCCCTCCTTGTCTCTGCCTGTCACAGCCTGTCACAGCTGGTTGAGCCAAGACAAAGGGGCGGTGGCTGTTGTCTGAGTCTGTGTGGCTGGGGAAGGCCCATCCACCCTTTAGTGGCCTCTGCAATGGTCAAACCCCCAGTCCCCTCTCCGAAAAACACATTAGGGGAAACTGAGGCACACACAGCACTCAGACAAAACCCAAGAACATCTCCACTTTGTCACAGTCCCTGTGGCCTGGAAGGTGTCCGGAGCTCAGTTCACCCACAGGGCTCTCCCTGGCAGGGGAGTCCGGTGGCATTGAAGTCAACAGTGCCAGTCTGGGCAGAGAGAGCACTGAGTGTCCCTTGGGTGTCTCCTTTCTTCTCAACATCCCCTGTTGATGTTCTTGTGCCTTTTCTGTAGCTCTGGGGAATGAGAGAAAGGCCAGGTCTTCGGTGCCAATGAACTCCATTGCCAAGGCTCTCCCAGTGCATAACATCTCTTACAGGGGCCAGCGTGCTCCGCACCAGTGTGTGCTGGGTGCCAAGCCAGAACTCAGTGGAGGGTGGAGTTCTGCCTCCATACGGAGGTCTGACACTCCTCTCCTTTTTTGCCCTCAGCCAAAAGCCCCTGCAGATCTTACACCTGTCACCTGACGCGTTTCTCTCACGCACTTTAGACAAGACTTGTGCAGGTCTCCTTTCAGCACCAGTTTGCAGCAGGCCCTGCACAATTTAAATCTTGGGACTGAGGCTTGCTTCAGTCCCAGGGAGAGGATTTGGGGTGGGGAGATCCCCAAAATGAAACAACTACAGCTAATAACGAATTAATAACTATTTACAACTTTTCTTTCTTTGCTAGAACAAAATGTGCCAGGCCAAGTGGCAAGAAGCTCCAGGTATCAGGGGTGGTAGGAAGGAATTGAGGAAGCAGTCGTATCTACAGGGGTCTATATACAACACTATGGAGGTGCCACTCCAGGGGCACCCCCAGTGACCTGACAGTTACTGTTAGCGGACGGAAAACCTTCCGATGTCTGTGCACATCGCACAAGCACAACTAATTAGAATCGATATGAGCAAGCCCTCGGAGA
Source organism: Pelusios castaneus (assembly GCA_007922175.1). Taxonomy (NCBI): domain Eukaryota; kingdom Metazoa; phylum Chordata; order Testudines; family Pelomedusidae; genus Pelusios; species Pelusios castaneus. The sequence goes on along the minus strand of ML685755.1, from coordinate 896,561 downwards.
AATAACACTTCCTGACTTACTTTCTCCACACCAGTCACGATGTTCTAGACCCAACATTCCTTCCTTTACTCATCTCTTTTCCAAGCTGAACAGTCCCAGTCTTGTTAATCTTTCCTCATCTAGAAGCTGTTCCACGCCACGCATCATTTTAGCTGCCCTTTTCTGTACCCTTCCCAATTCCAATACATCTTTTTCAAGATGGGGTGACCAGATCTGCATGCAGTATTCAAGATGTGGACATGCCACGGCTTTATAGAGGCAATATGATATTTTCTGTCTTATTATCTATCCTTTTCCTAACAATTCCCAACATTCTCTTCGCTTTTTTGACTGCCCCTGCACGCTGAGTGGATGTTCTCACAGCACTATCCACAATGACTCCCAAGATCTCTCTTTCTTGAGTGGGAACAGCTAATTTACACCCCAGCATTTTTATATGTATATAGAGTTGGGATTATGTTTCCCAACGTGCATTACTTTGCATTTATCAACATTGAATTTCATCTGCTATTTTGTTGCCCGGTCACCCAGCTTTGTGGGACCCCTTGTAACGCTTCACAGTCTGCTTGGGACATGACTATTTTGAACAGATCATTTATGAATATGTTGAACAGCGCTGGTCCCAGGACAGACCCCTCCCTGGAGGACACCGCTATTTATGCTCCACTCTGATAACTGACCATTTATTCCTACCCTTTCTTTCCTATCTGTTAACCAGTCCCTGCTCTAGGAGAGGAACGTCTCTCTTAAGCACCTTTGGTGATGGACCTTGTCAGAGGCTTTCTGAAAGTCGAAGTGCACTATATCCACTGGATCCCCTGGGTGCACACGCTGGGTGACCGGCACAAAGCCCTCAGGACTCCCGTTTCATAGAATCATAGAATAATAGGGTTGGAAGG
>ML685755.1:875553-885662 GCA_007922175.1 Pelusios castaneus | reverse complement strand
GCAGGGGGTTGGACTAGATGACCTCGTGAGGTCCCTTCCAACCCTATGATTCTATGATTCTAAGTAGACTTAATAAGGTCGACTTAGCGCTATTCCCCATCCACACTGGCTTTAAGTTGACTTAAGGCTTAAGTTGACCTTCAGAGGTGGTGTTATTAAGTCGATTTAAGGAAGAGCTTAAGTTGACTTAATAAAAGCCCAGTGTGGACGCAGCTCTGTGTAGGTCAATTTAAGCATCCTTAAGTCGACCTAAGTTGCCAGTGTAGACACACCCTAAAAGTGCCACAGGATTCTTTGTTTTGCTGAACTAGACTAACACAACTACCCCTCTGGAACTTGTCAGTTCAGCCCTAGAAAAAGCCAACAGGAGCCTCAGAAAGGTAGAATATTCACAAGTGGTTAAAGGTCTTTCCCATAGAGCAATGATTTTTACTCAGTAATACTGCAGCTTGAGCAAAGGGAGGATTCAGCCACAGTGTGACAGTAGGTATTCAGCTGGGAGAGGCAGCACCATATTTGTCTTTCTAATATTGGATGAGGAGGCCATGGTCATATTGGTAAATGGAATGCTTGCTTGTTTTCTCTGTATGGGTCATAACTCCTAGACAGCATCTGCACTTCAGAAATTACAGGTTCAAAGACATAACTTACTCTACTAGTGATATGCATGACTTTTACCGAGAACTTGCGCCACTGCTTTCCCCAAGATCTCACTGCTTATTCACTCAGCTCAACAGAACTTGTCTGTCATAAAGTCAGCTGGTGATGCCTAATCATATTACAGGTCACAGCTCACCTTGATCCCACAAGTAGAATCTCTACTATAGTCCAGTTCAGTTTAATAAAATTATGTGATCTCTAATGTCTATAAGTAATCACTCAGGGTGCAGCTGACAGATGAAGCTATTTTCATCTACACAAAAGCAGGCTGTGCTGGCTAATTCTCTCTCAGGAAAGGAATCATAAAATCATAGGGCTGGAAGGGACCTCATGAGGTCATCTAGTCCAACCCCCTGCTAAAGGCAGGACCACTCTCACTAAATCATCCCAGCCATGGTATTGTCTAACTGGGCCTTAAAAATCTCCAAAGATGGATATTCTACCACCTCCCTAGGTAACCCATTCCAATGCTTCACCACCCTCCTAGTGAGAAAGTCTTTCCTAATATCCAACCTTGATCTCCCCAGCTGTAATTTGAAACCATTGCTCCTTGTTCTGTCCTCTGTTACCATCGAGAACAGCCTAGCTCCCTCCTTTTTGGAGCACCCCCTGTCCTTTGGAGGACAGATCTGTTCCTTAAAAAGGTTCCTGAAGGAACCTAGAGCTACTACAAGTGAATTTGGGATTATACAAGAAACTACCATTGACTAGTGAGAGCGATCAGTAGAGCCCTGCAGATCTGTAGATACCCACTTTATATCCACGCATGCTGTGATGGTCCCCTCCCAGAATCTGGTCTGGTTTGCTGCTGGGCCTCCCTGATCACTCACTCCTGAACTTCGACTTATCCCATATTGCTAGGTGGACCCTCACTCCCGGGTAAGTCCACACTAGCCTCCTGTGTGTAATCAATCCCAGGCAGTGGAAGTGCACTCTCCAGCCACTCAGGATGGTCCCCCAGTAAGCACCTCTTGCCCCAGATGCCACACTGGGAACTTCCGTCCTGCAGGAATTGGGACCCTTCTCAGATCACTGCAGGCTCATATACTCTGGTCCGTCAGTTTAACAAAGAAACCAAGGTGCAATCAGCTCTTGCTCCAAGTTAGGCCCATGCCTATACATACTATCTCTAAAATCCACAGAGCTTTACATAAAACAAACACTTGTTTATTGATTAGAACATGATTTTAAGTGAGTATATAGCAAATCAATGCACAATCAATCAATCAATCAATCAGGGGTTACCAAAGGCAAATAAAAGATAATTCTCAATCCTGCCTAAAACCACTAGTACAATTATGCTCACTTCACCACTCAAATTTGGCGCAGAGGTTTCTGGACAGTTTCTGCCCCTCCATGGGCAGGGTATGGTCCTTGCTTGTAGATGGAGATGTTTCAAGATGGAGTTTCTCTGACAAAAAGCCTCAAACTGTTCAAAGACTATTTCTCTCTTCAAAGCCCCTTCCCTGTAGCCAGGTTATTCATATTGTTCAGAAAGGGTAGCTGATCTTCCCATCTCTGGCCAAGGTACTACAGACAGTTAGCTAATCCACTGCCATGCATATTTTCTCTGGATGTGTGTTTGCAGCCTACCTGAGCCCTGTGAAATTTCTTTGGGAACCTGTTTCATTCTGTGCACACATGTGATATTGCAGGAAACATGACACCATAACAATAATACAGAGCATGTTAGGAGCATTCAAAAAAGAGCTTGCATGGCCTATTTTGCATTAAACCACACAATTACATTGCAAAGGTGAACAGGAAAGTCACTCAGATCCCATTTCAGGGGTGTGTTGGGGTGCATCATGTCACACATGCAGATATCCACACATGCAGATCTCGTTGGACCATTTTTGTGACTTCTGGCTCAGGTGTGGATATGGATGTTCTATCTTTTGTGATCAGGGCTAAGCTAAGCAACACATTATGAAATCATTAAGCAATCTCAGAAAGCAAGCTGTCAGCCAGCAAAGCAATCCAGAGAAAGTGGGTGGGGGGATGGTTCTTGGTGGAGGATGCTTGGCTCAGGGAAGAACCATCAGAAGAGATTAGCACAAGACAAAGGCAGTGAACTTGGACAACAACATGGAGCTGAAGCCTTCCAGCCACCATCAAAACCCAGGCAATATTGAGGGTTCAGCCAAGCAGACAAACACCCCAAGGCTCCTGCAAACTTGAGAAAGCTGAAAAGCACACTCGGCTGTGGAAAACAACATGCGCAGCTAAGTGACCACGCTAATCATTTAGATCAGGGGTCGGCAACCTTTGCCGGCCCTGTGCCAGCCCCGCCCCTCACACCCTCAGAAGGGCCAAAAGGGGGTGGGGCCGAAAGGGGGTGGGACCAGGAACTGTGTGTGTGTGTGTGGGGGGGGGGGGGGGGGGGGGCAGGGTCCCCAGGCCGGGCTGTGCTGGCCCCTGAGCCCCAAGCCAGACTGGCTAGGCCCCCCCAAGCCCCGTGCTGGGCTGACCAGCCTGCCGAGCCCTGCGCCAGCCCCCGAGCATGCCCCGAGCTGAGCTGCTCCGGACCGCCCCAAGCCCCACGCCGGGCTGGCCAGGCCCCCGAGCCAGTCCCCCTGAGCCAGACCGCACCAGCCCCCCAAACCCAACACTGGGCTGGCCAGGCCCCCGAGCCCCGCGCCGGCCCCTGTGCTGGGTTGACCAGGCCCCCGAGCCAGACCACATCAGCCCCCCAAGCTCTGAGCCTGGCTGACCAGGCACCCGAGCCGGTCCCCCTGAGCCAGACCACACCAGCCCCCCAAACCCCACGCTGGGCTTGCCAGGCCCCCAAGCCGGCCCCAAAGCTGGGCCGCACTGGCCTCTCTGAGCCCTGCACCGGCCCCCGAACCCCACACCAGGACACACTGCCCCCTGAGCCTGTGCCTACCCCTGAGCCGGCCCCCGGGCCATGCCAAGCCGAGCTCCCAACCGGAGGCTCCACCCCCACCCCACAGCACTTACATTGCTGTGGAGTCAGGGTCCCGGGGACTGGAGCCTCCAGCCCCAACAAGGCGGAGCGGGGAAATGCAGCCAGGGAGCCTGGAGCTGCAGCATGTGGCTCTTGTGGCCCCAGACCATGCGGGGGGGGCGGGGCCAGCAGGGGGAGCCTGAGCAGGGCCGCGTGCCGCTCAGGATTGGCCCACGTGCCAAACGCCGGGGGTTGCCGACCCCTGATTTAGATATTGCTGTTGTGACCATTATAGAAACACAGTCCACAGAGAGGCATAGAACAATGAACGACTCGACACCAGGTGCAGAAACGGCTGCCATCACCCGATGGTCATTATGCAGTCCAGATCCATCACCTCTACAGCACCATAAAAACAAGCCCAGGGCACATCAACTTTTCAGGTCCAGTTCATGACATACTACTGGAACATGGGAATCTGTCTGCCTGAAGCCAATAAAAGCAGCGCATTTTACAAGTCTCAGTATCCCTATCATATTTCGGGGTGCAATTCAGACCAGTGGGAGGCTGAGTGCCCAGCCTGGGACATCTAGCTGGCAGCCAGCAGCACTTTGGGTTCTGCCAGTTGTACAACTCTGACAACCACTTGCAATCCCCCAGCAGGCCAGCAGTGATCACAGAGACACTCCTGTCTTTACCAGACACGACTTATGTTAGCAGGTGACACACGCCAACCCCCAACTCATGTGCTCTGCAATGCCTCTCCCTATACAGAGGAATAATACAGTCCATTTGGTCCTGCAAAGAGACAAACCCCAGCAGCTTGACACATTAAATGGAGTTAACTAACACCTTAATTCAAACACAGCACTGTTGATTTAGATTAAAATAAATTTGTTAGCCAAAGAAGACGGGTTCAAGTGAGTTCAAGTATGAGGGACAAAGTTACAAGGAAACAAAACGCATAACGTGCACCTAAAAATTTAAAACAATCTAGCAAGGTGCAAGCTTTGTTCAAGATGGCTTTTCTCACCCAGTCTTCCAGCAAAATGGTGGTTGTCCCCTGCCCCTCAGCCAGGATCTCCTCCAGAAACCCCAAAGTACTGGGTCCTTTCTCATCTTAGAGGAAAGTGAGAATTTGGGCTTTTCTGCCCCTTTCTTCTACAGTCCAGAGAACTTTTGAAATGAATTCTTCTGAAGGTTACCCCTCAAAGGTAAGTTTATTCAAGCTGGGAGGAAGGTGGCACCAAGTTTGAAGGTGAAGGAAGTGCCATGCTGCTTTTTTACCACCGCTGCTGCATGCGAAAATGCAAATTGTTCTGTTCTCTGCAACTCCTCACCCTACAGGCCTGATGTCCTGATTTACTTCTTATATGTAAACTGAGGTAAATCAACATTCCTATATTTCAGATAGACCAGTTTAACACCTTTACCTAAGCAAGGCACCTGATCTTGAACATGTGCTAGTAACTTCCTCCGGGGGAAGTCATAACTTTACAAATAATGCTGCTACACATTTCACTATAATGTTATTGACCAGCAAGTTATTACTTTTCAAATGACCCCTCACAAGGCATATTTGTACACGGATTATTACAGTCATGTGTAGGAAGTGAATACAGGGGTGCTTAGGGTCAGGCCTTGCCCTTACAAACCTGCAGGAAGTAAGCTAGAGTCCTCAGTAAAGAAGAGTCTTCTTTCCTGGACAGGGCACCTACCACCATGTTTTCTTTTCCCTTTAATGTACAATTTCCATCTCTCATTCTTGGCATGTCCATCACATGCTCCATCACAGTAGTTTGGAATCGGAGCCTTTAGTTTTGGAGCAGGATCAGTTAGGGCCCTGAATTTCTTAGTGACAAGTTCCAGAGGGGAGCTGTGTTAATTTAGTTCAGCAACTCAAACAAGGAGACCTGTGGCACTAACACATTTATTTATTTAGCTCATGCAATAAAGACATTTGTTAGTCTTTAAAAGTGCCACAGGACTCCTTGTTCCTTTTGCTGAATGTCTTATGAAAAAGAGAGGGCCTGAGTGGTTAGCTGCCCACACTGTGGCTTGTCATTCTCGTTCTAGAAGAGAACAATTCGGTTCAGTGGCTGTCACTTTCTGCCTTAAGAAGGCAATGGGGTGTTTCTTGCCATTCTCCTTGGCTGCATTGCATTTGTTCAGCACCTAAGCAAATGTCTGAGACTTCTGTACATAGCTCAAACATTGTCAAAATCTGGACTAGCCACAACAGGCTTTTCACACCAGATTTTCTTCACCCTATGAAAACCCTCTTGACACACCTTTGACTATATTACTTGTTTTGGCTTTGTCTTTTCATATATGCTGATTTTTCCACCGTCAAAACCCCCAAACGAACTGCCAGTAATAGTTCACCAGACCTGAGAAAGAGTGGACCTACTTTTAGGTCGGAGGCACAGCCCAATTAACAATAGCTTCAACCTTAAAGAGATCAGGTGAGATTTGTTCACCTACCCAATGTCCCAAATAGGGAACTGTGGCAGGTCCATCTTTTATTTGGAGACTTTTATAGTCAGGCTGGCCTCTTTGAGCTTGGACAACACAACTCCCAATTGTTTCTTGTGATCTATCCAAGTATATCGCTGATGTAGCTCACCTGTAATCCATTTGACACTCGGTTCACCAGCCTCTGAAAAGTGGCTCCTGAATTAATTAACCCTAATGGTCACACATTAAATTCACACAGTCCCATATCAGTGATAAAAGCAGATCTTGTCCGTGACGTGGGTTTCAAAGGAATTTGCCCACACCCTTTCATAAGGCCAAACGTGGTAAGATATATAGCTTTGCTCACAATACCTAGCACATCATCAACTCTGGACTCAGGCTAAGCATCTGAGACAGTGATGTCCAATGCTGCTGGTCTTGAACATGTGCTGGTGGAATTCCTAACTTTACAGCTGACGTTGTTGCGATATTTCACTATGATATTATGGACCAGTGACTATTAGTGTTCGTGTGGTACCTAAGGAGGCACCCTTTCTGACCTCCATGTCACAATCCCCATTTCACAGATGGGGAACCATAGCACAGAGACGGGGATGAGTTACCCAAGGCCACACAGCAAAGTTCATGGCAGAGCTGCCTCCCAATCCTGCTCTGCATCTACTGGAGAGAGAACCCACAGAAAAAGGGATCTTGGGGCTGTACAAATCCTGCCATGGTCCATCTCTGCAGCTCCACCCACAATCCTGCCCCGGACGTGTTCCCCACAAAAAGAGAATCAGTGGCTTTTCCTCGTCTGTCTGTACATTGCCCTTAATATAGGCGTGTCCAGACATGGGTCGAGGGAGTGTTCGAGATGGTCTATGCAGGTTCTTACACCACCCTCGTACCTGTTGGGCCTGGAAGGCCAGAGCGGACACTAACATGGGCTCAGCCGGCTGGGTCAAAGCCAGAAGCCTGTGTGATGTAGGTCCAGCCTTGTCACACAAGGCAGCGTTACTCACATGCCTCCTGACCCTGGCCTACACATGCCTCCTAGGGCTGGAGTCATGTTCCTGGACTATGGAGGGCTCCTGTAACTGACACCGGTCTGTAGGAGCTCCCCCCTGTAGAGCCCTTGGGAGCATCCCTCCCCCACAACCGCAAACCTTCAGAGGGAGGGCACCTCCCCCACAATACAGATCAGCCACAGCTACACTGGTCTGCAATTCTCCCCCCGCCCCTCCCAACAATTTTCTGCCAAAAATGCAGAAATGTTTGTTTTTCAACTGACTTTTCCCATGGATATTTTTGAGTTTGGGGCCAAATTCTTTGTGGAAAGCAGACACTTAAAAATCACTTTTGTCAGGAACCCAATTTTCTGTAGAAAACCAGGTTCAAGAGAAAATTTCCAACGAGCACTGATGGCAGCTACTCATTCGGGCCACGCTGTGCACATCCCCAAAGCTGATGCTGTCACTCCCAAATATTCAGACAGCATCAGACAGGCCCCAAAGCAGGAGATTTTTAAAATACGTTTCAGACTTGTTTTATTCCCTTCCTGGACTTTCAGCTCTTGGGCAGCACTGGGGTCATGTTTTCCAGCTTTCTCTGCCCTCAGACGAGCTAGAAATTGGGTTTTGTTTTTGTTTTTTTAAAAAGAAAAGAAACAGCTGAGATTCTCATGTAATCACGGGACTCCAGCAGCTGGATCTTTATCGTGGAGCACTATAATGAGACTCGTGACAGCGCTGTGAGTTGTTGCACAGGTTATTGAAGGGCCCAGTAGTGACAAGAACTACCTCGTTCATACCTCGTGCATTTCAGCCCTAGGGCTCGGAGCTCTTTACTAAGGTTGTCAGCCTCATTATCGTCACTTTACGGATGGGGAAATGGGGCACAGAACAGGGAAGCGACTTACCCAAGGTCACCAGCTTGACAGTGGCAGAGTCAGAAATAGAGCTCAGGGCTGCCTGTGCTCTGTCCACTAGCACATGCTGCCAGTAAACCAGCAAACCCTGCTGCGGAGTCCACGACAGTGCAGAGCCAGGTCCCTATGCCTCACCACTTAGCTGCACCGGACGTGGGGCCGAGTGTCTGACGCAGTCACGCCCCAGCAAGGCAATGCTGAGCGCCAGGGTTCCCTGCTGCGCCTCTGCTGTGTCCTTCATCTCTGGGTCTCCTGCTGCCTTTAGAATCCTTCTCCGGAAGGGTCACAATTAGCAGCCTGGCCCATTAGCCTTTTACCCTCTTTAATGAACAGCATCCCCCAGCTCCTGGCAGCTGGTTTTGTTTACCCCCCTTATTTTACAGAGAGATCTTTGCCCCTATTATCTGACCCCGTCTTTTATTTCAGCTAATTAAATTAAAGCCAACTTCCCAATCTTCAGGAATTTCCGGATCTACTTTGTCGCCTCCGCCACTGCAGAGAGAGTCTGCTTCGAATTCTGTCTCCCGTGTGCTGAGGGAGCTGAGCGCGCTGTCCCTGACGGCCAGCTGGGCGGGGCGGTACGCTGCCCTATGTTGGGAGACCTGCACCTCTGCAAGACCTTCATCTCACAGAGATGGGGTGCTGCCCCCCTGCTGGGCATGCGGCGGGGTTACTGGACCCCCTGCCTGTCAGCTTCGACACAATTATTTTGTGTTTTCAATCACCTTTCCTTCATTTCCTTCACCAGATCCTCGCTTGGCATGGGCTGGCATCACCTCTCAGAGAGGCTCTGCCCTTACCCTACCCAAACCGGGCCTCTTCTCCACCCCAGCACAGAGTGCTGCCCAAGCCAAACCTCACCATCGCATTGACACACGCACCCCCACCCCATAGCTCCAACACTTCTGCCCAAATCAAAGCTCTTCTGTACCACCCCGGCCAGTCGCCTGACCTCCTCCTGCAGCCGCACCAAACCTGCACACAGACGTGTTCCTGCTGGTTCAAATGACAAATGTGCCCAAGTTGCGTGCCCCACACAACCAGCTGCACACACCATTAGGGACCATATTCACAACTGACCTTTGAGACTGTAAAACCAACAGTGCAAACCATCAGGGGCTTGTGTAAGTGGGCAAACCGTGCCAGAGCCATTTCGTTCATCAGGCAGTACAATTTCCATCTGGGCAAGGACAACAACTGTGCATCGAAATCCGGCGGAAGGACTGAAAGGGGAGGGATCCTGAACAACTGGAAATAACCACCTAGACTCCTTTGCTCTCCACTTGCGATCACTGAGGGATCTGTCTGATGACAAACATTGACTCAGAATGAAACATAACCAACAAAATTATGTATCAAAAGGAAAAAGACAAAGACCATTTTCAGTCTACCAACCACGCCCAGTTTTGATGGAACCTCTGCGTGCATGTCTGAGCCACTAACACACACGGATTCAATAACCCTGGATTTCAGAAGAGGGAGAGAGGCACACAGCAAATTATATCTGTCAACTCAAGAATATATGGGAAGGCTGGCAAATCTGCTAGAGAAATCCAAACAAAGTCATATTGTCATAGAGGCATTTAAAAAGCGAGGGAAAGCGGCATGTTTTCACCCGGCAAGTTCAGTGTTTGTTTCTGAGGTCTGTGGGTGGAGCAAGCAAAGCATTTTCAAAGAAATAACAGATTTGACAAATTATAACCAATATCCCATGAGTATATTAAGGGTCTGGAAAATAAATGTTCATATTTTAAGCTAGACAACAATTTGGTTTCATCGGTTTGAAAAATCAACCGTCCACCTGCTAATAATTTTCTTCTTGGTTACAAGGGCCGTGTTTGTTTGTTTGTTGGAACTCAGAGGGAAGAGAAGCCGTTATGACATTATCCACAGACCACAAGGCAGCCCAGACTGCAGACACAGTCCACTGCCAGCCCCCACAACTGGCTACAGGCGCAACACTACAGACCTGGCATTCAAAGCCAGGAGGAGGCCCACTAGAAAGGTGCCCTTACATTGCAGAGCTGGAAACAATTCGATAAAAAGCTTCTTTTCTCACTCACTCCTGCTTTTTCTCTGGTAGTGCTGTATGTGCCGTCTCCACGCATAGCACCTCTCCAGCACAGAGCCATTCAGCTCGAGAGCCACAGAACACAC
>ML685755.1:838676-875543 GCA_007922175.1 Pelusios castaneus | reverse complement strand
CCATTCAGCTCGAGAGCCACAGAACACACCTCTCCGGCACAGAGCCACAGAACACTTTCCATCAACCCTACCACCAAAGTGCAGGGAACTGAGAGAGGGAGTCCTCCTACTGATCCAAGATGAATATGCATTTCGTTGGCCTGGGAGTCTTCTTCCTCTAACAGGCTCTGGTCCCAAGGCCACTGATATACCAGGAAGGTCTCTACTCATCAGGACCTATCAGAGGAAGCAAACTCCCAGGCTAAGGGCAGGTCTAGTCTGGTGGTGGCAAATTTGCTACCATCAGTTCGAACTTCCTGGTTCAACTGAGGGGTCTGTGAAGACCCACTCAGTCAATGAGTAACTCCGCCCCGCCCGTGGAGAGGGGCTGAGTCGAAGGGAGGGCCTGTGCCCTCGACTCAGCACAGTGCAGTCGCTGCGGTAGGCAGTCGAAGGGAGATACACAAATTACTTAAAATAACAAAGAGGGATTTTCTTCCACGGAAGCGCATGCAATAAATAAATGTGTTAGTCTTTAAAAGTGCCACAAGACTTCTGGTTTATTTTGCTGAACTAGACTGACCCGGCTCCCCCCTGGAGCTTGGGAAAGGGAGGGCATCTGTGCGCAAGGGGCAGCACGGATGAAATCTGTCTCACATGCTCAACACCATGTGACGTGAAGGCTTGAAGGCAAAGGAGGTGCAGGGACTGTGTGAGGTAAACCAGGCATTTGTTGCCCCCTGCTGACATGACGCACCTCATCTGCAAGTGGTGTTCTTCTGGGGAAAAAGAGCAGCAAGTTCAGACTCCCAAGAGCTACCTAGGGAGGCTGCCTGGGATCAGCTGCAGGCAGAACAATGACAGCTGGGCTGCCAGTAGATAGAAGAGCCAGGAGCACACAGAAGCCAACCATGCAAGGTAAAATGGCTGGCTACTGCTTCCTACAAAGAGCAGAATCCCAGGCACAGCTACAGACAGGGGTCTGACTGGCCAGGCAGCAGTTCTGCAGAGAAAGACCTGATGAGTAGAGTGGACAAGAAGCTGGATATGAGTCAACAGTGTGCCCTTAATGCCAAGAAGGCGAATGGCATATTGGGCTTGTGACGGGCCACTCCCAGAATCTGGTCCGGTATGCAGCTGTGACACCCCCTCCCCCCGATTTCCACTCCTCAGCCCCGACTTACCCCTCTTTGCCAGGTGACCACTCACTCCTGAGTCAGTCCACACCAGTCTCCTGTGTGTAATCGGCCCCAGGCAATGGATGTGCGCCCTCTAGCCACTCAAAAGATGATTCCCAAGCAAGCACTTCTAGCCCCCAGATGCCACAACAGGAACTCTCGTCCTATAGGGATTGGGACCCACCCCCAATAATCACAGACTCCCGTCCATCCATTTGACAAAGAAATAGATTGGCCTGGCCTTATTCATTCACCCCCTCTAAAGTCCACACAGCTTTAGATAAAATAAATACTAGTTTATTGATTAGGATATGATTCTAAGTGAGTCTATAGCAAATCAATGCACAATCATTTAATAAAGGCGTCAGGAACTTCCACAAGCAAATAAAAGGTATAAAACGCATGCTAAACTAATAATGCCATTCCAAGATAACTCTTTAGACTATTCTCCTATTTCTTACCCACTAGACTGGCTCTTTGTTGTGTTCCACCAGCCTAGGCCCACCTGGCCATATGCATAGGCCCAGAATCTTTTTGTTCCTTCCATGATGTCTTTCCCTCACAAAAACCAGCAGCTTCTCTCCCTCTCAAAGTGTCTGCATTCCTCTTCCAATCATCCTCAGCCCCTCTTCCTCCTAAGCTGCAGTGAATTCCTTACTTCTACCTGAGCTAGGCAGCTAAATTTGCATTGCCTTTGTTATGTCATTCTCCAGCCTCAGAGAGGTAATCTTGAGGGTCTGTGCTATGTAACATTTTCCACATCTGTACACATACATGACGCTGCAGGAAACATGATATCACAACAATATGGTAGAGCATTCAAAAGGGAACCTTTCATGGCATAATTGGCATCAAACCATACAATTGCATTGCAAAAGTGACCAGAAAGTGTACGTAGATCATAGCCCAGGGATACACGGATGTGCATCCTGTGATAGGGCTGCATTAGTCGGAGCACTGCCAGCAGGTGGAGGGATGTGATTATTCCCCTCTGTTCGGCATTGGTGAGGCCACATTTCGAGTACTGTGTCCAGTTTTGGGCCCCCCACGAGAAAAAGGACATGGACAAATTGAACGAAGTCCAGCAGAGGGTGACAAAAATGATTAGGAGGCTGGAGAACATGTCTTATGATGAGAGGCTGAGGAAACTGGGCTTATTTATGCAAAAGAGAAGAACAATGGCGGAGGGGGGATTGTTAGCAGCCTTCAACTACCTGAAAGGGGGCTCCAGGGAGGATGGGGCTGGGCTGTTCTCAGTGGTGGCAGGTGACAGAATTAGGAGCAATGGTCTCAAGTTGCAATAAGGGAGGTCAAAGTTGGATTTTAGGAAAAACATTTTCCCTAGGAGGTGGGGAAGCACTGGGATGGGTTACGTAGGGAGCTGGTAGAATCTCCATCCCTAGAGGTTTTTAAGGCCTGGCTTGACAAAGCCCTGGCCGGTACGGTTTAATTGGGGTTGGTCCTGCTTTGAGCAGGGGATTGGACTAGATATCTCCTGAGGTCCCTTCCAACCCTCATAGTCTGTAATTGCAGGATTCAGTTTGGGTAATGCTGGACAAGGTAGGAGCCAAAACCTAAAAGATTTTTCAGGATGAGAGCCTCATTGAGAAAGAAGTCTTTCCTGCACCCCTTCTTCACCTTCAAACAACTGTCCCCGTCCTCCTCCCCGCCCCGCCCCCAGTCATTCCAAATTCATTTTCAGAAGGACTCATAGACTCGTAGACTTTAAGGTCAGAAGAGACCAGTACGATCATCTAGTCTGACCTCCTGCAAAATGCAGGCCACAGAACCTCACCCACCCACCAACCTATGACTGAGTTATTTACCTCCTTCAATCATGACTTAAGGACTTTAAGATACAGAGAATTCACCGGTAGGTGAGCCATGCCCTGTGCTACAGAGGAAGGTGAAAAAACCCCAGAGCCCAGGCCAATCAGCCCTGGGGGAAAATTCCTTCCCGACCCCAAATATGGTGATCAGATAAACCCTGAGCACAGAAGCTCCCCACAGACCAGGACACAGCACTCAAAGAGGCACCTGACTTTGGCAGAACAAGTCCTGCCCAGACTGGGTCAGACCCCAGTATCCTGTGTTCTGACAGTGGCCAATGCAAGGTGCTTCAGAGGGAAAGAACAGAACAGGTAACCACCGAGTTATCCATACTGTCGGCCATTCTCAGCTTCTGGCAACCAGCAAAACTTGCCTATCCTGGCTCGTGGCCATTGATGGACCTATCCACCAGGAACTTATCTAGTGCTTTCTGGAATCCCGTTCTAGTCTTGGCCTGCATACATAGGCGGTCTTAGCTATGGGGCAGCCTGGGTATTTGCCCAAGGCCCTATGCTGGGAGAGGACTCTGTCCATGGGGGCAGAGTGGATACCGGGAGCTGGGGCCAGGCTGGGGCAGCCTGTAAATCTCCTGGCTGCCCACCTGGCGCACACTCATGTGGGTCAGGGCAGGAGAAGACAGGTGAGGGAGCAGCTCCAGGCTGTCAGCCAGCTGAGGTGGGGGGCTGGGAGGGAGTAAGTGGGTTGGGGAGGTGTGAGGGGTGGGGTCCGGGGGGTATGGGAACTGGTGGACAGGGAGTGGAGGTACAGGAAGGGGGGGGGGTCAGGGAGCCAGCAGGGGGCTTTGGAGAGGCCTTGGGGGTGGGGATGGTGAAGGCCTCTGACATCCGCCCCCCCCCCCCACTCCTGCCAGCGTACCAGCACCTTTTTTTTTTTAAATATAGCACTGGATGTACCTCACCCATTGCCCTGGTGAAACCAGACAATCACTGCACACAGGAAATGATAAAAGCCAACACAGCCATATTCCCTGTGGGTGATCACGTCTCACCAAGTAATCCCTCCATATCTGACCTCTCAGTCCTCCTCCTCACAGGAAACCTGCACAGCACCTTCAAAAGATGAGCCTGGGAGCCTGAATTCATAACTTTGCTAGACACTAGAAATCACGGACTGAACAGACACTAGATTAATGGATTATTACAGCAAACTATAACCCACTAACAATGCCCGCAGCTGTCTCCCCCCCTTCCTTCCTATGACTGCAGGGTGCTAGCTGGCCACCTCACGTCCAATGATCCCCACGAACCATGCCTTCACTACTCAGGCTGAACACCTGCATGTGGCTGTGACTCGCTCAGTCCCTTTCCCAGACCCGAGGACGAGCTCTGTGTGGCTCAAAGGCCCGTCTCTCTCACCAGCAGAAAGTTGGTCCAAGAAAAGATATCCCCTCCCACACCTTGGCTCCGTCTGCTGCGTCAGCAAGAGACTTTTCTGATGGCCATGTGGCCACCCTGCACCGGACATCAGCTAAGCGCTGTCAAAGCGAAGGGAGCTCACTCGGCAAGGCACTGCACGGGGTCAGACAGAGCACACCTTTCACGAGACACCAGGAAGGGGGTGATGGGGTTACAGAGCTAGGCTGGGCTGGAGCCGTGCGATGACTCACTACAAACACCAGCCATGCTGCAGGGCGACCCCAGGGACCAGCAAATACAAGCGTTACCTGTGTCACCTGGCAACCGAACTGTGCATCACTAACGGTACTATGGCAACTGGGGCAAGACAGCGCCCAGAGGCGATGAGACGAACTCCTCAGCCAGGAGAAGAGAGACCCTCCCCAGCTCACCTTGTTCTGCTTGTCTAGGGTCTCTCCCCATTTCCCTGCTCACACGTTCATCACACCAGCAGCTGCTCCCTCCCCATCTACACTGACATTTAGCTCAGGGCTCTGCAACCCCCCTGCAACCTGGGCCTGGAGACAGTCAGGGGTTCCCCAAAGCCACCCAGGCTGGCCTGTGCGCTGCAGTGTGAAGAAATGGTGACCTATGGCCTTAGAGATGCATGTCATGCGTCCGTTCCACTGTAGGCGTGAGTGTGCCTTATGCACACTTGGAAAACTTTCCCCTCAGCAGCTCCCGTCAGGATGGTGCAAATGCCCTCTGTTGCCATGCAGCCCTGAGGGCAGAGCCATCCCCAAGCCCCCACCAGTTCCTTCGTACCGAACAGACTCGGAGAGAGCCGGGAAGGTAGGTAGGGCATGGAATGGACCATGTGCAACACACTCCAAAGGACGATGGTTTCAGAAAGGTTGGTAATCATTTCCCTTCTTCGAGGGCTTGCACATGCATTTGCACTTAGGTGACTCACAAGCAGACCAACATGGAGGTGGGCTTGGAGTCTCCAGGATCAGGGACTATACAGCAACCCACCTGAAACTGGCACCGTCCCCGCACTGATGGGAAATGGCCAAATGCACAGCAAGGAAGTGTGGTCATGTGACTGCTCTCCCAATGTCTACGACAGGTCCTTGTGCCAAGACAGCGGCCGATGCGGCTGCCCTTTAGCGGAATGCCCCAATATCCTAGCCGGCAGGCTGTGCCAGCCAACTGGCAGCAGAAACGAGTGCATGGAGAGATCAGGACGCATTCTCCCAAACCTTTAAGCAGGCCAGGAGTGGGTTACAGATTGGCATAGGCTTAGTGTAAGTCCAGCGGGACTTAGGCTTGGAGAGTAGGGCATTGTTCCAGCACCAATCCTGATACAAAATCAAAAGTTGTCAGAAAAGACCTAAACCAAAAGCCTAGCACTGAAAATGAGCTGAAAGTAACTAGCTAATTTCTGTCAGCAGCCGGCTCCTACACAAAGGAGTGACACAGGAAGGCTGGAATTGCTGACAATCACAGCGGTGGTCAGAAGGAGCTGAGGGGCAGGTGCAACGTTCCTCTCTTGCTCCAGCACAACATGGTGTGGGGTGACAGAGGGGCTCAGGTCGCTCTGATGGGTGCTAATGAGGGGAACATTCTCCAAGGCCTGGGCAAGAGGGGAGCACACCCACTGTGGAAAGGCACATGCAAACACTCGGAGACAAATCTGGGAAGTGAGACTCAAGAGCAGGGAGAGAATACACTGAATAATTCACAGCAAAAAATGCCAACACCCATCCATCCATGGATCCGCTCTGATATTCAGTGCTTGGTTTCTATCCCATGGACGTGGTTTGCAATATGCACCTTGCTCTACAGGAGAGTGGAGTGGAGGAAGATCAGCACTTCCTCTGGAACCTTTCGGTGGTTTCTTAAAAGCAGGCTTTCCCAGTATTTGCTCACTATCCTCACTATCTACTCCCACTATTTACCCACCGCACATGAACCCTTTCTGAGCCTCTCTGTCAGTGGCCACTACTAACACCTGAATTTTGCAGTTCGAGGAGCCAGGTGAGAAATCGAGCCTATCTCGCCGACAATCCCATCCTGGACTGGGATCTGGAAGGTTACATCCAAGGTTTCCATGGGAATCCATTCTGCAGCCCAGAGTCTATTTAAAGTGCCGTGCAGGGGTTCCTAGGTTATTCTTACAGGTGGATTCCCGCTGGGTATCCCAGTGCACTTCCTATTTAGGGGTGGCAGATGAGGAGTGGGTTTGAGGCCTACAGAGGTCTGTAGCTGATTCCACACAAAGAATCCAGTTACAGCTCACTGCAAGAGCAGCAGCGTATTTAACATTAATAGACTGAGTCTTTCTCCCTCGGGGTCGGAAGCGTTTAGCTTAGGACCACCAGTGTGTGAGAGGCAACTGTGGAGGGTGAAAAAAGCAGGATATACAGAAGGATTTTCAAATTGGCCAATGACACACCTCATGTAGCTTTTGCTCAGCCCTCCAGCACAGTCTTCTCTACACCTGAAGCTGTCTCCCTACCTACACAGGTATCAGGAACCCTGGCAACAAATAGCAGTTGGGGAAAGATTTTTCCATTTCCTGCAATTAGTACTGGCCAGGGCGGTACTTTTATTCATAGATTCCAGGCCAACAGGAATCGTTGTGATAGCTAGTCCTACCTCCTGTCCAGTGCAGGACAGAGAATGCCCCCAAATAACTCCAGATCCTTTAGAAAAATATCCACTCCATTTAAAGGTGCCAGTGACGGAGCATCCAGCACAGACCTTGGCAAACTGTTCCCATGGCTGATACACTCTCACCATTAAACATGGATGCCTTATTCCAAGCCTAAATTCGTTGTCTTCTGCTTCCCGCCCTTGGCCTTGGGCCACGTTAGACCATCGTCTGCTGGACTGCGGTGCCTGATATCAAATATTTCTTCTCCGGGTAGGTCCTCAGAAGCTCCACCCAAGCAGCAGCAAAGGCGGCTTCATGCCTGTCCTGGCATGTTTCCTACTGAGATGCCCAGGGACGACCTTTCCCTACTGAAGCCCAGGAGAGTGGCTGCAGAGACGGCAGGTGACTGTTCGAGCCCAGACAAGATATTAGCTCTGCCCTAAACAACATCTCATTGTGGCACAGATGCTAGTTGTGGAAAGTCAAAGGAATGGTGAATACCTACTGTTGCCAGGTAACAGCATCCACTGTGCGGCCAGCTGCCTTCATGAACCTGTGGGGAACAAACGAAGAGATCACGTAAGTCTGATGTCGTGGCAGCGGCTGTCGAGTGCACAACAAATCCTAAAGCAATGGACATGGCTCCCATTCTCACACGATGGCAAAGACGGTCATCCCTTGGGCTGCCGCTAGCCAACTGCAATTCATCTCCAGGGCAGAAAAGAGGAGGGGAAGAACTGGGGCCCCGAGATTAGGTCAGGACAGGAGAGTTCTCTGAGAGTTACACAGCACTGTCGGACTTCCACAGTTAAGGCTGCAACAAGGTGTGCACCTGAATTAGTCTCCTGATGGTTCATGACTCCAAAGTCTGAGCCTGCAGAGGGCACACCCCACCCCACCCCACCCCACAGTCATGGTTAAATTGGAGGGATGGCTGGTCACAGGTGGCTCCTCATGTGGCTAATGCCGAAACCAAGAAGTGATTGCTTATAGCTACCAGTCAGACCAGCGTGGCACCAGCCTCCAAGGATTAACGTACTGCCACCCCAAGACTACCACGCCATCCCGTGAACCAGCCTCTCTAGCCAGGGTGCCACAACCTTTGTGGAAGTGTGTGAGGGGCCCAGAACTGGGGCACCACATGGCCATGCCCCCTCTTTGGGGTAGGGGACAGCACTGCCCCCCCAAACTGCAAGTCCTCAGCAGATCCAGAGTGGCACCAGCAGGGGCTGTGCTTCGTGGGCGGGAAGCATAGAGCTGGCCAGCACCGCTGTTCTCAAACGTACTCACTTCCTGGTCAGCAATACACCCCCCCATGCACACATCAGAAACTGGCCCCAAATCAGCCCGCAGCGCTCAGTCAGGGACCGTGTTGTTATAAAAACATTATAAATACACACACAGAAACGTCTGTCTGTGCATTTTAGTGACAGCTGTGTGGGACTCCTCAGCAGGATGCAGCTGATATTTTAGGAGGTCATCGTGTAAGTCTTGTGACATATGGGGCTGAGTCAGCACCTGCCCTATGACCGGGGCCCTTGCAATGCCTGGCTGTGGCAGACCCAAAACTGGCTTGCTCACAAACGGCCACCTGCACGCAGGGGCCCGGAGTACCGCTGTGAACTGCAGCCTTCCAGGCACACTCTGGCTCACCAGGCTGGGTATCCACGACATACTCCCAGTCCCACTGCCCCCATAATGTATGTTCTGTGCTCCCCAGTCCCCTCCTCGACAGGCCAGAGAGAGCAGAGTCCAGTGTCCCTCTCTGGGAACACTACTCAGCAACTTGCCACCTTATGTGTAGCTACCCGGACAATGTACCTTAACCATGCTGGCCGGGGTTAAACAATCAAAGCAAGTCATGGACGAAGGGAGACAGGATTTTCAGGGACTGCAAGTCACGAGTCAGAAATGGGTACAAGAACAGCATTTCCTAGTGTCTGATGTAAGCTAAACTTGATTCATGGTCAAGTCCATACTACAGCCTTCCACCTGCATTACTGGCCAAAATCTTCAGGTCAGGACCCCCCTCAAAGTCCAATAGCTTGTTCCTTTGCCTTCCTAGGTACCAGGAGAGAGCTGGGGTGTTTGCCTCTCCTATAACTCCTGTTGGGCTGGTGTAGTGTCTACCATACCTCCTGCAGAACCAGCACTTATGCCCCAACCACCGAATCCCTTCCCGAAGGGGGTGGGGAGTGCACTCTGCCCTCAGAGGGCATTGGCTCCCGTTCTCTGCCAGTGTGGAGTGACACCAAGACGCCAGTTGGGGCTGTGTTGACACACCGTGGTGACATGTCTCAGTGCTGCGATGGGGAATGGCGTTGAGAAGAATGGTCCCACGGAGCAGATTGGAGCATGGAGGAGTGGAGCAGCACCTGAAGTTCAGCAGTTCTGAGGGCTCGAACCGAGCCACAACTGAGATGGTGCCGAGATCTCGAGTGCCCAGAGTGGGACCAGGAATGAGACCTCCTAGAGATCTCCCATGGGGGGGATCCTCTCCTCAATATGGCTGCCAGTTTCCCCATGTTTGGGCCCTGAGCCTGTAAGGTCCTCTGGCATCTGGACTGGTTCCCCAGCATGTAGCTCGGAGAGAGGAGAGGGACTGGGAGGGACATCAAGCCCCTCGCGGCCTCAAAGGCCTCTGGTGTAGATGGCAGAGCCAGCATGAGAACTCACAAGGCCTGTGGACTCAATGGTATTTTGTTTGAGCTGGAGATCAGTGGTGTCAAGGGTGATGCCTGGAGCACGATGGTCCAGTGCACATCCCACCCGCTGTAGTTTCTTAAACAGGGACCAACCTCATTGGTCTTTTTTGCCGTCATCTGCACTGGCAATGTTGAGCAGGGCTGGTCTGTTGGTGCTGAGCACATCCCAGTGCCAGTGACCTTGACCTGCACCAGGGCTTCCTAGTTGAGCCCAGGATGCTGCTAGCCAAAGACAACAATGGTGCCAACTCTGGGCGAAGTGTCGCTTCCATCAGAAGGAATTTGACTCTGCTGTCTCTATCTTCCTTGGTTCATGGTCTGAAATTCTTACAGATGCAGCACTTAGCAGGTATGTGTGCCTCTCCTAGACACTTCAAGCAGCCATCCTGGGGGTCACTCACAGGAGGTATCTTCGGGCAAGTGGCACACTGTTTAAACCCCCAGGAGCAAGGCATGCCCCAGGTCTGGCATGAGAATCCCGCAGGGTGGGGATCAATTCTAACTACTGTGCTCACTACTTAGAACTTCTAGAAATGGACTACCGACAACTATCACGGAAGAGAAGCTCACATAGCTTCACTATATACCATGTCATGAAGGCACCACGCCAGGGGGCACCAGAGCTGACCAGCTTAAGATTCCTCGGGAAAAAGCTTCTGGCGGCGAGGCATGCAACACGCATTCACCTACAGTGGAATGGACAAGAGCAAGCACTCAAAGAAGAATAGCATGTGTTCATGTCAGGACAACTAAAACTCAGTCATTTAAAAAAAAATTAAAATTGGATTTAAATCAGGGTTGTTGTTTATTTAAATTAAATATAGATTTCTTTATAAAAATTAATGTATTTAAAATTAAAGTTGAAATTGACAATGTATTTTATTATAATCCATTAAAATCATTTAAATGAAACAAAAAATGCTAAACTGTACGTTTGCTGTCAAGTTTTAAAGAAAACTCAAACCACTGAACTGGTGGAAATCACCTTGAACCGGTTTGTTGAAGTGCTAAATAGCTGTTAACTCTCCTGCAGGCACAGAAAGAATATTTTCCTCATGTCAGTTTATTCACCTCATTCAACTCAATGAATAATTTATTGAAAATTACAAAACCAGCTGGGAGCAGAAAAAGCAGGAAAGCTTCTTTTCCTTTTCCAATCTGTGAATAAAAATTAAGTGTGAGAAGATGAGATCTAATAGTTCTAAAATCCTGAAACACATGGTGACTAGAAACGAGTTCAGTTCATTAACTATAGAGAATACTTCCTTTGTTTAATTCATCAGTTAGTTCTAAATGCAAAATATGTTTTGATGAGAAAAAAGTTTATGTATCCAGCACATTTCAGGTAGTTTAATAACAAAATAAAATGCTGTTTTTCATAGAATCATAGAATCATAGAATAATAGGGTTGGAAGGGACCTCACGAGGTCATCTAGTCCAACCCGCTGCTAAAAAGCAGGACCACTCCCCCTAAATTATCCCAGCCAGGGTTTTGTCTAACCGAGCCTTAAAAATCTCCAAAGATGAAGATTCTACCACCTCCCTAGATAGCCCATTCCAATGCTTCACCACCCTCCTAGTGAGAAAGTTTTTCCTAATATCCAACCTTGACCTCCCCAGCTGTAATTTGAAACCATTGCTCCTTGTTCTGTCCTCTGTCACCCTCGAGAACAGCCTACCTCCCTCCTCTTTGGAGCACCCCTTCAAGTAGTTGAAGGTTGCTATCAAATCTCCCCTCAGTCTTCTCTTCTGTAGACTAAATAAGCCTAGTTCCTTCAGTCTCTCCTCATAAGTCATGTTCCCCAGCCCCCTAATCATTTTTGTTGTCCTCCGCTGGACTCTTTCTAATTTGTCCACATCCTTTCTGTAGTGGGGAGCCCAAGTCTGGAGACAATATTCCAGATGCGGCCTGACCAGTGTTGAATAGAGGGGAATTATCACATCCCTCGATCTGCTGGCAATACTCCTACTGATGCATTTTAATTGCATTGTTCATTTTAATTGCATTTGAAATTCCATCTGTGACAGGCCTCTCCCAGAATCCGGTCTGGTGTGCCACTGTGACATCCTGATCACCACTCCTGAACCTCGATTTACCTCGCGTTCCAGGTAACTACTCACTCCTGAGTCAGTCCACACCGGCCTCTTGTGTGTCATTGGTCTCAGGCAGTGGGTGTGCACCCAGTAGGCACGTATGGGATCGTCCCCAAGCAAGCACCCTCAGTCCTCAGACACCACACTGAGAATCCCTATCCTACGGAGACTGGGACCCACCCCCAGTCACCAGAGACACACGTCCGTCCATTTGACACTGAAATGGATTGGCCCAGCCACCTGATTCTCACCTTCTAAAGTTCACACAGCTTTAGATAAAACAAACACTAGTTTATTGATTAGGATGTGATTTTAAGTAATTATAGCAAATCAGGCATTACCACGAGTAAATAAAAGATATAACACACACGCTAAACTATGAACACTATTCCAAGACTACTCTTTAAACTATTCCCACTGTTCTTACCCTTGAGACTGGCACCTTAGTGGAGCTTATTCAGCCTAGGCCCTCCTGGCCATGTGGATAGGCTGAGTGTCTTGCAGTTGCTTCTAAGATTGTGTTTCTCTAGCCCAAGCCAGCACCTTCTCTCCATCAAAGTGTCTGCATACCTTTCAATCCCCCTCGACCTCTCCCCTCTCTTCCTGCAGTCACATCTAGTTATTCCTCCTCTGTTCTTTGACTATTTTCCAGGCACACAGGTCACCTGGCCTCCACATCTCACTTTGTTCTCCAACTCCTCCAGCTGGCTCCCCGGAGAAGATGGGTTCTGGCCATCAGCTGCTAGGATATGAGAGTGTCCAAATATTGCCTGGGCCCAATGAGTTAGATGGCAGTTGCACCTGTCCTCTCAGGGTCTCTGCAACAAACACACACCCCTATTCCACCACCTAGGCACTGGTGTCACACACAGGGGAAACTAAGGCACACACAGTATTCATACAAAACATTAAGAAAATTCCCACTTCATCACACCAACCAATGAGAATCTCTCTCTTTAGAAAAATAACTAAAAAGCACAAAATACAATAAAAATTGATTATTTTAATTCAAGGTTTTCTGCTTGTTGATTTAAATCGTGATTAAAATTAATTATTTAAAATCACACTGATTGAGATCAGTTCAACCTAGTT
The DNA here is from genome assembly GCA_007922175.1 of Pelusios castaneus. Taxonomy (NCBI): domain Eukaryota; kingdom Metazoa; phylum Chordata; order Testudines; family Pelomedusidae; genus Pelusios; species Pelusios castaneus. The sequence goes on along the minus strand of ML685755.1, from coordinate 862,651 downwards.
AATGTAATTTAAAACTGTCTCATGATACAAATGCACAAGGGGGACAATGCAATCTTAATCCTGCCATTTTCTAATTTTTGAAACTTAATATTCTTTTAAATTTAATCTTTTTAACATAAATTCTCAAGTTTGTTTTTAAAAAGCTGGAATTCCACGATGCAGAACCATATCGACACTCTCCATGGTTCATCAGCAGAAGTGGGAAATTTAGCTCCACAGCAGAGTTCCGCCATGTGAGATAATGGAGTAACTGGCAGCAGTAACAGGCTGTTATCTTCTAGGTGAACCAGCCAATGGCGGTGGATGAGACAAACAGTTTGCCAAACGATTTGCTGACAACACAGGAGTGCAGAGACTCATGAATCCTGGGCTCAGTCCTGGAGGGGCATGCACTTTAGAGATTGCAGACCTCTGCGTCCATGTCTGCTGTAATGCTGGCAAACCAGGTGCCTGCTCGTGCAAAGGCCCCAAGTCTCACTGAAGGCTGACAAATGCAGATCTGGCCCCCGGTATGACTCACCTGTGCGTGAGGAGCAGTAAAAGCGATCTCAGACTTTAAGAATGTGTTCAGACTTTCTGGAACGTTTGAAGAATGCTGCAAGCATTAACCCCACCTATCTCATCAGTGTCCCCGGTACAAGACGTGTCTTAATGTTTGTTCTGTAACTGTAAAATGTTTGCTAGCGCTGTGAATTCCCCACACAGTCAGGGAAGAAGCATTACCAAGTGTGAAATACTAAGTCACTGCCACAGCTTGTTATCTACTCCTCAACAACTGTCTACAGACACCAGACAAGCCACTGGGACAAAAGACTTGGTTGTCTGCTTCTCCCATAGCTCTGGAGAGGGTGTGTCCAAATCCTCACCCAGCATAGCCTGAATGCTGGGAGAAGGGAATAAAAATGCCCATTAAAGAGAACTTTTGGTTCCTATGCTGCTGAATTTAGAGGGGCGGGGATTTCTAAGCATAAGCCAGGAATCCCCGGCTCTTTTGCCTTGGTTAGCCCTAAAGGAGACACAGAGTCTGCTTACTAGTATGGACATTTCTATTACCTTTCGAAATCTGACTAACTCATTTGTGTGTGTGCTTACCTGCCTAACCCAGTAAATAACTTCTTTCTTTCTCCCAGCTCATAAAGCTTTAGTTAGTGTATTTCAGGGTTGGCTACAGGCATTGTCTTTGGTATGAGACGGGAGCACGGTTGACCTAGGGTAAGCAATGGGTCCCCTGTGACCAGGAGGAACCTGCTGTGACCATCCACCACAAAGGCAAGCTTGCCTAGGTGGCGAGCAGAGCAGAGTGCCCAGAGGACGGTTGGTGGCTCCATGGTAAGGTGGAATCAGTGTCGGCTTTAGGCACAAGCCAAGTGGCCATGGCTTAGGGTCTCACACTAGGAGGGGCCTCTAAATATGTGGGAGGTAACTAAGAAGATTTATCATAATTGAAATTGATAATTGCAAGATGTAGGTTTTATTTAGTTGTTTTTCGTTGCATCTTTGCCTATGTATATATGCAGATATAAGAGTTTATCGTTTATTTTTTCATCGCCCTTTCTGTGATAATGTAATACACTTTTTTTCCCCTTTGTTTTTTATGGTGTGGAGTCTCTGAATCTTGATATAGCTTAGGGCCTCAGCATGTCTTAATCCGGCCCTGGCTGGAATAGGCCTTGCAGAGTTCACAGCTGTTTTGGGGTTGGTGAGATCTAGTTCTAGACCACACAAGGGCTATGTCTACACTGGCAAGTTGGTTCGAATTAAGGAGGCTTAATTCGAACTAACTAAAGCCATGGCTACACTAGGCTTTCATTAGTTCGAATGAAGGGCTTCCTTAATTGGAACTAATAAATTCGAATAGGCTATTCGAACTAAGGGTTAATTCGAACTAGTTAGTTCAAATTAACCAATGTGGCCATGTTAGTTCCAAGTAACCGGCACATTGAGCTCAATGCAATTGACTAATTCGAACTAAGCAAGTGCCATGCATGGTTTGAACTAAAATTTGCTAGTTTGCTAGTTAATTCAAATTAACTAAAATTAGTTTGAATTAGTTAGTTCGAATTAACTAATTTGAACTAACTTTGGTAAGTGTAGACATAGCCAAGGAGTGTGGGGTTTGTGCCCTTTTCCAGGACAGCATGAGCTGACGTTGGTGCTCATGGTCATGAGCCATGTCAGACAGCTCCCAGATACCCGTCTCCTCCTACCTCCTCTACTCAGCTGCCGCACCCCCTGCGGCTTCAGTGTCGCACTGAAAAAGAAGAGCCAGGGAGAAAGAACCACCATAGAGCAGAATGCTCTTCCCTCCAAGCAGGAAGAGTTTATACTGGACCAGCCAGAGAATACGTGCAGCTGCAGAAAACCTCCCCAACCCCAGGATGTCACTCTTCCCCCCATACATGCTGCTGAAAGACTAGGTATATCAGACCAGTACAACCTACCGGTAACTCCACAGGAGGAAGTTCACAGACTAGTAGCTGGATCCATTCAGATGTACACATATGCAAGTGAACCTGCATGCTGTGTAGCGAGTGTGACATGCCAGAGCAGCTAGGTAATAATCTACATTAGAACCCTGATGTGTGGCTCAGTTATCGAGAAAGACTGGATAACGTACATTGGACACGGGAATGTTTATCATAGCTCCTCAACGCCTCCATTCAATACGAGCTGTCCCAGCACGAATACGCAGGTACACACTTGAAAAGAAATGGGGAAAACTATTCACTTTGTCGGTCCTATCTACTTTCTCCAATGAACTGCAAGCCTTGTTTGGGCACTTATCAGATCAAAGGATTACAAATATTTAAAAGGGGCTGGGGTGGTGGCAGGTAATCCAAGGTCTGGGCAAGATTGAAGACGACACTCCCTGAAGCTGGTTTGTGAGTTAAGGGAAGAGACTGCATGCCGACCCACCCAAAGAAAGGGTCCACAGAGGAGTCCATAGACCCACCGATTCCATGGCCAGAAGTCACCACTGTGATCATCTGGTCTGACCCCCTGCATTGCACAGCCCAGAGACCTGACCCACAATATTTCCTAGTGCAGAGCTTTTAAAAACTCCAATCTTGGATTTACCAGTATCACTGATGGAGGCTCCATTATGTCCCTCAGTCAATTGTTCTAAGGCTTAATTATGCTCACTGTTAAAAATGTCCAGCTAATTTCCAGTCTGCTTCAGCTTCCAACCACTGGCGCATGTTACACCTTTTTCTGCTAGACTCTGAAGAGGTCATTATGAACTATTTGTTCCCCGGTAGGTACTTCTAGTCTGTAATCAAGCAACCCCATACCTGTTGTGTTTTCAAGGAGTTCAATCGGTGTACCACTATCATGCAAGATAAGTTCCAAAGGGGGAGCCGTATTAGTCTAGGTCAGCAAAACAAACAAGGAATCCTGGGGCACTTTTAAAGACTAACAAATGTATTTATTGAATGAGCTTTCGTGGGAGAAAATCCCACTTCGTCAGACGCTTTGCAGAATGGGAGGAAATTAAATGCAGGGAAATGTATGACACAGGATCAAGTGAGGCTGTAACAGCATGTCATACATTTCCCTGCATTTAATTTCCTCCCTTTTTGTAAATTCTCCATTTTCAAAGCGTCTGACGAAGTGGGATTTTCTCCCACGAAAGCTCATGCAATAAATAAATCTGTTGGTCTTTAAAAATGCCCCAGGACTCCTTGTCCGTTTTACTAGCATGCATGTTATCTAACCCTATAACCATTCTCACAGCCCTTTTCTGAACCCTCTCCAGTTTATTGACACCCTTCTTGAACTGTGGGTGTCTGAAGTGGCACGGGGTTCCAGCAGTCACCTCAGAGCCAAACAGAAAGGTAATATACCTGCTCTTCTCTAGAGATCCCACCCACTTTATGCACCTCAGATCACACCAGCTCTTTTGGCCACAGCATCACATTGCATGCTGGTGTTTAGCTGATTCTCCACCATGACCAACACATCGTTTTCAGAGTCACCGCTGCCCAGGATAGAGTCCTCCATCCTGTCACTATGGTCCACAGTCTTTGCTCCGAGACACATATATTTACATGTAGCCATATTAAAACAACTACTGTCTGCTTGCACCCAGTTTACCAAATGATCCAGTTCACTCAGTGAGCAGACCTCTTCATTACTTACCAATCCCTGAATTTTTGCAGTGTTTGCAAACTTTATCTCGACCAGGTTGTGGGCAGCCAGACCTAGTAGTCAGAGCCGGAGCCCATGGATGCAAGACTGGAGTCAGGTGGGCCAGGACACCAGGAGGTCTGAAGCAGGAGACTGTAGATCAGATCCAGGAGTCAGGAAGCAGTCAGTTGGGGTCAGGATACAACAACTCACATGCCAGGGGTCCCGCCAGGTCAGGAGGCCAGGAAATCAAGCCAGGGGAGCAGGAAGCACAAGGCACACAGTGCAGAACAGGGTGGAGCCCAGTTCTTCAGACATCTTCCTCTTCCTGTTGTTGGCTTAAGTATGGCCAGCAGACCAATCAGCTGCTCCAGGACTCCACCAATAGAACTGCCTGGGCGGAGCCTCAAATGGGGACTGGCCCTCACAGGTCCCAGGTAAGGGAGTATCCACAGAGTGCCAGATGAAAGGCTGGAGCGTGGCTGCGCCTATAAACCTGTGCAAACTCAGATTCGAGACCTGGCTAGGTGTCGTGACATCACTCCCCGCCCCTAGGGTGCCCTCTAGGCACTGGCGGTCCAGGCTTCTCAGGATGGCTCCTATGGAAAGCACGAACATTTTCATCTGAATCCCAAGTGGTTCCTCTGGGCCATACGCTTCCTGATCGATCAGGTACCAGAATTTGCCCCATTTGATCTAAGAGTTGAGGACATCATGTACAACGTATTCCTCTTGACCTGTACCAGTGAGATTCCAAAGGGGTAGCCGTGTTAGTCTATTGTAGAAAGACAACAGAGTCTTGTGGCACTTTTAAAGACTAACAGATGAGGGCGGTGAGCAGGCTCTGTGGGGAAATGTGCTCTCAGTGTATGGCTTCAGAAGTGAGACATGGAACATGGGGTAGACTGTGAGAGATTGAGGTGTTTAATACCTATTTTGCTTCAGCCTTCACTGAAAACTTTCATGATGTCCAGATACTCAAAACATATTGATATGAAACAAAAAAATGCAAGCCAAAATACGGAAGGACCAGGTTAAAGATTATTTAGATCAGTTAGATGCATTCAAGCCAGCAGGATCTGATGAAATTCATCCTAGGGCATGTTAGGAACTAGCGGAAGTAATGTTGGAGCCCTTAGGAACTATCTTTGAGAACTCCTGGAGGAGGGATGAGGTCCCAGAGGACTGCAGAAGAGCAAATACAATATCTATCCGTAGAAGGAGAACAAAGAGAACCTGGGGAATTATACACCAGTTAGCCTAGCTTCACTTCCCGGAAAAACACTGGGACGAACTATTAAGTAATTGATTTGCTGCCAGGGTTAGAAGGACTAGCCAGCATGGATCTGTCAAGAACAAATCATGCTCACATATGCCACGTGGTTTACAGGAGCAGTGGTTTACTACAACTGGGGCGCACAACCTTTGGGGGCAAGGGAGCTGGAATTTCTGTGAGTACCCGGTGCCAGGCAGGAAATCTCAGAGGACTGATTTAGGATGCACCATGAAGGTAGGGCTAGGACAGCCGAGAGGAGAGTGCCTGATAAGCTGCTAGTGTCAGGGTGCCGGCACCCAACTACCCCAACAAAGAGTCTCTCACACGGAAGGCAGGGTAGCAAGATGACTCACAATCCTGGTTACTGCATGAAGCACCACAATCAAGCACTGGCTTCCTCATGATGAGACAGACAAACTTTCTTCACTGGACAGAAGTACATTTTTAAGGCCAGAAAGAATCATTATATCACCATTCTATGTAACACAGGCTGTCGGATTTCGTCCCGTGACCCCTGCGCTGAGCTCAGTGACTTGTGTCTGATTAAATGGTACCTTCCAGAGAGGCCCCCAGTCTTGATCTGAAGACACCAAAGGATGGAGAATCTACCCCATCACTTGGTAGTTTGCTCAGGGTCCCTCCAAGGATTTGGAGGTTAGGACATGGATCCGTTTGCTGCCAGGATTCTGAAGTTCTTCTTGCTTGTTACCCAACTCCTAGCGCTGAGATATAAGCAACTGAAAAAAGTCTCCTCTTCAATTTGTTCAGGACTCCCAGCCTTTGAGTCTGTACTACGTGTGCCCTCCTCTTGCACAGGTAGTTTCACCTCAGCTGGCTTGCACTTGTTTCTTTTTAGATGTGTTTATCACTTCCTGACTTACGTGGCGGCTGTCAGGTAACATCATAGGCACCAGGTGAAGCATCATCTCTGGAGGCTAGTTCCCTGTCCCGCCTCTTCTGCCTGCCCACACTCCATCCCCTCTCTGCCCCAGGTCCCACGTCCTCCGCTCAGCTTCCCTGCCGTGTCCCTCCTCCTGGCTCAGCCCCGCTGCTCACTGTGTCCCTGCTTCGCTCTTCCACCTCCTCCTTCTTCCAAAGTGGCAGGTGACTGCGGGAAGGGGTGACTGAGTGGGGAGGTGGGGAGTAACAGCAGGGGGCATGAGCAGGGGAAGAAAGAAGGGATGGATGTGGCGAGTGACAGATGGGAGGCCAAGCAGACAGCCGTGAAAGAGAGGAAGAACTGAGGCGGGGGTCCTCTGGAGAGTGAGGTGAAGCCTGCTGGAGAAAGGAACAGCTAGTCAGAAGAAGGCAGAAGACATTGCAGGTTCCTAGGCAGCTGAGAATGCAGTATCTGCTTCTCAGCTTCACAAGTAATCTCCCTGGGGAGTCCAAGGCAGGGGCATAGCCACATGTGGGCCTGGGTGGGCTGGGGCCCACCCACTTGGCCCTAAGGCCCGCCCACTTTAGCCCCCAGCAGTGGCACGAACTTTGCCGCTGTAGTCGCAGGGCCACAAAGCAGCCATGGGCGAGGAGCAGGGCAGAGGCGCTGACATGTCTGCTCCACTCATGGCTGCTGCTGGACAGTGCCCCCCTCACCTCTTAGGAACAGGCTGCCCCTAGTCCCCACCCTCCATCCCCGGGGATACAGAGCCCTTGAGGAGGCAGGCTTCACTACAACATGCAGATATGTTCTCACACTTTTATAGCTACCTTCATGGCCTGGATGGAATCCCTGGGTAATTAACAGGAGAAGTAAATGACTCACACGTGTTCTGTTCACCACAGCAATTACACACTAAGAGCACGAGGCAGTAAATCCTACAGTCTAACAAAGGAGCTCTGATTTCCCTACAGCCGGACAGACCCAACTGTCCTCCAACCTCAGCTCCTTCCTCTAGGTCTCCGCTACAGATCCAGGCAGCCATCCTCATGGTCAGCCTGCTGGCCCAGCTCTCTAGCTCTTCGTCAGGTGCTCCCAAGACACTAAGGGCAGATCTCCCAGCCGTTGGCTCAGGTAAGGCTTGTCTTTGGGCCTGTTCCACCTGCAGCAACATGGGCGCTTCCCTCCCCCCAGCCCGGCTGGGCAGCTAGTTGCAAACCAATCCACCTGTCCCCAAGTGAGCACAGCACAGCGCCCGCTCAGTGATGATTCTCCAAAATGAGGAGAATCTGCATGGCTGGAGGGAAAAGAGCGGACCCTAGACACCAGCAGGAAGAGTCCGTAGGTTATTTTAACACTATTACCTTTATTAACCAAACTTGTAATCTCCTCATAAACTTTGCTGGGACAGATTCTTTATAAACCCATTTTGACTGACATTAATTATAGCCTTTAATTCTTATTAACTGAGTCCTGTGTCAGCCACTCAGTTACCAGCCCAGAATCGATGGCAGACTGACCAGCCTATAATTACCGGAGACATCCCAGTTCCTTTGTAAAATATTGTCACAACAGTGGCTTTCTGCCAGTCCTCTGGAACTTCCCAGGATCCAGGATTTACTGAAAATCACCCTGGATGGTCCAGCAACCTCCTCAGCCAGCACTTCTAAAACTGCTGGAAGAAGTTATTGAGACCAGGCGATTGAAAAATGTTGCACTTCCATAGCACCTGTTTAGCATCCCCTGAGACACAAATGGAACAGCAAGAGTGCTCTCATCAGAGCCTCAGGCTACATCATCTGGTTTCCCCCCAAACACAGAACAGAAATATTTACTGAACACTCCTTTTCCTGCATTATTACTGATAATTCTACAATTTCCACAGCGTAACCTTACAAAACACCCAAATACTATAGAACCCCACGGCCCCTCTCTTCCACAGCACAGGTTACTGCCAGCAAGTGTAACCTCTGGGTGGGCTAAAATTAATTTAATTGCCCTTCTCCAGTGCCTTGCAGAAATAAACCCCAACCCTTATGGAGAAGCAGCTGGAGACCCAGGATCGAGTCTCAAAGGCTATGTCTACACTTGTTAATTTAAGCCGACTTAGCATGTCTACACTCAAAAATTAAGTTGACTTAAAGGGGACCCTGCCAAATCGACTTAGAGCGTCCACACTGGACACCTATGTCGACTTGTAGGGGCTAGGTGGACCTGGGACTGGTCCACAGTGGTGGGGGGGGGCACCCTTTGCCAAGTGCCAGGGGGCTCAGCATTTGCCCCATTGTACCCAGGCTGAACAGGACAGGGACACTGGCAGGGCATAGGAGCGGGGTGGGCATGCCAGGCTCTGCCTGTGCCAGCCACCCTGGCAGGGAGGGCAGTGGGGGAGCCCTGGAGCCCTTTAAGTCAACTTAAAGTTGATTTAGGGTTAATCTGCGTCTACACTGGCTAAATCGACTTAATAATAGCCAGTAAAGTCGACTTTAAAGTAGGTTTTATAAAGTCGACTTTAATTTTCCTTAAGTCGATTTAAGCTGCTGTTTAAGTCGACTTAAGGAAAATATAGTGTAGATACAGATTAAATTAAGTCGATTTAAGCAAGCTTAAATCGACTTAATTTGTAAGTGTAGACACACCCAAAGGGACTCACAGCAAAAATTGCTCAGAGTTACTACCCCACATTAAAATACTACTAAGAACAAACATAACAATGGACTTTATTAACTACTAACTAAATAAACCTTATCCTAAGAAAACAAAATGAATTTAAACAGAACAGTCCCCACAGAAACCACGTGAAAAAAATACCCGCGTCCCAAAGTCCAGGTAGAATTCACCCGACTCTCAGCTACAGTCTCTGGTCAAGTCCACAGGCTTGAGTGGAGAGTAGCTGTCCTCTTCTTCTTTGGCTGCAGGAATCTTCAGTAGAATTCCACGCAGGTTTTTCTTTCTCCTCTGGAACCAGCGCCATCTGGTCGCTCACTGGTTAACCAGCCCTCAGCCCCATATGCATGTGCACAAACTCTGCTGCAGAAGACTCCATAGGAGGGAGAAAACATCTTGCTGCTCACTCCTGGCTCAGCTTCTCCCATGAACACTGAGCACATGGGCTCTTCTCACTGCAGCTCCTGCCTGCCGTCTGCCCAGTCTGCTGCTCTCATGTGGTCTGACCACACCACCAGCGAACCCTGTGGAGCATGATCCAATGCTGCCACTCCCTGCTTCCAGAAGTTTCTGGTTGTGGGTAGCTAATCTGCCCAGCAACCGTAACCCACCCTGAATGGGTCTCTTCGAGAGACAGCCTGTTTTAGGCACATGGGTTACACAAGCACATCAGTGTGGTCTCTCTGCCCTTTCCACAAGCTACACAGAGCACAGGAAGAGAAGTTCAAGGTCTAGGTCCATATCCTCAGGATGTTCAATGGCTTGGGCCCAGCACATCTAAAAGTGCCTGAAGACCGTGCCATGGACAACAGCTTTGCTGTGAGCACAATGGAACCTGCCACCAAGCAGAGCTTTCCCCGGGGCCAGTTCCATGGGAGCTAAGGGCCATCTCAGATTTCCCTAATTTCTGCTCCAAAGGCCAGGCGCACGGCTCCAGCTTGCCTTCCCTAGCACATCAGCACCACAGACATTTAAACTAAAAGCAAGTCTTCCCCAGTGAACCTGCCAGAGCCAACGCCCCACTGCACACACAACGCCCAGTGGGGAGAGGAGGAACAGAAGAACAAGCCACACTTGGGAGCTGTTAGTCACAACCCTTAATGCCTCACGTGATGTGGGCTGACACTCCAGGCTGCGGATGGAGCAGAATAGAGCAGAGCTCCAGGCTGATGCAGGGCGTGCTCTCCTGCAGCACAGCAGCTGAATGCGTTCCGGCGGGGCTTCCCAGGTTCAGGAACCAATGGATGTGCCGACCTTGACACTCGTGTCCATTGTCTGTTTTCGACTTTGTTGGTGTGTGGTGGCTCCAGCAAAGCCAAGAGCATCCAGGGGCTGCATGACGTCATGCGATGGCCAGCAGGAGCCAGAAGCTCAGAAATGTTTGGCTGCAACGGAGGGACGTGCTTTTGCAGTAATGATCCAGCGTGACTCAGAAGAGTCGGCATTGCTGCCAGCCAGCTTCGTAAGGCCAAGGGGCTGCCAGAACACTTGGGAATTCCTGACTCCACAGATGCTTTTGCGTAGCACTAACAACACAGCTTCTTTTCCAGCACTGGAGTCCATTACTCTGCGTGCTGATTCCTGACCTGCTGTTACAATCTACATTCATTCCTGAGAATCCCACAGCCTTTTCCCAAGCAAGTAGTCTGCGCTTCTGGGATTCCTGGTCCTGTGAGCACAGTAGGTAGCTCACACCTCTGTTCTCCAACAGCTCAGGCTGCATGAATGGGCTAATTAACACCTCATCAAACGGGGCCCTTTGTTGTGCCTGCAGAAATTCCCTCCTGCACCTGTGCACTCAGCACAGCAGGCAAAAACTGTTCAGCTGAAGGAGAAACGAATGCCTCATCTCCAGCCATCTGGTCTTGGGCATCTTCACTCAAAGATGGCAGTTCTAGTCTAGTACCCTGAGCACCAGACTCACTCGCCGTTAGCACTGGCGAGTCATTTCACCTCTCGCGGTTTCCTCACCGTTAACACCGGGAAGGCTCCACTGTGCGGAATAAACCACCAGCTACGGGTGATACAGATCCTAGGTCTGTGTTTCAAGATGGCTCTTTTCTGGGCAAAGAATGTCTTTAGCACTGCACCTTATCCAGCGCCACTCAGCATTGTCAGCGCTGAGAAACTATAGCTAATAACACCACTCCTCACAGGACGGGTGTGTGTGTGAGTGCGTGCGTGCGTGTGTGTGCGCGCGTGTGTGCAGTCTAGTTCAGCAAAACGAACAAGGAGTCCTGGGGCACTTTTAAAGACTAACAAATGTATTTATCGCATGAACTAATCCCACTTCGTCAGAAGCCCACGAAAGCTCATGTGAAAAATAAATTTGTTCATTTTTAAAAGTGCCCCAGGACTCCCTCTTTGTTTTTCTCTGTATTCTGCACATGGAGCTGGGGTTTTCCATGCTCCCCTAAGCTCTGATCGGCCAGTGTGCTGTGGCATGTGATGGCAGGGGGGTTAGCCATCTCATGCCGTTCCCAGGACACCAGCCGCTCCTGCCACTACGCTCGGCTCCTGGCGCACCGCTCGGACAAGGACGCTGCTGCTCCAGCTGGACTCTCAGCCCTGCTTCGGGGCTGGCACAGGTACCTCGGAGACAATGTCCTGCATGGCAGGGTGGGGTTCTGCACACCCTCCCCCAGACTTCCCACCTGGACCGTTCGAACAGCTAAAGGTACAGTGGGGAGGGGACATCTCTTCCTTCCCTGGATGCTGGGGCTGCCCAGGACCAGTTCAACTCTGGACACAACGTAAGCTGCTGGCTGCCTGTGGCTCCCTTTTGCCCAGACACAGCAGTCAGCTCAGAAACTTGGAGTGGGAGTGGTGCCGACAGAGGCAGGGGAACCCTCTGGAGGCTGGTTCAGCCAGCTTTACAGCTCCTTAGTGCTGCTGGATCTTGCTCGCCTTGGCTCACCAGGGACCACATTTGTACGCTGTTTATTGTCTCTGCCAGATTAGTCATGCAGCTGTTAACAAAGACTGGACCTAACGCTGCTCACAGCAGAATCTGCGGGCCACCCCCCTGCCCAGCCCCTATTTGCTGGTTTTGTTCCCAGTCCTGCAGGGAGCCGCACTCCACTGAACAATGGCTCTGTTCAGGACAATGTGAATTCCTTTTCCCAAGAGGCTCCCGCACCTTCATGTTTCTAGAGCTATACTATGTCTCCTCCAGCTGCCTGTGTCTCCCACTGTCTCCACTTGTTCTCCTTCGACAGCCCCTTGCACCATCGCTGCTCCCTTCTCCCTGGCCTCCCTCCATTCAGCCCCCGCAGAGTCTCACTGCCCCCCTCCTCCTGTGTACAGAGCTCTGAGACAGCATCACACCCTCCAGCCCCTCCCTGACTCCCGGGCACCCTCTGGAAGCTCCAGGGTGGGAAGCTGAAATGCAGAGGTTGTTCTGCCGTCCAGGAATCAGTGTTTTTGGGTCCTCAGAGGCAGTGGCTAGACTCGGCTGTTTAGTACCTTAAGAGCAGGGCCTGCTAGAGGAGCTTCCCCTCCCAGAAAGGGGGAAGGGGCCTTCCCAGCCTGGGCCCCTTCTTCCGAATGGAAAGTTGGAATCGGGTCCTTTTGCTGCAGCTGAAGGAAACCATTTCAGTGGCTTAGAGTCAAATACTACTTATCCCTGAGAACAGCCAGTGACTTTGAGGCAGGCACCTGCACCTCCCCTGCACCAGAGCTCCTGGCAAAGGCAAGGCCAGCCCAGGCAGCACCGGCTCTCCCGCTGATCTGAGTGGCAGGATGCTCCAGGCATACCAGGAAAGCAGCTACGAAAGGACTGAGATAAAGCACACTCCCTGCTTACGGCTGCACCAACTCTAATCATCGCCGTTGCCTACCTGGAGGTCGTGTCAGATCCTTCCAGTCAGGATCAAGCCGCCTGGTGCTTATAAAACTGGCTGGAGACAGAATCCTTGTCTGAAGAGCTCGTGATGGAAACAGACAGTGGGTGCAGGGCAGGGTCCAGCATGGGTGTGTCTGGACTTGCCCAGTTCTGCTCCCCGCGGATTCTGCCCCCCCCAACTCCAGATGTGGCCTGGGCCCCATTGTCCCATTACACTGAGTGGCCATCGGGACACACAAGTGCATCCAGCTCTTCCAGCCAGAGGTTCCCCGCGTGTTCAGAGGCCATCGGCCTGGGTAAGGGGAGATGCGAGGACCCCGGATCTGCCCGGCACCGCTTACCCCTCCAGCAGAGCAATGACGTTCTTTCTGGGCCGCCCGATGTTCGGCCCATAGAGGCTCGCTCTGGTGTAGGTGCGGATAAGCTGCAGTAGTCTCTTCAGCTGGACGTAGTCCTTCCCCAGCTGACTGCCACTCACTGTGCGGCCAGTCAGGGTCCGATAGTTACTGGGCTCTGGGAAAACAAACAAAAAGCCAGTTCAGTCCTCCAGCTCCCAGCCCGGCCCCTTACCGAGTGGCAACAGGACACCCTCTGACTGGCTACACACAGAGCCTCTGCTACACTGCAGCTATGGGGGCATTGGTGTAGCCCCCTGGTGCAGACACAGGCTAGGTCTCTACTGAGATGGCCACAGGCCATAGCTGCAGCTTGTCCTTGCAGATATTCCCCTCGGCAATGGGCTGGGCTCTCGCATGCTGGGGCAATCTGCCCCCCGAGTGCAGGAGCTAGTAATGGAAGAATTCTTCTGTCAACCCAGCACTGTCTACACCAGGGCTTAGCTGACTTAACAGCGTCTCTGGGGGCGTGGGTTTTCACATCCCTGCGAGAAGCTATGCCTAGTGAAGAGCAGCCCGCAGAGCACACGGCACTGGTGGGTCTCAGCAATGGCCACCATGGCCAGGTCTACACTGCAAAATGAAGCCAACTCAATGCTGCTGTGTAAAAAATCCACCCCCCTAGCAACAGAGCTAAAGTGATCAGAGCCCATGTAGACAGCACTGGGCCCACAGAGGAACTCTGCTGTCAACCTAGCTATCGCCCCTTGTGGAGGTGGGTCCGCACAGGGACGGGAGAACCCTCTTGTCGTTCTAGCGAGTGGCCGCTGAGGTGGTGTAAGTTAGATGTAGCCTGTGTCAACGGAAGCAACTCTTCCACCAGCACAGCTGCGTCTGGACTGGGGCTTTTCTCAGCCTGGCTGCGTTGCTCGGGCGTGGGCCTCACCCCGCTCCACACAGCGGAGCAGTGTAAGCTATGCACAGAGCAGGCCAGAGAGGCGGAAGGGATATAGGAATGGGTGGGTGCTGGGAGCTCTCCGCCCTGCACTTTCCCAGTCTGGGGTTCAATCCTGGGGTTTTCCAGAGCTCGAGTGGGGCGGGGGACGTGGCCTTACTACGCTTCCACCCTGGCAATCCTGGGGCCAGCTGAGGGCCAATGGGGACCTGCAGGGCCCCTTCCCCGCTGCCATGCTCCTTCCTTTGCCGTGCCTCCTGTAACCAGCTGTGGCAAGTGTCCTTTCTGCCTGGCTGAGCCTGCCGTGGCCTGCCCAGCTGTGACCGGCAGCCAGCGGTGTGGAAGCATACTCGGCCCATGGGGATGGTCACAAAGCAGCCCCTCACGTGGCTGGTGGAGAGATGTCCTGAAGCTAGCTGGGACACCGACAGTGCACACCTGCTCACAGCTGGGCCCTTTCAGTTCCCTCAGAACGTCTCCGGGCAAAGCGAGCTGTGAGCTGTGAGCGTTCAGTCCCAGAAGGAATCTGACCCTTCCTGCAGTGAGCTGTGTTCTGCGGGTGCTCACCATTGCCCAGCTCCCAGGAGATGTTGTATTTCTTGCTGGCACTGTACTTCAGCAGGCTGAGTGCATTGGAGCTGTTCCAGGAGTTATCTGGGTTTCGGCGCAGGGCATTCAGTGCAAAGATCAGGTGGAGGCCAGAGCAGTCAGCGAAGTTGTAGAGTTTGTCTAGAGACCTGGCTGGGAAGAAACAAACACCAGTTTGTAACTCAAATGAAAGATGAGTGCCACGCTCCTCTGCTTCTGCCCATCAGGGCTTCCTCGGTGATCAGGCTGTCCTGTGGCACCTCCAACCTGACAAATGCATGAGATCTTTTAAACCGGGATATCATAGCATGGCTCCTAGCCACTGAGTCTGGGGACTCTCCACAGTTACACCTGAGTGAGGGAACCATGCGGGCGGAGCTGCTGCACCTACTTTACCAGACAGAGAAGTGGCTTATAAGCTGGCCATTGTTGGCCAGGATGCGGCAACCTTTCCTCTGTAAAGCCATCCTTAAGAACGTAAGACTGGCCACAGTGGGTCAGACCAATGGTCCATCCACCCCAGTAGCCTCTCTTCCGACCATGACCAATGCCAGGGGCTTCAAGGGAATGAACAGAACAGGGCACTCAAGTGATCCAGCCTCTTGCCCATCCCCAGCGTCTGGTAAGCAGAGGATAGAGACACTTTAGAGCATGGTTTTGCATCCCTGCCCATCCCAGCTTATAGCCACTGATGGGCCTGTCCTCCATGAACTTACCTATTTCTTTTTGACCCCTGTTATAGTCTTGGCCCTCACACCATCCTCTGGCAAGGAGTTCCACAGGTTGACTGAGCGTTATGTGAAGAAATACTGCCTTTGGTACATTTTAAACCTGCTGCCTATTAATTTCATTTGGTGACCCCTAGTTCTTGTGTTATGAAAAGGAGTAAATAATACTTACTTCCTCCATACAGTCATGATTTTATAGACCTCTATCAGATCCCCCTTTGTTGTCTTTTTTTCCATGCTGAAAAGTCTTGTCATATGGAAGCTGTTCCATTCCCTACTCATCTTAACTTCCCTTTTCTGTACCTTTCCCAATTCCAATACCTCTTTTCTGAGATGGAGTGACCAGAGCTGCACACAGTGCTCAAGATGTGGATGTATCATGGATTTAGATAGAGGCAATATGATATTTTGCGTCTTATTATCTATTCCTTTCCTGATGATTCCCAACAGTCTGTTAGCTTTTTTGACTGCCGCTGCACATTGAGTGGATGTTCTCAGAGAACTATCCACAGTGACTCCAAAATCTCTTTCCTGAGTGGTAACTGCTGATATAGAACCCATCATTGTGTATGTAGAGTTGGGATTACGTTTCCCAATGTGCATCACTTTGCACTTATCAAACTGAATTTCATCTGCCATTTTGTTGCCCAGTCACCCTGTTTTGTGAGATCCCTTTGTAACTCTTTGCAATCTGCTTTGGACTTTGGCTGTCTTGAGTAGTTTTGTAACATCTTCTAATTTTGCCGTCTCGTTGTTTCCCCCTTTTTCCAGATCATTAATGACTATGTGGAACAGTGCTGGTCCCAGAACAGACCCTGGGGAATGCCACTACTTACTTCTCTCCATTCTGAAAACTGACTATTTATTCCTACCCTTTGTTTCCTATCTTTCAGCCAGTTCCAGATCCAGAAGAGGACCTTTCCTCTTATCCCCTGACAGTTTACTTTACTTAAGAGCCTTGGGTGAGGGACCTTGTGAAATGGTCTCTGAAAATCTAAGTGCTCTCTGTCAGTTGCATTACTCTTGTCCACATGCTTGTTGACCCACTCAAAAAAGTTTAGTAGATTGGTGAGGCATGACTTCCCTTTACCAAACACCATCTTGACTCTTCCCCCAACAACTCGTGTTCATCCACGTGTCTTCTGATTCTGTTCTTTACTATAGTTTCAACCAATTTGCCTTGCATTGAAGTTAGGCTTACCACCCTGTAATTGCTAGGATTGCCTCTGGAGCCTTTTTGAAAAACTGGCATCACATTAAGTGTACTCCAGTCATCTGGGCCAGAAGCTGATTTAAATGATAGGTTATATAGCACAGTTAGCAGTTCTGCAATTTTACATTTGAGTGTCTTCAGAACTCGGGTGGATCCCATCTCGTCCTGGTGACTTATTACTGTTTATTTAATCAATTTCCTCCAAAAACCTCCTCTAATGACACCTCAATCTGGGACAGTTTCTCAGCTTTGTGTCCTAAAAAGAAAGGTTCCAGTTTGGGAATCTCCCTCACATCCTCAGCGGTGAAGACTGAAACAAAGGATTCATTTCATTTCTCTGCAATGGCCTTCTCTTCTTGGAGTGCTCCTTTAGCATCGTAATTGTCCACATTTAGCCCTGCTTGTCCCACTCTCAGGTTAGACTTGGTCTCCTGCACCACACTCCATTGGGCGTGCCTTTGAAAGTAGCTGAAGACTTCAGAAGTGTGGCACGAAGTGCAGCCTCTCCCCTCCTAAGCTGAATGGGTATCTGTCAGATGTTCACTCTGGGAGCATCTCAAAGGCACTGTACCAGTCTTTCCAACCCCACATCAGAGCCAGTGCTGGGCAGAAGACGACTAAGCAATTGCTTAGAGCCCCCAAGCAGCTCAGGGGCCCCCTATTAGTTAGTATGTCTTGTGGGGGGAGCCCCAAAATATTCCTGCTTTGGACTCCCAATGGGCCTAGCTTTGGCACTGATCCAAACTCTCTGCCCCCTGGCTGCCTGGGAGAATGGGCGGGGACATTTGTACTTTGCTTGGTTTTGCTTTTCACACTCCCGTTTTTCTCCCTGGTGTCTAACGCCTGCATTCGGGCTTTGGAAATGCTCACCTGAAGTAGGCTAGTGAGAGAATACAGTGTAAGGCCACACAGCTACCCCCTTTCCCCAACTTCTCACCCACCCCTGCCTCCAGACAATCAACAGTAATTAACCACAGGGCCCAAGAGTCTCGCCCAGACAGCTCAGACATGGTCTCTCCCTCGGCCCCTTGCGAGAGGAGTGCTCATTCCCAGTTGGCAGTGTTTGGATTTAGGGGTCATTTTTCCTTAGAAGCTTTAAGCGTTTTAGGGTTTCTTTGCTTTTTAGCAGACGAGATTTGGGAGCTGCAGGGTGGCGGGCTGGCTCGGAAGGAGTAGCTGTGGGGTTTGTTAGGCAAGGAAAAGTCGCATGTGTGTGATTGCCCACAGGATGGGCATAGGGGGAAGGGCAGGGGCCAGCTGTAATAGAGAGGGAGCCAGGGGCCAAGCCTTTCTCCCTAGTGATGATCCCCAGGCCCAGGAAGGGTGGAGGGGCCCTATGTGGCAACAGCTCCCCACTGCTGAAGCTTCCCAGCATTGCAGTGAAAGGTCTCTACAGAGCAGGGGGCTCTGCTCAGATTCCAGCTCCACTCTGAGCCCATTTGTGGGGACAGCTCTATGTCTTGTCCAACCCACTGCTCTTCCACCCAGGGACACAACTGGATCAGACCCGAATGGTGGGCGCATGAGCCCACTCCTTCCTCTGCTGATGGTCCTTGCGGCTCTTTTGTCTTCCCATCCCCTCCTCACTCTGGCTTCTAGCCCATAAGCAATCTGCCAGAGCTGTAGTGTTCAGAACCTCTCTGCTTATGCCGACTGGCATCAACACCACCTGGCCGGGCCTTCCAGCCTTTTGTGGCATCAACTCGTCAGGCAGCTCTGGCCAGGGCTGAGACAGAGCACTGTCATCCGCTCATCAAGTGGTGTCCGTTGTCCTAGACAGAGTTCTTAGGCACCTAACACCAGATTTCTCTGTGCGTGTCATGTCTCCCGTCAGTGTTTTACAAAGCCGCTCTGAGAAGGAGGGAGACCCTCCCTGAACGTGGCATTGAACAGGAAATCCTGGAGGAAGGCAATTCCGGAGCCAGGCTTGGCATCTTCATCCTAAAACAGATGTTGTTAGAAGAGACGTGAGGAAGCAGGTCCAGAGATGAAGGATGGGGGTGCTGAGAAATAGAGGATGTAGCGCAGGGCATGCAGGTCAGCATCTCCAGCAATACAGACAGCCATGAGGCACACTGGGAACACAGGGCAGCAGCCGGCTCCCCGCCCCCATGCTGTCTTGGGCAGGCAGTAGATCTCATCTCCGCATCTGAAACCCGGGACTCCTCACACCAGAGGGCGCTAGCAGCCCCATCAGTGCAGAGCCCGCTGCTCTCAGACAGCTTTTCTCTGTCCGGCTCCTCGAATCCGATACCCTCCGCCGAGTAGCTTCTAAGTGATGGATAGTGCATGATGGATTGGCTCAGCACAGCTTCTTGCACAGCTCTTCTTCCTTCAGCCCCTCCCACACAGATCCCTGCTTTCTCAGGAGTTCTACACCTCCTAAATCTGACACGGCCAGCCATAAATCTGAAACACTGGAAAACATCCTGCAAGCGGGGTCCCCTGTCCCAGCTAGCACAGAACAGAATGGGGGTGGGGAACTACAGAAAACAGCACAGCCACGGAGTTGAGGTCGGCAGATGCTAAAGAGACACAAGCTGCAGCATGTTTGATTTTAGAGACCTTTATGGTGCAAACTGCTTCCTTGCACCTCAGGGGGGAATTTACCACCCTCCTAAGGTCTCAACCAGGGCTCATCATTTTGGGTCGCGTTACAAGCACAGCAGTTTTGGTCCATGCAAAAGTTGTAAACGGAGCAGAGGAGAAGCAAGCGTGTTTCCAAGAGCACATGAACCCTCTCAGCTCCATGCCTCTTGCTTTGTGCATGTTGTTTGTGTGCTGGCAGCATCCAACGAAGTGCAGCTTGGAAATTGGTTCAGCACTTTGATGGGAGTCCTGGGGAGTTTTTCCCAGCTAATTACATCCTCATTCTCTCTGTGCTCTATGCTTTGGAGGGTGAGGTGTAGGTTGGGTGGGGAGGAGACACACTGCAAGTTTTAAGTGGAATCAGGTGCTGCTTTCCCCGCAGGGAAGTCTGGAAAATGTCAGAGCCCTTCAAGTAACAGGTACTGGCAGACAAACATGGAGCACTTCCCACAGAGGCCAGCCTCCTCGCCAGCACTCCCGTGCTCGCTCACGTTTTCCTCCTTTGTCAGGTTTAATTGGGCCATTTAGTGGTTTCTTTCTCTTTAGAAAGTTATCAGCTAAGTGCTAGGATTTGATGCAGGTTGGTCTGCTAATGTGTGGGGAGCAGGAGAGACCATTTCCTCTCGCCTCCCCCACAGCCTGAGCGAAAGCATATCATCTTTGCAAAGCCCTTGGATGCCAAGGGCGCAGTGCAGGGAAATGTGAGGCTTGGAGAGCGGCCTAGGCCTCCTCCCCCCTCCACCACACACTCTGGAGAGGGAACATTAAAGAGGAAGCCACCAGGAAAGAGTCACATGTGCTTCTAAGATGTAGAGAGCTGGAACAATTGTGCAGAAGGGATGGCTGGCTGGCTGGGGAGCTGCGAACCATGTTCAGGGTCACAAGATCCCACCTGGGAGCGCACAGGCATGGGGAGGAGAAACGTAACCATGGAGAGCACTGTTGTGTTTGTGGGGTATGAAATGAGGGAGGGAAGAGGAAAGCAGGCGAAGGTGCGTGGAGAAGCCCTGGGCCAGCAGCATACAGCCTGTAGCTCTGGACCGTCTCACTCCTGCACCGATGCTGGAACGCTCCACAACTGTCTAGCCTGAGGCAGCCGCAGAGAGATGCTAAAAGTGCAGCCTCAGCAATGGCCAGGGAGCTGTGCCGTGGTGCTGCATGCGCCGGGAACGGCCAGAGGCATGGACACAGGCCGGCTGCATTTGAAAGATCCTTGGGGTAATTGCTAAGTTACTAAACACTGGTCCCGTGGAGAAGGGACGGGATTTTATAACCTGATATACATGTTATTTCGATGTCACCTCCTGGCTCCATTCCCCCCAGCCCCATTCCCACCCCAGCCAGCTGAGCCATTCGTTCAGACCTCTCGGCCTCCTGCAGTCCCCTCCCTCCACCTCTGCCTGCTCAGTTCATGAAAGTTTTAAACTCATTTCCAACTCTTGTCGGGAGAGGGGTGAAAACCGGTTGTGTACCAGCCGCTCATAACAAGAGTGTGTCACACCTTCCGCAATGCAGCGCGTTCCTCAGGCCTAGGGTGTCTCCGCACCTGAAACACTACAGCTTGGGTGTAGACACTCGCTCCCGCGATGGAAGAGACTCTCTGCTCGCTGCAGTTACTCCACCTCCCGAGAGACTGTAGCTGGGTCAACCAAAGAGCTGTCTGTCCGCACCAGGAGTTAGGCCAGCACAGGAACATCTGTTTCACACCCCGAGAGACGGAGATCTGCCGAGGGAAGTTTCCAGGGTAGACCAACCCCCAATGGTACCCCGAGGCAGCAAAGAGGCGATGTCTTCACTAACACTTTGGTCAGTCTGGGGCATGACCCTGACCCTCACAGCGCGGACAGACTGCATTAAGAGGAGCTCTCCTGCTGCAGTAGCTCCTGCCGTGGTTTCATTACGCTGATGGGCACCAGAGGCCTTACCACAAGTCGGCCGTAGGTCTTTAGTTGGCCATGGCCATAGATGGGAAACGTAGGTTTCTTCTCCTCATGAATTATGCTGTATAATTGTGACAGTGTTTAAATTTACAAAACCCAGGCTGAGTGTTTGATTGTAATGCAGAGTTTTATTGCAACAAAATATACTCTTCACCCGGTCTTGAGGGTAACAGCCATGGTGGCAATAAAAAGCACTCAGTCTGGTTCTCAAATAATCATGCCCCATTACTTCTCAGTGTTTCCATCACATTTTCAAGACTAGAAGTCAACTAAGAAAGAAAGTACACTATTTTTCTTATTTCCTCCTCTGAGCTTGAGGTACGTAGCATGTAAGGAGGGGGATTAAATGCAGGTCCCCTGAATATTGGCTAGCTGAATACCCACCTATCCACAGCACCAACTTGCTAACGTGAGCACTGCTTGTTCATTTATTTCCTTAAAACCGATAAACGGCAGCTGCAGGAGTTCTTTCTTGAAGATCTGCGATGGACTGTCTGCCCACAAACTGTCACTGTCGTCTCAGGGTTCCAGTACGAGAGAAAGCTGATATGATGATTACATTTCAGCTAACTCATTGACTGAGCCGCTTGGCCACTTTGGATGCCATTGCTGTTTCCTGTCAAGTTGCCACAAAACTTGCACCATCACGACCTCTCTACAAGCTCGGGTGCCAGCCCTGCACCATTCAGAGAAGCAAGCACTAGCAGAGCAGCAACACGACTCTGGAAGTCAAGTCCTTCCTTTCACAGACATTAGAAATGGAAGAGACTTTCCAGTTACTTAGTTCACCTCTTCTGCCAAACAGGACTGCTCCCTATGACCGACTTCAGTGCCTTGGCCAGACTAGATGTAAATGACAAACACAAGGGGGCTGTCCCGTCATTTCTCCTGGGAAATTATCCCATAGCCTGACAGATCCCACAGAAAGGAGGGTTTTCTTAATATCTAGCCTACACTTTCCTCTGCTTATTCCCTCTCCCCGAGATGCAGTCTCTTGCACTGCTCTAAAAAACACATTCCTGTGTGTTGCTTACAACTGTCAAGGACTTGCTGACTTGTCTCCCACAACATCGGTGTTCAACCACACTGGGGCCATAGCACATACAGCAGTTCCCTTCATCTTCCTTCTCTGCGAAAGCCCCGGTTCTGCGACCACTTACCCACATCCAACATCGCACAAGTGCCTAAACACTGGTGGTATTGGGGCTTGAGGGCCTATGTCCTCTCCTCTGCAAAAATTCAGAACCAGTACTCCCTGTCTTCAAGCTGTTGGCTGCTTTCAACCCCATTGACTATACTCTTCTTCTTCTTCTTCTTCTCAAGAGCTAATCCTCTCTTGGCTTCCACGCCTCTGTCTTCTCCTCATTCTCCTTTTACTTCTTCAGTAGCTGCTTCAGTGTGTTCCTCTGGTGCTCTACTTGTCCAGATGCTAGCCAAATGCTTGAGAGAACAGAGCTCAACTCCCTGCTTCACCCAGACTGCTTGCATTTCAATTCCTCATCTCTAAATGGCCCTGGCCGGCCTCACAGGGATGTTATGAGACTAAACACATTACAAATGGGGAGGTGCTCAGGGACTATGGTGATGGGGGCCATTTAAGGAGGGTCCTCCTCAGCCCCCCACACCACATCAGTTCTCACTAGGGCTCCCACACAGCTCAGTCCTTGATCCCTTCTTTCCCCCTTCTCATCTGCAAACACACAATCACTCAGCTATTATCTCCATGCAGAAGACTCAAAGATCCACCTCGCTACTCCAGACCTGCCTCCTTCAGTCCAAGCTAGAATCTTGGCCTGTCTCTCTGACATGTCCTCATAGATGTCCAGCTGGCAGCTCAAGCTGAACATGGCTAAACAAAACCTTTTAATTCTCTCCCGACAAACTTTCTCTGCCTCAATCACCACCCTGCCTCTCACACAGGCCCATAACCTGGGTATCATTTTCCACTTGGACCCCTCTCCAGATCCTCACACCCACATCCTAGATCTTGCTGATTCTTTCTGCATATTTCTAGGATCATCTGGCCTTTTTCCTCCAGCCAAGCTGCTAAAACTCTCATCCAGGATCTAACCATCTTGGGGGATCCTCACTGAGAGTGTGTTTCTGGTGGGGTCCCACATGGTTCTTGGCCCTGCACTATTTCACATTTGTATCAATGGCCCGGGAGAAAAAAAAATCATCACTCAGAGTTTGCAGATAACACGAAGACTGGGGGAGTGGTAAATAACAGAGAGGACGGGTCACTCATACAGTATGGCCTGGTAAGCGGGGCACAAACAATGTGGGTTTTCGGACAGCTAAATGTAGTCGTGTACATCTAAAAACAAAGACGGAGGGACCCTCTCCCAGGAGCAGTGACTCGGAAAGGATTTGGGGAAGTGCTGGATAATCAGTGAACATTTGCTCCCCGTCCAGTGCTGTGGCCAAAAGAGCTACTGGGTCCGGGGCAATCTCAAGTAGGAACAGAGAGGTCAGTTTACCCTGTTAGCACTGGTGTGTCCACAACTCAAGAAGGATGCTGATAAATTGGAGAGGGTTCAAAGAAGAGCCGCAAGAAGGATTAAAGGATTAGAAACCTGCCTTTTTTACAGGGGTAGACTCAAGGGCTGCGTCTACACTGGCAAATTAAGTCAACTTAAGCTTGGTTTAAGTCGACTTAATTTGCCCTGCGTCCACACTACACTTTGCTTAAGTTGACTTAAGGAAAATAAAGTTGATTTAATGAAAATTAAGTCGACTTTATTAAACCTGCTTTTTACTCAACCTAAGGCTTAATTCAACTTTCTAATTACTGTCACTGTTAAAAATATAGGCCTTACTTCCATTATGAGT
>ML685755.1:824638-838276 GCA_007922175.1 Pelusios castaneus | reverse complement strand
ACTCATAATGGAAGTAAGGCCTATATTTTTAACAGTGACAGTAATTAACCAGGGGGACAATTTACAAAGGGTTGTGTCTCCATCACTGGCAATTTTTCAATCAAAACTGGATTTTGAGAAAGATCAGCTCTGGGAATCCTTTGGGGAAGTTCCCTGGCCTGTGTTATACAAGGGGCCAGACTAGAATATCACAATGGTCCCATCTGGCCTTGGAATCTCTCAATCTCATCTTCCAATTACAGCACACAGCTTTCTCTCTAGCCTTGACAAACGCAATCATGACCGCTCACATCCATTGGGACACTGCTGTCACCATCGTGTCCTGGCTCAGCACCTTGACTGTCACCCACTTGGGCTCTCTGAATTGCTCCATAAGCTTCTCCTTCTTCACTGCGCCAAGCGAACTATTCAGCCTTTACTTTCAATCATTTCACTTCTCTCCCATTTCAGATGCCTTTGAGACATCAGCTCCCAGCTCCCCTCTGCTAATGGCTTCAGCCGCAAGTGCTCACTTGTCCAATTTTCATACAAGTGACTCAGAATTTTTTTCCATGCACAGGGAAAGAGCGCCCTGTAAACACTCACAAAGCCCGTGTGCATTATTTCTAGGCTAAATTTAAAAGTGTTAAGGGATGAAGTTTCTCCCATTTTCAATGAGCTAAGGAAGAGTAAATTAGGTCTGAGAAAAAATGCGAAGCCAAAGAAGGCAGCAACCCTTCCCTATCTGCCAGTGCTCAGATTGCTGGCAGGGTTTAATCCCAATTAGCAATCAGGGAGCACGCTACACGGCAATGAACAATGGTGAGAAGAGCCTCCATTTTTTATATAGACCGATGGGCTCTGCTTTGAGGGATCCTCTGAGGAAAAAGGACTGAGGAGTCAATGTGAAAGAGACACGTACCTGGCCAACAGCATCACCGCAAACAATGACAATTTCTAAAGGCAATTGAGAAAGAGAGAGAATAATGGACTTGCTGTCAAACAGCCCCCTTCACCTGGAGAACTGCACTCAGCTCTGACAGTCTCACCTCTAAAAATATACATCAGAGGCCTAAATGGCCTGGAGAAGGGCTACAAATAGGAGACAGGAGACAGCAGGGCTGCACCGGATCACATCAATGGTCCATTTAGACCAGCGGTTCTCAACCTTCTGTGGGTCGCGACACACTTGGGGGCATATCATGACCCTACAGGACACCCCAGCCCACCCACCTCAGGCCAAATCCACCCGTTTCCCCAGCTCTCTGTCACACACATACCACGCTGTGATGTGTCCCGACACAGTGGTTGAGAACCGCTGATGTAGAAGATACTGTGTTACAAAACATGGTTTGGAGATGACTCAGAGGAATGTGGAAACCCTCCTTAACAGACCATTTTGCAATCATCTGCCCCTGGAGAAGTTTCTTCCTGAGCTCAACTACTTAGCACTTTCTTTAGCCCTGAAGCATGGAGGTTTATATCACTTCTGTTAGATACTGGCCTAGGTAGTTAGAGGTCCCAGTGAGATTGACAGGTTCTATGACAAAAGATTATCCGAGTCTTTCCAGAAGGCTTGACTGAGTTATTGAAGGTTAGGAAGAGCTTGATGAAAACTGGCCAGTCCCACCCTTTGTACAAATTCTAGTAATGTGAGAACACAAGCTGCAAGGTGCCGAGTACATGGACCTGATCTGGCAAAGCAGTTAGTCTGTGTTTACCTGTGTTTACAAAAGTAGTTCTCCTGAATTCACTGGAACTACCCATGCTCTTCAGTGCTTAAAAGGTTGGGCTAATGTGCTCAGCACCTTGCAGGATCAGTCCCCTTAAGACACAAACAACATGGATATCAACAGCTAAGGTACAAGTAATCCAAGTTCATGCATCTGGTTGCATCTTATCATTCTGGGTCAGGAAGGAATTCTGCTAGACCCATGGTGGAGTCTTGCTTTCTATCAGTTTCCCCAAAACACTGGCCATTGCCCCAAGCAGAATCCCAGTATTGTACACCAAGTGGTATCAGCCAACATGGCCAAGGAAGGTACAGGATAGCAGATGCTCAGTAAATGATTTGCTAACATTCATAACTTCATTTCAAAACTTTCTTTCTTACTCATTCCGGGCTCTGACCATGCCACGTAAGAAATATTAGCAAGCAAGAGGAAAAGGAGGCTGGTTTGAGTTATCTGAACAAAAACACAATCCAGCCATTTAAAAAACATATCTGAAAATTAATAGTAGAGAACCAGAAGAAAACCAGACATAGAAGTGGACAGAACCAGGGCTGGGTGTGTGTTCACCAACAAAGATTAAAGCTTGGTTTTTTACTCGAACATTTTAAGCAGTTTAACAAACTTAATGTGGGTGGGAGGGAACCGACTTCCTATACAACTCATCAAAGCTGGGGCAGAGAAAGAGCTTCTGCAGCGGATGAAAGGCATATCAGCTGCACAGAAAAGTACTTTTCCCAGGGGGGTCTGAAAAGACAGTTGCTTATCTGTAGTAACTGTTGTTCTTTGAGATGTGCTGCTCATGTCTATTCCATTGTAGGTGTCTACATGCCCACATGCATGGTTACTGAACTTTCTTCCCTTCAGCAATATCTGAAGGGTACCTCCAGGGCCCTCTGGTGCTGCATGCTCATGCTGCAGTATATGTGGAGCCACCAGCCCTGCGTCCCCTCAGTTTCTTCTTGCCATCAACTCCAATGGTGGAGATGGATGGTGGGTCATGGAGCGGACATGAGCAATACATCTCAGGCTATGTCTACCCTAGCAATTTGGGTCGACTTAAGAATGCTTAAATCACCTAAATTACTCCATGTCCACACCAGGCTTTCATTAAGTCAACTTAAGATCTAAGAACTACCACCTGTTAGGTCGACTTAAGGTCTAAGTTGACCTTATTAAGTCAATCTAACACGGTGCAGATGCCCTAGGTTGACTTCATTACTTAAGTCAACCTAGGGCTGGGGGAAGGGAGCCCCAGGGGCTCCCCTGTCCCAGGAGCTGACAGCAGCTGTCTTCCCCAGCACTTCGCAGACAGGGGAACCTCCAGGGATACCCTGTCCACGGAGCGCTGGCAAAGACAGCCTCTGGCACTCTGCGGACAGGGGAACCTCTGGGGATCCCCTGTCTGTGGAGCGCCAGCGGCTGCCTTCCCCGGCACTCTGCAGACAGGGGAAGACAGGGGAAGACAGCCACCAGCGCTCCATGGACAGAGGATCCCCAGAGGTTCCCCTGCCCGTGGAGTGCCAGCGGTTGTCTTCACTGGGACCCACGCAGGTCCTGGCAAGAAGGGAGCCCCGCTCCTTTCTTCGGGACCCACGTGGGTCCCGTCAAGAAGAAAGCCCCACTCCTTTCTCCGGGTCCCGGCAAGAAAGGAGCCCCGCTCCCTGGGACCCGCGCGGGTCCTGGCAAAAAGGGAGTGTGGCTCCCTTCCAAGCAGGGACCACGTCTCAGGAGGGAGCCAAGGCCCTGTCTACACTTGAAAAGTTAAGTTGACTTGTTAAGTTGACTCAAAGAACAATTACTACAGGTAAGCAACCGTCTTTTCTTCTTCAGGTGCTTGTGTGACGTTCCCCCCCCAGGATTTGGTCCGGTGTCCCACTATGTGAATCACTTTTTCCAACCTGAGCCAGGGAGCTCAATGTCCATTGCCTTTGTCATGCACCTCTCCATCTTCTGTGCTGAGACAGCCCTGCGTCATGTCAAATACCTGGAAACATACTTCACATCTGCACACACACGATGCCATAACAATCAGGCAAAGCATTTGAAAGGGAACCTTGCATAGCCCATTGTGCATCCCATGACAGCTCACATGCTGATTCCACCTAGGTGACTCAGTAACAGTACCGCTGGAAGACGGCTCTGAGTTCCTGGACGTATGTTTGCAGAACTGCCCTCCTGAAGCAGAGCTTTATACAGAAGGATATCCGTGAGGAGAGCCTGTCTTGCAGGTGAGATTGGCACCAGGCTATGTTTCTGTCTCTGTGTGCACACACGAGGGGTGGAAGCAAGAGTGGAACATGGCGATCTGGAGGGTCAGCACCAGATCAGGCTGGCCGCCAGGGAGCAGATAGCAAGAGCCTCCTTTCCATGCCACCGTGGTGAGGAGCAGGGCACTGGCCCCTGGTCCATGTGTCAGGCACAGGGCGCCAGTCACTGAGGGGTTGTGGGGATGCACAGGGCAGAGGCTGCTGGGGCACGACATGGAACTGCCAAGGATGCCCTTTCACAACCGGCAGCCAGATGCCTCTCCTCCCTTTGCCATGGTCTCAGTAGCTTTTGTGCCTGCCCCTTCTGTCCCTCTATTCCTCCCCCACCCAGTCACAGTGAGCTTCCGTCCCTCCTCCCCTGACTTTGCCCATGTTTGGAACCCTCTGCAATAGCCAGGAGGCTGATGTGCATCCATCCTACTGGAGAAATATGCAGGTTTGCCCATCTCTATGCAGGAAGCGAACACAGACTAGTTCCATCTTTCCAGGACATTCAGGTAATGCTGGAGATTTCACATGGTCAAGGTTTGTAGCACCAGCTGGCTGGAAATCTCAATGATTAAGTGGAGGTGGCAGGTGACGTGCACAGAGGCAGATGTCTTGCTCTGGTTTGTTGAGTGTCAATGGAAAGCTGCAGCAGGAGTTAGGAAGATCACAAGCAACGATTTTTAACCTGAACCAATCTGCCCTACGCTACACAAGGCAGAGATCCCAAAGGAAAGGGAATTTGTTCTTCCATGAACTTTTGGGTGCAGTTTTTAGGGAAGCTCTCACTCAGTCTAGGTGTGCTCCTGAATGGTTTTGTCTGGTTGGTGTGAGAAATACTGCTCCCATTCCACCCTCGCCAGAAGGCTCCATTTAGTGTGGAAAGTCCAGATTGTTTCTGAGCAGCTCTAGTCCAGTAGTGCTAAAAAGGGTGTTGTCCTGGGAAACAGGTGGCGCTGGCGATGCCCGAACTCAAGACGACTTCCACTTAGCTTCATAAACCAACCCTGTTGATACTTTTCTGCTTTGGAGAAACATATTCTAAACTCCAGCAGGAAATATTTTTTTCAGTGACACCAGCCTGCAGCTGTAGCGATGCCAGATCTGAGCATTGTCCTTCAGGACTACATCTGGCAGAGCTAGCAAAGTGATCAGTGAACTGTACGGCGAAGTCCATTAGATCCAACCCCCCGAAATGTCTGGCACACACTCAAGGTGTCAGACCTGAGCCTCACCCCAGTTTCCTCAGAACTCTCCGTATCCCAGGGATCGCAGGAAGTACCCAAGCAATGAGAAAGGCACCTGTCAGGGAGCCTGGGCGCAAAGCCTCCATGTACTAAAATGCCTGACACTGCTTCTTCTGGCTGTGGCCGTGGCATCCAGGGCTGTGGTGTGCCGTGCCCACGGGAAGGAGAGGGTTGGTGATCTGCTGTGAGGGTTTTGGCAGAGCCTGGTGCTCTTTAGTAGGGCAATACAAAAGGGAGCTAGTTCAATCCCATCTGAACAAGGACCTGGAACGCAGAGGAACCTGCCTTTAATACCCCAGCCAGCAAAGCACCAGACGCAGGCTCTGTCTACACTTGAAAAGTTAAATCAACTTTATTAAGTCCATTTAACAAAAGTCGGCTTAACGTTTCAAGTGCAGACAAAGCCCCTTTTCGACCTTATTAAGTCGACTTAACACTTTAAGTTGACTCAGGTGCTAATCCCCGTCCACACTGGCTTAAGTCGACCTAAATCGAGGTGTTATTAAGTCGACGTAAGGAAAGCCCAGTGTGGATACGGAGTAGTTTAAGTCAACTTAAGCCTTCTTAAGTCGACTTAATTTGTAAGTGTAGCCGCAGTCGCACTGCCTTGAGAAGAACCTGGCTTTGTGTCCAGCTGGATGACGGATGGGAGAGCGGGAGTCTTGTGCCTGTGGGGACAGTTGGCGGTGGTCAGCAATTTTGGCAGCAGAATATGGACACTTAGTTTTCATTCAAGCATCTTACCTAGATTTTTCACTTCTCTTATTATAATGACTACATCCCCCCATCACCATACCAAAACAGCAGGGTGTGGGTGTGGTGTCACAATCCTTCACCAGTAAGGATCCTGGATGACAGCCATGGATTCTGGGCTCACTTCTTAACTGGCATAGAACTTGGAAGACTACCAGGAGATCTGGGTTCAATATCCAACTACTAAGGCATTTGGATGACAGCCTTATTTTGTGGCATGAATCCCTAATTGCTATAATGCTTTTGATACCAGACAGGGAACATGGCACTGATTCAAAGACTGTAAATGGCTTAGATAAAAGCCATCGGATTTGGGGTTCAGTATGCAAATAGTATCGAGTTTGACTAACAGTCACAATTGGGTTTCCTCCTCCAATGGTGAGAAAAAGGCATGAACTCTGGGCTCTGTCTCTAGCTAGAGATGAGCCCCCAGGGCAGGATGGGGTCTGGTTTCAATCCTCAAATGGGAAAGAGCTCATACGACAGCAACTGTTTCTAGAGATGAGCGTAAATTGACGTGGCGCTTGAGATAAGCCATGAGCTCTGCATTCAATCTCAAAATGGTGACAAGCCTAGATAATTGCCATAGGTCTGCGACTCCAGTTCCCAGCGCTCACATCAGGCTCAGTGCTTGGGAAAGTGCTGAGATAACATGGCCCAGAGAGTGAAGATGCTGTATGAGAGCCCCAGGGTCTAGGTGGGAAGAAAAGAGGGCAGGGTTTGAGTCTCAGTAAGAATTTCCATAGACAGCCATGGATTGTAAATTTGATCTCCAGCTAGCAAGTCTTGAACAGCAGCCACGAGGTCTGAGTGAAATCACCCACTCACAAGGGTCTTTGATGACAACCGGAGTTATACTTTCTAGCCCCCATCTGCAAGAATTTGAACACTTGGGCTGCAGGTTCTCTGCTCAGCTCTGGGTGATGGGTTCAGTCTCCACATTTGCCATTTTTCTTTTCCCACTCAAAACTGAGCAACTGCACCTTGGTGTCAGGGTGAGATCAGGGGCTAGCACCACAAATGTGCCTCCTGTCTGCTGTCCCTATAATCATGGAGGCGAGGGTAGGTACAGGTCTTGGGAATGCAATTCCAGGCAGAACACATCTCTGCTTTCGCTGACAGAATGACTGTTTTATGTGGCTGTGAGAGCAGCTGTCTGAAAAGCTACAAAATCTATTACGTGTGTCTCTAAATACGACAGCTGGCAATGCTACCCTGAAGTTCATTCCCGCTGTTACAGCTTAGCTAAAACACTTCTCTCTGGTCACCCCGATTTATCAACAAACAGTCATTGCTGGAACAATTTAAAAGCATTCCCAAATAGGCAAGAAGTGGTGAGCTCTTCAAACACTCAACAATCTGTGAACCCCCAAACAGGCAGGCAGCTGGGAGAAGGAACACAGTGTGCGGAATGACCTCCCCTCCTGGCCGACTGGAGGAACATGGCTTTTACAGGAAAGGTCAGGGTGAACATCAGGAATATCTTCCAGGCAAAAAGACATATGAGGCTATGGAATTGTTTCTCAGAGCTGGTCAAAGCCCAGTCATTTGTTCATATAAAGTTGGATCAGATCAGGGCAGTTGAGATACAAACTGGGGACAATCTCCCAATAGCTGCCAGGAGGGGCAGGCCCTTTCCATATCCAGCACCTGTGATTCTGCAACAAACACCAGGAAACAAGAACATTTTCTTGCAGAAAACTTAGAACTGAGTAAGCATGAAAAATGAATTTTCCACTCCAAACAACCTAGAACATCCTTTGTCTCTGAATGGACCCTGAAATCCTCAGAGACAGGAGGGAGAATTTATCAAAATCCGACAGCGTGAGGAATGACCAGACACCGGTGTCAGCGAGCAAACTCATCTGCAGTTTGTCATCTAGGACCGATCGGCTAAGTAGCAGCGCTGTAGAAAAGGACCTGGGAGTTATGGTGGACGGGAAGATGAATATGAGCCAACAGTGTGCTCTTGTTGCGAAAAAGGCCAATGGCATATTAGGCTGCATCAGTAGGAGTATTGCCAGCAGATCGAGGGATGTGATAATTCTCCTCTATTCGACACTGGTCAGGCTGCATCTGGAATACTGTGTCCAGTTTTGGGCTCCCCACTACAGAAAGGATGTGGACAAATTAGAAAGAGTCCAGCGGAGGGCAACAAAAATGATTAGGGGGCTGGGGAACATGACTTACGAGGAGAGACTGAAGGAACTAGGCTTATTTAGTCTACAGAAGAGAAGACTGAGGGGAGATTTGATAGCAACCTTCAACTACTTGAAGGGGTGCTCCAAAGAGGAGGGAGCTAGGCTGTTCTCGGTGGTAACAGAGGACAGAACAAGGAGCAATGGTTTCAGATTACAGCTGGGGAGGTCGAGGTTGGATATTAGGAAAAACTTTCTCACTAGGAGGGTGGTGAAGCATTGGAATGGGTTATCTAGGGAGGTGGTGGAATCTCCATCTTTGGAGATATTTAAGGCCCGGTTAGACAAAACCCTGGCTGGGGTGATTTAGGGGGAGTGGTCCTGCTTTTTAGCAGGGGGTTGGACTAGATACCTCGTGAGGTCCCTTCCAACCCTATTATTCTATGATCTATGCTACTGGCGCTGGACAGGCCTGATAAGGCCTTGGAGGAGAGTCCGCTAAGGAAAACAGGTGCCCCAGGAATGCTGCTAGTAATAAAGTCGTGTGTTCTCCACACTGAGACAATGCTCCTAGGTCCAGCATGGTGCTAGGACCACTTAGTGCTGGAGAGACCATCTTTCAGATGAATGGAGGCTCTAGCCATTCATGGTCCATAGAGAGGGCTGTGTGCATCTAGCTAAAGTACAGATATTAACGGCAACTACCCTACCCAGACCCCAGTCTTGTGTGGTGAGGCCTCCAGCACTTGTAGGTGGACATGGTATCATTCATTTCCTGCCCTAAGCAGCTGTGGACTCTTCTTGTATGTTGTTAAACAACTGCCCCCCAGAAGAGAGCGCAGTGTGTCATTATGGATAAGAATTGGTCTGGCTGATTTAATCTCACAGACACCAGGAAATTCAGAGCAGACCTAACTCTGCTTCCCCCTGGTCTGGATTATACGGCACAGTAGCTTAATGCACGGCCATACACGGCAGCACCACGCAAAACAACCCAGGAAAACACTGTGTTTGAGTTATACTATTGCCTCCTGCTCCCAACTACTGCATACGGCATGTGCAGAAAGGGACAGCTCCCACCTCGCATAACCATCCCCTCAAGGAGCCAAGAGCTCAACCCATGAAAGAGACTTGATAAACAGCCACCTGCGCGAAACGGAAAACTGGCGCCAGGTACGCTGGAGGGCAGCCATTGCCCCTGCTTTACTGCATGGGAGAGTGACAGGGTGCTGGACTCTCAGATCCCTTGTATGCACATTCAGTTTCGACACTGGGAGACCAGTTGTACAAATGCTGAGCACGTTTTTAAGGTCGGCTTACTGACAGTAAATTCGTAACCACAGCAAATTAAGGCACTGAATCGACACTTCTCAAACTAATTCACCAGCCGTTACGTGCAGGTTCGCTGTCTAGCTATTAAGCTGTCCTATGACAGAGGTGTGAGATGTATCAGATACTCCTGCACAAGCAGGGAATGATCCCAATCCATCCCTGGAGTCCATGAAGTCTTACTAGGGATGAACACGACTCACTACATCGTTCCCACCTCCATCTCCAATGCTTCTAATTTTACTCAGTATAAAACTGTTTGTGCCGAGAAAACTGTTTCCAGTCCACAGAAATGATCAAATGCACATGTGACTCAAGGACCTCTTGATGGCAACTGGCAGAGGGTGCAAAAATAAGGACACAAGCCCCCCAAACTCGTGGAACTGGTTTAAAAACCAAGAGATGTTTTAAAAATAAAACCTGGGGTTTTCTCTCTTTGTCTTCTAGTTTCTGAGCCCAGTGAATGGCAGCAGATGGCTGCGAGACAATTGACAAGCTGAACTCCCTTCCTCTGAGTCAGGCGTGAGGAACACTGGCAGGGAAGCATGTACGGCTGCTGCCTGGCCTGGCCCTGCTCTGTGGACACTGCCCCCTGGCACCTTTCCCAAGCATGAGCCAGACATCACAAACATACAAATAAATAACGACCAGAAAGAAAGCCACCAGAGATGCTTTGCTATAGACCTAGTGAGCGCTGACCTAGCAGTGAGAGAGGGGAAGCAAAGCACAACGCACTGAGCTATTTCATCCAGTTTGTCTGAATAGAAATCTCGCCTGGCATTAAATGGAAACCAGCTCTGTCAGACTTTAGTGAAGACCACGAACCTCTTTCTGAGCCAACGAATCCTGCCAGTTGACCCAAACCTTGCTACCCTACTTCCCCCGCTGCTCCCCCAATATCAGAGCAGCTGATTTGCCCTAAAACAAGGAGGAACTGACTGTTTGGGGTCTCATGCAGACTTTGTGAACTGGGCATCTGGTATTTTTCAAAACTGTGAAATATTTTAACTGAAAACTGTCCTGAAAAAAACACAACACATAAAACCGGAAATGTTTCAATCCAAAATCCTTAATTAAAACCACACTCATTCTGCTGACTTAGTATTTAAAGAAGGCAGTTAAAGAAGAAATGTACTTTTGCACATCACGGACAGCATTATAATAAACACAGAATGCTGCCAAGAGAGATTCCTTTTCAAGGCTAGAAGAGATGCCTCCAGCTGCACTGGGCTTGACCACATTACAAAGCATCATTGTGTTTGAACAGGAGTGGGAACCATCAAGGTAGAAAACTCAGCCTCAGTGTAGACCAGCACAAGTTGTGTTCAATATTGTGTCACTGAGCCTGAGGGTCCAAAACAGCGTAAACAAGCTCAGACCCCACCTGCACTGTGGCTCTAGCTGTGGAAGACTGAAGACACAAAATCTGGAGAACAGTAAACAGCAGCAATGCAAAATTCACATTCTCCTCCAGTTCCAGAGGGGAGCCGTGCTAGTCTAGGTCAGCAAAACAAACAAGGAGTTCTGGGGCACTTTTTTTTTTAAGTGTCACAGGACTCCTCGTTTATTCTCCTCCAGGGTGTGGAAGCAAGGAGAGGTGGCTTCCATACAAAGCTATTCAAGCATTCAGCGTACTGTATTTTTCCCCTTCTGTTGCCCTGTCTGTACAGGCTTCTTTATAACAGCGGTTCTCAACCACTGTGTGGGGACACAAAGGTGTGTTGCAAAGAGCCGGGAGGTGAGTCACGGAAAATTGGCAACTCAGCTTGGAGCCAGCTTGGGGCTCCTGCCGCCCACCGCTCTCTGCCACCCTCAACAGCCTGCTCCTGCTGCACAGCACAGGCCGCAGCCGGGGCCAGAGAAGTAAAGGGACTTAGGGGCTGCAACCCAGAGATCCTAGCCTGGGGGTGCCAGGGCACCGTCTGCCTCACAAAAGTAAACCCGGCCCCATCGAACCCGATCACCAGGGCACCAGCCTCTGCTGGCTTGACTCTGCCCCCACCCAGGGCCTGGAGTGCCACATCCGCCAGAGCACCGCAGCCTCCCAAGCGTTCCCAGCCCTAGACGTACGACCACCCGCAGGCTGTAGTGTGTCTCAGAGGGGAACATCATCTGTCAGGTGTGTCGCGACGGAAAAAAGGTTGAGAGCCACTACTTTATAACATCTGTTTCTGTTTTGAAGCTTTATGACACCTCTGACTCTGCAAAGCTAGCCTGACACTTGAGAAGGCATTCATTTTGAACTAGGTTTGCAACTCTGAGTGTTTAATCTTCTGAGGCATTCGGACATTCACCCACAGTCATCCCCACTTTGTTACATGAAGGTGAGTTATGGCACCACTCCCTTCCAGACAGACTCATGATTGGCACCTGCTCCCTGTCACTCAGACCCCATTTTGCAGACTCCCTTGGGGCTCGGTACGCCCACTTCTCTCCTTTGCACTGGGATGAGACCATTCAGAGAAGCTGTGGGACGCCCAGATTCATGGTCCACCGGCATGCAGCCACCTCTCCCCCACACATCATCTAACCCAGTACATGCTCCACCAGCACCAAAGGCCCCAGTGCCTGGACATCCATGAAAAGCAGCTAACTCAGACTCCAAATGAGACCAAGGGGAGATGCCAGGAGGAAGGGGATATTCTTCAGGGCACATGGAGGGATCCTTTGATCTTGGTCAATGAAAGGCATCTGCACGGGCAGAGCCACATGGACTGTGTTCTGCCAATGGCCAGAAATGATAGCCGGGAAATGACCTCTCTCCCCCAGAGGGAAGTCACCTCCATTCCCCCCCCGGCAGGTTAGACCAGTGCAAACAGCTCTCCCTAGGGGAGAGCAAAGCTTCCAGAAAGATGACCTTCTTGCAGCCAAACCACACCGCACCTAGGCTTTGTGAACTCCACTGCCTTCCCATCTGTTCCAGAACTAAACTGCAAGCCTTGGCCCTCATCTAGAAAGTCCTTAGTGGAAATGGACTTGGCCACCCTTACTCCTCAGTGCCATTTCCAGCCAGCTGGGGCCCAAAGACATCCTAAAGCAGGCCCCTCCCTCAACTGCAGTATGTCAGGTCCCAGAGGGAAAATGCTGTAGTCACAACCCTGGTGGTGAAACTCCTGGGGCCAAAGCAGATGAGGCTGAGTCTGGCCAGAAGAGACCGCTGTGATCATCTAGTCTGACCTCCTGCACACCAGGGCCAGGAAACTGGACTCAGTCATAGCTCTTGCGTTACTGTTTGAACTATAACATGTGTTTTAGAAGATCTCCAGTCTTGGCTCAAAGCCTGCCAGTGACAGATAACCTACTACATCCCTGGTTTCCACTGGTTAATTACCCCCACCATTACACATTTGTACCTTATTTCTAGTTCTTGTTATGGAGCTGGTTATGCTTTTTGTGCTAGATGAAGAAGTCTATTCCCCATGTAGACACTTGCAGACTGCGATCAAGTCACCTCTCACTTCTGTTTGGTAAGGCACATAGACTGAGCTCCCTTGTCTCTCACTAGAACAAAATATTTCTCAGATCTGAGATCTTTCTTGTAGCTCTTTTCTGAACCCTTTCCGAAATGCGCACCCCAGAATCCAACTATGTTCAGCCATGGTCTCACTGCTGGTCTACAGAGAATCATAGTACCTCCTTTTTCCTATCTGTCCAGAGGGGAGCCGTGTTAGTCTAGTGCAGAAAAACAACAGAGGCCTGGGGCACTTTTAAAGACTAACAGATTTATTTATCACATGAGCTTTCAAAGCGTCTGACGAAGTGGGATTTTCTCCCATGAAAGCTCATGCGATAAATAAATCTGTTAGTCTTTAAAAGTGCCAGAGGCTTCTGTGGTTTTTCATTATCATTTATTTGCCATTCTGTCAATTTTGGGGTCATCTGCAACTGTTACCAACAATTACTTACTTCTCTTTCAGAGCTTTGATAAAGCTCGTGAACCAAGAACAGACCCTAGGGACACTCCATTGCATAAGGCAGCACCATTTACAAGTCATTTTTGAGAGCTATTTAGCCAGTTTTTAATCCATTTAATACAAATTATACTTATTTTGCACAGTGCTAATTTTTGTTATCAAAATGTTACAAGGTACTAAGTTGGAAGTCTTACACAAGCCCAAGAATGTTGTATCAAAGTTACCGTATCCAGAGACACCATCCGTACAACGCTCTGCCCGAGAATGTTGTATCAAAGTTACCATATGCAGAG
>ML685755.1:765843-824628 GCA_007922175.1 Pelusios castaneus | reverse complement strand
ATCCACACAACGCTCTGCCCGAGAATGTTGTATCAAAGTTACCATATCCAGAGACACCATCCGTACAATGCTCTGCCGTGGAATCTGACTGAACTCATGTCTTGCCTCCTTGAGAAGAAAGTGCAAGACTCATCTTCCCCAGCCTTTCAGCCCAGGTGAGCCCTCCTTCCCACTTCCATATCTCTTGTGACGATGGGACAAGCCTACAGAACTACAACGCATTAAGAGTGGAGTGAGAACTATAGACCAAGTAGAACAATGCTGAAGCTTAAATGACTGCATACAACATCTTGATAAAATGATAATTGGTGCAATGTGGACAGGTGGCTTTCCAGTGGTTTGGGCCCAGGCTGGACAGCCCACAGAACAGATCACTCCCTTTCCAAGGAACCAAGCCACTAATCCCCTTGACAACTGAAATGGGGTTTCTGAATTTAGGCACCAAACTTTGGTTTATTAAATGCTTTTTCCTATAGCTATTTTTGCCCGAGAACACCTCTGAGTATTTCTCTATAAACTAAGAGGTAACCTGACCCCACCGCCAGCCCTGACACACCATTCTTATTATTACAAGTAAGCAAAGCCTTCTGCTCAAAATAAAGTGTATTCTGGAGTGAAGGAGAGATATTCAAATCTAACAGTGATGTGCTGGATTAAATTCCAAAGGGGTAGCCGTGTTAGTCTATTGTAGAAAGACAAAAGAGTCTTGTGACACTTTTAAAGACTAACAGATTTATTAATCGCATGAGCTTTCGTGGGAGAAAATCCCACGAAAGCTCATGCGATTAATAAATCTGTTAGTCTTTAAAAGTGCCACAAGACTCTTTTGTCGTGCTGGATTAAGTTAATGGTGACAATGGCCTGCCTTCCGGGAGAAGGATCTGAGATTTTTTCAGAGTCCTTGTGAGATTTTTAAACCTTATTAAGCTAAATAAATAACCAACATTAAACCTCTGAATGGAATTCTGAGCCCAGTCCGAGGAGACAGCCTTCACAGGCAATTCTCCAAGGATAAAGGGCAGTCTACAGAAGCAGAATATTTTAGGGTTCAGCCAACTCTATCTGACGGACTAATTTAACCTTTAGCTGCCCGGATCTGGTATAAACCTCCATTTAAAAATGAACCTGTGGAAAATAGTAAAATCTACTTATTAAAATAAATGTCTAAAAATTGCCTGGCAACCTGTAATTAAATAACTCCACACGAGCATCCCATCCAAACATACCGTGCAGGTCTAGCCATTGGCTTCTAGCACCATGAAATGTGAACCATGTGGGCAGCATTAGAAGAGGGAAGTGCAAGAAGAGGTGAACCCAGAGAAAGGGATGTGAGCATCCCAAAGTATGACAGGAAAGGGAAGGCAAGGCAAGGCAGGAGGGAGGGCTGAAGGCTTACAGCTGTGGGGAACCGGAGGGTTTCCACCACCAAGAGATTGTAGACTTGCATTGGGCAGCCAGAGAGAATATCACAGCTGGAAAGAAAGAATGGCGTTTGTCCTTGGAGGAAATATTTCCAAAGCAATTCTTGTACAGTTCAGCGATAATCGTTTTCCATTCCTCACTGAGGGCTATGGATGCGTCACGACTGACGCTGCAAATTGAAGCTGACTTTGTGTTACCAGAGTGCAGAAAAAGGTCAAGCTTTCGGGACAGGATAATATATTTCTGTTCACATTACTCAGAAATGACTCAACAGATTTTCACTCAAACATCTTGCCATAGCCTCAGAAAACCCCTCTTTAGGCTAAGACTAAGCATGAGGAATTTCAGCGTGAACAGAAATGTTCTGATAAAAATCACCCACATTTGAAAACAGGCTCAGAATAAGTTCTGGACAAAGTGCGTTGCAGCCCACGCAAGCTTATGCCCGAAGAAATGTATTAGTCTTTAAGATGCCCCAGGACTCTCGTTGTTTAGGCTCAGAGTAGGAAGCCTGGGACCCCTTGGCTCTAGTCTGGAGTAGTGACAGGAGGCTGAAGAGCTCACGAGACGAGATCAAGAGGAGGAGAGAGCCAAGGGAAAGAGCGCTGGGAAGAAGCAGAGAGATGAGAAAGTGGCTGGGAAGATGAAGTGGGATTTTCTCCCACGAAAGCTCATGTGATAAATAAATTTGTTTGTCTTTAAAAGTGCCCCAGGACTCCTTGTTTGTTCGACTGGGAAGAGGAGAACAGCACCATATGCTCGATGCTCTCAGCCAAGCCCAGATAACTCTGACCTGTGAATGAGCTGCTATCTCTGTGCGCCTTGGCTTTCTTCTAGACCAGCAGGCACCCTAAATGGGGTGCTGAGATGTCTAGAATCCCACACAATGGGAACGATGGGCGGCGAGAAAGTCCCATAGGTGTGGGATGTAAAACATTCTGGTATCTGCAATTAACAGACAAATCAACCTGCACAGTGTCACAACTTCAGCCCTTGTTTGAGAAGAGAAAATGGCCCCTGTGTTTACCAGATGTTTTTAAAGCTTTTCCTTCAGGCTCTGGATAATTACGATTTTATTTCAATAAACTTTATTGGCATCACAAAATACACACAAACATTGGCACAGTTAAATGGTCACTGTCGGCAAGGCCCGGCGCTCCGGCAGCAAGCTGACTCTCCTACACTCAGGGTTGTCGCAGAGCGGCCGGGGCCCTCAGTGCACCACCGTGAAATCCTGACCCACTAAAATCTGGAGGAGCTTTGTCCCTGATTTCAGTAGAGCCAGGATCTCGCCCCGTAGGTTGGTTTGCAGCCTGACAGAGGGGATTTACAGCTGCTGGGAAACATGCTGCTGGAGTTGGATTGTTGTGACCATTTCCAAACCAGGAGAAACAGGGCAATGGCTGAGGCAAAGTGTTTGTGTTCTGCTGTTTCGAGACAAACGAACTGTAAGGTCTGAGCCTTGTCTTTGGCTATGCAGCTGCAGCCACATTAGGAAAACAGCAGCCAGGAGCTAAGCAGCAGAGAGTCAAATTCTCCCATTCCATCTAAATGACATCCAAACAATGCGATATGGGGCTGTACAGAAGGTGCTCCTGTCCTAAGAGTGCCCACCGTCACCAGAGAAAGGAACAGATCTTAAGATGGTTAGGGAGAACTTGGGGTGACAGCATTCTGGATGGAAGGAATCACTTATCAGTGGCTGGGATTGTGAAATCTATATTCCACTGGCCCTCCTTCTCTGCTGTTTCTCTGTATGGTCTCTCTCTGGTTCTTTAACTGTTTCTCTCTGTTGCATAATTAATTTTGCAAGATTTAAATCAGCTAAGGTGGTGAGGTGTGATTGGTTAAAGAAGTCTTTCAGAATGGGCTAGGATTGGTGAAAAATTCTGTTTTGTAGGACTTTACTTTTAAATGATTGATTAAGACAGGGGTTCTCAACCCCTTTAGTGCCAGGCAGGGCTTTTTTTGTGATGGTACTCAGGGGTACTGAGTACCGGCACTGCAGCCCTGGCCCCAGGTCCCTGGCTGAGCACCGGCACCTTTTTTTTAAACAAAAAAAGCACTTGCGCTGCAATGTGGTTGGGCACATGCGTGGCATAGGGGAGCACCCCTCCTCTATAACTGCTCCCACCAGAGCACCCCTGTTGCCACGTTCCTCCCCCCCCCCCCAGCAGCAGCATTTTCAGTGGCAGCTGAAGCTTACCTAGCCCCCACTGCCAAAAAAACACTTCCTGCGATGGCAATTTCAGCAGCAGGAGGCTTCAGAAGCAATCTCGGCACCAAAACAACTGCTGCTGCAGCCAGTTTTGGCAGTGGCTTTCAAAGCGGCACCTCCGCCACCACCACGGAGAGCTGCCACCACTAGAGACTTTGGTGGTAGCTGTTAAAGGGGCTGTAGCCTGCCACCAAAGCCAATGCTTTCTTTCAGTGGTGGAGGGGGACTTTCAGTGGCAGGCTCTTTCAAGGCAACACAATCAGCTGCTGTGCCACAACACATTTTTGTGCTGAAACACGATGGTTGAGAACCACTGGGTGAAGGTACAGCTAAGGACTCAAGTTTAACTCTATAAGTCGGGGTTCAAAAGGATGTTCTGGTACCTAACTCCAGGACACAGCCCGAGGTCAGAGCTGCCAGACCTCAACACCTAGCCATTCACATTGTGCAGAAGTTGGAGGAGCCGTGGATGACTTAATCCTGACTGGCCACCAGGAGAAGTTTGTCTGCCTTACTGGGAGTGCTGAGCACCAGATGTTTAGCATGACTGTGCTGTTTTGATAACTTTCAATAAATAGAGGTGAAAGATATTACTGTGCAAGACTCTTTCACAGATAAAAGGCCCCACAAACCAGAGAAGATTGCACCCTGAGTCCTACCAACTGGGAAAGAGTGAGTGCCTTAACCGGGTTATGCCTTGAGCCTACAGAAGGGCGAAGGTGGGGTTCCCTAGAGTGCACAGGTAACAAATGTGTATTTCATTCCTTGGCAAGAAGGTGCTTTAAACCCTACTGACAGTGGTTCCTCTCTTTGACAAAGACGGGGATTTGTAAAACCCCTTAGAATCTAATTGCTCCTTCCCAAGGACAGACTCGCTAGGCAGTGCAGGCTGTTGGCAGCTCTGTGGCCCAGAGGAGCTGTGGACTGTGTTTAGGCCACAGTCCAGCAGGACTTGATTTCATCCTGCGGAAGTAAAAGGGTTTTATTTATTTTGATGGCCTAAATTGTGAGGGTGGAAGATTCATTAACTGTCCATCAGAGCCAGACCCCGCTCCAGATGCAGGGCCCCCAAATGCAGTTCCCTGCTCCGGAACATTCCACTCCCGGGTGCTGGCTCCTGTCTCACACCTCTCCATTAAGGGAGGTTTCTGAAGATTTGCCCTGGGTTTGGTACTCAGCATTCTGCTTCAGGAAATACTCAGTCTCCCCTAGTTTAGATTTTCTGGGCCCAATCCTTCCGCCTTTTCTAGGAAGGTACCTCCTGATGAGCCCATGATGGAGATGCCAAATTGCAGTAGAGGCTGCATGCACCCCTAGGAACATATGGCCCCTGCCCCAAGGAACTTGCAATACAAACATATTTGGGTGAAACATGGATGTGCGAAAAAACTGCAGACAGGGAGTTATGGACTCAGCTAGATGGCTCCAGTTCATTTGAAAGATTTTCCATAAATAAACAAACAAAGAAACTCGGCAAACCCGGCTGCCCGGCCATTACTGGTCAGCTTTACAGCCAACAGGCCCTGTGGTGGACTGGAAGAAGGCGAGAGTTAGATCATGCAGGGAGGGCATTCGTATTTCTGTTACAGTCCTGCCAAGGGTCTCAGCCAAGGAGCAAAGCTCTTCCACGGTAGGTGCTGCTAAGAGACAGTCCCTGTGCTAGCTAGTTTGCAATCCTGGTGCACCTGCCAAGGCACAACAGACAAGCCTGGGCTTGGTCAGGAGGGAAAAGTAACTGTAAAATAAGCAGCACTTTCAGCTCCCACCCAGCCCTGCCACTGGTATCTGCAGAAAGGAAAGCAGGAGCCGAGATTTATGCAGCTACTCTTCCCTCTTATTTGCCTAGCTCTCGACTACTGTAGGGAGAGGACATGGCTCTCAGCTCCCAAAGAAGGAAGAACTCAGGATTATTCACATTTCCTGAGTAAAGTGCTGCCAGTCACGGCATTTGGTTTCCAGACGGCAAGTGGTAAAATGGGGCCTAGATCAGTTTGGTTTCCCATCAAAAGACGAGAGAACAAGACGTTCTAATTCATGTGCAGCAGCAAATTTGCCAGTCCCTCACAAGAACCTCAGGCTCAAACGCTAACAAGGATCCGGAGGGTCTGACGTAAACGCCGGAATGGTGGCTACAAAAATAAGTTCTTCAGAAGTGGCTTGCGAAGAACCCAGTGAATGCCTGCAGGGCTTGGGTTGGCGGGGGGAGGAGGGAGCTCTCAGACACCGGAAGGATCTTTCAAGAGAAACAGAATGTAAGCAGTGCCAACTTGTGGCCCAGATTTTCCATCCACTAAGAAAGAAAAGATGTGAATGATGACAACCCCTGTGGGTAGAATGCCCCGTAAGCAGAGGGCCAGCGCAGGAAAGGCTGAAGAGTGCACAGGCCCTGGGCTGGTGCATGGCAAACAGCAGAATGGCACCCTCGAAGTCTAGGTTTGCGCACAGAGAGAAAACCACTAGCTGATCTGCCACGTCCTTTGCACTTTCTAGACCTGTCATCTGTTCTCTCTGTACAGCAACTGTCTGCCTCTTCCAATAGGTACGCTGTGCCTGGAGCTGAGGTCTCATTTCCAGCCTGAGAAGACATGTCCACATTTGCTTGATCAGAGTTAGCACGCTAAAACTAGGGCAGTCATTGCAGCGTGAGCAGAGGGAGGAACTAGCCACCCCAAGTACGTATCGAGAGTCCCGGACGGGTCTGGACGCAGGGTGGGTAGAGCATCACCTCACTCACTGCTACAGCGACAGTCCGTTTGTAGCACCCTAGCTCTCCACGACCTGTAAAGTATAACTTCATCTCCAAGGGCAGACACACCCACAGGGCCAGAGGACCGGAAGGTGCAGGAGAAAGTTTGGGAACAGAAAAAATAATTATTAGTCAAATCCTGAAATACTTATGTCCAGTGACTCCCATTGCCTTCTGCTAGAGCATTCACTGGCACCTCCCTCTTTCACGGTGCTTTAAATCCATATCTCTCACAGTATCATTCCATTCTACAGCTGGGGACACTGAGGCACAGAGCTGGACGTGACGTAACCGAAGTCACTCAACAAACAAGGGTGGTGCAGGTAACAGAACCCAGGTCTCATTAGGCCGGGTTCAGTACCCTAGCTAATAAAACACACAGTCTCCCCAAACAAAGACTTCAGATTTTGCTTGTGGGAGGACAGGGATAGGTGGGAGGGCAAGAGGGAGTAAGAGGCCAGGAGGAAAAACAAATGTTTACTTTTTTTTTCCACACAGGACTTACAACATTCCTCAGAAAATTCAATTTTGCCATCATGTTCTCGTTTGTTAACCAGAACCAATTTAATTTTAAAGCTGCATGCAGAGCCAACAGGGGGAAATATTTTGCAGTGGCTCGTAGCTGCCAGTTGGAAGACAGCTAGAAGTTGACTATGGCAGAAATCGAACCCGTTAACAACTCAGCGGGTTCACCATCTCCCAACAGGAGACCCGTTGCTGCGTCTGTCTCCATTTGGTTGACAAATCACTTCAGGCTTGTCTGCAGAGGGCCTGAAATACTAGTTCCGAAGAGTGACTGGCTTCGACATGAGAGGCCGTCCTCTTGTACACGCCTGGCCTCTGGCACTCCGCTTG
Source organism: Pelusios castaneus (assembly GCA_007922175.1). Taxonomy (NCBI): domain Eukaryota; kingdom Metazoa; phylum Chordata; order Testudines; family Pelomedusidae; genus Pelusios; species Pelusios castaneus. The sequence goes on along the minus strand of ML685755.1, from coordinate 817,387 downwards.
ATGGCTAGTTCAGTGGTTTTTAGTCGTATTCCCACATTTAACAAAGAGCAGAAAGCTTGTCCCTGTTTGCTACCAGGAACACATTTCTCATCTCATCAGCATGAGAGTCTTCATGCTTTTCTGCATTGTTGTGACAGCTTGGTAAACACGCTGATAAAATCAAGCACTTTCCAAAGGAAAAGTTATCACATTCATGTACAGCCGAGCTTGTCAGAGAACTCCAAACAGACGGGTTCTGCTTCCCATCTGCACTAGCTGATTGAACAATATAACAAAGCGCGTTTCCTGATTTCCTTCAACATAAATAGTCCATGGAGCTATAAGGCTGTTTACATTCTGGAAGACACTCACAGCATTTCTTCTGGTTACTCCTCATACCCCAGAGCCACACTGCACCTTGGAGCCCTGCTAGGAAAGGCAGTCAGGGAGCTCCACAAGCCAATGCACATCCAACATTGGAAAGGAAAAGCCAGGCTGACACTGTGGTCCAGCAGGAGTGCATTTGTGCCAGGACACAGACCTTCCAAACATTCTACAACGGCCAGACCTGGCCAAAGTCATTTTCTCACCAGGAACAACTATACAGCACAGAGACCCAATTTCCCACCCCAGGCAATGGAAGGAATAGTCACGTTAAAATGAAATGGTTTGGTGGGTAAAACTGGAAATATCAGGCAACAGAGGTCTGGACTTTCTCACTGCTTTGATTACAATAGCGATCTGCTTGTTTCTTTCCTGCAGTGCCCACATTGTCTGCACAAACACAAAAGACAGCACAGTCCCTGCCCTAACGAACTTCCAGCTTGACCAAGCCCAGCCTAAGAACGCTAGTTTCTCCAGTGGCAGGACCGGGTGCTACATTCTCTGCGCAGGAGAAGACATCTGTCCTGCTGAGAGGAAAATGGGAAAAGGAGCAGAACTCAAAGTTTGTGGAAGGTCCCATCTCTACTTGACATAGCGCTGTACTGTGTGTTTGCAGCTGGCACGTATATGTGCTCCTGCGGTAGATCTCTGTGGAAGGTGATGTTGGAACATTTGTCCCTGGGGACATGAACTCCACATAGTCTATCTAGCGACGCAGACTCTGTAAGAAAACACTGACATGAGACCACTGGTCATTCGTAGCCTAGCTTCACCGGGAAAACTTCAGGACAAGAACCTCACAAGGCCACAGCTGGAAACAAGGCTAGCAGAAAACTGGCTGCGTGATCATGCCAGCCAGGTCCCACATTCCCATTTCATTAAATTCAAAGATCTTCTGAAAGAATGTCCCTGAAACGGTGTCTAAGAATTCCGCTGCAACTATTTTTGACAGGATGATCTATTTCACAAAATGGAGGCGCCCCATCATTAACTGGTTATGTAAACCCTGCAGAATGTGTTACGAGTTCAACGTGTTTTGTTTCCACTCTACAGTGCACGGCTTCTCCGAGTTCATCTCTCTCCTGTCCTCTGCTAGCTTAGCACACACCTCTTCTGGCCCTTCAAACACTCACTGTTCCGACCTTCCTGTAGCTCTCGGCTCCATGGACTCTCCATCTCGGGCCCAACTCAGATGGAAACAATTCTCTTCTCCTTCACATTCTCCCTCTCCAGGAACTGTCTCCAACAATGCTTTCCTGAGTTCAGTTGAACAAAAGTTGTCCTGGATTCTAGCCCCATCTCCTGCCGCACTGAAAGGGGGGCCTGGGTTGTTTTAAATGTGTGCTAAAAACCCAAGCGTGGCGTGAAGAGGCCTGCACAGGTACACTCAGAGGGTGGAAAGGAAACAAGCCCAAGTGTGTTTATATTGGCTAGTGATGTTCTGCCAAGTCCATTACACTTCGCTCTTTAACAGTAGGGGCCGGTTTCTCAGGAGCTCTCCTATCATCTTACGTGCGAGTGTTAGTCTTGAATTTCAAAGCACTTGAGTACTACTTGTACTGAATATTTTTACAGGAACAATAGAAACGTGTTTTTCAATTTGCATTTGAATGACTCATGGAATCTAAGGCCAGAAGGGACCACTGTGATGTAATCATCTAGTCAGAGCTACTGGCTCACATAAGCCAGAGAATTTCCCCCAAACAATTTCTTCAGTGTATCTTATCTGGCTTTTAAAATTCCCAATACTGGGAAACCCACCATGACCCTTGGTAAATCATTCCAATGATTAGTTACTGTTAAAAAATTAACCTTATTTCCATTGGCAACAACTCCCAGCTAGTGGCTCACGTTATCTGGAAGAGCCCAGAACAAAATATTTAGTTCCCATGTGGGTACTCATACACTGGGATCAATCACCCCTCAACCTTCTCTTTGTTGAGCTAAATAGACTGCGCTCTTTGGCTCAGTCTACACAGCAACTAGACACAATTCTGGGGGCTGTTCCATTGCTGCGTAGACTTTGGGATCAGACTAGAGCCTGCGCTCTGGGACCCTCCCACCTCGTAGGATCCTAGTGCCTGGAAGACTACACAGCAATGAAACAGCCCCGCAAGCCCTAGGCTTTGTCTACACTTGCAAGTTAGTTCGAATTAAGGAAGCTTAATTCGAACTAACTTAAGCCTTGGCCACACTAGGCTTTCATTAGTTCGAATTAAGGGCTTCCTTAATTCAAACTAATACATTCGATTGCTTAGTTCGAACTAACCCTTAATTCAAAATAGTTCGAATTAAGTCAATGTGGCCATATTAGTTCGAACTAATCAGCAGATTGACCTTCATGCAACTGACTAATTCGAACTAAGCAAGTGCCCTGCATGGACATGGCTCGTTCGAACCAGCATTCTAGTGGGGCCATGCTCGTTCAAATTAAGTTAATTCAAACTAACTAAAATTACTTCCAACTCGTTAGTTTGAATTAACTAATTCGAACTAGCTTTTGTAAGTGTAGACATAGCCCCAGTCAGGCAGTGCGGGTCAGCTACGGGTGCCTGGCTGCAGTGCAGGTATGTTCTTTGAGTCTGGCACTCTAAGTCTTTCATCATTCTCTGGGCTCTTCTCTGAGTCTGAACCCTCTCCAATTTAGCACCAAGGTTGGGGACACCAGATCTGGACATGGGATTCCAGCACCAGTTGTTCAGGCACCAAATCTAGAAGGAAAATGACTTCTCTATTCCTTCCTGTAGTACGCCCCTCACTACAGAAGGATGTGGAAAAATTGGAAAGAGTCCAGTGGAGGGCAACAAAAATGATTAGGGGGCTGGAACAAACTTACGAGGCTGAGGGAACTAGGCTTGTTCCATCTGCAGAAGAGAAGGGTGAGGGGGGATTTGATAGGGGCTTCAACTACCGGAAGGTGAGTTCCAGGGAGAATGGAGCTGGGCTGTTCTCAGTGGTGGCAGATGACATAAAAAACAGTTACTTTTACCTTCTGTAACTGTCATGCTTCGAGATGTGTTGCGTATGTCCATGCCACACAGGTGTGCGTGTTCCACATGCACAGATGTTGGAAGGTTTTTCCACAGTGGCACTTGTCAGGTTGGTTCAGGTGCCCCCTAGAATGGAGCGCACATGGCATCGCATACAGGGGCCTATTGACTCGCCACCTCTCCAGTTCCTTCTTGCCGATTGGCCCTGGCAGGGGGGAAGGCAGGTAGGTCTTGGAATGGACGTGAACAATAAATCCTGGAGCAACAGTTATGGAAGGTAAGTAACCATCTTTTCTTTTCCAAGTGCTTATTATGTCGATTCCAAGCAGATGACTCCCAAGCAGACCAACAGTGGAGAGCCCAGAGCTCACAAGAGGGCTAACTGGAGCACTGTGCGCTCAAATGCCACGTCATCTCTGGCATGCTGGGTAATGGCATCATGCAAAGCAAGTGTGTGCAGAGATGACCAGGTTGCAGCCCTATCAATTTCCTGTATGGGAACGTGTGCCAGGAAGGCTGCTGACGGGGCCTTGTTGAATGTGCTGCTAGAGGTGGTGCTTGCACGTTGGCCTAGCTAGCTGGTAGCATATCCTTATACGAGAATACTAGAAACTGGGAGGGACCAGGAGAGGTCATCGAGTCCAGTCCCCTGCACTCATGGCAGGACCAAGGACCCCATTAAACCATCCCTGACAGGTGTTTGTCTGACCTGCTCCTAAAAACCTCCAATGATGGGATTCCACAACCTCCCAGGCAACTTATCCCAGTGATTAATCACCCTGGCAGTTTGGAATTTCTTCCTAATGTCATAGAATCATAGAATCCTAGGGCTGGGAGGGGCCTCATGAGGTCATCTAGTCCAACCCCCTGCTAAAAAGCAGGACCACTCCCACTAAATCACCCCAGCCAGGGTTTTGTCTAACCGGGCCTTAAATATCTCCAAAGATGGAGATTCCACCACCTCCCTAGGTAGCCCATTCCAATGCTTCACCACCCTCCTAGTGAGAAAGTTTTTCCTAATATCCAACCTTGACCTCCCCACCTGCAACTTGAAACCATTGCTCCTTGTTCTGTCCTCTGTTACCATCAAGAACAGCCTAGCTCCCTCCTCTTTGGAGCACCCCTTCAAGTAGTTGAAGGTTGCTATCAAATCCCCCCTCAGTCTTCTCTTCTGCAGACTAAACCTCCCTTGCTGTAATTTAAGCCCATTGCTTCTTGTCCTATCATCAGCAGTTAAGAATAATTTTGCTCTCTCCTCCTTGCAACAACCTTTTAGGTACTTAACTGTTATCATGTCCCCTCTCACTCTCCTCTATTCCAGACTGAACAAACCCAGTTCTTTCAATCTTCACTCGTAAGTCAAGTGTCCCAGACCTTTAATCATTTGTGTTGCTCTTCTCTAAACTTTCTCCAAATTGTCCACATCTGTCCTGAAATGAGGTGCCCAGAACTGGACACAATACTCCAGTTGAGGCCTGAGTAGAGCAGAAGAGTTACTTCTTGCATCTTTCTTACAATACTCCTGTTAATATACCCAGAATGGTGTTTCCTTTTTTTGCAGCAGTGGTATACTGTTGACTCCTATTTAGCTTGTGGTCCACTATGACACCCAGATCCCTTTCCGCAGTACTCCTTCCTAGGCAGTCATTGCCCATTTTGTATGTGTGCAGTGGATTGTTCTTTCCTAGGTGGAGCACTTGGCATTTGTCCTTGCTGAATTTCATCCTACTGATCTCAGACCATTTCACCAGTTTGTCCAGAGCCTTTGACAATCTGTCGGGGGGGAATATTCCTTCCTGACCCCAAATATTTCCTATGTGAAACGACATCAAATGCCTTGCTGAAGTCTAGGTAAATCAGATCCACCATATTCCCTTTGTCTAAAAAAAAAAATCTTATCTTCTGAAGAAAGGAGATCAAGTTGGTCTGGCACGACCTACCATGTTGTATTTTATCTCAATTACCATTCACGTCAATGTCCTTAACTACTGTCTCTCTCAATTTTTTTCGCAAGATCTTGCATACTATTGAGGTCAAACAAACAGACCTGTAGTTACCTGAATCACCTTTTTCCCCTTTCTTAAAAATAGGAACTATGTTAGCAATTCTCCAGTCATGAAGTACAACCTCTGAGTTTACCGGTTCATTGAAAATCCTTGCTAATGGGCTTGCAATTTCATGTGCTGGTTCCTTTCACATTCTTGGATGGAGATTGTCCCTCCTAGCAGTTGGATTCAGAGAAAGGCATATCCAACTGTTCTGAGCCCCAGGAGACTGATATGTAGCATCATGTCCTGCGACATCCATTTGCACTATGTGCCCTCGCAGACAGACAGGTATCAATCATTCTAATGTCCATCAGGGAAGAACGAGTGAATGGAAATCCTCTGCACAGACTGTGGTGGTTCTTCCACCCACCAAGGGATTGTTTGGTGAAGGGAGATATGGAAAGAAACACTTCTAGAATTCTAGACGGAGTCTGGCAGGTGCAGAAATGGTTCTGAGCCATCCTTGGAGGCAGATCATTGAAAGCCTGACATATTCTGTCGTGAAGGTGCTGGCCTCTCTGTGACACGGTGAATTGAATGTAATTCCTGACCAGGGTTAGCAGACTGACTGATGTGTGTGGGCACTGCTATGAGAGATTTCTGATTGAAGGTGCAGGGGCATTAGCGCACCCAGAATGGAGCACTTGGAGGGACACTGCTCGAAGAAAAAGGGGAAAGTCCCATCGAGGTCAATGGGAACTGGGCTTTTTTAAACTGGGGCCAGCTTTTTCCTATCGCAAAGCCTGTCAGAGGAGCCGTTTCATTGAGACCTGAAAGGTGAAGGCCAACTAGCCCGTTGAGAGAATGTGCCAATTGCTGCTGTCAGGGAGAGAGAGCAGGCCAGAAACATTACCACGTTACTCAGCTCTAAGGAAGGTATTGCATTTTTCTTTTAATACAGCACTGAATTTCAAGCCAATGTAAAAGCAGCGATCTCCAACTATCGCATCATCCGATGTTGCTAATTCTTGGGACAAAATCCATGTGTGTGTAGGATTGAAAACAAGCACTTAGGGTTTGAGAGCCTCTCACTGCCGTGTCTAAGAGCTGCTCAACACACTGCCTGTCTTTATGCTAGAAACAGCTGTGCCACTGTGGCATAGACACTTCCTACAGCGACCGAAGGGGTCCTTCCTCGCTGCAGAATATCCCCCCCTCTGATCGCTGAAAGAATTCTTCTGGCGACCGGCAGTATCTGCACGGGGGCTTAGTCGGCTTAGCTAGGTCTCTCAGGGGAGGGAATTTTTCACACCCTGAGCAATACAGCTAGCTCAATTCACAGTGTTTGTACTGCTGGAAACCAGACCAGTACGGGAGCTGCAGACACACTGGTGTAAAGGAGCTTATGTTAGTTTGGCTTCTTAAAGTGACAATGACTGTGTGGAAAGAGAAGCACTCGGGGCTCCCAGAAAGGAGCTCCAGGGTGCCCAGCTAATTCAGTTACCAGCCGTAAGTACAGGGCATTCGCAGGTAGCCAGCATTATAGGCAAAGTAGGGTGCGAACAAGCCCCTGATGTAGATCTGCACCCGGCGACTTTCTGAAATGTTTCCCTTGGAGGTGAAACCTCCCAGGCTTGAGCCCATTCCAAAGACGGATGTTGGGGAAATTGAGGAAAGTGCATTCAGCTGCTTTGCACTTGGGCCGCTGAGGGTTACTCTACACTTAACACTTCCGGCGGTACAGCTGTGCTGCTGAGAGAGGGCTTGGGTAGCCACCTTATGGCGGCGGGAGACGCTCTCCTGCCGACACCCTAAAACCACCTAAATGAGCGGCAGTACCGACGCCAGCAGGAGAGTGTCCCGCCGAGAGAGCGCTCTCCACATAAGAGCTTGCCTGTGGTTTTTCACACCCTTGAGTGACAAATTTTGCCAGCATGCTAGTCTAAGCAAAGAAACATTCCCAGAGGACAGGTCCCTCAGTGGCTATTAGGCAGGCCAGGAAAGGAGGCAACCCCATGCTTTGAGTGTCCCTAGCCTGCATTTGCCAGACGTTGGGCGTGGACGACAGGAGACGGATCTCTCGATGTTACTTGTTTACTCATTCTGTCTGGAGCACCTGGCACTGGCCAATGTTGAAAGACAGGGTACTAGGCGAGATGGACAGTCTGGCTGTTCTTATAGATTGTGCTATTGTGTTTTCTTTTACCTTCTACATTGCCAATATTTTCTCTCGTTGGTGGTGTGAGTTCAAGAATGAAACCTCTTGAAACAGAGAAGCTGATGTCCCAGAAGCTACTAAAATTAGGTGCACGACATAGATATGAGATTCAGTAGGTTAGTCTGCGAATTATTCTCAGGGCAGGTCTACACCACCAGCACCACGTCAGCGGTGCACCGCTGTAGCGTGCTAGTGAAGACACTGTATGTCGAGAGGAGAGTGCTCCCCCATGGGTGTAATTACTCTGCCTCCAGGAGAGGCAGAAGCTACATCAGTTTCAGACGTCTCCTGCCAACATCGCGCTGTTAGGGACAGCACTTGGATCACTGCAACTTGCGTCCTTCAGAGGGCACGATGGAGCCCCAGGAATCATGCTCTGGTCCCCTCTTCTCTTTGCAGATCAGGACCCTGCCATGTGGAGTCTGCCCCAGTCCTCCCGCGTCTCCCTGCTATGAGTGCAAGTGCAGCCAGCCCCGGAGGGGCTCTATAAGTGACTCGCCTGCTCTGGACTCCTCTCGGTACAGCCAGACAGGACGAAAGCACCGGGGGGGGGCGGGTCTGCCACCGCTGGGCTCTCCCCACACATGCACAGTCGTCTCCTACATCTGACCCTGGAAAGTTCAGCACTCCTGCTCCACCAGCAATTCCGCCTGCAAGAGCCCCAATGGGCCATGCCCCCCAACCCCGCCGTCAGGGCAATTCCCCCCAGGGCTGGAGTCAGTAGGGTTTATTAATTCTCAGGGTCGCAGTGTAGAAAAACTTTGCTGATTAGAAGTTACAGAAGCGAGCACCTGGGGAGGCCCCTTCTCAGGACTTCCTCCCCATCGCACCCCTCTCCCCTCCCCAGCCACTGCCAGACCAGAGCCCTAGCCCCTGCCCGTCCTTTGGCTCCTTCCAAGGCTAAGTGGCCAGTCCCCTGATCTTCACCTGCCCCAACCTGTTACAACTGGTTGGGCCGAGGCAGGGGCCCTGGCCGGGTCTGCCTACATGTGGCTGGGGAAGGCCCATCCACCCTCCAGTGGTCTCTGCAGGGGTTACACACCTGGGACCCACCATCGATACATAATACTGGTGGGGAAACTGAGGCACACACCTAGCACCCAGAGACAATTCCAGTAGTGTCCCCACTTCATCACTGAAGGGTGTCTATTTCATGCTCCCGAGCAATGTAAGTTAGATCGACTAACGCAGTAGTATAGACCTGCCCCCAGACGCCTAGATCGATGAAAACTCACTGCTCAGAAAAAAATTCTTTAAAACAGCATTTAAGTTAACTGGACCATGAAACACTACACTGTGATGCAACAGTACAACAAATCTGCTTTCTAATTATATAGCAAGATCAGGTATTCTCTGAACTCATGCACGCAGTCAAACAACCCCACCTGATCTTCAGCCTAGGACTCAGCATGGGTGTGCAAGACAGAGAGAATCATAGGACTGGAGGGAACTGGGGGAGGTCTTCTAGTCCAGTCCCCTTCACTCAGGGCAGAACTAAGTATTCTCTACAGGACCATCCCTGACGGGTGTTTAACCTGCTCTCAAAAGTCTCCCTGACAGAGATTCCACAACCTGCCTAGCGAATTTATTCCAGTGCTTTTTTATGTACTTGAAAACTGTTCTGTTCCCCTCAGTCTTCTCTTCTCCAGACTAAACAAACCCAGTTTGTCAGGCTTCTTTCATAGGTCACATTTTCTAGACTTTTAATCATTTTTTTTGCTCTTCTCTAGACTTTCTCTAATTTGTCCACATCTTTCCTGAAGCGAGACGCCCAGAACTGGACACAATACTCCAGTTGAGGCCTGATCAGTACGAAGTAGAGCGGAAGAATTACTTCTCGCATCTTGCTTACAATGCACCTGTTAATACATCCCAGAATGATGTCTGCTTTTTTTGCAGCAGTGAGATACTGTATTTAGCTTGTGACCCACTAAAATCTCCAGAGCCCTTTCAACAGGGCTCTTTTTCAGGGAGTTGTATCCCATTTTGTATATGAGCAAGTGTGTGGAGTACCTAAGTGGAGTACTTTGCATATTTCCTTATTGAATTTTATCCTATTTACTTCAGACCATTTCGTCAGTTTGTCCAGATCATTTTGAATTTTAATTTATCATCGAAAGCACTTGCAACCTCTCCAGGCTTGATACTGTCTGCAAACTTTAGAAAATGGAAATAAATAAATACTTAGGGGAAAAACTGATGAGACAGTCTAATCATATGGTGATAACACTCTTTCCGGTCCACGAAGGTCTCTGAGGAATGATAAACAGAAGCTATTAAAATTAGATATTTTTAAAATGGCAGGTCCAGATAATTGCATCCAAGAGCTTTAAAAGAGCTGCCTGAGGAGTTTGCTGCACGGTTCATATTGATTTAAAGTAAGGCTTGGAGCACTGGAGAAGTTCCGGAAGACTGAAAGAAAGAAAGTTGCGCCAATTTTTATTAAGGGGGAATGGATAATTATAGGTCTGCCAGCCTGACATCGATCCCAGGCAGGATAATGGAGCAGCTGATATAGGACTTAATTAACAAAGAAATAAAAGAGGGTAATGTAATTGATCCAAATCAGCAGGGGCTTATGAAAAATACGTCCTGTCAAACTAACATGCTATTTTGAGATTACAAGTATGACTGATAAATATAATACAGTTCCCATAATATAGTTAAACTTCTGTAAGGCATTTGAGCTGGTAACACGCACCATTTTTATTAAAAAGCTAGAACAACATAAAATTAAGACGCCACACATTAAATGGGTTAAAAACTGGATAACCGATAGGTCTCAAAATAGGACTGTAAACAGGGAATCCTCCTTCAATGGTGCATTTTCAGTGACGCCCCACAGAGATCAGTTTCTGGCCCTATGCCTATTTTTATCAATAACCTGGAAAAATATAAAATCATCATTGATGAAGCCTGGAGAGGACACAAACATTGGGAATCTGATAACTGATGAAGACTGACACAGAGTGATCTGGATCGTTTCATGAAGTGAATACAAGCAAACAATACGTGTTTTAATACCGTAAATCTATAGACCTGGGAACAAATGCATAGGCCAAACTCACAGGATGGGAGACGATCCCAGGAAGCAGGGACTCTGGAAAAGATCCAGGAGTCGCTACGGATAATCAGCTGAACAGCAGCTCCCTCAACGTGAGGCGAATGCAGTCCAAGGATGCATACACAGGGTAATCTTAAGTAGGAGTAGAGAGGCTATTGTATGTTGGAATACAAGCCATTAGAAGAACCACCCCAGATGATGCCACAGTAAACCTTTGGCTGAACTTTGTGATTTCGTACTCACCCACAACCATTTCAGATTTGAAGATAATTTATACCTTCAAGTCAGCGGCACTGCTATGGGTACCCGCATGGCCCCACAAGACGCCAACATCTTTATGGCCGACTGCGAATGCTTCCTCATGTCTCATCCCAAAGCACCTCTAGTGTACTTATGCTACATCGATGACATCTTCATCATCTGGACCGATGGTAAGGATGCCCTTGAAGATTTCCACTGAGATTTCAACAATTTCCACTCCACAGTCAAACTTAGCCTGGAACACTCCACACAGGAGATCCACTTTCTGGACACTACAGTGCAATTTAGAGATGGAAACATAACCACCACCCTATACCGAAAACCTACTGATTGCTATAGGTACCTACATCCCTCGAGCTTTCATCCCAGACACACCACACGATCCATTGTCTACAGTCAAGGCCTAAGATATAACCACATTTGCCCTGATCCTTTGGACGGAGACAGATGCCTTCAGAATCTCTACCAGGCATTCTTAAAACTACAGTACCCACCCACAGAAGTGAAGAAACAGATTGACAGAGCCAGACGGGTACCCAGAAGTCAACTACTACAGGAGAAGCCCAAGGAAAAAAAACAACAGAACGCCAGAACACCTACAACCCCCAAGTCAGACCTCTTCAACACATCATCAAAGACCTACAACCTATTCTACAAGACAATCCCGCACTCTCTCAAGCCTTGGGAGACAGACCTCTCCTTGCTTACAGACAGCCCCCCAACCTTAAACGGATACTCACCAGCAACTACAGATCACACAACAGAAACATTAAAACAGAAACATGTCCCTGCAACAGACCACGCTGCCAACTTTGCCCTCATATCTGAACTAAAGACACCATCACAGGGCTTAATCAAGCCACCTACTCCATCAAGGGCTCATTCACCTGCTCATCCACCAATGTGATTTATGCCATCATGTGCCGGAAATGCCCCTCTGCCTTATATATTGGACAAACAGGACAGTCTCTGAGCCAAAGAATAAATGGACACAAGTCTGACATCAGGAATCAGAACATTCAAATACCAGTAGGGGAACACTTCAAACTCTCTGCTCACTCCATTGATGACTTGTTAATAGCTGTGCTGAAACAGATGAATAACAAATTGCAGCTTCAAAGAGAAACTGCAGAATTGGAACTTGTATGCAAATTCGACTCCATTGCCTCAGGGTTAAACAGGGACTATGGATTTTTTCTCATTACAAGAAGTGATTTGACCTCCCCCTCCTCTATGTGCTGTTCCCCAGTGTTTGAATCCTAACACCTGTTTTGATTTGCTGTTACAGCCTGACCTGATCCTATGTCATACACTTTTCTGCATTTAATTTCCTCCCGTTCTGTAAGTTCCCCATCTTGAAAGCGTCTGACGAAGTGGGATTTTCTCCCACGAAAGCTCATGCGATAAATAAATGTTAGTCTTTAAAAGTGCCCCAGGACTCTGTTTGTTTTGTTGGACGGCAGTGTCCAATCTGGGATGCAGAACTGAAGAAGGGTGATAAATCAGAGAGAGTTCAGAGAAGAGTCATTAGAATGATTAAAGAATTAGAAAAATCACTGAATCACAGGAGGGGTGGAAGGGTTCTCAGGTCTTAAAACCTCTAAGGATGGTGAGTCCTCCACCTCCTTAGGTAACCCATACCTGTGTTTCACCACCCTCCTGGGGAAAACGTTTCTCCTACAATCTAACTTAGACTTTTCCTACTGCAACTTGAGACCATTGCTCCTTGTTCTGTCACCTGCCACCACTGAGAACAGCCCAGCCCCATTCTCCCAGGAGCACCCCTTCAAGTAGTTGAAGGTTACTATCAAATCCCCCCCTCAATCTTCTCTTCTGTAGACTAAATAAGCCTAGTTCCTTCAGTCTCTCCTCATAAGTCATGTGCCCCAGCCCCCTAATCATTTTTGTTGACCTCCGCTGGACTCCTTCCAATGGTCCACATCCTTTCTGGAGTGGGGGGAGGTCCCAAAACTGGACACAACACTCAAAATGAGGCCTCACCAGTGCTGAACAGAGGGAATAATCACTTCCCTCCATCTGCTGGCAACGCTCCTACTAATGCAGCCCAATATACCATTTGCCTTCTTGGCAATAAGGGCACACTGTTGACTCACATCCAGCTTCTTGTCCACGGTAACTCTCAGGTCCCTTTCTGCCAAACTGTTGCTTAGCCAGTCGGTCCCAATGGGAGAAGTTTGATAGTAGTGTCCAGTCCAGCCTGTTCCCCCTCATATTCTGACTCAAGACTATGCACAAAATCCACCCTCAGCTCCTTCTCCACCTCCAAGTCCTTGACAAGAAAACCGAAATAGAGGGGAGGAGGGTGGGTTGAGGAGCACCCTTAGGGACACACATCTCCAAGAACCATCATTACTGCAAAGGTGAGCAACTTTCTCCTCTTCCCTGAGTAGTGTCCCGATGGGTGCTCCAAAGCCAGGACTCCGAACCGTCTACGCAGTGGAGGACCGGGGCTTTGGAGCTGCATCTGTTATGGATGATAACAGTTCAGTGCCAAGGGTAGTCACTCGTAGCCTCATAGGCTGCGTCTACACTTCTCAATTAAGTCGACTTAAGCTTAAGACTCTGTGTCTGCACTACACTTTCCTTAAGTCGACTTTATTAAACTTCCTTTTAATTTGACTTTAGGCTTAATTCGACTCAAGCCAGTGTAGACCTGGAGTCGCCCACACAGACCAGGTGTAAGGCAAAATGGAAGAGGTTTTGACAATGGTCCGTGTCACGGGGACTCAATCTGGACTCTGCGCCCACTCAGGACATCCTGGAATACCTCCTCCATCTTAAGACTCAAGGGCTGGCCCTAGCCTCACTCAAGGCCCACTTAGTGGCCATCTCGGCATTCCATCGAGGGTTCAAGGGAATCACCCCCTTCGCACACCCAATGATGACAAGATTCCTAAAAGGGTAGAAGACTATATCCTCAGGTGAGTGACCCCATACCCAGTGTGATCTAAACCTGGTGCTCAAATGCCTTACGTTACCCCCATTTGAAGCCATGGCTACTTGCCCCCTTCTGACCTTATCCTGGAAGGTTGCCTTCCTGGTGCCATGACTGGCCAGGGGAGTATCAGAACTGAGGGCCCTGTATTGGAGCCTCCATATACAGCCTTCTACAAAGACAAGGTTCAGCTGAGACTGCACCCAGCCTTCCTACTGAAGCTCGTGTCTCTGTTCCACATGAATCAGGATATCTTTTTCCCGGCCTTCTTCCTGAAGTCACACCTGTTGGTGGACCATAGACGGTGGCACACCTGGGACGTTAGAAGGGCCCTCACCTTCTACATAGAGAGAATAAGACCGTTCTGGAGATCAACACAGCTATTCATCGCCGTAGTGGAAGGAATGAAAGGGCAGCTGGTCTCGACACAGCACTTTTCAGCTTAGATATAGACTGTATCTGAACCTGCTACAACAGGCCCCAGGTGTCCGTGCCCAAATCTCTCAGAGCACATTCAACCAGAGCCCAGGCAGCGTCAATGGCATTCCTCACCCAAGCCCCAATTGAAGAGATTTGCAGGGCAGCGACCTGGACATCATTACACACATTTACGGCCCATTGTGCCATTGTGCAGCAGACGAGGGTCAATGCTGCCTTCGGAAGGGCGGACCTGCAGGCAGGAAACCAGAACTCAGCCCACCATCCTGAGAAAGGCTTGTAAGTCACCTACACTAGAACAGATGGGAGCGGCTGCTTGAAGAACGGAAGGTTACTTACCTGTAGGTGTCCTTTTTCGAGATGCACCACTCACATCCATTCCATACCCTCCCTCCGTCCCCGCTAGCAGAAAGAAGGGACGGGCAGGGTCAGCGCCACCTATTGTACTGTGGCCCGAGCATGGGAGTCCAGGGGGTGGTGCCTGCTCACCCCATGGGGATAGGCTAAGGGCAAAAAACTGTCCGGAGGACCGTGCACTGCGGCACATAGACACCTACACTAGAATGGATGTGAGTGCGCATCTCAAAGGAGGATACCTACAGGTAAGTAACCCTCCAATGCTCTGGTTCAAGGCCTGACTCCTTCATGGTTCCAACACATAGAGATTCTGCTCTGGGGAAGTGTTACTACACCGGAGGTGTTCCAAAGGGGGGGCCGTGTTAGTCCAGTTCAACAAAACAAGCAAGGAGTTCTGGGGCACTTTTAAAAACTAACCAACGTATTTATTGCATGAGCTTTTGTGGGAGAAAATCCCACTTCGTCAGACGCTTGAAGGTGGGGAACTTACAGAATGGCAGAAAAATAAATGCCGGGAATGGAAGTCATAAAACCTGGTCAGACCAGTGGTTTCTAACTTAGGGTTGGGACCCAGTTCTGGGACACAGACCCTCCGGCACTGGGTCGCAACGCCCCGTGCTGCTGCCAAAAGCCTGGAATGCCTTGCTCAAAGATGTCATTGTTGGGTCGGTCATGGGCATAGATGGTTTTTTCAATGGGCTCCCAAAGAAAAAAGTTTGAAAACCACGGGCCAGACTGGAAAAGCAAATCTGTTGTTCGGATGCATACAGTGGTGTGCAGCACTGAGCCGAGCGCAGTGAAAACACCAGATCAGCAGCTGCCCTAGGAAGTTGACACACTACATGTTTCAGGGAAAGGAAACCCAGATCCCCCTTTTTCAGGCATTAAAGCTGCCCTTGTACAGCAGGTTAAATATGATACCAGCACTGCACTGCTACCCCCATCACTCGCCACCAAGAATGCTGGAACCCAGATTGCCACAAAGCCAGAGAGTTCACACCCCATGAGCTAGCCTTGTAGCACAATTTGGGCCGGACTCGAGAGCCAGGGTGGAGACAGGAATGGAGCCCAGGAGTACCAACAAAAGAAACTACGTGAAGGAACTACCAGTTCATTTCTATTTAACCCCAACCTTACTAACAAAATCCAAGAACGCAGGAAAACTTGACGTGAAAAGGCTGATTCAATCTGAGCAAGCAGATAGCTTACGGCAAGCCATGTGAGTCTTCTAAGGGAACAGCTGCGAAAGGTTCTGGGTCTGGGGACAGCCACTGCCTGAGGGAGAATGTATTGCAATGTGTGTCACCCGGTGCAATTCAGGAGGTCACTGAGAAAAATGCTGTGGCTGTTTTATTTTGTTTTTTATAGTGCTGGATAATTTTATGACCATTAATAACATTTATGACTCTGCAACCAATGGCCATGGGAAAGTAATGAAATGCCATGCTTCAGTCCAGAAGCAAGGCTGCCTGGGGAAAGGCGATTGCTACCAAACAGGGAAACAAGCTTTGTTAAAAAGTGCACTTGTGTCACTAAAGTTACCGCCATTAGCAATGAAGTAGCTGGGCTGGAGCTCAGTTATGGGCGTGTGGAAAGGGTAGAGACTCCAGTTCTGAATTTGCAAGGGGCTGGAGGACACTCTGCCATCTGCGGCTTCAGGAGAGCCTCTTCCTGCATGTAGCAGCTTGATTGGGTTTAGTTTCACAACTCTCCTACTTTCTCTCACTCCCCTGACACCTGTATGCTGTACCTAAGACCCAATCTTTCCTGCGTTACCTCTAGTCATTTGAATGAATCTGAGCAGGGCAAGTAGGGTTTAGCTCATCAGCGTACTACGGAGCCCTGCCATTGGATCCTGCAGCACACCCACTGGATGGCCATGCCGTCACACAGCACCAATAGCTGATCTTAGCCTGTATAGCAAAGCTTGAGATGAAATTCACAACCTGGCAAGATTCTGCTGACTCCCGGGAAAGCCAAATTTGAACCTTCATCTTTAAACTTGTTTTTAGTTTTCTAATTAAAATTTATTTCAAGTTTTATTTGGAAAGAGCTTCAGAAAGACACAGTAAACTACAAGGGACAGCATGAAGACAAACTGAATTCGCTCCATAGGTGTTTACTGGACAGTGGAGGGGAAAGAAAAAACCAGACAGTCCTGTGACTCGAAACAGCCGTCTGAATTAGACCGTTTGGTCTTATTTGGGGAGACACATGAACCCTCAGCCTGCGCGTGTGCCTGGCCCTACTATCTGAGAGAAGTTACAAGACGGGACCATGCCACTATGCAGATGTACAGGAGCTAGAAGAGTGCTCGTGAGCTGTGCAACAAGAAAGGCTGGGCTTGGGGGGGCTGGTGGAGTGAAGGGTGCAGAGAGCCAAGAGGGCAGGAGAGGTGAGGTAGAGATGTGAGGCTGGGGCATGGAACAGAGACAGCTGGTCAATGCGGAGGGCTGAGCTCATCCCAGTCCCGGGGCACAACTCCACTCTTGCATGACCAGTTCTCTGAAGCATGTGTACCGTCGGTCACAAGGGCTGGACCAGAAATCTGAGACGCTGCCATTCCCTTCAGACAGCATCGTTAAAGGCAGCTCTTCCTTGACCTGGTAGGGGCCAGACTGGGGCTATTCTGTTCTGCAGAGGTTCTTACAGCATGCTCATCACCGGTGCAGTGTCTGAGTGGGCTCTCGGCCACTGGCAGGTGTTTCTTCTCTCATCCTTTTCCCAACCAGACAGGTTTCATGAAAGATCAGCTGACCTCGGTCTGCATCAGAAGAAAGGTGCACCTCATCCACACTGCTAAACAAAGCAAGTATTAAGGCATGTTTGGACAGTCACTAGCACACGATCACTAAACCCGGGAGAGCAGTTGGCTAAGATGGCTCTAGAAACCGCTGGTCCAGAAGCTTTCAGAAGTCAAACAATTAAATCTGATAAAGCTAATTCTTGACGAGAAATTATCAGAAAGAAGAGAGAAACTAGGGGCTCAACCTGGCTTGACTCAAACAGGACATGGATTGAGCCATTCGGGAAAGAGAAATATGATAAAAGTGAACAGAAAACGAAGAGTGGACAGTAGTCGTGTTAGTCTATTTCAGCAAAACAGATCAGGAGTCCTGTAGCACTTATATAATAAATTTGTTCCACAGGACCCCTTATTTGTTCCAATGGACAAAGATACTTAGACATGACAGATGAAAGCTTTTCTAACAGAAGATCTAACTCAGATCTGAGGCTAAAAGGAACTCCCATCTGGCACTAAGATTCTTCAGATCCAAAATAAGATGATTCTGTTTTATGTACAGGAACACCTTCCAGTTGACCACTGCTTCCAGAAGAACTTTGTGGGAAAAAGTTGAGGGTTCAGGAGGATTGAAATCAACAGAGGCTGCAGTCATTTCTTCATATGAGGGATGCATTAGGAAAAATGAAGAGAACGTTAAATAAGATTTGGGTTTTTCCCTGTCAAACCACAAATATAATAAATTAAAAGGGACAAAGTGTGCAAGGACTGAATCTGGAGAGGTAGATAAATGCCTACTATGCATCTGAGGTTCGTTCCTGCTTTATTTCTGTTTCTTTTTTTGTTTTTAGAAGTTAGACTCTAAGTGATAATGTTTGTAGCTCTGTAAGCCTTAATGGTGGCATTTGGCTAAAGAGTTATAGGATGAAAGTTACAGCATTTTGGGGGAAAGTCCTTACATTGTAGTTTTGGAAATTCTAGGATTAGGGTCATTTTGTGCCGAGTACTAAAGAAAACTGTGCTTTTAAAAATACATACGTAATAGCGAAAACGTTTGGAAGGAAACAATATTTCAAACAGTAGAAATAAAAGGGGAGGAAAGAGGAAACAAGCTCAGCAGTAGCTGATTCTTCAAGTTAGCCTCCACTATTGAGCAATCTGTATAAAATCAGGCTAAAGGTAAATGCCTGTTGGCCAAATAGGAAACATTGGGACAGGCCACCCAGGAAAACCCCACACTCTATGGTCATCCATGGCAGAGACCACAGCACAAGCGTGCCTGGCACGTGAAAGACAAAATATTCTGAATCCCTGACCGATGTTATCAGGTGACCATCTGCGAGGATCAGGAGTATTTATTGTTGTAAGAAAATGACTCTGATGAATTTAAACACAATCAATTTAACCCTTAAAGAGAAGAGTTTATTAAACACTGAATGCCTCCGATTAGTAACACACTGAGTTGTGTTTCCTGCACCTTGAGCTACAGCCAATAGGACGTACATTACTTATCTGGATAGTGTTTATCTGGCCAGGTCACCACGGTGTTGGAGCACCTCACAACCGTAAATGCACTGATCCTCACACACCCATGTGAGGTAGGGAATTTTACTGCTCCCCTGCCACAGGTGAGGAATTGATACACAGAGAGATTGCATCAACTTCCAAAGGGGAGATCTGGGACAAAGCAGGGAACAGAACTCCTGAATCCCAGGGCTGGGCCTTATTTACACAACCATCTTTTCTTCCTGGGGGGAAAGCAGTGAAATAGCGGGACTGAGCTGCTATTAGGACTGGCCTGTTATTGGCTGTACCATCCCGTCTGGGTGTTGTGGGGACAATGGAACATGAAGGCGGGTACAATCAAGACACCATCATCCATTTATCACAATCTGTTCTCTGGTAAGCAATCCAATTTTCCCCAGGCTGGCAAAGGCATAGCTTACTCACCTCATGAGCCTAAAACAGTGAAAGCAGCAGGATGGTCTGGCCATATCCGATGGCACCTTGCTTGCAAGAGTCAGATCTTTGCTCTTATTCCTGGCTCTTGCTAGACAAATGAAGGCAGCAAGTGTTCACCAGTTTACATGCTCATCTAGTTAACTGACTAACGGAAGAATCATTGGCCCAGCTGCTCTAGGTACTAAAATCTGTTTGGGGCAGCAGGAAATGAGGGATTTTCTACTGGTATTAAGTTGGTACATGGGCACAACATCGTGGAGTCCCTCCTAGAAGGATATGGAATACCTGCCTTATACAGGGACTTAGGAAGTCTTATCCAAGAGGGTTATGTGCTGATTCGATCGTGGTATACAAGTAGCTGAATGGGGAAGAGATTTCTGACATTAGACAGTGCCTTAACCAAGCAGACAAAGTTCCAAGGCTGGAAGTTGAAGCGAGGCAAATTCACAATAGACTCAAGAAGCACATTTGTAACAAGAAGTCTTTAAACGCTGGAATAAATGACCAAGGGACCCAGTGGATTTTCCAATACTTCCGGTTAGTCAATCAAGAAGACGAAGTCCTTCCAAAAGAGAGGCCCCGGCTCAACTAGAAGTTATGGGCTTGATGCAGAAATTACACAGGAGGTGCTAGGCCGGAGGCCAGACTGGATGATCGTAATGGTCCCTGCAAGCCTTAAAAGCTAAGGACAGTGTGTTGGGAGTGACTTCCCTTCATGTGAGTTGGTGTTAAGGAAGTTAAATTGCATTTCTAAAAATGGCTGTGAAAATTTCTGCTTTAATATAGTCACATTCAGTAAATGTTTATTCAGCTAGCTAAGCTATTAGAAACACTCAATGCAGTTTTCCTTAAATATGTATTAAATGTTGCAGAATAGATTCGCTGAGGTACCGAGGACACAGTTATCTGGAGTTTGGAAACATGAAAACTAATGACTAGTTCCAGGGGGGCCGTGTCAGACTTGTTCAGCAGAATAAACCAGGAGTCCTGGGGCCCTTTTAAAGACTAACATTTATTTACTGCATGAGCTGTCGTGGGAGACAGTCTCACTTCGTCAGACACTTGAAGCAGTACTTCTCCGAGTGGAAAGCTCACGAAAGCTCATGAGATAAATAAATGTATTAGTCTTTAAAGTGCCCCAGGACTCTGTTTGTTTTGAAAACTAATGATTATTGGTGCAATTCTAAGAAAGCATTTGGGGATTTCATCCGATAGCTGCAGTATAGTAATCTGTCTCCTCAGCCTCAGAGCTGGGGAAAGGGAAATTAAAGCCTCTGTCACAGCCCAGAAGATTTTAGCCTATTGGGTCCCACTGATTAGTTTTTAACTCATTTCTCCTAGGTTCAGGACTCTCCGGTCACACACACCCTGGTCACACACGGCCTTTTGCAAATTCAAATCAAATGTGTACAGGAAAGAAAGGTTGCAACTTAAACCTGAACTTGAATGAGTGGAAGGGAGTCAGACGTAACATTAACTAGAGCTCCTGATGAAGATGCTCTGCCCTGGACTGTGTTTCATGCAGGTATCACAAACTTCCCTACTTAACACAGACAGACTCAGCCGCTCCAATGTGACCTCAGCAGTGGGTCACTTCCTAATTCCCTGAGGTCCAAGACCGACACTGGGCAGCCCATATTGTTATATTGCTCAGCTACGGTGACAGACGTAGGCCCCAAGGCACGTTTGCAGGAGGTGGACATACAAAGTGGTTGGGAAGGCTGTGTGCTGGGGCCAGGCTGAGCTGGCATCTCGCTCACCTAAGGGATCTTCTCATTTGATTTGGCTGCCAACATCCCCACGTTGGTCATAGCTGGGGACTGTCCAAGCCCATGGAAGGCCTTGCCATGCCCCCTTTCTGCAGCTACACCTCCGCATCAGCCACGGGGAGAGGAGACGCCTCGCAGGGCCACTGCCATGGTGGGGCTAGAACGTCCAAGGACCCTAACCTAGTGCACCAGGCCACCAGCACAAAAGTGTCCTAGCACAGAGCAGGGGCTGGCCCTACGCCTATCTATAATCAGACTTTCCTTGTCCTTGCCTCTGCCCCTGCCCCAAACCTGGGTGCTTTTACAGAACATCTCTGCTGGCTTGGACTGAGAACGGACGAGTGCTCAGCTCATGCTGTGCTTCCGATATCATCACTCCCTCCAGGTCATTTATGCCGACACCAGAACAGCGAGAAAGAAAGAACTAAGACCCGAACTATTTCAGGGTAACAACAATAGACAACTGATATATCACAAATGGCCAACACTGTACTTCAAAACTAGGGAAATGTTTTCTTTGCACCCTTCCCCCCCATATTATTAATGATGATGATGATGATGATGATGATGATGATGATGACACTATTCAGTACTCACCTACAATTGCTAGGGGTATTTCTTGCTGCTTTTGGTGGCACTCAGCAACTCCTGATCTTATGGTACAGAGATGAAAAAATAAGTGACTGCTGGCCACCCAACACCATGGCTCAATAGAGAGGCCTACGACTGCTCAGCTAGACATCTCCTCTCTTTCACTTTCATTTACCTCTAGAAATAAATATCTGTGGCCCTGACTACAAGACTTAGCCCTGAGAAATTGGTTTTTATGAAGCCCCACTACACTGAAGCGAGGGGTGATGAAGTGAGATGGCGACAGACACAGACTGATGAGAGGGCATCCCACATACAGCAAGCAAAGTTACCTCCCAGCTCTTGGGGACGAATCAGTACAGAAAAGGAGGCCTGTGCAAAGCCTGAGTACCCAGCACACACACACTCCAATTCTGAGGGACCGCCCATGCTGGCCTCATCAGAGATTCTAGCTAAACTGGAGTGATATCTCCATTTCACTACCAGTGGGCACCTACCTATCTCCCCCACAACCCTTGAACCTGGCTTCTGTCCTTGGGCTGGTTCAGACTGTATTGTCCTCAGTGAATTGAGCCCAGAGACATGTTCTGGACTATGGGAAACCGTCTGGGATGCTTCATAACCCATCGGGTGGTCATGGAGGGACATTTCAGCTGAAATTTGCCCTGGTCCAGAGGACCAGCAGATGTCTACGCTCACGCTTATAGGCTCAGGGCCAAGGGGACCTGAATGGTGTGTAGGCCTTGGACCAGCCCCTGTGTAGGACTGATGCTCATCTGCAATGAGGAAGCAGCTGGCAGAGAAGAGCAGGGAATGGATACAGGAGCAGCGCCATGTGGGCCAAATCAAGTCAGTTGGGTCCTACGATGCTTTGAGGAGAAGGCTTGTGGCTGCTCGTGGAGAGGAGAAGACAGGTAGGACAAGAAGGAGCAGACAGCATGCTGGGAGAGGGAAGCCTGTGTGGCCCCCCAGGAAATAGGAGGGAAGATGGGAAGCTGTGGATAAGGAAAAGAAACAAGCACTTTCCTCACCCCTGAAGATCCCCAGCTCTGTGCTTCTCCACACACTACAGTGATAGGGGTGTCAGTTCTAGGCTACAAAGCTCAGACTCACTAACTGCAGGTTTCATCCTGACAGGTGCTGAACATCCACAGATCCCACCAACTTCAATTCAGCACCTGCCCGGATCGGTGCTCGTGTGAGGTAGGAATTGTCTCAATGTCAGGAGTACAAAAAACTCTCTTAGAAACACTCGTTCCGCATAAAGAGATTCATTCTGCCATCTTCCCTCAAGGCCAGAATGATCCTCCGTGCCCAGGAAGGAAGATACACATTTCAGAACGAGGGCCTCAGACCACTGACTCTCCAGAGCTTTCTATCCTCTGCTCGTGTTTACAAGTGTTTGTCTTAAGTAGAGAGCGAGAGAGAGAACGAGCCTTTTAATTTCCCAATAAAATCTATGCCACAGTATGAGTCATTGTTTGCTTTTTTTACACTGGTTAGGAAAGACCTTCTGGTTTTAATAACTAATACTGCTGAGTTCAATAAAAAGCACTTAATTTAATTTAATGCAAACCTTGATTAATGCCAGCTTCCCCTGGAATTTTATCTTTGTTTTAATTTGAGTCACCATGTTAAGAGGGGGAAAAAGAGACAGAAGGGATAGAAGTCCATTAGTTCTGTGCTTGTTTCTGGGCAAAAGACTGGAAAATGGAAGATTGACAGGTAAGCGCCAAGAGCCAATTTCTCCTTGTGTCTCGGAGTAGCGTCGCTCTAAGAACGTAATGTTTTCTTTAGTCTTGAAAAGAGACGCTCAGCTGTTCACGGTTCAGTGTGGAAAATAAAATACTCCGGTGCCAATTAGGATCAGATTTCTTTGCTGGAAGTATATTGCCTTTAATGTGTTAATATTCCAGAGATACGCTACTGTTTAATTGGACACAGAGAGCCCTTAAAGCTAGAATGTTTGAACATTAAAACAGGCAGTCTCATTCATGGTCTCTGGAACAGACACAGAAGGAAACAATCTGGGGTAAATCCTCTTATCAGACATTTTTATGCTTTCCTTCCATTTGTGTCTATACATGTGAGTTTGTGTATAGGTACTTTACACACAACCGATGTTAAAGACCCGTTTGGCTGTACAGTCTTCCACTCCAAAGCTAGACATGGCAAAATAAAGCTGCCGATGCCATACCAGCTAAATTCAAGCCCTTCCTAGAGAGCCATCCAAGTCCTGCCCTGCATCATGCAGGAGGGTTGTGACAGCTGTGGTTAGAACCCCGCTCCCCTACATACCAGTCCAGTGTCTTGAACACACCAAAACATCCCTGTCTCATTCCACGCATGAAATCGAGCAGGATCCTGCAGAGCAAATGGCATGTGATCATGGAATTAAAGACTATCTCAGTGTAGGAATGCAAGGGAGTGAATTAAGGTTGCACGACAGTCCCAGTATTTTCCAACTTTTGAGAGATTGACTTTGCAAGCTTCATATTCTTTTAACATTTTGGTATGCTTTTCCTTAGGCTTTTTTCTTCTCTTTTTTAAAGACAGAAAGAGATGTATTATCAGGTGAAATCACCTGTACAGGTCATTACCAGAGCACGAACACAGGATCTTTAGAGCCACAGCACAGAGCTTGACCACTTGAGCTAACTGAGAAACTGGGAGCAACAGGCTGCTTATCAATCATACAGGGACCCGTGACACATATTTTGCCTATGATTTACACAACTATTTGGAAGACAGATGAGGAATGTTAGGACACAGGAATCCTGGGCTATGTCTACACTAGAAAAGTTAAGTCAACTTTATTAAGGCAACTTAACAAAAGTTGACTTAACTTTTTGAGTGTAGACATAGCCCCTTTTCGACCTTATGAAGTCAACTTAATACTTTAAGTCAACTTAATAAGGTGGACTTAGGCACTAATCCCCGTCCACACTGGCTAAGTCGACCTAATAAGGTCAACTTAAGCGTTAAATCGACCTAAAGCGAGTTGTTATTAAGTCGACAACTTTTCCTTAAGTTGACGTAAGGAAATGCTTAAGTCGACTTAAGGAAAGCCCAGTGTGGACGCAGAGTAATTTAGGTCAACATAAGCCTCCTTAAGTCGACCTAACTTGTAAGTGTAGATGCACCACTGGGTTCTAGTCTGCACTGGGAAATGTAGGCACTGCAGTCAACGATGTAGGTTTGGGACATTTATTCTCACAGGAATTGTCTCTAAGTGGTTGAGACTTGAGTCTGCCATATTAGAAACCTGTAAAATGGAAGGAAAGAATTCTTTCCTGTCTCCCCTTGACTCTGAGCCAAGCACATTCTCTCCTACGCCAAAGATGTAGAGGACTGCAGAAGCACTGGTCCCCCAAGGTGCTAAACTGGAGTGGAGCCCTACCTTGTAGGAAACTCTGCAGGGCCTGGGAGCATGCTGAATGTGGCTGGCATAAAGGGTAACAAGAAAACATTTTTCAAGTACATTAGAAACAAGAGGAAGACCAAGGGCAGTGTAGGACTGTTCCTCAACAAAGAGGGAAAAACAATAACAGAAAATGCAGAAATAGCAGATGAACCAAACGATTTCAGTCTTCACCGAGAAGGTTGGTGGTGATTGAATGCCTGACGTAGGAGAGGGCAGTAAAAATGGGGTAGGATCAGAAGCTAAAATAGGGAAAGAACAAGTTAAAAATTACTTAGACAAGTTAGATGTCTTCAAGTCACCAGGGCCCGATGATGTGCACCCTAGAATACTCAAGGAGCTGACTCAGTAGATATCTGAGCCATTGACTAGTATCTTTGAAAAATCATGAAAGACTGGAGCGATCCCAGAGGACTGGAAAAGAGCAAATACAGTGCCCATCTATAAAAGGGGAAATAAGGATAACCCAGGGAATTATAGACCACTCAGCTTAACCTTTGTACCAGGAAAAATAATGGAGCAAATAATAAAGGATTCAAATAATTAAGGATTCAATTAGCAAATATCTAGAAGAGAATAAGGTGTTAAGTGATAGTCAGCATGGATTTGTCAAGAGCAAATTGTGTCAAACCAACCTGATAGCTTTCTATGAAGTGGTAACAAGCCTTGTGAGTAGAGGAGACGTGGCAGATGTGGTACATCAAGACTTTAGTAAGGCTTTTGATACAATCTTGTATCACCTTCTCATTGACAAAGTACAATCTAGATGGAGCTTCATAAGATGGGAGCATACCTGGTAGGGGACTGCGCCCAGAGAGTAGTTATCAACAGTTCACAGTCATGCTGGAAGGGCATAATGAGTGGGGTATTGCAGGGATCGGTTCTGGGTCCAGTTCTGTTCAATATTTTCATCAATGATTTAGATAATAGCATAGACACACACTTACAAAGTTTGTGGATGATACCAAGCTGAGGGGCAGGGGGGTTGCAAGTGCTTTGGAGTATAGAATCACAATTCAAAATTACTTGGACAAACTGGTTAAATGGTCTGAGATAAATAACATGAAATTCTCATATAGACTCAGACTCTAAGGTCAGAAGGGAACAGTATAATCATCTAGTTTGACCTCCTGCACAATGCAGGCCACAGAACCTCAACCACCCACTCCTGTAAAAAGCCTCTAATCTATGACTGAGTTATTAAAGTCCTCAAATCACGATTTAAAGACAAATGCAAAGTATTCCACTTAAGAAAGAACAATCCATTGAACACATACAAAACGGGCAATGATTCCCTAGGACGGAGTACTGCAGAAAGGGATCTGGGGGTCATAGTGGACCACAAGCTAAATATGATATGAATCAACAGTATAACACTGTTGGGGGGGAAAAAAAGCAAACCCCATTCTGGGATGTATTAACAGGAGTATTGTAAGAAAGACATGAGAAGTAATTCTTCCGCTCTACTCCACCCTGATTAGGCCTCAATTGGAGTATTGTGTGCAGTTTTGGGCACCTCACTTCAGGAAAGATGTGGACAAATTGGAGAAAGTCCAGAGAAGAGCAATAAGAATAATTAAAGGTCTGGAACACTTGACTTATGAGGGAAGAGTGAAAGAACTGGGTTTGTTTAGTCTGGAAAAGAGGAGACTGAGAGGGGACATGATAACAGTTTTCAAGTACCTAAAAGGTTGTCACGAGGAGGAGGGAGAAAAATTGTTCTCCTTAACCGCCGATGATAGGACAAGAAGCAATGGGCTTAAATTACAGCAAGGGAGATTAGGTTGGATGTTAGGAAAAATTTCCCAGATGTCAGGGTGATTAACCATTGGAATAAGTTGCGTAGGCAGGTTGTGGAATCTCCATCATTGGAGGTTTTAAGAGCAGGTCAGACAAACACCTGTCAGGGATGGTTTAAGAAGGTACTTGGTCCTGCCATGAGTGCAGGGGACTGGATTTGATGACCTCTCCTGGTCCCTCCCAGTTTCTGTGATTCTACAGAGGCTGTACGGAACTGGAGCATAGTCAAAGCAGGGGTAATGGTCACAGATTTTAGTAGCACACCCTGTGGAAGATGTACCAATGGTGATTTTTCTGAGGCTTAGAATGTGTGCACTTGTATGTCAGAGGAAGTTTTAGTGAGGCCACATTAGATCTCGGCTAAAATACAGAGATCACCACCTGAATGCTTACCAAGAGCTTTAGGAGAATTATGGCGACCACAAGCAACCAGGACCTCCAATTTCACACCTCATTTGAAAGCCAGCCCCATAGGACCACAGCATCCCTTGACACTACAGCGGGTAGGACTGGACTCGGCTGGAAAAGAACGAGTAGGAACATGTGGGCTGTCCCCAGGAGTCCCTCCCTCGTCCAAGTACGGATTCACCTTTGATGAGCTTGAGAGATCTGCTCCGGTGGCCCAGTTCCATTCCAACACGTACACGTACTGGACTGAAGAGAACGCGCTACCTGCATTATACATGCCCATGACTGCAAGCCACATCTGTGATTTCCTCTAGCCCTTCCCTCCGCTCAGGGCCATCCTTGGGGGGGCGAATGGGGCGATTGCCCCGGGCTCCACGGTTACGTTGGCCCCGCACTGTCCTGCTCCCAGTGGGTCAGTGTGGGGCCCACGCCGCAGCTCCCCCCCCACAGCCGCGCTTTGCCCTGCTCCCGCTGCCTTTGGTGGGCAGCTGAATGCAGCGGGGCGGGGCGGGAGGCTTCCCTTATCCTCTGGCCCTGCGCTGGCCCACCCGCCCCCATGGCAGAGCAGGTCAGCCGGGCCCGGGGCCAGCCCCAGCCACTGGTGTGGCCTCAGCTGGGGCCAGCTCCTGCCGGCGGCGGCCTGGGCCTGTGGCCACGGCTGGGGACTCAAGGCTGCGCTGCTGCCGGACCCAAGGCTGCGCCACCACATGGAGCCGGCCCTGGCCAAGGCCCCGAGGCTGCACCAGTACATGGAGCCGGCCCCGGCCAAGGCTGGGGACCCGAGGCTGCGCCGCCACATGGAGCCGGCCCCGGCCGAGGCTGGGGACCCAAGGCTGCACCACTACATGGAGCCGGCCCCGGCCGAGGCTGGGGACCCGAGGCTGCGCCGCCACATGGAGCCGGCCCCGGCCGAGGCTGGGGACCCAAGGCTGCGCCGCCACATGGAGCTGGCCCCAGCCGAGGCCGGCTCCCGCACCTGGGCCTGCTGCTCTGCCCTGGGGTTGGGGGGGGCCTGAAGACTGGCCAAAGCGCGGCCCGGTGCTGCTGGGGTCCCCGGCCATCGTCAGCTCCCCCAGGGCTGGCTCCCGCTGCTGGCGTGGGGGTCCTGGGGGCGGATCAGGCTGACCCGGCCCACCCTTCCCCCCCTCCAGAATGGGGTGGGTGGGGGCAGGCCCCCCAGGCCAATTGGCCCTGGGCCCCGCTCCCCCCTAGGATCGGCCCTGCCTCCACTCATTTAAATTTTTGCCGGACTTACCCTACAAACAAAAGCAGGAATGGATGACGTATGTCAGTGAGGAAAGGGGAGCCAATGGAAATCAGTGGATAAATTTTCAGCTACAAAAGTCATAAACGATAAGTGAAATGCAGCCCCGGAAGGAAGGGGTTTACGAGGAGATGGTTCGGTTGCTGAAAGCTCAGAGTGCCAAACAGGTCAGGAAGAGAAAGCACTTCATTTTAAGTCTGCGGTGGTGGTCGCTGTAGATGGGGGCATGGGGATGATAGGACTATCTGGGTCTGACTGCCTAAAATCTAAAGCTGTAGCCATCTAGAGCTTCCAGAGGGTTACGTTAACCCAAACCCTCCCACTCAAACCACCAGCTTTTACACACTACCTCTCAATCTCACAGGAAATTCATTCCCTATGGCTGTTGGGCAACCTGACAAAGATTCCCTAGTAAAAATTAAATGAATAAATGTAATAAATAGCTTTATTCAGAATAGAGGCCAATTTGCCATTAATGGCAGCCTTTAGGTTCTAAAAGGGAATTGAATTACACAGCAATAAAGCCGCAGAACACAGCTCATAGCTTTAAAATAAATACAGGTGCCAAAATTAAGGGCCAAATTACCAAGCTGTTTCAAATGATGGTCTGGGAATGCTCAACATGACAAGAGACATGTATGACAAATAATTTTGTTCAAATATTGAGAAAAAGTTGTTTGAATTTATTAAAGGAAATGTGCTTGCGTGTGTGACTTCCAGCCTTACTACACCTCAAATTCCAATTCTTCAAACAAGCTTTAACTACGGGACTGGGCGTCCCTGGAGGGCCCTAGCAGATATCCATTCAATGGGCTACATGCAGCCACGGCAGATTCCTTTCCATCACAAGGCCACGCCAAACCTAATACCAGCTGTGAATGGTTTCCTCTGCCCTTGGGTCCAGCCATCAAGGACACAATGCCCCTGAATCCAGTTATCCTGGGGAACCAAGAAATATCGCAATTCAACGTAATTTAACCTCTGCACTTTTCTGATTCTTCGTATCCCCTTCATAACCCTTTCATTCACTGTCAAGAACAAGAGGTCAGTTCTCCTTCCAAATTCTGACAGCAGCATTGCTGGGAAGAAACCGCATTACCCCAGAGCTCAGGCCTTGAAGGGCTCGGACATAGATGACCGCCCAGGCAGGAATGACCATTGAATTGAAATTGGAACTCCTCCTTATGTATCATGGCTATGGCAATGTGCTTGGAAATAAAAACATGGAAAACCTTCCTGCACAGTGGGATTATGACTGGCCCCATAAAATTGCAGGGAGGTGCACAAATACCATTTGAGTGGATTTATGCCATGTGAGAACCCCAGGTGGCTGCACCATATGAATTCCTTCCAAAGAACCTGGCCAGGCGTTTCCAAGTCAACCTCACTGGCCAGTGCACTGGTCCTCTTCATTAAGAAAAAAAGACAACAGTCTCTGACTCTGTCTCGACTACCAAGCCTTAAACCAGATAACAATCTGGAGCCAGAATCGGCTACCTCTGGTTCCAGAATTACCGGACTGTGTAGGGCTGCAAGCATATTCACCAAGCTGGACCTCTCAGGAGCCAGGATGAATGGAAGATAGCCTTCTGAACCCACTGTGGTCAGTTTGAACATTTACAAATTTTGCATGGGCTCATGAACGCTCCAGCAACTCTTGGACATTTTTAAAGACGTGTTATGAGACATGTTGGTTCAGTAAATGGTGGCCTATCTGGAGAACGTATTGGTCTTTTAGAATGACCCTGAACACCACATCATTCACATCTGAACTGTCCTGGAAAAACTATGGCAGCATGGCTCTACACCAAGCCTGAGAAGTGTGTATTTAAACAGAGCTCTACAGAGTTCTTGGGTTTTATCCTAGCCCCAGGGGCACCCAAAATGGACCCTTGCAAGGTCCAGCCTGTCTGTGACTGGGCAGCTCCCCAAAACCCACACATTCAGTTCCATTGGTCCCAAGGCCCAGCATTCACTGGAACAGTTGAAGCTTGCCAGCACCCATAGTGGCTCACCCAAATATAATGCAAGCTTTTGTCACGGAAGCCGATACCTGCAGCATGGCGATCAGGGAAGCTCTCCCCCCAGAATACAAGCAAATATTCACACCCATGTACTACTCTAGAAGACGCCCACATGACACAACCTTATAAGACCCCGGATAAGGTGCTCTTGACAACCAACATTGCTTTTGAGGAGTAACGGCAGGACTTAGAAGGGGCTCACCACCTGGCCCAAGTGTTAGCAGCCACAAAAGCCTAGACTACTTTCACAGGCTGTGCTGGTGGCCTTGTCCTTAACACAGGGGTCGGCAATCCCTGGCACGCGGGCCAATCCTGAGCGGCATGCAGCACGGCTCAGGCTCCCCCCATTGACCCCACCCTCAGCGGGGCCTAGGGCCACAAGAGTTGTGTGCTGCGGCTCTAGGCCCCTGCTGGCCACGTTTCCCCACTGGGGAGAGCAGCCAGCAGGGAAAAAGAAGCCGCGGCGTGGGACTCCTGTCCCCTGCTGGTTCTGCCCCCTCTGCTGGGAACCACGGCCAGCAGGGGACAGAAACGCCGCCGATGGGGGCAGGGCCAGCAGGGAAGAGTCCCTGGCCCTGCCCTGGCACATTTTGGCCCCGCCCCAAGCACCTGCTGAAGGTGTGGTGGGTGGAACTGGCATGGGGGCCAGCAAAGGTTGCCGACCCCTGCCTTACCACAACAATTTTAAATTTACATACCACCCCAGGACCAAAAATGGCAAGGCTGGCACCCAGTCCTGAAAGGGAGAGTATGGGATGACTTAACTGGAATTAGTCCTGTTGCAAAAAAGGAGGTTGGACTAGATACCTCCTGAGGTCCTTCCCACCCCGATCTTCTATGATACAAAGCTGCAAGGTCTCAGACAGGAACCAGCCCACACGCTCAAGCCTCAGAACTCTCTTAACACAGCCCTCCCCCAAGATCTAGTCAAAGTGACCCTTTCTGCCTCAGTGTTGGTGATTCCACCCATAATGGTCCATCATAAACAACTCTGGGGCTACAATCATACCCATGAATCATCTTATTTGCTTCCCCCAGATCCTACAAGAGTGTCAGGACACTCCACTGATGGGACACTTAAATTAGCAAGTTATGATGTGCTTATTACACCAGAGCAGGCAACCTAGTATCTAACTCGAGGGCCAAGACAATCTCCATCTGACATATGTAAGGAACTGGAACAGGAAATTGCCAGGCCATTAGCAAGGATTTTCAATGAATCTGTAAATCAGAGGTTGTACCATATGACTGGAGAACTGCTAACACAGTTCCTGTTTTTAACAAAGGGGAAAAACATTATTCAGGTAACTATAGGTCTGTTTGTTTGACCTCAATAGTATGCAAGATCTTGTGAAAAGAAATTGAGAGAGACAGTAGTTAAGGTCATTGAAGTGAATGGTAATTAAGATAAAATACAACATGGCTTTACAAAAGGTAGATCATGCCAGACCAACTTGATCTCCTTTCTTGAGAAGATAAGTTTTTTTTTAGACAAAGGGAATGCAGTGGATCTGATTTACCTAGATTTCAGCAAGGCTTGATATGGTTCCACATAGGGAATTATTAGTTAACTTGCAAAAGATGGGGATTAATATGAAAATAGAAAGGTGGATAAGGAACCGGTTAAAGGGGAAGCTACAGTGGGTCATACTGAAAGGTGAACTGTCAGGCTGGAGGGAGATTACTAGTGGAGTTTCTCAGGGATCAGTCTTGGGACTGATCTTATTTAACCTTTTTATTACTGACCTTGGCACAAAAAGTGGGAATGTGCTAATAAAGTTGGCAGATGACATAAAGGAACTGTTGCGAATACAAAGAAGCATTGGGATATCATAAAGGAAGATTTGGATGACTTTGTAAATTGGAGTAATAGAAATAAGATGATAGTTAATAATGAAAAGTGCAAGTCATGCATTTAGGGGATGCATTGGTTGGAAGTGTCAGAAAAAGAGAAGGAGCTGGATGTATTGGCTGATCATAGGATGACTATGAGCCGCCAATGTGATGTGGTTGTGAAAAAAACTAATGCAGTCCTAGGATGCATCAGGCAAGGTCTTTCCAATAGAGATAAGGAGATGTTAGTACCGTTATACAAGGTCCGGTGAGACCGCATCTGGAACACTGTATGCACTTCTGATCCCCTATGTGTAAGAAAGATGATCTCAAACTGGAACAGGTGCAGAGACGGGATACTATGATGATCCAAGAAACAGAAGATCTGCCTTATGAGAGGAAAGTCAAAGGCTCTGTCTACACTAGAAAAAGTTAGGTCGACTTTGTTAAGTCGACTTAACAAAGTGGACTAAGTCGAATTAAAGTTACGTCGCTTAGTCCACTTTGTTAAGTTGACCTAACCACCCTTAAGTTGACTTAATAAAGTCAACTTAAGGGTTACTCCACATCCACACTGTCCTTAAGTCAACTTAAGGCTTAAATCGACCTAATGGGTGGCTCTTATTAAACTTTCATTAAGTCGACTTAAGGAAATTCTTAAGTCGACTTAATGAAAGTCTGGTGTAGACATGGAGTAATTTAGGTCAACTTAAGCCTCCTTAAGTCGACCTAAATAGCTAGTGCAGACATACCCAAAGAGCGTGGCTTGTTTAGCCTAACTGAAAGAAAGAAGGTTGAGGGGAGATATGATGGCTCTCTACAAATACATCAGAGGGATAAATACAAGGGAGGGAGAATAATTATTTTAGTTCTGCACCAATGTGGACACAAGAACAAATGGATATAAACAGGCCATCAGGAAGTTTAGATTTGAAATTAGATGCAGATTTCTAATCATTAGAGGAGGGAAGCTTTGGAATGGGGTAAAAATCCTAACTGGCTTCAAAACTGAACTTAATGAATTTATGGAGGGGACAGTAGGATGTGACAGGCTAGGTTGGCAATTAACTGATCTTTGACTACTGGTAGTAAATATGTCAGTGGGCTGAGATGGAACATTTGATGGGTGGACTCAGTTATTTCAGGCTAGTGAGTCTTGCCCACATGCTCAAGTTTTAACTGATCGCCATATTTGGGGTCAGGAAGGAATTTCCCCCCAGATAAATTGGCAAAGGCTCTGGGGTTTTTTTGCCTTCCTCTGTAGCATGGGGCACAGCTCACTTACAGACTCATAGACTCACAGACTCTAAGGTCAGAAGGGGTCAATATGATCATCTAGTCTGACCTTCCGCACAATGCAAGCCACAAAAATTCACCCACCCGCTCCAGTAATAACTCTCTAACCTAGTCAAATTCCAAAGGGGTAGCCATGTTAGTCTATTGTAGAA
Source organism: Pelusios castaneus (assembly GCA_007922175.1). NCBI lineage: Eukaryota > Metazoa > Chordata > Testudines > Pelomedusidae > Pelusios > Pelusios castaneus. The sequence continues at coordinate 783,489 of ML685755.1, read as the reverse complement.
AGACAACAGAGTCCTGTGGCACTTTTAAAGACTAACAGATTTATTTATCGCATGAGCTTTCGTGGGAGAAAATCCCACTTCGTCAGACGCTTTGAAGATGGGAAACTTACAGAATGGGAGGAAATTAAATGCAGGGGAGTGTATGTGCTGTTCCCCAGTGTTTTGAGTCCTAACACCTATTTTGATTTGCTGTTACAGCCTGACCTGATCCTATGTCATACACTCCCCTGCATTTAATTTCCTCCCATTCTGTAACTTTCCCATCTTCAAAGCGTCTGACAAAGTGGGATTTTCTCCCACGAAAGCTCATGCGATAAATAAATCTGTTAGTCTTTAAAAGTGCCCCAGGACTCTGTTGTCTCTCTAACCTAGGGCTGAGTTATTAAAGTCCTCAAATCATAGGTTAATGACTTTAAAATACACTTGCTGGTGGATTCTCTGTACCTTAAAATCTTTAAACCATAATCCGAGGACTTTAAAAACTCAGTCCTAGGTTAGAGGAGACGCTTATTACAGGAGTGGGAGGGTGAGGTTCTATTGCCTGATGTAGTGGGACAGAGGAGTAAACTCCTCAGGGGCTCTGTGAGCCTGGCTCAAAGGACTCAGGCAGGTGCCTGGTATTTCGGGCTGAGTCATAGCCTGAGTTTGAGGAGGCAAGGGGGAAAAGCTGGGGACCTGACCCAGCAGAAGATACAGGCCTGGGCAGGAAACCAGAGCAGGGAGGCATGGTCAAGATGGGGAGGGAGACACTGGCTGTGTGTGCCTGTCTGCTGTCCTGGGGGCAAGCAGAGCCCTGAGCCTCGGAGCCCCTGGGACATCTGGGGCTGGCGTGGTGGCATTCACAGATCATGGCAACTAAAGGGACCGATGAGTCATTTGTGAAGTCCTGGACACCAGAGGAGCATGACCTAAGGTGCCAGAGGAGGGCAGGTGGGGCCAACCTGTTTTACCTGCATTGTGCAGGTCAGACTAGATGATCATATTGGTCCCTTCTGACCTTTGAGACTATGAGCCACACCTCTTTCGGCCACACCTGCGTGGGCGAGCTTTAAGCAGGCCATTATCTCTCTATAGCCTATGGCCTGGGCCCTGGCGGGGAAAACGAGCTGTCTATAGCCTGGGAGGGTTCACTGGCCGAGGGGGCTGTCAGCCCAGCACATCTCAACCCAGGGCCCCAATAATAGAAGAGCATCCTGCCACAGGATCAGCAGTGCTCCAGCCGAAACTCGCTAACCCATGGGATTGAGGTCAGCTATCCCTGGGCTGTGCCCATGTACCTGGATCCCAAGCAGACACCCACCTCCTCCGGGCAAACCATGAGGGGCAGCCCTAGCAAGTCCTCAGCATCGCCGGCAGCCCCTCCAAGTTGCTGGTGTCAGGTCGCTCCAGCAGACCCTCTGGGCTCCAGGCAGCTCTGGCAGCTCTTCAGCAGGGTGGAGCTCAAGCCGTGATGGATTGGGACTAAAAGTCACCCTGGCATTTAAAACACACGGCCCGGGCACCGCTGGGCCCATGGGGGGGGAGGATTTGGGAGCGGGGAGCAGCCAGTGTGTGCAAACAGTGGGATTTGGGAAACGAGGTGCTGGGAGGAGGGAGCGGAGCCACTGCGGCACTCCAGCCGGGCACTGCTGGCCCACGTGGTGGGAAAGGAGTGGGGAGAAGAGGCAGAGCCAGGAGTGGGGAGTGGCTGTCGCACTCGGCCAGGCCCAGCTGGAGGCCCTGATGAAAGGCTCCTGCATCAGGTTGTAGTTAGTTTTTCATGAAGACCAGCTCACCAGCCCTTGAGTACAGAGGCCCCTCTGGCATTTGCCAGAACTATAGGCAACCTCTCAAAATGTGAACTTGCTGCTTTTCTCTCCAGTAGGACACCTTCCTAAGGCGGGGTACCCCCATCACAAGTACCTTCATAAAGCCCAAGGCCAGAATATGCCACAGCCACCATCTAGTCTGACCTCCTGTATAGCACAGGCTACAGGAGTTCCCCAAAATAATGTCTGGAGTGTCTCTCCTTAAAAAATAGTCAAAATGTATTTTAAAAATTGCCAGTGAGGGAGACTCCCTCAGAATTATTGGTAACTGTTCTTTCTAAACATTGGGGTCATTGAAAGAACATTTCACGCACCACACAGAAGAGACCCGAACTGGAGAACAACCTCCCACAGAAGGTGCAATTGTCCATTACCTACATCTGCCATACCCAGAGGCAGGACTGGAGCACCTGGCAAGCCAGAGAGGGAAGACCCATGAAGTTTGGATGGGGAGCCAGGGGCAGCAGAAACCTGTCCCAAGGACTAGTGATATGCTAAGGCCCTTCCTCAATTTGCTCCCATGCAAGTGCTCAAGTTCTGTAAGAATGGAGCGGCCCTTGCCTACCCCGAGGCAGATCACCACAGGTCCTGCCCCCGAGGGACGAGTGATGTCCTGGAGGCAGGAGACTGTTTGAATAAATAATCACCACTGGCTTATTGTGAGCCCTGTGGGAGGAGGGAAATCTCTGCAAGTTCAAAGCAAGTGAATTGACCGCAGCAAGCTGTTACCCACAACTTGCACTGAATTTCTAAGGGATTAGTCGGATGGTAGAATGCTCTCCGCTCTGGAAATGTTCACTCTTGTAGAGCTATGTTAAATCACACCACACAGCTCTGACTAGCATATAAACATCAGCGTTTTAACCACTGCTTGGCACATCATAAATACAAGAGTCTGAAGGTGACCATTGGTCACTTGCCCAGTGGAGAGTGCTGTAAATTTAGAGAGCAGGAGAAGAGCCCAGGAGAGAGTGGGAGACAGCTGTTTCATTTCTACATCTTACAGAAAAATATTTCCATGAAGTGTAATGTTTGGAAAACGTCTAACAACCAAGTTCAATCTTCCTACAGATTATAAGGATTTAGCATTTCTGTTGTCTATATTGGGAGAGATGAAGAGAGAGAGATAAAAGGAGGCACAAATGTTTAAGACATTTGGAATGCAGGAGAATTTACAGAATGTGGAAAAAATGTAGGAAAAGCTAAATAAAAGAAATAAAGACAAATGTGACATTTTCCCAGCAGTCTCTGGGGAAGTCAGCAGGGTCCCTGGTACAAAGAAGGGATCACAAATGACAGGCGAAGCAGTTGTCACAGACAATATACATGATTTTTTTAAATCTTGGACTCCAGTGGGGGAAGCATGTGGACAGGAACTAATGTCAAAGGCAAATATCTTTTCCAGAAGGAGAAAAGGGACTTGCCCAGGAGCAGAGTCACCCCCCGCCCACCCCCAGCAGGGGCAAAGGAATTGGGTTTCCAGAGTGCCAGCAACGCTGGAAGCAACCGTCACGCTCCTGCAGTTTCAAGAGAAAGCCGCAAAGGCAGGAAAGGACTCTCCAGTAGCACGAGCGAGGAGCTCCCAGGGAACGAGAGGAATCTGCCAGTGGTTATGCAGGGAGCTATGGGGACGCAGTGAGGACCAACTACCATGATGCTGTGGCTGGGGAAAGTTTACACCGAATCTGCCTGCATTTTGCCAGCTCTCAGCCACTCCTACTCTCGGAGCCTGACCTAAGGGGTAGGGCAGGTTGGTGAGAAAAGCAGCTGAGCGAACAGCAGGGCCAGACACATGGCCTCTCATTTCTCTTCGGTGGCTTCCCGTCCTCGACTGGGACGCTCAGGCCCACCAGGGAGGAGTCTGTTGTGTATTTTAATGAGGACAGTGGGAGAACACAGCGGACAGGTTGGGGGCAAAGGATATACATGGGCCCTGATCACATCAGGCCATGGGACTGGAGCCACACCTGCCAAGTAGCTCTCCTGGACCATACCACAGGTAAGAAGGGATCTATTGGGGGGGCCTCACTGCAGGTGGATCACATGAGCAGGAGCAAGTGGAGCCCATCTGAGCTGAAAGTCAGAGACTGCAAGGTGGGCCGCTCTCCCGTGCCTTCACACAGCGCAGAACCAGCCCGTGCCTCCTGAGGACAAGCCTTACAACATGACCAGGGAGGGAAGGGTGGAAAGTCCTGACAGCTCCCTCAAACCTGTCCAGGCCAGGGCTAGCCCCCTCCTCCTGCCAAGGGAAAGGAAGGCCACAGACCCGCCCCCCACCTGCGCAGAGGCACCCTGGAAATAATAAAAAACATAACGTACCTCAAGCACAAACCCAGCCACACAAACAGCCCTCGGAATAAAGAGTTCCTTCTGTTACACAATGCTGCCCTCAGCCTTCAGCTCCAGGCAATTTCCCTCCTTCTCAGTACCCTCTGTCACCCCTGGGAAATACTGTACTGCGTCCTGCATATCACACCACACTCTGCGCCTTTGGCCCCTCCATCAGGAACAGCCCCAGAACCGAGTTCCTGGTCCTGGTGCTGGGCAGATACATAGGTTTAAGGCCAGAAGGGACTAGTTTGACCACCTGCATAAGAGGCCAGAAAATTTCACCCCGTTACCTTGTACTGAGCCCAATAACTTGCATTTCACAAACGCACATCTTCTAGAAAGGCCTCCAGTCTGGATCTGAAGACACCAAGAGATGGAGTTTGTTCCAAGGGTTAATCATGCTCACTGTTAAAAATCTTGTCTTATTTCCAATCTGCATGCGTCTGGCTTCAGCTTCCAGCTACTGGTTCTTGTTCTGCCATTCTCTGCTAAATTAAAGAGCCCTTTCCTTCCTCCCTGCTGTTTTAATGCCATGAAGGGACGTATAATCAAAACACTTCTTCATCTTCTTTGGATAAAATACAGATTGAAGGTCTTTATGTCTCTTCCTGTCAGGCATTTTCTCCAGCCCTATTAACATTTTTGTGGCTGTTTGCACCATCTCCCATTTTTTAAATATCCACGTGGACCCCAGAACTGGACAGTGTCTAGTACCCATCTCACTAACAACATATAGGGAGGAAAAAGTCACCTCTGTAGCCCTCCTCGCTAACCCTCTCTTCATACATCCAAGGATGGCATTAGCCCTGTTAGCCACAGCCTGGCACTGGGAGCTCATGACCACAAGGACCATTCCATTTTTTTCAGTCCCTGCTTTCCAGACTAGTCCCTCATTCTGTCGGAAGGGCCCGCATTCCTTTTTCCTTGGCTGTACCAAGGCACGTCTTGTTTGAATGGGCCCAGCTTATCAAACACTCCAGATCACTGTATGCGACTGCCCTGTGACTTCACATTTACTTTACTGATGAAAACGTTGACTAGTCGGGCCCAGAACCAGTCCCTGAGGAGCCCCATTAGAAACACCTCTATTCGCTGATGATTTGCATGAACGGCTACTTTTTGAGATCTGCTGCTTGGTTCTTAATCCAGTTATGTGCTCTCCTGATATTGTATGGTGCTAATTATTTAATCAGCTCTCCACATGGTACTAAGTCAAAGTCTTAAAAAAGGTTGGTTTTCATCTGCTTTCTCCCATGGGGCCATCACTGTCCATGCATTTAACCTTAGCACCACTGTACAGAGACTTCCAGAGGGGAGCCGTGTTAGTCTGTGTACAGCAAAAACGAGAGTCCTCTGGCACTTTAGAGAGTAACAGGTTTCTTCAGGCATGAGCTTTCATGGGCTCCACTTAATAAGACTTAATAAGAGCCACACATTAGGTCGACTTAAGCCTTTATTAAGTTGACTTAAGGGTGGTTAGGTCGATTTAACAACGTGGACTAAGTCAACAAAATTAAGTTGACTTAAAGTCGACCTTATTAAGTTGATTCAACAAAGTCGACCTAAGTTTTTCTACGGTAGACACAGCCATAGAGGCCCAACACCACCAAGAAAAAGTCCATCTTTAGCTCTGACACTTTTACTCACCTACAGGGCTCGTCAGTCTTGGGCAGGGCCAGATTAAAGGATTGGGGCCCCGGCTGCCCACCTTAGCAGCCCTACCCCATCCCCCCACTGCCTGGGGCCTGGGCCCCCCCACCCTCCACCACAGTGGCCTAGGGTGGGCCAGCGCTGGGGTGGGGCTGGGGCCCCGGGGCCAGAGGCTGTGGTCCGTGGCCCTCCTGTCCCACCCCAGGCCAGCTGGTCTGCCCCTGGGGATGGAACCGGCTGGCACGTGGTGCAGCGTTTGGCACAGCCCTTCAGAGCCCGGAGCACTGTCACCCATCCTGCCGGGACTGAGCGCAGGGGCCCCGGCATGGTGGCCTGACATCACTCTGAGCCCCGGAGGCCACCCCGCATGCCAGCCAGCCCCAGTGCTGGAGCGCAGCAAAAACGTGCTGGCCTGCCCCGCCCCTGGGGAAACAGCCAGCCCGGGGGTGGGATGGTAGCACAGCTTCTGGCTCCAGGGCCCAGCCGCACCCCTCCCAGTGCCCCCCAGCCTCACCAGCATCGTGCCAGCCTGAGTGGGGCGGTGGGGCCGGATCAACACAGGGGCCTTAGGGGCCACAGCTAAGGTCCTCAAGCCCCTCGTTGACACAGCCCTGGTCTTGGTCCAATCTTCCAGCCAGTCCTCCCAGCCCTGCCTTCCCTCACTGGGACTCAGATGTCCAGCCCCAAATGCAGCTGGGGTTTCTGCCCCACCCAGCCTCTGGCTCCCTGGGCTTTGCCCTCCAAGCTGCCTCTCCCCTTGCCTCCCCCCCCCCCCCCCGCACAGCTGCAGTTCCCTGGGCTTCTCCATTTTTGCAGCCACATTACAGGGACCAGCCTGATTCCCCTCAGGTGGGGCTCGCGCTGTGATCTGGGCTGATTTCGCCTGAGGCGGTGCCGTCCACCGGGGCCAGCCAAGCTGCTAAAACAGGTGTCTGCCAACACACACCGCCGTCTATCTCTGCCCTTGAATCAGACCTCTCTGTATCACCATTGCCCATCAGTCTTATGTTGTCCTCGAATGCGAACTCTGGCTCTTCCGCCCCCAGCACTGCCCTCGTAAGCCATTCTCCTGATACCCTCCTTCATACCTCCTACGCTTTCGCTGCTGCTGTTACGCGTCACCAGTCTGCAGCTTCTCCAGCTTTCTACACGCCCTGTGTGCACCCAGCTTCACAAAACCAAGTGTGGCCACAAGTGCTACCGCTGGCTCCCCATGATTTCAGGAGCCGATTTTTTAAAATGTGGTCTTACGGTCAGAGCAACAAGCTGGGAGTCAGGAACCAGGTGCTCTGCGAGCCTGAACTGGTTGTTTTAATGCTCTATCTCCCACATTCCCACCAGAGACTGGCCTGCACTCTCTCTCTGAAGGGTGCTAGGAGGGGTATTCAATGTCTGTAAGTGCTTTGAGACCCTTATGCAAAACGCATTAGAGAAACACAAGCTACTGTTATTAAGGAAACTCCCTCTACGGACATGCTTCACTTGGCCTCATGGACACTCTGCTCCGCTCCGCTCCGCTCTCACTCCCTCCACTCTTCTAACACAGACCTCTTTGCACCATCTCTCTTTTTCTCCACACAGTTCTGCCTCCTCTGCAGCTCCTGCTCTGGAGAGCAGCCTCCATGGATTTCTCCCTTTCATTACATAACTAACGAAAACATATTTCCTCCCATGCCTGCAGCTGAGCTTCTCTTACACCATATATTGATGCATGCAATGATGCTATCCAATCCTGGGATACCCAGTGTGTGTCAAACACACCACACAACCAACTACCATTTGGGTCAGGAGAAAGGAGGGAGGCAGGACTCTCCAGCAGAGCTGGGGCAGAGTGCATGCAAATGGCTGCAGCACAGAGCGCTTGAAAAGCAAGGGTAATTTCAAAACCGAGTAAGGTGGGTCTCTCCAGTACAGTCCGTACTCCATGTAATTAGCCACTGCAGCCCCCAGCTAGGGAGCAGAGTTAATCTCAAAGGGCTCCCACAGCCCGTCTTAGGTTCCTAATGTTCTTATCTTTCTATGTCACGTTCTGTTAAACACAGATCAAAAACAGGACCTGGAGTTATGGAACATACTGAACTCAAGACATGAGAAGGCTCCTCTGCTAGAAATAGGAACCACTTACCAATTGAGAATACCACACATCTATTTTGGCAGCACACAGGGCAATAAAAGCAGACAATCCTACTTGAAGATTATCCTACAGCAAGTATTTTCAGTACAGAACAGTGAATGCCACTGCACCAGAATTTAACCCTCCAGCTCCTAAACTCGTTTCCCAGAGCTGCACGGTGCTTCACTGAAAACAAACACCCCTGAAATCAGCCTCTCTGATCCCTGAACCCATCACCTATTTCTGTACCGTGAAACCTCTGCTTTCCACTGGACAGTCATCATGGAAGCGGAAGCCAATCTCTTTGAGAGCAGCCCTTTCCTGTGTCCTGAAACCCGCTGCTTGGCACAGCTGCAGTGGGTTTCATTGGCCCAAGCAGCAGAATTGTCAGGGAAATAGCATGCTAAAAAGACACCCATTAGCTATTATCGGCTCAGCACAGAATCGCAATGTTGGTTTCTAGTTAGATCACACACAGACTTCTAGGAAAAATTAACAAAACCACATGCAAGAAACTATATTAAGAGGAAAACGCAAAGAGTTGCTTCCAAACAGGTGCAGCCGATTATCTGAGGCAACTCTGTGCCTGAAAAAAACGTTATTTTCTTCACAAATTTTAAGAGCGCTAAAAACTTCCAGATAATGGGAAGTCCCTGAAGCTTTTAGAAAGTGTTTTCTCATACTCTGTACCTGGTATGGCAGCTGCTTCTTTGCAGCTATGGGGAGTTGTGGTTTCCATTTGTGAACATTCAAGTGAAATCTATCATTTTTTGGAAAGAGTGTAAGTCCCGGGGTTCTCAAATATCTTTACAGGTTGAACATTTGGAAAGGACTCAAGACTCCAATCAGTGCTCGAATATGTGAAAATATTTAACTCTCTAAGAAACAGTTTATAAAATAAGCTCTTTCTCTGCTTGATGACTATTTCAGGATTGACTAATGACCTGTCTTCGTGCCAGACACCTCAGAGATGGCTCAAGAGGCTAATTTCTAAAACCTGCATTCATAGCATTCTATCAAATGAAGACTCTTTCTGCATAAAAACCCTAGATCTGGGAATTTGCAAACAGTCTGATCATAAAATGAACTTTGGACGCTAGTTTCAAAAGTACCAATACTGCATTCGTTACTATATTCGTTATTTATATTATTCTGGTGCCTAGGAGCCCTAGTCACAGACTACGCCCCACCGTGCTAGGTGCTGTGCAAACACAACAAAACAATGCTCCCTGCCCCAAAGAGCTTACAATCTAACTGCGAGACAGCCGCTGGATACAGACAGATGTGGATGTACCAGGGGTCAGCATGATAGGCTGAAGTCTCTGTGCACCAGCAGCCTAACTGCTTGTCAAGATTTTGATAGGCACTGCAGCAAAGAAGAGCTGTGAGAAGAAATTAAAAAGACTGGGCGCATCTAGAAAAGAGACGACTCAGAGCATATTTGACAGAGGCCAATACAGTCATGACTGGTTTGGAGAATGTCAATAAGGAAGTGCCATTTACTCCTTCCAATAACATAAGAACCAGCATCACCCCATGAAATGAATGGGCAGCTGGTTAAAAACAAAGATAAGGAAGTACTTCCTCACACAATGCAGTCACCTGTGGAACTCATTGCTGTGTGACGAGTCAACCCTGAACCAGAGCCTGACTAACCACACGTGCTGAGGAGTCACTCCTGTGCTTGGCTCCAGCCAATCCACAGGCCAGCAGCTGGTGTGGTGACTCTCAGAAGCTCTGCCCAATGTTACTTCATGGCTTGGAACTCTCCCCTCCTGACAGTGGAGACAGACAGACTCCACAGGCCTGAGCCTGCTTCAGCCGTGCTCTGACAGCAGCCTTGTTCCCAGGCCTGCTGCAGCCCTGCCCCGGCCCCAGGCTAGCTCCTCTAGAGCTACGCTCCTAAATCCAGCTCTGACCTTCGGCTTCAGTTCTTGGCTCAGGTCCGACTGCACCAACCGCTAGGGCTAAGTGCCACTCTCCAGTTCCTAAGCCTGACCCGCCCTGTCTCAGTTTCTGACAGCTGCAAAGGGATGCTGTGAAGTCCAGAAGTATTGCTAGGTAAAAAGGCATTTTGATAAGCTGGTGGAGCATACATTCATCAATGGCAATTAACAAAGACGGTCACAGATGCAATCCCACGCTCCTGATGTCCCTAAACTCTGGCTGCTAGAAGCTGGGACTGGGCAGTAGGGGGATGGATCACTAGATAACTGCCCAGTTCTGTTCACTCCCTCTGAAGCATCTGGCACTGGCCACTGTTTGAAGATAAGAATTGCTCTGATTCAACATGGCTATTCTTATGTTCTTACGACCATCCAGTCTAATCTCCTGCCCAACACATGCCAAAGAACCTCACCCTGTCACGCTTGCCCATAGCTTCTGGTGAGGTAAAGCATATGTTTTAGAAACATATCTAGTCTTAATTTTACTTGACTTAAAGTCACAGCATAGAGCATGCATCTGACCAAGGGGGCTGGAGCCCACGCAAGCTTATGCCCAAAGAAATTTGTAAAACAGGACTCTCGTTGTTTTAACTTAAAGTCTGACATTCATGGAGTCCCTACTCCCTTGATAAGTTGATCCAATGGTTTATTATCCTCTCTGATAAAAATGTGCGTCTTATTCTTAATCAGCATTTTGCTATCATCCAATGAGCCACTGAATCTCCTTCTGCCTTTTTCTGTTAGATCAAAGGGCCATCTACTAACCAGAAATCTTGTTTTTATGTAGGAACTTTTAGGCTATGATCTGTGAATCTGACTCTGCTGAAGCCAACAGAATCGCGCTGGATTGTCATTAGGATAGCTGTGAGGAGTCTCGCCCAGAAAGGACAAGATGTACTGGTAGATCAGCAGGGATGTCAATTCACAGCATCACACTGTTTAAATCCTCATTATTTCTCTCATAGCCATATGTTACAAAGGGATCTCATAAAACAGAGTGACTGGGTAGCAAAATGGCAAATGAAAATCTGTGGTGATAAATACAGAGTAAGGGATTCTGGAATACATCGTCCCAATTACGCATACAAAATGATGGGGTCTTAATTAGCCTGGAGTCACTGTGGAGAGTTCTCTGAAAATATGGGCTCGTTGTGCAGAGGCAGTCAAAAAACTAAGAGAATGTTAGGAATCATTAGGAAAGGTATAGGTAATAAGGCAGAAAATATTATAATACCACTTCCTTAGGTACTTTCTCCAAACCATTTTTTACAGACCTTTATCATAGCCCCTCTTAATCATCTCTTTTCCAGGCTAAAAAATCCCAGTCTTTTTAATCTGTCTTCATATAGAAGCTGTTTCATACCCCTGATAATTTTTGTTTCCCCTCTCTGTGCTTTTTCCAGTTCTACTATTTTTTTTTTTGAGGTGGGGTGGCCAGAACTGTGCATACCATACAAGCGTTATTTCCTTCTTCAGCTAACACAAGAACAAGGGACCATCCAATGAAATTAATAGGCATCAGATTTAAAACATAAGGAAGTACTTCTTCGCACAAGGCCCGGTCAACCTGCAGAACTCATTGTCAGAGGACACTGTGAAGGCCAACAGTATAACTGGATTCAGAAACAAATGAGATAAGTTCATGGAGGACAAGTCCATCAATGGCTATTAGCAAAGATGGTCAGGGAAGTAACCCAAACCTCCAGGTGTCTCTAAACCCTGACTGCCAAAACCTGGGACTGGATGGCGGGGAATGGATCACTCAGTAAATTACCACGTTCTGTTCATTCTCTCTGAAGCATCAGGCACCAGCCACTGTCAGAAAACAGGACACTGGGCTACATGGAGAATTGGTCCGCCCCAGTATAGCTCTTTTTATGACTCCTAACATAGAATCTCAGAAGTTTAGGGATAGAAGGGACCTCAGGAGGTATTTAGTCCAACCCCCCAGCTTAAAGCAGAATCAACCCCAATTAAATTATCCCAGCCAGGAGTTTGTCAAGCCAGGCCTTAAGAACCAATAAAGATGGAGATTCCACCACCTCACTCGGTAACCGTTCCAGCGCTTCACCACCTCCTAGGGAAAGAAGTCTTTCCTCATGTCTAACCTAGACTTTCCCACTACAACTTGAGACCATGGATCCTTGTTCTGTCATCTGCCACCACTGAGAACAGCCCAGCTCCATCCTCCCTGAAGACCCCCTCTAAGTAGCTGAAGGTTGCTATCAAATCCCCCATCGCTCTTCTCTTCTGCAGACTGAATAAGCCTAGTTCCCTCCCCCTCTCCTCGTAACTCCTGTGCTCCAGTCTCTTAATCATTTTTCTTGCCCTCCACTGGACTTTCTCCAGTTTGTCCACATCCTTCTTATAGCCTAGAGGGGAGGGACAGACCCGGACACAGTACTCCAGATGTGGCCTCACCACAATGCTGAATAGAGGGGGGTAACCCTTCTCTTCATCTGCTGGCAACACCACCAGTGAAGCCCAATATGCCGTTACCTTTTTTGGCAATAAGGACACACTGCTGACTCCCACCCAGCTTCTTACCCACTGTAACCCCCAGGTCCTTTTCTGCAGACCTGCTGCCCGGCCAGTCGGTCCCCGGTCTGTAGCAGTGCCTGGGGTTCTTTCGTCCTAAGTGCAGGACTCTGCACTTGTCCTTGCGGCCCACTCCTCCCATTTATTTACGTCACTCTGCATCCTGTGCCTACCTTCCAGCACAGCAGCTCTCAGCCTTTTGTGGATCGTGACACACGTGGCTGCACATTGTGGCTCTACAAGACACAGCAGCCTGCCCACCCCAGGCCAAATCCAGCCATCTCCCTGGCTCTCTGCAACACATTTACCACTCTGTGTCCTGACACAGTGGTTGAGAACCACCGCTCCAGCATACCTGTCATTCCCTCAGCTTAATGCCACCTGCCAACTTGCTAAGGGGGACTCCACCCCGTCACTGAGATCATTAATGAAGACGTCCAACAAACCAGCCCCAGCACCAAGACCTAGAGCATTGTGCTTGATACTGGCTGCCAACTAGACATTGAGCCATTGATCACTAACCACTGAACCCAATGACCTAACCAGCTTTCTACGCACTGTGTAGTCCATCCATCCACTCCAGACTTCTGTGACTTGCTGGCAAGAATTCTGTGAGGAAACCGTATCAAAAGCTTTGCTGAATTCAAGCTATATCACATCTGCTGCTTTCCGCACATCCACAGAGCCAGCCATCTCAACATAGAAGACAATCAGGTTGGACATACCTCTTCCTGTATACCATCTCAGAGATCACTGTAGATGGCAGATGGCCTACGACCACTGAAATCTTTGGGAAGTAGGTTTAGTGCATCACTGGTGGGAGTTATATCTGAGCTCAATCAATCAGGGCAAGTCCTGCGCCATGGCTGTGATAGCGGAGACGCATCCTTTCCCTTCCACCCCTGCATTCACATAGCTTAATAAATGCTGCCTGCCTTGGCTCAGAAACAGAGACTTTTCCTGCTGGGAGGAGTTCTCCTTCACCAGTCAGATTCCAGCTGAGTTGGCCATGTTAAATGGAAACCAAACCATGTCTGGGGGAATGATTCATCCCCGCCTCCTGAGGAATTTCATTTCGCAGTGTCTTGAGATCTGAATCTGCAACAAGGGCCAGTAAGGCCAGAGCAGGTAGCTCAGGAGGTCTGTTACCCTTTCCATATGTGCAGGGAAAGCAGATAAAGTCTGGAAAAAGCCCTGAAGCAGTCACTGGTCCCAGGGAAGACCCACTGTCAGCGAGAGGGAAGATAAAGGTCATCAGATCATTGTTCCTTTAAGATCCTGGGACTAGGGATGGGATCCACATCGCGATGAAGAATATCACAGTGTCGAGTGTTCAGCACCTCAGAAGTCCCAGAAAGGCACTGTGATCCAAAGCGGAGTTAGGGATCTGGGCTCCTTACATAATGCACGGAGAGAGACAGCACCTATCAGTTTGATCTACGAAAGCCAACACAGGAATGTATGCGGAGCTCTGCCCCATGACATCCCACCCACAAAACAGCTGAAGGAGGAGGTGGTAGAGCCACCCACCATATATCTTCTCGCTCAGTAGTCAGAGCACTCACCTGCGAGGAGGGGAGAGAGGGTTTGATGCTCTCCTCCTCTGGCCAAGGGGGAAATTGACCGAGTTAGGTGAGTGCTCTAGCACGGAGCTCGGGGGCACTCTCATGATGAACCTGTTCCACCACGGCTATGTAAAGGAAGTGTCACGGAAGCAGGGAACTGGACCCACGGTCTCTCCCCTCCCTCGGGGTGCCCACAGTGGGCTAGAGAGACATGTCTACTCGCTCCTTGGCCCAGCGTATTTATCCGCAGTGGAAGGGTTGCTGGCAGACACCGCAAGTAAGCACACGCTTCCGTAGTCCAGTGCTTAGGGCACCGCATGGGAGGTGGGAGCGGCCAGGTCCAAACACGTCTCCATCGTACAACCACAGAGGAACTGCTGTGGGACCTCCGGGGCTGCAGCACTCTGAGGAGAGGCTTTTTCGCCCTCTGGCAGAAAGGAGGGGATCGAATCTCCCCTCGTCCGACCAAGTGCCCTAACCACTGGGCTGGGCGTGACCCCAGCTCCTCATTCTCCTCCTGGATTTTGAATCGGCCCCAAGGCCAGAAGGGACAACTGTGATCATCTAGTCCAGCAGTTCTCAACAGGAAGCCATGAGCTCTGCCCAAAGCCTCCCCACACACCTATGGGCATAACCCAGGAGCCTCGAGCACCGCCCCAACACTGGCTCTGAGTTTTCGTAGCATGTTAGGGGGGCTTTAGAAAGAACGCGGTTGAGAAGAGCCCTTAATTTAACCCAGGCCAGAGAACTTCCACAAAGTAATTCCTGGAGCAGAGCTTTTAGGAAAGCATCCAGTCTTGATTTAAAAATTGTCAGTGAGAGAAAATCCACCACAACCTTTGGCCACGTCTCCGGGCCCCCACCGCTCCAGGCACAGAGAGGAGGTTGTTTCGGGGGAGCTGCTGAGGTGCTGGATGCGTCAGCGAAGACTGGGGAGATGGCCTCAGGGCTCCCTGTCTGGACCCAAACCAGTGACCCCTGGCTTCCCAATTGTCAATTAAAAATGTACTCTTTATTTCGGTCTGAATTTCTCTAGCCTCAGCTTCCAGCCGCTGGATCCTGTTGCAGTTGGACTGAGCCGTTCAGAGGGGGGACACAACGAGCAGCCAAGCCTGAACTTTACCTTATTGTTGATTTCCTCACTACAAAAAGCTAAACCTCAGGAAGGGGCTGAGTTTTTAATGCTACCGAATGTGAGAAAAGCACCTTTTCACAGACCCCATCCCAGCCCCTACATGCCCTGAGAGCAGCTTAATAGAATCCATCCATTCAAAAATAGACACCCAACATTCCAGCCACACACAAACGAATGTCAGCTAGTGATTAAAATTAAAAACAAGCCTCAGCTCACCCCAAAGCCTGAGCAGAGATAGACAGCCTTCACAGCATGCCCTGAAGGTCAATAGGTTCAGGACCCTTTGGACCGTGCACTGATGGGAGTGAATCCCAGAGCCCAGGCATCCTCGCAGAGCATGCCTTGCCAGCAACTTCCTCTCAATCTGCTCTCTGCAGCTGACATTTCTGGTAATGAGATCTCAGAACTAGACATAAGAGTTTATCTGTGACTTGAGCACATCTCTTTCCATGATGCCACTCTGCACACACAGCCATAATGCATTGCAAGCCCATACCCTTAGCTGATGTCTCCTATCAGTTCTCAGGACTGCCTTTGTTTTCCAGGTATCTGACCTGATTACCCTTCCATCTATCTCTGTGTGGACCCTTCCAGGAGAAGGGATGGCCATGGGGATTGGCCGTACAGAAGCGTTTATGGGAGACTAAAGAGGTTCCTAGCCAGAGATGGTAGGACTGCTACTTTGTCAGAAGGCATCTACACAGCTTAGTGGATTCTTCCCCACTTTCGCATATCAGCATTTTTAAGAGTTCTCCCACAGCTGAATCCATTTCCTCCACACAGAGTTTCTAGCCAGAATGCTTCCCTTCCTGGAGTCTCCTCTCTTGTCTATTGTACACGTGCATAAACGGCCACACCGTCATACGAGACAAGTGAAGACTGAATCTTAGGGGTAAAAACCAGATGTTTCCCAATCTTCCTTAACAAAGTTCTATTTTATATATGGCTCGTCAATGGATTTATAGCCAATGAAGGGCTGTTTCTACATTAACTCATGGAGGGGGCGGGTGATAAACTGGAAAGGAAGAGCCAGACAAGGAAAGAGAAGCTATCCAGAGGGCTGCAACTGGAGAAGCATGACGAATGGGCAGCACTGTTTTCGAGGGCTCCAAGAGAAAGGCAGATTGCCTGGCTGGGAGTGATTGTCCACAGCTGGAGCATCGCACAAAGACCATCTGGTATTTCTTAAACGTGCTTTCCCCAGGTGATCCGATTCTTGGAATGCCCCAGCAGAGAGAAGAAATAGAGGGACTGAAAGTCTGGGCCTTATTTCCAACATCCCCCTAATTAGTTAATGGAATCTTGTTTGAATCAGTTTCAGTTTCTCCTCTGAATCCACTGCTCCTGCTGCCTTTTCAACAGAAAACAGTGCAGTTACCTTTCCCTCTAATGTTTGTCTGTCTGGTTTAAGCAATTTAGTGACTCCGCTTCGTAGCACAGTGGCCCAACAGTGCTGACAGTTCAAAAATGTCCCACACTTCAAGGCCAACTTCCCTTTGAACATCACTGAACCTCGGTCTTCCCACGACCACGTCCAGCCACAGCCTCAGGGACTTGTACTCCTCAATCCTAGTCAGGGTGCCACAGTGGAGACAACTCCACAGCTGCCTTATTACCCCTGAGATCGGTCTGCAACGGGCACGTAACAGAGCTTCTGAAAGAGCAGAGTGTGGCAGGCATGTCAGTCTTTGCTCAGGAATCTAATATCCAGGATTAGTGCCCTTTTCTAGATGAAGTTCTTTTAGGGTTTTCCAGGCCGATTGCTCCCAATACACTAAATAGCCTTGTGCGGAGACAGAGAACTTTGCCATGTCGCTAGTGCAAAGTGAATCATCGTGGCTCAGAGACTACTGATGAGACGGTTCCTCTTACTGAATTAGTAGAATCAGAATCAAGCCAGTGAAGAAAGGAGCAATGGAAAGCTGCAAATAATAAGTGAACAGATGGAAAATGGTTTAGTGTCAGTAGAAGGAGAACAAATCCTTGGAATCAAACTGTGTTCCCACCAGCAGGCAGTGCCCCACAGAGCAGCAGAGCTTAGAAGGAAGGCCCATCATCCAAACTGAAAGATTATCCAGATCTTTCCTGCCAAGCCAAACTCACCAACTGTTCTTCTTCCCTTTTTTTTCTGTGCAACATGCCCGGCCATAAAACATGGCTGTCAGACGTGCATCCCTCAGGCCACAGATGAAGGAATGAGCACCACAAACACAGACTCCCTGGGCTCCCCAGGAGGTTTCAAGCAGAAAATGGAAATTGTTCCTGTTATTTTTCCATAGTGAGGATGTTTGCTACTGCTTTAGAACATGCTGGCCTATGGGTTTGGAACAACTGTCACTGCTCTTGGAGCGAGCCACAGCTGCCAAAGGCTTGTGTATTCTGGGAGTGGCCTCGCCACACCCCAGCCAGCAGCACCATCCACGCCTCCGAAGCCCAGAAGAAAAGTCAAATCTGCCAGTCCAGCATAAGCACCTTCCATCAGGGCCTCAGTGCCCAGCTGAGCTCCGCAAACACACCACGGAGATTAGTGCACCACCTTCCCACAAACCCGCACTGACAG
>ML685755.1:743525-760843 GCA_007922175.1 Pelusios castaneus | reverse complement strand
TGTACAGATACCTGCCCACCAGCCAATGGCGCTGGAGATGCTCCTGTTAGCAAGGGTTTGTGGGAAGGTGGTGCACTAATGTCCGTGGTGTGTTTGTGGAGCTCAGCTGGGCACTGAATCTCCCATAAACGCTTCTGTACGGCCAATCCCCACGGCCATCTGGATCACGAGGTAATCCGCCCAGTCAAAGCATGTGCATTTAGGATGGCCAAATGCAAGGTTACGTCTAGAAACGAAGAGTGCGGGACATGCCCGTGGAATGGGGAAGGCTCTCCTGGAAAGCAGTGACTCTGAAAAAGATTTAAGGGTCCCAATGGACCAGCAACTCAAGATAAGCGCCCATGCCATGCTGTAGCAAACAAGGCAAATGCACTCTCTGGATGCAGAAAAGGGGAGTAGTGAGTAGGAACAGGGATGTAATTGTATTTCTATTTGTGGTACTGACAAGATTGATACTGAAATACTGCATCCAGGTCCAGTGTCCACATTTGGAAAAGGATGTTGAAAAACTGAAGAGGGGGCAGAAACAAGCCCCCAAAGTGATTTGAGAATGGAAGAAAATGCCTTTGAAAGACTCCTTGTTTGCTTGTTTTATTGAAGTAGACTGACACAGCTCCCCTCTGGAACTTGCAGACCTATGGTGTCTCTGCTCTCCCCCGAGGTACGGGATGCTGTGATGGACCCTCTCAGGAATCGTGCTTGGGTCCCCTCTGGTCGTCACTGACCAGGACTCTGCCACAGTGGAATCTGCCCCAGGTCATCCTGGGTCTCCATGCAGGAATGCAGCCAGCTCCCAAATCCAGCCCTGGAGGATCCAACCCCTGCTGTGCCTGGAACTTCCCCTATCGGGAGCTCTTTCCCAGGTGGGGTCCCAGGGATTCCTCCACAGCCCAAAGGCCCAGCACCCCCCTTTCTAGTCAGAGGGATTCTCAGCCAGTGTGGGAGTCAGAGGGTTTATTAGTTCTCAGAGCCGCAGTGCAGAAAGACTTGGCTAGCAGATTACAGCAGTGACCCACCACGGGGAGCACGGAGCCATGCTCCAAGGGCCTGCTCCCTAGACCCACACCATGACACTTCTCCTCCCACACAGGCACCGCCAGACCTCTCTCCAAGCTCCTCCCCAACCCCAGTCTCTTTCCCGACTAAGTGAACACACCACCTTGGACTTCACCTGCCACAACCTGTGTGAACTGGCTGGGCGTGGAGGGTGAGGGTGGGGGTCCTGGCCAGGACTGCCTACATGTGGCTGGGGAAGACCCATCCACTCTCCAGTGGTCCCTGTAATAATCATATAACCAGGTCCCATCACCAAAAGACATGAACAGAAAAGCAGGCGAAACTGAGGCACAGCACATAAACCCAGGGAAAACCCCAAGGGTATCTCCACTTCGTCACAGGTGCCAACACGTTCCACGGGAGTGAGGTTTTCTGTCCAAGGAGTCCCCCGGTCGTAACACAGACCGCCCTCAGCCAGATCTAAGGATACCGCAGCCTTGCGAAGGGGGTGACAGGTGCAGGTGACTATGTGACCCACTGGGACCAAGACAGACCCAACTGCCGTCTCTAGGCGAAGAGATTTGCAGGTAAGTAGGCCCTTGCTGTGATCAAAATCCAATTACTCTGATGAACTCTAACTTTGGGAGGGGTTAAAGTGGACTTTCTCGATTTCCCTGGAGTCCCGAAGAATGAAAAAGTTGAAGGCGGTTGCTGCTTGGACTGGCAGCAATTGCTGTGTGACTGATCTGGGAGTACCCCATCAGGTAGTGGGTTGCCCTACCGGAGAAGGACTGCACCTTCACCCCCAGCAGGCTGCATGGAACTCAGGTTCTGGACAGGTGGCCGGCAAAGTCAGATCAGCAGGAATTGAATTTCCATGGGCAGGATGCCCAGCTATTCTGTACCGGGGACTAGCCCATTTAACCGTCCTTACCAGACTCAAGCCATAGCTTTGTTCCTTGAGCCCGGGTTGATGTACCTTGCTCCTGACTAAGCCCTTAACAAAAACCAAATGTGCAGAGCAAAGACCCTCCTCAAGCAAATTCTACGTGTTTGGATTTTGAAGGTAAGGAAGGTCCCTCTACAGCAGATGTCCGACCCTGCAGCCCACTCCAGAAAGACAAAATCTAACAGAGAGAAGGGAAATATTTACACGCATTAGTCTAGCTCCAAGTAAATATTATGCTTAGCTGTCTGGAGTCTGTGCTCTCGGGCTACGTCTATGAAATCAAAGATTAAACTTCGTAACAATTATGACGCTGCACTGCGGGAGTGAGACCATTATAACAGTTTTACTGCTGGTGTTAAAATGAATTTACTCTGTTTTCTACAGGACACCTCTTAGCGACAGATAACTGAGGCAGCCCGCCTGCTCTGCAGGTTCTGTGCAAAACATGTGAGCAAGGCCTGGGCGCTCATTCTCTGCAGCAGCCTGGGAAGGAGGGAAGCAGGGAGAATAGCGCTCAGGAAAGTGTGTTTAGTGGAAAGTAAGCAAGTTGTCAGGCGAGAAGCTGACAATGTTGATTCCAACAGTCGTCCTGGGAATAAACATCCAAGCAGACGATGTTACTGAGAAGAAGAAATGGCTCTGACAGTGCTAGGCTCTCAGGGATAGCGAGTGCTTCAGCCGTACTCACAGCTTTGCTGCCACGGCCCCTTTGCACGCGTGGAGTCCCTTGTGCACCCTGAGCTCACTACCTGCCCACGGCCCCTTTGCACGCATGGAGTCCCTTGTGCACCCTGCGCTCACTACCTGCCCACGGCCCCTTTGCACGCGTGGAGTCCCTTGTGCACCCTGCGCTCACTACCTGCCCACGGCCCCTTTGCATGCGTGGAGTCCCTTGTGCATGCCTAGTGCCGCTAGGGGACCCTGCACTCACTACCTGCCCACGGCCCCTTTGCACGCGTGGAGTCCCTTGTGCACCCTGCGCTCACTACCTGCCCACGGCCCCTTTGCACGTGTGGAGTCCCTTGTGCATCCCCAGCGCCACTAGGGGACCCTGCACTCACTACCTGCCCACGGCCCCTTTGCACGCGTGGAGTCCCTTGTGCACCCTGCGCTCACTACCTGCCCACGGCCCCTTTGGCCTGTGGGAGATTCCAGCTCTTTGGCCTAGAGGTGCAGGGCTGGGACTCGAAATAGAGACAGTGACAAAGAGGGGGCTGAGGTTGGGTCTTTACAGTTCCTCACTCTTTCTGGAGGATTTTTTTCGCAGGGGAGGGACATTCAGGCTGCGAAAACGCCAAGAGGCATGAACAGCATCAGTCTCAGCTCCCTTCTTTCCCTCTTCATGCTTCCCACCCACCGTGGGAGACTGCCACACCCACCATAGCCACCTACCACCCCAACAGCTGAGTGGCCTCCTTCACCCTTCTCAGTAACTGGGCTGATTTCATTCACACGGTTTGGTTTAATGAATTCCTTGCTCCTTTTCAAGTGTCTGAGGCCTGTTCTGCTGGGCTGCCAGGAGCCCTCTCTTCTGCCCTCCCTCCCCCACCTGGAGACCCGAGCCCTTTATAAGCGCTTTTAATGTGTGTCCATAATATGGCAACCCCATCTGTCTCTTGAGGGTCTATTCCCTGGATAATGCAAACATTACCAGGAATGGAGTACTGTCTCAGCTCCGTCTGGGCCATTATCATTTTATATTTGCTCTTTAATATTTACTGGGTTCATGTAAAGTGCATGCTCCGAGGGGAAAAAATGAGCTGCAGCTGGGACACCAAATTTAGTAATTGCTACAGCCCCATCTGACATGGATGGTTAGCAGGGAGCCCCCGACACTTCACTTTCCACTGCATGGTGCTTAACCATGCAGCCCCCACGCACAAGGCACCCTGGAGATGCCCCTACAAGAGTCTTCACAGCCCCTCCATCACAGGCAGCAAATCTCCTTTGCCCAAACACTCACTATGTCTGGGAGAACCAAAAGACACCATCAGACTACAACGATAGGCGCATTTACTCACTCCACAGTAAACACTCCAGCTCTTTGGAGCTGAAAACTTGCTATTTGTAACACCTGGGCTTGTCGAAGAGCAAAGCTGAATTTACATTTCACTGTTTACGCTCCTTAGCTGTCTTTCTCTTGAGCTCTTCTCATTAAAGTGCTTCAATTTAATGGAAAAGCTTGTGTCGGTCTTGGGTTTCGCAACACGTCAGTGTCGGCCCACTGTGATCTGCCAGTGTCTCTTTAATCAGCGAGAGGAGATACAGCCTCAGACCTGCCTTCCCTAAGCCAGGCAGACGCTCATTTGCACATTGCTGATGTCACGAGCTCGCTAGCAAGGGACTGGCCCCTCTTCTGGTGCCAGAGCGGATCTTTCAGCCTTACCTGTTAACGTGAGGTTGCTGTATGTGTTTGAGAACTGCTCCTTTAATAAAACCAAGTGCATCTGAGCTGCCTTTTCTCGCTGCAGTTCCAACATAATGTCTGGGTGCTGGGCAATCTTACAGCCTTTCTGCTTATCCAGGGCAATGTCGCTGCGGACAATATCTAGAGGGAGAGGAAAGAGAGTAAAAGGGAGACGGACAAACCTCAACTTTCAGTTCCACCCAAAGGAGCCAGGTGCTTGACGCTGAACCAGCCAACACTACCACCAAACACACATGGCCTTAGACCAACTGCTAGCAAAGACTCAGCACCCCGAGGACCCATCCACCTCAGTTACCTTCTCCGCTCCATACCTAGATCGTGTGCAGGCCTCCTGTCTTATCTCCCGCTGAATCTTCACTCTCTTACCGCAGCAGCCTATCCCCCACCCTCTTGGACCTGCTGGCCCCACTGGCAGTTTATCACTCGAACTCACAATTATTACCTTTCCTTCCCTGGAAAGTTTTGTCTAAATTCTCCCAGTGTTTACATCATGTCTCCTTGTTTCTGGTTTCTTTGCCAGCAATAACGACAGTGAGCTAGCTAAACGCCTCCCCACTGCAATATCACAGCTTTCCCATGCCGCCAGATACACCAGGGAGGGATGAGTCAAGTCTTTGCTTCAGCACTATTACTCTTCCTTGCCGCTGCCGAACCCCGCATTAAAACCTGTATGGACTGAGACCCTGGGAACAGCTCTCCTCGCACCTCCCAATTCCATCTCCTCCGACATCAAGAATGCGGTGCTGACAGGGGTTAAAGTAAGGGGGAACGCACCAGAACGCAGTTCTGGGGCCCACAAATTTGAGGGACCAGAGTTCCGGGGCCTCTAAAAATAGAAAATTCCGGCAGAACGCATGTTCCGCCCTGCTCTGGCTGCTGGAAGGTCCTACGCCCACCGTTGTTAGTCACAATACTTACTGTGTGATGCAGTGTTTGCTAGTTTGTGACAATAATTGCTATAGACAAACGCCATATAAAATTATAAATATTTTTATGGAGCGATAATCGATGCATGTGCTACTGAAAAGTGGTTGCAAATGCCTACTTGGGCTGGGCCCGCACATGTATGAAGGGGGCCCGGAGATTAGGAGGGTTCCGGGGCCCGTCAAATTATACTTCAACCACTGGGTGCTGATGCTTACTTAGCGATTGGTTTCTCTCCACGCCAGTACTGCATTGCTCATACTGCTGATCATGACATGGCCTTCCCGTAACACCCACACACATACCTGCCTGCTGTGGAGACTTGTGAGCAAAGGAAAAGAAAAATCAAGAAGAGAAAAAGGAGCTTTAGCTTCCCCAGCTGTCTCTGGAGAGGGGGAGAAAAGTGAAAATGCAGGTCTCTTTGTGGCCCACTTGCAGAGATTAGTTCATCCGTAAGGCATTCGGATACCACAGGTTTAACCCACCTAGCGAGCTAGTTCCAGTAAGCCAGGAACGCTGAGCATTCTCACAGTGTTACAGAAGGTTGTGATTTGCTCAGTCTATTTTTTATCTAAGAAGATGCCATTCCTTTCCAAAAATAAAACCCTTCAGGATGGCACCTTTGGACCCAACTAGCCAGTGTTTTGCTCCACATGCTGGTCCAGCAGTAGGGACACATCCCTCCAATTCCAATACAGCTTTACAGACTGCATACAGGAAGCACACCAGGCCATCAGAGCCCTCTTGAGCAGGGTTTTACAGAGGTATTGGCTCAGTGTTTCCAGTAGACTTTGCCCGGTTTGTCATGTGCATGACTGCAGGCTTGGGAGAGATGAAGCATAAGGACATAAGCATTATGAGCCAACAGTGTGCCCTTGTTGCCAAAAAGGCCAATGGCATATTGGGCTGCATCAGTAGGAGTATTGCCAGCAGATGGAGGGATGTGATAATTCCCCTCTATTCGACACTGGTCAGGCCGCATCTGGAATACTGTGTCCATCTTTGGGCTCCCCACTACAGAAAGGATGTGGACAAATTAGAAAGAGTCCAGTGGAGGGCAACAAAAATGATTAGAGAGTTGGGCCACATGACTTGTGAGGAGAGACTGAAGGAACTAGGCTTATTTAGTCTACAGAAGAGAAGACTGAGGGGAGATTTGATAGCAACCTTCAACTACTTGAAGGGTTGCTCCAAAGAGTAGGGAGGTAGGCTGTTCTCAGTGGTAACAGAGGACAGAACAAGGAGCAATGGTTTCAAATTACAGCTGGGGAGGTCAAGGTTGGATATTAGGAAAAACTTTCTCACTAGGAGGGTGGTGAAGCATTGGAATGGGCTATCTAGGGAGGTGGTAGAATCTTCATCTTTGGAGATTTTTAAGGCTCGGTTAGACAAAACCCTGGCTGGGGTGATTTAGGGGGAGTGGTCCTGCTTTTTAGCAGGGGGTTGGTCTAGATGACCTCGTGAGGTCCCTTCCAGCCCTATTATTCTATGATTCTATGACATCATCTTATTGACATCTGGTCCATTCGTGCCCCAAGCGTGGCACTGATCTTCCATGTCCAGCTGCAGAAGAGCCAGGAAGGAGTCGGCAGCCTACGTGGCACCTTTCCATTCTGTTCCAGGACCCTATGGAGACCCATCCCTGGGTTGGGCGCAGAGTGAGGGAGCTGGCTGGTGGGGGAGCACACCATAGCCCTGCAACGTGCTCTGTATCAGGAATTAAGGTGGGAAGGAGGAAGTCCTGTTTGCTGGATGATCTGTCAGGTTTCCTGTGGCTCACTGCTCAGAAGTGAAAATTCTGCCACACTTTGAAAATATGAGGGAACCTCAGAGTTTTACACACACCACACTCTGTTCCCCCCCACAAAGTCCCTTCCTACCAGACCCTATTGTTCCTCAACTCTTGTTTAGAACAAACTCAGTCCAGCACTGTGCACCTCTCTCCCCTCCAACAATATCAGGAGGCAACCCCAGCTGTGCAGAGACCCCGCTGGGACTCCATGCCTGCCACAGTGTGCACCCAACCCACCTTGTCCTCTTACCCACCAGACCTGGGCTAGATGGAGATCTCTGAGGGACACATGGGCACTGCCGGAAGCAGCAATCTCCCCTCTAAATCAGGACTGAGCTCAAGGCTGTGGCATGGTGCCAGGAGCTGCCATCGCATGAAAGATCTGCAATTCAAGATGGACACTGAGCCCACGTGCTCAGCTGAGATACAAGATGAAGAGTGGACACCACCACCTGCTCCCTAAACTTCTTCAGCAAAAGGAGGATGCAGAGTGGGCAGCTCCCTCGGGGCTGGCAGGAGGCCTGCACTCTCTAGGGTCCCTGGCAGCTTCTCTGCTCAAAGGAGGCACAGCTGGTCTCCATCACCCCAGAATCAGGTGCAACTCATGAGACTTTGCCAGCCAGGGGAAGGGACCAGATTTCTAGATTGTGGCCTGGAACTGCTCCTCCGCAGTCCCTGAGCCATGGCCCCATGGAGGGCTCTCCGGAGAGCCGAACAGCAGTCTCTGATCCCGGTCACCAGCCACCAAGCTTCCTTCACCTGGGGGGGGTCTAAAACAGCACTCCCAAACTGCAACTTCCCCTAGGGCTCCCTCCCTCCTCCCCCCAGACACCCCATGCTAATGATCTCCACACTCAGCTGCCTCCCGTTCCCTGAATGCCTTCTCCCACCACACTCCCCCAGGGTCCAACACCTTCCCTGTAGTCCTCGGATCTGACCCCCAGCCCAAACCAGGACCCAGCCCAGAGCACTGTGTCCCCAGCACCCTCCAACTGCTTTCTGCCCCAACAACCACGCAACTTCCCCCTCCGCTGCAGATTCACCACGCTGGCCCCTGCCGACCGCTGACTCCAGTCAGCCCAGCTGCCTGACCACTCTCTGCTAGAGCAGGTGGGTGTGTTTTGTGCCAGGGCTGGGGGTGGATTTGTCTGCCTCAGTGAACTCCTCTCTGGTTTTTGCACAGGGCTGAGATCAGGGGCCTGGGCACCACTACAGGAAGCAGTCATCCACCTCCACTCTAGAGGGGTCACAGAGACTGGGTGAGTAAAGGGCTGGTTATGGGCCACTCTCCTAACTCTTCTGGGCAGCAGGAGCTGGCAGGGCCCTGCTATTTTTGAAGAAGTTGATTATTCCTCCCTCTTCCAGGGGCTCTGGGAGTTTTCCAGGTACACACTCACCTGGGTAAGTCACTATCTGGAGAAGGAGGGACTCACTGGTCAGTCCAAACTGCCTGAGAATGAAAAGCTAAAGTTCTCAGACCACCCGCATGGATGTATGAATCAGCAGAGTGCCCAGGGTTTAGACGCACGAACCCAGGCTGACACATCGGCACTGAAGGACTTGATTTATATTACACCAAAGGCATAGAAATTAGGGAAGCAATCCCAAGATTACAGGGAGCAGCTTCCATGGGAGGAGCAGGCTCAGGGAAGAGCTCTGACAAGTTCACTGCCCTGTTCCCTGGACTGTCTGCGCTGGACAGTCATTTCGCTTCAACGAAAACGCCCAGCTTGTCCCTCTGGTGCAGGAAAGCTGGTCTCTTTCGTCAAGCGAAGTTGGTCCAGTAAATGATTGCCTCTCCCGCCTGCTCTCCCTGCAAAGGAAGTTTCTGAAAGCGTCAGCCTTTCCTTAGCAAAGCCATTCCCTTTGAAGCTGGTTCTTTCCCCAGGCCTAGCACCGGGTCTGGCAGGCACTGACTGCTGTGGATCGCAGCGCTCAGTGCTGTCTGTGGATTGTGTACAGCAGAATCACAGCGGCACTAATGCAGTATGAAGGGAGCACACCCGTGTGGCAGGTCAGGTGAGCTGCGGCTGATTACAGGATAAAAATATCCATGGGATTGGGGTTGGTGCAAACGAAGGGGATGCAAGGCTTCCTGTGGCCAGAGTGCCAAATAAAGCAGAGGGGTTCCCACCAGGCAGCATGTCTTCTCTCTTCTGGCTCACTTCTGCCGAAAGCAAGTCAGACGGTAACTCCTGCCAGAGGAGCCAAGCCACATTCCCCATATGTCTGACCTACGCCGCACTCCCGCCACTGCTCAGCAAAGAGCTTTGCCTGCTCCCCATCGCCTGGGGCAGGGCCCTGGCACCCACCCTGACCCACAGATTTCTTCTTGGGGGGAATTTGAGCACAAGCTTCAGTGACTGGTAAGACGTGCAGCAAGCGCCACGGGTTCTGTGAATACACCATGCTGGGGGCTAGTGAGGAGACTGGGTGGCGGGTCACAGTTATCTGTGATTAGTGAGCGAAGCAGAGAGCGACCACCACAAAATAATGACACAGCTAAAGCCAGCCTCGCAGCCCGTAGGACACGGGGGCTGTACAGCAGGCAGAGACTTCTCTTGCAGCGTCTCTTCGCCATTCCAGACCACTGTGCCCCGGTCAGGAGTCGGATTCCTATTGTTTCCTCCAGGTTTCACCTCGCCTCAAAACGAATGGCTTGCAAAATCAGACATAAAATACAGACGTGTCACAGCAGACGATTCCTGAAAAAATTGCCAACTTCCTCCTTTTTACCACAGAATCATAAACTAAATCAATTGGAATATAAATATTGTACTTACTTTTCACTGTCTAGTATGGAGCGCAATATAAACAAGCCTTTGTCCCTAGGAAATTGTAGTTTGTACTGCCTTTGCTAGTGCTTTTTAACGCAGCCTGCTGTAAAACAAGACAGCTATCTAGAGGAGCTGATGTATTCCCGCCAAGACCTCTGCACACTCCAGGGCCTGAAAGCCACTGCTCTATTGCACCATCATTCCTGCAGCCTGCATAGAAACAAAGGGGCATGGCCAAGGTAGGGTGTCCCCCATCCCTGCTGCTGCAATCGCCCATTGGGGTCATTAGTAGCTGCTAGAAAACGAGATTGGAACATTCCTCAGGCTCCTCGAGGGGGCCAGACTAGCGCAATAGCCGCCTGGGAAACACAAAGGCCGCTTAGAGACACCCTTTTACAAACACTGGTTTGTTCCATGCATTCCTCTGCTGCACCTGCCGATCTAGGCCAATCCACCCTACAAGACTGGGTAAGAAAAGTCTGCGTTCGCCATTACCCACAGGACACGTGCTAGGGGATCGCTTAGACTTTTCAGTCTAACAACATGAATTTTAAGGAAAACTGTCTTATCTATTAGTTAGAAATGAAAGTCCCTCTTTACAGAAAGGAGCAAGATGGGGCACGGGAAAGTAAAACTCACGTTTGAGTGCTCACCAGACAAACATACCCAAAACCGCAAGTTGTAAAACCTACAATATCTGTTTTTAAAAAATCTCATTGTGGTTAAAAATGTTCTCCCTGATCCGTCTGCCCAGGGTTTTATAAAACCCTCCACTCTGTGCGTGCACTAGTTACACACTGATCTAAAATGAGGAGCGTAAGTGGTTTATGCTGGACACCAGTGTGAGGCAAGCGTCATGTGGGTAGATTTCTTTTTAGTTTCTGTGTGTTGTTGTGCACCTATTTATTTGAGCATCTCGGCAGAAGATGAGGCTCTGTATATTGCCGGTGAAAAAAGAAATTTTCGACGAGAATTTTAGGATATACACTAGAATCCATCAAATACATCCACATAAAATTCTGCTGTCTCACTCATCAACCAGTAAATAAATAACTAAGCAGGATCTAACTTTTTTGATTGCACCACTCTTTCTAGACACACAGCAATTTCCACTGGTATTTGGAATAAGACAGTTTCTAACTGAAGAAAACAGAGATAAGGAATAGGAGGAGCCCATACTTCCGTGAGCAATAATACCCTGTCTGTAAACAACACCATTCCCACCTCCCATTAGACAGATGGTGGGTAATGGAGTCATGAAAAAAAGTGAAACAAACTTTGCTGATGAACAAAATTGCTTTGGACATTTCACACAGAACAACGAACCAAGTCAGAATTACATCCTTAGGGTCACTCCTGCGCTGGCCTTGGTACGTGGTCTCCAAGGGACCTAATGCGTCTTCCCATCTCCAGGCTCTAAGGCCCACATCTCCCACTCAGGAACCATGTGGTGAGAAACTTCATGCGCAGCTCTCTCCTATCTGCAGCGAAGGGCAGGCTGTGCGGCACAGCTCCCCCTTCTCCCAGGCCACATGGCATGTCCTCCAGTGCAGCCATGGTCTCTATAAATCAGAATGGTGGCCTCCAAGCTAATGCCAAGCCCCAGAGCTTGCCCTGTCTCTCCTGGCTCCCACAGGCCCCAGAGAACCAGAAGACCCCAGGAGACCACATTTGCTGGGAGTTGGCCTTCCCATTGCCTCGGCAGTGGAGCAAACTGCCTCTGCCTCTGTAATGGAAATCCCTGTCTGTTCCGTTAGCTTCCCCACATCTGCCCAGATCCTGCACCTGCTCCCCTTTTCCCACACCCTCAGTCACCCCCTGCTCCAGTCTGCTTTCCTCCTCTCTCTGGGCCTGAGACCTGCCCTTTCCTACCCGCCCTTGCCCAGCCTCGCCAGCATGACCCTTCCTGCCCCTGCAGTGAGACAGCCAGCAGCTCCTCCCTCCCTGGGCCCAGCATGGCAAACAATAAGACTGTCTAGGACCAGGAGGAGTCAGTGTAGCAGAATCCCTGATCTGCCCCTAAAGATCCCAGCCAGACTGCCAGCGGGCCTGACGGGCTGCTTGGGGCGTGAGAACGCGGGCCCAAAGCACAACACATGCAGCCCTGCATAGCCCCAGGGCTCTGAGACTGCACTGTGCACTTGTGGGTTTCCAGGCTGTTGGGTTTCACTCGCTCTATAAAGCCTCAAAGTTTGGAGCCATTCTGCCCAGAGACACTCCCTCCCCGTCTGTGCGACACCTGCAGTGACAACCAGCGGAGGTGGGCTAACTAGCTCCTACCCCCCAGTGCAAACAGGAAGGGTGTTCTCACACAGTTTCCCTAATGGTGAAACTCTCTCCTCTCTCAGGGAGAGACTTTTCAATGTTGTAATTACTCATGATTTTGTCACAAATCTTGCAATATTTGGTGCTTTTCTTAAAGCCCCAGCTTCTGGAGTCAGGAGATGGCAGGAGAATCTCAGCTTGCATTTTAAAAGTAAGTTTCTAGCCTTCAGAATTGTGGAGAATGTGAAATGAGTGCTCCCTACTGCAAATAAAAAGACCACAAAGCTTATTACTTTTTAAAACTCTCCTGATTTTGGGGAGCCGCACACCTGAGCATTAAAGGCCTTGGGGTAACAATGCTGCTCTTCAGAGCCAACAATTCAGGACACACTTTCTGTTGCCGATGAGTTTATGTGAATAATCCAACTTGCCTATTTTCAAATGATCTGCATAAATTTCATCTTTTAAGAGAGAAATTGCATGCAAATGCAGTGCTGGTGAAAGACATTGGTTAGAAAAGTCCAGATTTAAGATGGACTGTAAGATTAACTCCGCCCCCATGGGAGCATTCATTACCATACAGTCTTCAACTCTAGGTCCAATCACATACTCTTTTTCCCTGCACGGATCACCAGCAGAGTTTAAACTTAAAACCTTCAGCACTGATTTCTTCTGCCTTACTTCCAAGAGTAACTGGTACTGGAGTTCAGCTGTGCCTGGGATGAGAAACAGCCACAGAGGGGCTGAGAAGGACTTTTTGTACTAGGAGAACGTTGGGTATCAGGGTTCTCGCACTCTGCTCCTGGCTCTGAGAAAGGAACGTGGCCTAGAAGTTAGAGCAGGAGCTACAAACAGAATAGGCAGACAGACCTGGCACATTTCTTCTGAAAGATTCGTAAAGTGCACAGAAATATTAGCCAAAGAGATGGAACTAGGACCTGCAGCTCTGTGCATCTCTCTCTAGGCTAAAGGGTATTTTGTGGGGAAGGCTCCCTTCCTTCCCCAGCACAGAAGAACAGGATTTGGGCTGTGCCAATGCTCTGGAAGGCAGGACGGTCTCCTCTC
Source organism: Pelusios castaneus (assembly GCA_007922175.1). Classification (NCBI taxonomy): domain Eukaryota; kingdom Metazoa; phylum Chordata; order Testudines; family Pelomedusidae; genus Pelusios; species Pelusios castaneus. The sequence continues at coordinate 747,647 of ML685755.1, read as the reverse complement.
TAAAACTCGGGACAGGGACAGGGAGCACACTGCCCCAGAGCCCAGATTTGTCCTTCCAGACACGCTCTGAAGCACATCTCTTTGCTCAGACATGAAAGGAGGCGCTGTGCTGAGAGGTTAGAGGAGATCACTGGTGAGAAGTGTCTGAGGCTGCAATGGGGGCTCATTGTACCCGTGTGTGTGGTTCAAACACTGAGGAACCCCACAGGAGTGGATGGGCACTTTGGGAGAATACAGACTTTTTTACTCAGGCCCCTGAGCAGCCAGAGGGCAGCGCCCATCAGTCACTCCCACCTGGGGCCAGGGGAACCGCTGTACACAAGAGCTAGATTGTTATTTTCTCCCTGCTTAATCTCAGGAGTGCTGTGTCCCACACCAGTGCTGGCAAAGGAAAACCAACTCATCGACTCCCTTCTGCTGCAGGCTGAGAAAGGAGAGAGATGGTTATTGACTAACTGCGAGAAGCTCAGAGACAGTGGCTAGACGGACAGACACAATAACGCCCCAGCTCACCAGACACAGGCAGTGGATTTGCCAGCTCAAATAAATGGTTTTTAAATAGACAAACGGGCTGCTCAGTTCACCCAGAGCCACGTTGTTACGCCCTGACTCTCGTTGGCAAGGCATCATTCAGATATCGCCTCCCTGAACTGGACAGCTTGTGAAGAGCGGTACCCCAATTTGACCTTAAATGAGGAGGACAGAAAATGTCACTTCTAACCAACACAGACCAAACGAAATCCTGTAGGACAGAGTATCGAAGGGCCTCGCTTGCATTATGAAAACATCACAGCCCGGAAAGAACCCTGCCACGACAATCTCTGTCCACACGTAACACACACATCTCAATGGGGACCCGAACTCAAGTCCTCTTTAAATATTTCTGTGGTTGCCTGCTCCCTTTGCGAGTGGGGGCGGGGGGTGCGTGGACATCATTTCCTGTAATGCTGGCACTTTGAAGAGGCCAAGCTGGCTCTATGACACAGCACCATGTTTGCATTTCGTGTTGTGGGCCTGCTATGGCGACGCACCCGGGAACTCATTAATTCACATATGCAAATGAATTTACTGCTCTGTCCTAGCCTCTAGGGTACATGACTCTGCCATGCACAGGCACCACACAACTTGTTGCAATTAGCACTTGCTACTCAGGAGAGGTCCAAGGCTGAAACAGCTGGGGTTGTTTCTGGCAGATAACCAAAGAGAAAGCCTGCAAAGTGCTCATTGCTCAATATCTGAACAAGCCACCACAATTAGCTCCTCAGCCTATGGGCAAATTTCACACACACATTTTACTAACTCTCTCCCCCTTTAAGCTTTCATGCCCGACCCATGGTCATGGTCTGTGAGCACCTGTATCTCAATATTTCCCTGTGCAGTGTTCCAACTGTGTCACAATCTGACAAAGGCCAGGCACTTCAAAGGAGGCTGAAATTCCAATCTCTAGGGGTCTCCTGCCCCCGCACTGGATGCTGTAAGGATGTGCCCAGGAAGAACTGTACTAAAATCTTCAACGCCTTTCACATTGGTCAGCAGCGGCCAGTCACTAGCTGGGAATAAGTGGGTTTTTCAGGGCTTAGTAATGAGATCTAAAGATGAAGGGGTGTGTGTTAGTGGCTAAAGCTAGTCAGGAAACAAGGGAAGCAAAAAAATGTTTCTGTTTTTTGGTTGAAATTTTGTTCTCATATGCATTTTCCAACCAGAAAAATTCCTGGTTCAAATCTAACTCCAAGTCAGTAATCAAAAGTCATCCCATCTGACAGCTGAACTGGGAGTCTGAAATAATCTGACAGTCTCAATTCCCAGCAAACGGGCCTCCATATCACAAAATTCACCACTACATTTGGCAGTTTCAGCAGAGATGTCAAGGATGGGTTGAGCATCAGGCCTAAACTTCCTCCTCATGCATACAGGTGAATCCTTCTCACACAAGGCAGAACTCTGGTGATTTGTTGGGCAATGGGAGAAGGCTCCAGCTACTCCTGTTTTATGGAGAGATGGCTCCAGACACCAGGCCTGTCAATTCAGCGTGTTTCAGGGACACAAAACCCAGTTTTTAAAAATTAACTGAACCACAGGATGGCAGCTGGCTGGCCTAGATCCACCCCAGGGAATCAGGAGGTGAGAGCGGCAGGTCAGAACTTCTTTCTGTTAATAACCTCCTTTATCACCCAGACTCCTTTCCTTCACTGTTTTATAAATATTAGCTGATTACTCCAACATAAAATGTAATGGGCTGTACACAGAAAGGACTGTTTTTCAGTTATATTAGCCCCAAGAGACAGTCCCTGGTCCATTAACTCAGAAACAGTGAGATAGATTTTCTCAGATTTAAAAGAAGACAGTGCTCCCAGACGGAGATGTGGATTTCTCCCACGAAAGCTCATGCGATAAATAAATGTGTCAGTCTTTAAAATGTCACAAGACTCCTTTTTTGTTTTGCTGAACTAAACTAATACAGCTTCCCCTTTGGGTTTTAAAGTTTGTTTTTTTTAATATGATGCCCCCAATGTAATGCTAAATGTCGCTTAAAACAAAACTTATTTTAATTTCAGCACATAGTGATAACAGACATAAGCCTTAATTACTTATAGCCGTGGGACTCAATTACATTTTCTGGTGGTCCGAACAAGGCAACACCCAAATCTTGGTGGGTCAAAGGGTTCTCCAGCTCTTTGTCTTCTAATGAGCATGCCATCAGCCACGAGTGGCAATCTTTCTGATGTGGGGTGCCAGACCCCACATTAAACAGCTAATGTGAGGCAACCTTTAATAGGGGTTCAGACCCGTAGTTCTGAATCTTAAAATAAAAGATTACGGGTGCTGGTAGACAATATTCCAGTGAAATTATACAAACACACTACAATGCTATTAAAACAGTGAGTTATTAATAGTAAACCTTAAAACAATGAAATTAAAGTGAGACGTAATCTCACCAGAAAGGAACAGCCATTTCATTACTTTCATAAGGCCCGGGATGTTGCCACTCACTAACGCTGCCATTTGTGTTCTCAGAACTCCTGTGCAGCATCCGTCACTCTACGGAACACACCTCAGCGACTGACCCCTCATGGCGAATAAACATCTGATTAAGGGTCTAATTAAAAGTGTAATTGGACCAAAACAGTCGAGCTCCAGGGGGTTTAAATGTAAATGAAAAGTTTCTAAATTAAATAAATGGCATGATGATAACAGAGGGCAAATGAGTGCATCTGCCCATCCCATCTGCTCAGCTCCTATTAATTTCGCCCCCCAGCTCCACATGGGTCCAGCTCCCTAACACCATCAGCTGTCTCCCCCAGGCTCACCTCTGCTCTGGCTGGTTCCTCCCCAGTGAGCCACTTACTGCAGCAAAGCTCTGCAGACCCTCCCAGGCAGGGATGCAGGTTCTAGGACTCTTCACTTTCTCCCCCCCAACCCCCCCCCTGGTTCCCAGGCTGGCGTTATAGGTGAGGCTGGGGGAGCTGCCACCTGTGCTGCAAAACTCTTGCTGCTCCTCAGCCCCACCTGGGGAGAACAGGCAAGCTCCTGAGCAGCTCTGATTGGCTGCTCCTCACAGGTGGCCTGGTGGAGCAGCTGACCCAGGCCAACTGAACAGTCTTCCAATAATCTACACAGGTTTTGGGGGCTTCTCAAAATCCAAGCCTGCATTAATCAAGCCCCCTCCCTTGAGACCTTTCCATTTCCTTCTCCCACCATCTTCCTCTCTGCCCTGGCCACCAGACACAGCCACCCAACCTCCGTTACCTGCCCTGGCCACCAGACACAGCCACCCAACCTCCGTTACCTGCCCCGGCCACCAGACACAGCCACCCAACCTCCGTTACCCGCTCCGGCCACCGAAACAGCCACCCAACGTCCATTACCTGCTCCGGCCACCGACACAGCCACCCAACCTCCGTTACCCGCTCCGGCCACCGACACAGCCACCCAACCTCCGTTATCTGCTCCGACCACCGACACAGCCACCCAACCTCCGTTACCCGCTCCGGCCACCGAAACAGCCACCCAACGTCCATTACCTGCTCCGGCCACCGACACAGCCACCCAACCTCCGTTACCCGCTCCGGCCACCGACACAGCCACCCAACCTCCGTTACCTGCCCCGGCCACCAGACACAG
>ML685755.1:730673-743515 GCA_007922175.1 Pelusios castaneus | reverse complement strand
CCCGGCCACCAGACACAGCCACCCAACCTCCGTTACCTGCCCCAGCCACCAGACACAGCCACCCAACCTCGGTTACCCGCTCCGGCCACCAGACACAGACACCCAACCTCCGTTACCTGCCCCAGCCACCAGACACAGCTATCCAACATCTACCTGTTAACCCTCCACTCTCAGCTCATTCAAGTTACTGCCCTTGAGCACCAGCTGCACAGGAGTCTGTCTGCCAAAGACAAGCCCTGAACCAGCAGGGAACTGACGCACTGGACTGAGTAACCAGGGGTTAGTTTCCATGGCTCTGGGCTGCCCTCCGCTCCTCCTGCTGCAGCAATGGTATTTCCTCACTTCACTGGACTGCAGGCTCCTTGGGGCAAGAGCCCATTCAGTTTCCTTTTAATTGCCTGGAATGCCTGCCAGTGTGAGAAAACATGGGACAGACAGAGAAGGGCCCCACACAAGGCTCCTGGACTCCTGTCCAGTCCCCTGCCCTGTGGGAAAAGCACCAACCCAGGGCAGGGTGTCACTATTTATCCCTTATATTAGGGCAGTGCTGGTGGCCCCAAGTGGGGGGGGGGCATCATTGTGCTCAGTGCTGCACAGACACAAAGTAAAAGATGTGACAAGTGAAGGCATTGGGGGGTTTTCTCTGAATGCTGGGTGTGTGCCTCAGTTTCCCCGAAGTATGTTACTCATGCATTTCAGGGATGGAGCCCACGTGCCTGATTACTACAAAGGCCACTGAAAGGCCTTCCCCAGTTACACATTCACCAACCAGATCCTTTTGTCTTCCTGAGTCGGCTGTCTACAGCAGGTTGTGGCAGGTGGAGACCAGGAGGAATGACCACCTTTCCTGGGAAGGAGACAAAGGACTGGGAAGGGGCAATGGACATGGGTCTGTGGGTGACTGGGTGGAAGAGGCAGTCCTCCCTGAGAGGTTGGGGTGGGGGAGTAGGGCCTGAGAATGAGGGTTCCCCAGGCGGTCGCTGCTGTAACTTCTAAATAAGCTGCTAATCAAGTCTTTCTACACTGACCCTGAGAACTGTTAAACCTTCTGACTTTCATGCTGGCTGGGAATCGCTTCTAACTGCAGGACCCTTTGGGGTGTGTAGGCTCCCCAGAGTCCCAGAAATGTGGCTCAGAGGATGGGGGTTGAACACTGCGAGGTCAGTCAGGAGGCAGTTGCATTGGCTTGTGGAGATCCGAGGTGGCAGACTCTGAAGCGCTAGCGTGGGGACTGACTGAGTCCCGAGTGGTTCCAGAGCACGATTCCTAAATCCCCATCTACATTAATGCAGCATTAACTTAACCACAGGTCCAAGGAAGAAACACCACACACATCTAGTCCCATTTATACTCAGGCCCCCGTGCGAGGGACTCTTGATCCTAGCATGGAGGATTCAGCCAAGACCCAAAAGCCCTGAAATGCACCCCTGGGGGTTTAACTGAAACACGGTTTGCTACACTCCAGGTACATCCACGTGTCCCCTTTGCAGAAAAAGGAAAGTGTAGCAGCTGAGCCAGCCCTTGCCACAGGACCAAGAACACCAGGCAGCCTCAGTTTAGCTGAATCCCCAGGTTAGGTGACACCGGATTCACCTCTTGGGGACGTCTCTGTCACCAGGGCCTTACAGCAAAGAGACTGGCCTGGCCTTATCTGCTGCAGCATCAGACGTCCCTCTTTCCTAATATCTCATTCCTATTACCCATCATCTCTGGCCTTTTCGCTTCCCCCCAGCCCAGCCCCAATAGTACATTTTAAAAACACAGAGAGAAAACAGAAACACGCAGATAACGTGGGGAAAAGGAGGTAACTAACATGATTCTTGCCAGCACACGCTCAGCTCACATGCTGCCTCACAGACTTGCGCCCTTTGTCCACTCTGCTTATTTAGACTATAGCTTCTTTCTGCTTCTTCAGTCCCTGGTGCAACGTGGAGCCTCTAAGTACTACTACAATGCAAATAATTCCGACATTATCAATAAGACGGTTGTAGCAATGTTCTGGAAACAACGTGGCTCCTCGGAGTGAGGTGTGGCAGAGCTCCGGAGTAGCATTGGGATTTCATTTCAGAGAACCAAATTCCTCTCGTGGAGCTTTCAGTGCAATCTCTGCACAGAAAGATCCTCGCTGATAAAATGACAGTTACTAGCTTCTGCTCATGGAGTTTGCACAGAGATCTTGGGAACAAATAAGAAGTTTTGCTTCTAGGCAGGAAATCCTCCTTAACACACCTTTCTGATTTACACTGATCTCTGATATAGACCACATGTGTCCCCTCCTTCCCTCACCCACATTTGCAATGGTTCTGTTCCACATTTAGGTGATGAAAAGTTAAGACCTGTGGTAACAACTTCTATGAGAAACTTCATTTTGAAGGGCTGCTACATTTCAACTTTATTGCCATGAGGAAACCTGAAGAAACAAAAGGCTTCAGTCATTCCGTCACGAACCCCTAGTGAAGATATTTAATAAGTGTAAGTTCTCTGCCGCAACTTGTTGAAATATTGACCTCTGGGCTGCCACAGCAACATGTATTTCTACAAATGTTTTGTATGAGGCATCCACAATTTCGGCTGCACAGTTAGATTCTCCAGTGGATGTTAGACTACAATTGGCTTGGTCAGCATTTTCTCTTCAATCTGTATCTCCACACACGGAGTTTAAGAGAAACTCTTCCCTTGAAATTTGTTAGGAAAGCACACGATCAGGACTGCTTTATCCAGTGAAACACAGAGATGAAAGAAATACCCAGAATGACCCACATGCCTGTATGTAGCACAACACAAGCATGTTGATCTGACGGCCGATCAGATCAGACATAGAGAGACAGAGAGAAAAAACTGGCAAACTTGTCAGCTTTTTCCATTCAGTGCTCCACTATCTCACTGGCTCTCTGCAAATTATCCTCTTTTCTACCAATCTGCCACTGGGATCTGTCTTCCTATGTTAATTGGTTTCCTTAATAATTACTTGTGGAAAATCCTCAACTAATGGCTCTTGTAAGTCAGAGCTAAAAAAAAGTATATTTAAAAAAACAGACAAAAATATTGTTACTTTTTCCAATTTGTATTCATTATAATTCCACTTTCTTATTTAAATACTACAGGATAGAGCTTTACTTCTGAGCGTTTCTAAAAGTTTCTTTGCCTGAATTAATGCTGTCCAAAAAAGCAAAAGGGAAGGAAAAAATGCTTATAAAAATATTTCAATGTAGAAAAAATTCTAGAGAAAAAGCCAGAACCAGTAATACAAAGGAAAGTTATGAAATTAATAATTTTAAATCATCCAAGATACTGAAATGCTTTTTGTAATTTGTCTTTAAGGACGAAGAGTAATTAAAATAGTTTGGTCAGTTGAAAAATTTTGAAACTCTTTTAAAAAAGCTATTATTAGTAAAACTCAAGCTTGCCACTCTTGCTAGAGTGAACAATTCATGGGCTGCAAAATCTGGCCCAAAAGGAAGATATGAATCTCAGAAACATATAGTCAACATGTGGAATTGGATAACATCCTAAAACACTGTTGATTGTTTATAAAAAAATCAGAGAAAACTGAAGAGGAACCAAAGAGTTTGTGAGGAGGGGAAAAAAGGTAAACAGCATTTAGAAGAAAGAAAGAAAGAAAGAAAGAAAGAAAGAAAGAAAGAACGGAGCATTTAAGTCTCAGAGCTCGCTTCACACCAGTTAAATCATGGGAAATGTAGGGGTGAGCTGGGGGCCTTACACAAAAAGTTGAAGAAAACTGAAGCAAAGGTAGTAAAGCAGCCTGCATTCACAGGAGACAAATCATGTCAGACCAATCCACTCCCTCGGTGGATAAAAGGAATGAAGTAAATGTAAAACCTTAATTTTAGTAAAGCTTTGACACAGTGCACCAAATCCTTCTCTGGTATAGCTCTGCTAGAAACAATGGAGATAAAGCCGCGATGAAGCTGGTCCAATGGCTTAAAAAATCTCACAACAGAATTAAATTCAAATAGGTTGGAGCACTCTGAAGCAGACTGAAAACGCAGCCCTAAACAAAAGGAAATAATAAACAGCAGCGGCTGGAGCTGGCGAAGGTGCCTAGCAGTTAAGTCTGGTCTTATTTAACATTTTCATTAATTTTCTAGAAGTGGAGTAACCGCACGTTCATTTCGCTGGCTGACGATGTTCAATTTGGAGGAGTGTGAAGCCCTGAGCTGTAGAGAAATAATGCAAAGAGGCCAGAAATATCAGAAATTTGGGGAGGAAATGGCAGAGCTGGGTGAAAAATGGAGACCGGGAGAATCAGCAAAAAGATCTAACTGGAATAGTTTTCTCCTCTCTTCGGTTAACAGAAAACTGTGAACGTTTTCAGCTGGCTCCGCGGCCGGTAAACTAGAAAGGCAAGGAAAGATGCTCTGGCCGGAGAGATTTCCCCATTGTTCTTGGCGGTTTTGACCAGCTCTCTCCCAGAGAGTAAAGGGGACCCAGCCCAGCCGGGCAGAGCTTCAGGGCCCCGACTGGCGGGCAGGGCGCCTCGGAGAGAGAGCAGCGGCGCCAGGGGCCTGGGCAGGGCAGCAGGAAAGCCCCGCAACGTTGCGGTTTGGTACGCGAGGAGCAGGGGCCAGAAGCGGCGGGCGCCGGGGGACCCGGCTGGTGCTCGTGAGCCCGGGGAAAGCAGCGCGGGGCCCGCAGTGCCCGGGACTGGCCAGTTCGCGCCGGCTGCAGGGAGCCGGGAGAGGAGCGAGGGCGATGGCCCCGCGGAAGGCCGAGAAGGGCTCCTGGCTCAGGGCTGGCCGCTCCACGGGGCCGCCAGCGGGGACAGAGTCCGGGACCCTTCCCCGGCCGGGAGGAGCTCCGCGGGGCGGCAGGAGGGACGGACTCAGCCAGGCGGTCCTGCCCTGCGGTGCGGGGCTCCTGTGCTCGGCGCCGCCCTCAGCAACCGACGGGCACGGGGCAGGAGGGACCGCCGGGGCCAGGAATGTGGGACGGCGGCCCACGGCCGGTCAGCAGCCGAGGGTACGAGAGAAAGGGAGCCCGGGCGAGGTCCCGCCGGGGCCCGGGGAGTGTCCGCCGCTCCTGGGGCTGGGTTCAGCCACTGTACCTCTCGCCGGGAAAGAGTCTGTGTTCCGCGAGTCGCGATCCGAGACCGGCCCGCAACCAGCACCCCAGAGACCGCCGCCGCCGCACACCTGCCCCCCCCCCCCCCGCCGCCGCCGCCCAGCCACACGCCCAGCACCCGGGGACCGCACACACCCGGCCGCCCCCAGCCCAGCCACACGCCCAGCACCCGGGGACCGCATACACCCGGCCGCCCCCGCCCATCGCAGCAGGAACTGCACGAACCAATGGCCCGACCTGCCCCACACGGTCCGTCCTCCTCCCGGGCCGGCCCTCGGGCAACTAGCCGGTCCCCGCCTGCACCGCCCAGCAGCCCGGCGAACGCAGCGCGCGGCTCCAGCAGGGACCGGCCTTTGCCCCCCGGCCGCCTGTGCCCCGCGCCCGCTCCCGTGCCTCAGTGTCCCTCTCCCCACTCACCGTCCTCGTAGTTCTTGAGGTAGTAGTCGGGGCCGGGCCCGCCGCGGCTCTTGGCCGGGTTCCGCACGTTGCGGAATTGGAGGAAGTCGCTCCTCTTGCCCGCGAAGCGCAGGAAGGCGGGGGCCAGGCCCCGGGCCAGGGTCACCAGGCGCCTGGAGCTGGGAAGGAGACAGAGGCGCTGAGCTGCCGCACCCGCCACCTCCCGCGGAGTCCGAGCCGCCAGGGCAAGGGCCAGGGCAAGCGTTGCTCCCCCAGAAGTCCGGGCAGGCCCGCTCCCGCCAGGGCACCGCAGGAGCCGGACTCTGGCGAGCCGACACACACCCGGCCGGCCGCGCTCTGCAAAAGTCGGGTCCTCGGCCGCGGGTCGCCTCGGGGCTCCCATCCCTCGGGTCGCGGCACCCAGCGCCGCACATGGCCCGGCCGGACCGGCTCTCCTCGCAGCAGGCTGGACCCGGCTCCCCACAGGACTCCGCACCGTGTCCGCTCCGTGTGGACGGGAGCGTCACTGAGCCGCGCGTGGCGAGCGGAGCTCCGAGGCCCTCCCGGGCGCCAGACGCACACACTGGCCGCAGCGCTGAGCCCGGCTGGCCCCTCTCGGGGCCGCTAACCGTGGGGAGCGGAGGCCCATGTTCTCGGTCCGACACGCCCGCTCCGCTGCGAACATGTGCGTCCTAATGGGAACCAGGGCTCCGCTCCTTCCGCCGCGGCAGAGCCCGGCCCCGGCCGGCTGAGCCGTTCGCGTGGGGCCGGCAGCCGCCGCCCGCCTTACCTCAGGAAGTCGAGCCAGCCGTCGTGGATGATGGAGGGGTCCAGCTGCAGCGAGAGGAAGTTCTCACTGGTGACCCGCACGGGGCTCTTGGTGTTCACATCCAGGAGGATCAGCGTCCTGCCCCTGGCCCCTGCCTGGGAGGAGAGCGAGAGGTGCGCCGTCAGAGCCAGCCAGGGGGTCAGCAGGGCGAGGAGCCCGGGGGGGCAGGCGCTGGGCCCCAGCATGCTGAGAGCGGCACCCCGATTAGAGCCGGCTGCTGGTCCCTATCTACCGTGCGGGGCGCTCTGCCTTTCCACGATCTTTGGTGCTCACGCCCCTGCCCAGCCTTCCCAGAGCCGGTGCCAAGACTCCGCGAGCCAGCGCCGCCCCTTTCCGAGATGTGGGCCGCAGACATCTTTCACTTTTCCAAGGTAAGGCTCGGCTCCTCCTTTAACCCTCTCCGCCCCGCACCCGCCGTCTAACCGCGAGGCCACACAGGCTGCTTTTCTTCCCTCTGCATGCGGGGGACAAGAACCCGAGTTCAAATCCTCGCCGAGCGCGCCCCACAGACCCTCCGCATCGGCTCTGAAAGGCAGAGGCCGGGGGATCGGTAGCCCAGCGCTCCAGGAAGGTGGAAGGAGCCGCTCGGCAGCGGGGGGTGCTGCGCCCTGTGCCCGCCGCCCGCGCCGCCGCTGGCCACTCTCCGCCCACCGCATCGGCCTGGGACAAACACCGGTGGGGAGCGAACGGAGCGTCCGGCCACTTATCCCTGTGACCGGAGCGACCGCACCGACTGCATCTTCGTGCTAGAGTGCAAGCCCGGGGGAAAAAACCGGTCCGAGGGCTCCCGACAAAGCAACAGGAGCGATCAGGGATGGGAGAACACACTGCGCATACAGGAGCGCAGCTCCAGGCCGTCGAGGCGGAACGAGGCACTGTCCCGGGCTTCTCATCAGCGAAGAACAGCCAGGGCCGGGGGCGGTTCATTGAGCCTGGCCTCCGGCCCAGCACGGGTGAAGCATTTTGCCCATCCATTCCCGCGGGGAGCCCTGTAACTCAAGGTGAAGCTGGGCGAGAGCTTTTCGAAAGACCTGCCCAGTCTTGCTGTACAGACCGCAGGTGACGGAGCAATTTTCCCACATGGCAAATTTAGCAGAAAGAGGCTGGCGATGAAATATAACAGGCCTGGCTGAAATATCCCTGAATCCCCACCGCAGAGGACAATTCCTGGCCCACCTCTCCCGTTTTGATTTGTTTCCTACTTTGGAAATATGCCCCAAGCCTCGTGAGAAATCTCCCCTCTCCTCCATGAAGAGAACTGTTTCCTGCTTGTGCCTAGCACAACACAGACAGCCAGAGACAGGCCTTGGTTTAGGTGTGCCCGGTCTACCTGGACCGGACCGGACTAGACAGCCTGGGGTAGGGCAGGAGACACAGCCAGACACATTACAATAACTCTACCTCTCCCAGCGAGGGTCAGCTGTCCGCCCACCGATACTGGCTCTTTCTCACACCCCTGGCGGCAGGCCCAGCTAGCTGTGCGTTTTAGGCAATACCCGCAGGAGAGAGGCTGAATAAATGCTAGCAGCACATGGCTGAATAGAGTGTAAATGCCGTCCAACCTGTACCTAGGGCTCCCTCCAGTTTTTCTCTCAACTCCTGAGTGAGAACACGCCCAGCGGGCTCACTAGGTACCGCCCTGAGCCGAGAACAGTCCATTGAGCTCTAGTCTGGACCAGGCTGTGCCGTGACTCTCAAACCGAGCAAGCCACAAGCCAGTCCATAGCGGACTTCCAGGCGCCTCCCGCCGCTGCTGGACCGACGGGCCCGAGTAGGCCGCCACCCCAGCCCGCCGCAGCCAAGAGGGTCTGGCCCCCCCTTCCCCACCTTTCCGGCATGGCTGGCCTCCGTCCCCCGCCGCCCCTGCTGGGTCCCTGCGCGGAGCGTCGAGACTGAGAGCCCCGGCCCCTCGCAGCCCAGCGCTCCCCTCTGCAGCGGCCAGCGCACAGCCAAGGCAGCAGAGGGGCGCGGCGAAGCGCCATGGGGCTGTCCTGCGTCCGCGTCCCACCTGCTGGGGAGGAGCCCACGGCCTGCGGCTGAGCAGCGGAGACTCCTGGCCCTCAGCACGTGCCGCGCCGCACCGCACCGCTGGGGACCGGCCCGCGGGGCGCATGGCCGGGCGCTGTCCAGGCAGCACAGACCAGGCCTCCGGCCCGCCCCGCTCCCGCCGCCCTGCGGGCCGAGCGCCCTGCGCCGGGCCATGCCCGAGAGCCCCGCTCTGACCCGGCCGTCGGGGCCAGAGCACGCCCGGCTTGCCCGCTGCAGGCTCCCCGGCGCCACCTGCCGGCCGCCGCTCCCCAGCACAGCCCGCCGGACTGCGGGGCCGAGACTGGCCGCCCTGAGCACTGCGCATCGCCCGCAGCTGGGCCAGCCTCCGCCCCCGCGGACCCGAGCAGGGCGCAACGATCCCGCCCGGAGCTGTGCGGCCACGGTCCAACCCGCCTCCCCGCCGCTGCCAGCTGAGGGCCGGGCGCGGGGCCAGCCTGGCGAGCTCAGACCTTCCCGCCGGCCAGCGAACCCCGCAAAGCGAGCCCGGCCCCGAGCCGTGCCTCCTGGGACTGTGCCACTGGCTGCTCGGACAGCGCCGAGCACAGCCCGGGGACGGCGCGGCCGCTCGCCAAGCCACAGAGCCAAGGCCCAGGGCTCCCGCCGGGCCGCAACTGGTGAGAGGAGCAGAACGGGCCCCGCCCGGAGGCCGCTGGACGGGGCGGGCGAGCTTGGGTCAGAAGCGAGGTACGGACCGGACCAGGCCCGCCTGCAGGGCGGACAGCTGCCGGCTCGGGGGGCTGAGCTCGCTTTGGCCGCGAAGCTGGGGCTTTGTAGGGCGTCCCCCGGGCGCACCGCTCCCCGCGGAGAAACAGCGGCGCGAAGCCTGGGGCTCGGACACAGGGCTGTCTGTGCTAAGAGGGGAAGGGTCCAGAGTGCCCGCTGGAACCGCCCTGTGCGCGCCGCCTGCAGGGAGGGACGGAGGCTGCCCAGTGCCACCCGGGGACTTGCAAAGTGCCTCCTGCCCAGCTGGCCAGACAGCGCCTGCTCCACCCGCAGCCTGGAGGTTTCTCCGGACAGAAATAATGCGCGGGCGGGGGGAGAAACCGCGGCCTGGGTGCAGCCATTGATTCCAGGGGCAGGATGCGACACACTGCCTGTCTCGGGAGAGGCTCTCGGGTCAGGAGCAAGGGAGAGGCTCGTGCCCAGACCCATTCCCCAGGAAGGCAGGGGTGGACAGACAGATCCCAGCAGGGAGCTGGAACAAAAGGCCACAGGTGGGACAAGGAGCAGCCCTGAGGAAGCAGCTGGGCTGGTGTGCTGACCTAGCCTCACTCAGTGTGCACAGGCAGGGTCAGCCCCCACCAAGTTACCTCCGATAAAAATCCACCCACCAGACTGCTCCCAAGCTGGGCCAACATGCAGGTGTTTCCAACAGTCTTGCCTGCAGCCGGGCTGGGATTTCACCACTTGTGCCATTTGCAGGAGATTCTTTTAAAAATCCCAAACAAGCAGCTATTGTTAGTTTAATGAGGTGCTGGGCAAGGAGGAGAGGGGGTTAGGGAGAGGCGAGGGAATCAAAGGCTCCACTCCCTTGGATTTTTGGGGGGATTTTTTAAAATTCTGCTTTAGCAAGAGCTTATTAGGTTTCTAGGACCAGGTCCTGCAACTGCTTCTGGAGACTCCAGCTCCCAGTGTGAGCCCCTTTGGGGGCCCACAAGATCTGAGCCTAGGTGCTTCTTTGTGCTTTTCTACTGGATTTTCCTTAGAAGCAGTTCCCCAGACAGCAGGGCCTCAAACTCCCTGCATTGCTGGGGGAGGGAGCAGGCTGTTAGTTCTGGCAGGGGAGGTTTGGGAACCATGTGTTCAGCGTTGCTGTCCCGCGGGCCCACCAATACAGTTTCCATTTAGGCTCCAGGTTTGTTTAGGCAGTGCCTTGTGTTTACTTTCTGATAAATGGAAGGGGTTGTATTTGTGGCAGGCTGGATAGGAAATCAAATCACTTTGGACCTTAATTGGTTCAGCCTCCTCAGTGCCTGGCAGAATGCATTTAAACACTAGAGCCCCCTAGGTCAGTGTTTGTTGCTCCCCCTAAAGAGAAACTGGAGTTAAATGTGCCACGTTTAAACCAGATGCTTACCTGTCTCACAGAGAACACTGCAACTGAAGTTTCTGATCACGTTTCATTTTGCATTTCACTCCCCCTGTTCAACAAAGAGAGATTAGTCAAATTCACTTTGGTCTCTAGAAAATTTCACTTTTGGCTTCCCTGTGCTGAGTTAATGGGGTCAGAAACACTAGGCAGAGAAGCCTCATTCAAAACACATACGCTGTTCATTGACATTGAAAACAGCATGGAAATACTTCCATTAATATTCAATTTAAAATGCACAACTTCACTTCTGGGTCCAACCCCCTGGCGGTTTCCCTTCGAACACTTTCAACAGAACAATACATGGAAATTATTTCTATAAATCAAACTTTAAACATTAGCTGGTGCAAATGATCTGGCCATGACAGGCACCCATGAGCCCCCATCCACTACCAGGATATATCTAATAAACGGCTCCAAAAGGAAAGGTCCCAGAGTGGCCATGAATCGGACCTGTCCAGACAAGGTGCCACACAGAGACACCATGTTAGCTCTCATGCCAACCAAGCAACTGATCCGAAACCACTGAAGCCAATGGGAATCGTCCCAGTGACTTCTGTGGCCGTTGGTTCAGTCTCTTTCTTTTCATTGCTATAATGCTCTTGATCTTACTCTCTGGATGAGAATACACTGCAGTGAACTGCTGGCTTCACTCGTGTACGAAGTCCTTCATCACGCAAGTAGCCTCACCGAAACCAAGGGTTCCTGTCTCTTGGTCCCCGGCAGCCCAGGGCAGTCCAAGGGCGGCAGGTGGGACCCCTGCCCAGCACCACAATTGTGTTCTAGTAACAAATGGCAGATGGCAGCAAACTCTGACACTGCAGCCTCTGGGGCATGTCAGCTCAGGAAGAGTCAGCACAGCTTTGGTTTGTGGGGAGATGAGGTTTACACAAAGCAGACGACGTAAGAGGATGCTGCACAGTATAAAATAACCATTCGAGGCACAGGGAGTCTGGAGAGCCGTGCAGCCTCCCTTTTGATAAAGCTGCTCTCACATCTCAGCTCTGCTTCGGATACTGTTTCAAACGTGCTGATGGAGCCATTTGGCTAGTTTAAGATAAACAGCGAATACTGCAAAATGTGTCTCTTCTTATTTCTTGACTCAGTTCTATAAAAGCCAGGCAGAGGGAATCCAGGGAAGCCGGGCTGGGGACGTGGCTCCAGACGATACAGCCCAGCACTTCACTGGGTTCTTTAGTGAAACCAAGTTCAAATTAATTGCAGCAGTGTGTACTGAAGGAAATGTCTCTGAGCAGAACCTGATCACGCAGCAGTTCACCAAAGCCAAGAGAGAACAAAGGAAGCCGCTTGAAGGAGACATTCCTGACCACCAATAGCTTTTCTAAGTACCATCAGCCTCAACAGCGCCAACACATGTAAAGAAAAGGCCATAGCTTATCTACAGCAGGGCAGTCATCAGGGCAGTAAGGACAAGCCCAGCTCCCCAGCCGGTGGAATTCACTCTCGCTGTCTCACCTTCAGACGCTTTCTTGCTCCCCCAAAACTTCCCTGTAGGCAGGAGATTAATTTTCAAGGCATTTTTCAAAGAACGTATTACCCTAGTGTCCTGTGGCAGGGGCCAACTCTTTCCCTTAGTCCCAGTGCTAGAACTGGTCATCGGAGGGTGCAGAGGTCCACGGCTGCGTAAGCGGAGAGATGGCGGCCTGGTTTGTACAATAGGTGAGATCACAGCACTGTGCAACATGTCCGAGTAAAAGTCAGAAATGGAAAATACGTCACTCCATTAAATAGGAGGAGGAAATGTAAAGAATGGGATCAGTCATGAAACAGTTCAGCTAAATACAGAGCAATAACTCAAAACATTCCAAAGGAGAAAGGAAGCGAGAAGCAGGAAAGGCCGAATGTAGGCACAAAAGAGTCTAAGGTGCTCGGATACACAGTACAGCAGGGGTCAGCAACCTCTGCCAGCCCGCCCACCGCACCCCCTGCAGGCGCTGAGGGTGGGGCCAAAAAGTGCCGGGGGCAGGGCCAGGGACTCTTTCTCCCTGCTGGCCCCGCCCCCATGCACGGGGCTCCTGTACTTTTGGGCAGCACAGAGACGTGTGTCTGGGGCAGACAGGAGACAAATCCCCTCTACCTGCTCACTCTGGGTGCGTCTACACTGGCAGTTTAAGGAGGCTTAAGTCGACCTAAACAAAGCCACGTCCACACTGGGCTTTTATTACGTCAACTTAAGGGCTTCCTTAAATCCACTTAATAAAAGCTTAAGTCGACCTAATAAAACCTCATTTTAGGTCAATTTAAGGCTTAAGTATACTTAAGTGAGTGTGGACGCCCTAAGTCGACTTATTCCATAAGTCGACCTAAGGTGGGGGCACAAGGGAGCCACACATGGCTCCCTTCTGCAGGGGAGCCACACATGGCTCCCTTGTCCCC
>ML685755.1:699200-730273 GCA_007922175.1 Pelusios castaneus | reverse complement strand
CGCCGCTGGAGCCCCAGCGGAGGATTCCCTCCCTGCTGGAGTCCTGGCTGGGGAGCCCTGCACGGCTCCCTTCTCCCCAGGAAGCCACGCGGGGCTCCCTTGTCCCTGGGGGCAGACGGGTCTCCCGGCAAGAAGGGAGCTGCGTGGGGCTCCCAGCCCGGGCTGCAGCAGTAAGGGAAACCCCACCCGGCTGGGGCTCTGGCAGTGAGGGATTCCCCCGCCACCCCTAGCCGAGGCTCCAGCCGCACAGCTGCAGAATCCCTTGTTGCCAGAGCCCCAGCCGGGTTGGCGCAGGTTTCCCTTGCCACTGCAGCTTGGGCCAGGGAGCCCCACGCATCTTCCTTCTTCCCAGGAGCCATGTGCAGCTCCCTTCTGCTTGCTGGGGAGCCGAGTCTCCCCGTGTCCCTGGGAGCTGCAGCTCCCTTAGGAGCCCCGGCTCTCCGTCAACCTAGGCAGTCGACTTAAGCATCTAGTGTAGACGTTCTAAGTCGACTTAATTTAACAAGTGCAGACATAGCCTGTGACACTAAACCTGGCACCTCTGGTACATTTTTGCAAAACTCTTACGTGATTTAGCAACCGAAGTCCCATTTTCAAAAGCAGCTTGGCTCCCAACTGACTTTGAAAACGGGCCTTAAGAGTTCAAGTCACATGGGTGATTTGAAAATTGTATCCAGAAAGAAGTCAGGAAACTGCTGGTGGTATCTGGTGCCCAAAGTAGTGGGTTGGCAGATATCAACTACATCTTCCCTCCCCACACCAAAGCTGATCATTTTTTAAACTGAATTACCAGGACAGTCTACAACAAAGGGCAGAATGAGAGAAAATAATATTTCTCTCTCTGACCTCCTTTGCTATCCATCTTAGCCCCACTTTCCTTCCCTCCAATCGAGATCATTTTTACCAATGTGGATTATTCTGAAATCTGGTCTCCACTTCTTGACTGCAGGCCAGGTTGCAGTGCGCTTACAGGACACCGTGCGGTCACCTGCTGAGGCCACCAGCACCATCATGCAGCAGGCCAAATGGCAGATGTGATGTCAGCTGCTGAGGCCACCAGCACCATCATGCAGCAGGCCAAATGGCAGATGTGATGTCAGCTGTGAGGCCACCAGCACCATCATGCAGTAGGCCAAATGGCAGGCTGTGATGTCAGCTGTGAGGCTAGCTTGCAGGGCTGAGGGAGAAGGCAACAATGGGAGTATCACTTACCTGTCGCAGACTCCAATTTCCCACACTAACAGCTGGGATACTTTCTGCTCAGCTGCCTGCCCTATTTTGCTCATGATGTCCTCAGGCAGCAATCTCTCTGCAATCAAGATGCGGAGACTGGGGCTGCGGAAATGGCAAATTCCATCCAAAACTAAACAATTTCAAATTTTAAATATTAGGGCTTTATTATGAAATCCTCTTCTTTTACATTTTAAAAAGGTTGAGAAGATGAAGTTCGCTCTTATTGGTACCAGGAATGTTTCAACAGGCTAAATAAACATAAGAAGGGCCATCCTGGGTGAGACTAACTGTCCATCTAGCCCAGTAACCCATCTTCTGACACTGGCCACTCTCAGGTGCTTCAGATGGAATGAACAGAACAGGCAACCATCAAGTGATCCATCCACACCCAATTCTGGCAAAGAGGCTAGGGACACTCGGAGCAGTGCTGCATCCCTGCCCACCCTAGCTAATAACCACTGATGGACCTGTCCTCCAGGAAGTTATCTAGTTCTTATTTGAACCCTGTTACAGTCTTGGCCTTCCCAGCCTCCTCTGGCAAAGAGTTCCCCAGGCTGATTGTGCATTGTGTGAAGTGCTTCCTTTTGTTGGCTTTAAACCTGCTGTCTTCTAATGTCACTGGGTGACCCCTAGTTCTTGTGTTATGAGAAGGAGTAAATAACACGTCCCTGTTCACTTTCTCCACCCCAGTCAGGACTTTATAGACCTGTATCACATCTCCCCTTAATCATCTCTTTTCCAAAAGTCCCTGTCTTTAATCTCTCCTCATAAGCAAGCTGTTCATCCACACAATCACTTTTCTTGCACTCTGTACCTTTTCCAACTCCACTAAATCTCTTTGGAGATGGGGCGACCAGATCTGCATGTAGTATTCACGGTGTGGGCGTACCATGGATTTCCAGTTTCTGTCTCATTAGCGATCCCTTTCCTTGTGGTTCCTAGCACGGTTAGCATTTTGACTGTGGCTGCACATGAGCAGCTGTTTCCAAACACAGTCAGAACCAAAAGGGGCGTTTTGGGTTTTGAACTGGTAAAGCCAGACTGGGGCTGGAATCCAGATGGGAGGAAGGGGCTGAGGAGTAGAAGTGCAGATGCCTCCCCCCAGAAGACAGACTAAACACCTGAGACTTTCTGAAGTGGCATACTGAGCCTGAGGCCCAACCTCTGAAAGCCTCCTGCACCCCCTGCCTGTTGTGAAGAGCTGGGCTGGCACCCCCCACCTGCTCCCAGCTAAGGGGTGAGGCTGCCCCAGCCCCTGAGTTGCTGGCAGCACCTGGCAGGTCAGTGCAGGGGGTGAGGGATGGTGGAGCCTGGACGCAGTGAGCTGCAGCGTGTCCCCCCCGGAGGAGGTGAGTGGCCTGCCCCCCTCCCCACACAGGTAACGGCCCCTCTCTCTGGAGCAGCGCCATCTGGACAGACCCAGGGACCACTCCTCCCCTGCGTGGGGGGCAGGGGCGCGGAATGCCTGGGGGGACGCAAATGCAGTTTTGGCCCCTGGGTGCTGAGACCCACTGTACACTCCTGCTCTTCTGCTTCTCCTGGATTTACACTGGTGTAATTCCAGACTTTGGAAATTACAGATTTACATGAAACGAACGAAGCACAAAGGCTGCATCTCTCTGCTCTGACGGAGTGCCCAGTACAAGTTCCTGAAGAAAGAGACAGCAGCAAGGCTCTCTTGGCATCAGAGTGGTTGGGAAAATGAACAGTTCTTTACTGTTGTTTTAGTTTTCCTGGGAAAGATTCTAGCCAGCAGCTACGTGAATTTATACCCACTGAAGTTCTGGGCCCGTCCTCCGTCATGGTGAAAGTGTTATTTTGTTTTTATATTATGATAATTACTTTTGAAAGCCTGGCTCATTTTTACTCTTTATGCCTGTAAATATTTAGTCCATGGCTTCGTTAGACTTGTAAATACATTTCTCTTTTTGTTTCCCCGGTACCCTGTACTTGCTGTTTTTAATCTTCAAGGCAGCCATTGAGGGAAAAACAGGGGGGAGGGGAGATGGCAAGTATCGAGTCAATCCAGAACACATTAAACATTTTCCCAACATCCCCAGACAAACTCTCCTCGAACTCCCTGTAAACTTTTTAACAGATGTCACATCCCCTCACCTGCTGTTTTGTCAGCATGCTTCCTTTCTAGATTGTAAGCTGTTCGGGGCATGGGCTTTGGGGAGGGGGCATGTGTGTGTTTGCAAAATGCCTAACACCCTCAAATAATAATCTTACATGCTGGTCCTGCAAACACTTACACACTCAGCCTTACTACCTTGAGTATGTCCATTGCTTTCTACTCATATTAGTAAAGGCCCTTCCTAGGGAACATATTTAAGAGGCTCCAAATGGAGGGTGAGTATTACAGTTAGGAGCTAACAGGGGGGATGCAGGATGAATATACATGAACACAGCGAGAAATATCAGGGCATGGAATTGTCTCTAAAGAGAAACAGGGCATTTAAAACTAGACTGACTGAAAATTCACTAACCCTGTACAGTAACTGGAGTTCTTCAAGATGTGCTGTCCATATGCACATTCCACGGAGGGTGTGCATGCGTCTCCTGTGCCAAAGATCAGTCTTTGGGCCAGCAGTTTCTGTACAATGTGAATGCAGGCTCCAGCCCCCGTGCTTCCAGTCAGGGTGTGCAAGGCCTAGTGGATGGGGTGAAGCAATAGAAATGATAGATCTTGATATCAGTAAAGCTTTTGAGGCAGTCCCACTATCACACTCTCATATCATAAGCAAACTAGGGAAATGTGGTCTAGATAAAATTACTGGGGAAACAGTCTAGTGGATGCTTCACTGGCTGAAAGATCATATTTAGAGCAGTTATTAGTAGTTCCCTATCAAAGTGGCACAGCATGTCCAGTTCTATTCATTATTTTCATTAATTACTTGAATAACGGAGAACGGAATATGCTTATAAAATTTTCACAAATCACCAAATTGGAGGGATTGCAACCACTTTGGAGGACAGGAACAAAATTCAAAATAACCCTGACAAATTAGAGAATTGGTCTGAAATCATTACAGAACTGCTGAACAAGATCTAGGCATTACAGTCGATCACTAATTGAATGAGTCAACAATGTGATACAGTTACAGAGAAGGCTAATACTCTGAGGTGCTCTTGGAAATAATCATAAATTATTTTCCTATTAATTTTCCTAAGGTTTACCCTGACTCATTTTCTACACAAGCAGTCATTTATTAGTCCAAAGGCCACTTGGGTGTTGGTCACTCCAAGGTACAAATGTGTGTACACACACTACTCCATGGCCTATCAACAATACACTTGTAAGGATTCTGTGCCACACTTGTAAGAGGATCACTCCCATGAGGTACTTTCCCATCATGGGATGATGCTAGATACTAAGAACAGCTCTGACAAAGAAACCCGTAGAAAACCTGGGTTTTTATGCACTATAACAAACAAGTGATGTCGTTGCTGGTTATGAGAACTTAGCCAGAACCAGATGAAGCAGTTTAGTGCTGAATCCTGTTTTACTTTAGTTATTGGAGGGAGCATTTCCTTCTATACAAATTTATGTAACTAATTATTTACTGCACCTGGTACCCACTTAACTACTTTTTCAATTCCTGTTACCAGAACCCCACTCAAACTGGATAATGCTTTTATTTCAAAGGGTCACTACAAGTTAAACACAAACAACTCTTCTTTCTCATGTTCTCATTCTTTTTTGTCAGATGCTTTTGGACTTTCATCAATGCTAGGGTCCAAATTTGAAACCATAGTTCAACCCGGTCTAATCTGGATCTATATTCCTACGTGTATTAGGCATGGGAAGGAATTGTGCTGCTCAGCTCGGTACTGGTGAGGCCTCAGCTGGAGCACTGGGTCCAATTCTGGGCATCACATTTTAAGTAAGATGTGGGTAAATTGGAGACAGTTCAGAGCAGAGTAACAAAAATAATAAAATGGTCCAGAAAACCTGACCTGTGAGAAAAAGGTTAAAAAGCTTGCATGTTCAGTCTTGCAAAGAGAAGACTGTGGGGGGAGGACTGTGATCAACTGTTCTCTATGCCCACTGAAAGTAGGACAAGAAGGGATGGATTTCATCTACAAGGAGGGAGATCTAGGTCAGATATTAGGATAGTCAATCACTGGAATAGGCATCCAAGGGAGATTGTGATAGCCCTGTTATTGGATGTCTATAAGAAGAAGTTAGACAAATACCCATCAGGGACAGTCCTTTGTATACTTGGTCCTCTCTCAACATAACAGGCTGTACTTCATCACCTCCCAAGATCCCTTTCAAATCAAAATGTCTATCATTCTATGAATGTCTCAAACAGGGGAGAAGGAGTCTGACCATGGCATGTTGTTCCAGGAAGAAGGATTACTAGGAAGAGACAAGATCCACCTAATGAAGAGAGAAAAGAACATCATTGCAGACAGGTTGGCTAGCCTAGTGAGGAGAGCTTTAAACTAGGATGGCTGGGGGATGGGGACCTAAACCTGTAGGGAAGTGGGACACCAGGAGAAAGTGCCGGAAGAGTGTGCAACATACGGGGCCTCCTGATTCACACTGAGAAAGCATGGCAATTGGCTAGTTACCATAAGTGCCTGTGGATGAACACAAGCAGCCTGAGAAACAAGCAGGAGGAAATAGAAGTCCTGGCAGCCAAGGAATTATGATGTGATTGGAATAACGAGACTTGGCAGGTAACTCACACAAGTGGAGCACTGTCCTGGATGGGTATAAACTGTTCAGGAAGGACAGGCAGGGGAGAAAAGGTGGAGGGGTCACTGCATGTAAGAGAGCAATGCTCCGGATAGAAACCGAAGATAAGCTGGTTGAGAATATCTGGAGAGCTGAAGTTTACGGGTGAAAGCAAGAAGGGTAACATTGTGGTGGGCGTCTGTTATAGACCATCACACCAGGAGGAGGAAGTAGATGAGGCTTTTTTCAGACAACTAGTGAAAGTTTCCATTTCCAGATCAGAGCCTGGTTCTCACGGGGGACTTTAATCACCCAACATCTGCTGGGAGAGCAGGACAGCAGGACAGCAGAACACGTACAATCCAGGGAGTTTTGGAGAGTGCTATGGGTAACTTCTTGGTGTGAGTTCTGGAGGAACATATGAGGGAGCTGAGCTCCTCTGGACCTGCTGCTCACAAACAGGGAAGAATTAATAGGGGAAGTCAGGAGCGATGCTGCCCTGAATAAAGGTTTGGGACCCAGGCCCGGCCCCCTGCCGTGCTGCCTGCCCCCACCCCTGGGGTCCAATCCAGCCCGGGGTCACCAGCCGGGACCTGGATCAGGCTCCTGTTGTTGCCGGCGAGAGGCCTGACCCCAGATCCCCAGCCAGGGTCAGGGCTGAATCCTGCCACTGCTGGTGGCCCAGCTCTGGATGGCCAGGACTCGGAGCTTGTGCCCCATGCGCCCAGCACCAGCGTCACCACTGGGAGAAGTAGAAGTGGGTGGTAACCTGGGCAGCAGTGACCATGAGATGGTCAAGCTCAGGATCGTGACAAAAGGGAGAAAAGAGCACAGCAGGATATGGGCCCTGGGCTTCAGAAAAGCTGACTCTGCCTCCCTCAGGAAGCTAATGGGCAGGATCTCCTGGGAGACTAATATGAGGGAGAAAGGAGTTGAAGAGAGTGGCTATATTTGAAAGAAACCTTACTGAGAATGCAGGAAAAAACACACCCCAGTACGCAGAAAGAACAACAAATATGGCAGGTGACCAGCTTGGCTTAAAGATACCTTTGGTGAGCTTAAACACAGAAAGAAAACTTACAAGGGGCAGCTCGGTCAGAGGACTGGAGCAGTGGTTCTCAACCATTTGTGGGTCGCGACACACTTGGTGCCATGTGCGGTGACACAGTAATGTCCCGACACAGTGGTTGAGAACCACTGGACTAGAGTATAAAAATACTGCTTGAGTATGCAGGAGTGAAATCAGGAAGCCCGAAGCTAGCAAGGGACATGAAGGGTAACAGGGGGGTTTCTACAGGCATGTTAGTAACCAGAAGGTGGTCAGGGAAAGTGGGAGCCCCTTATAGGAGGCAACCCAGTAACAGAGGATGTGCAGAAAGCTGAAATATCAGTATATTTTTTGCCTCTGTCGTCACAGACAAGGTCAGCTCCCAGACTAGTGCACGGGGCAGCACAGAATGGGGAGGGGAGCAGCCCTCAGTGCTGAAAGAACAGGCTCAAGACTACTTCAAAAGGCTGGACAACCACAATGGGCCAAATACAATGCAGCTGAGGGAGTTGGCTGATGTGACTGCAGAGCCACTGGTCGTTATCTTTGAAAACTTGTGGCGACTGGGGGAGGTCCCAGATAACTGGACAAAGGCAAATATAGAGCCCAGCTTCAAAAAAGGGATGGAGGAAGATCCGGGGAACTACAGATAAGTCAGCCTCACCTCAGCCTCCAGAAAAATCATGGAGCATGTCCTGAAGGAGTCCATTTTGAGGCACTTGGAAGAGTGGAAGGTGATCAGGAACAATCAGCAGGAATTCACCAAGGACAAGTCGCTGGACCAACCTGCCTGCCGTCTGTGATAAGAGGACTGGCTCTGTGGAAGTGTGGAAAGTGGTAGGCGTGATAGACCTTGACTCTAGCAAAGTTTTTGAGATGGTTTCCCACAGTATTCTTGCCAGCCAGTTAAAGAAGTGTGGGTTGGATGAACGGATGCTAAGATGGACAGAAAGCTGGCTAGATCATTGGGCTCAACAAGTAGTGATCAATTGCTCAATGTATAATTTGCAGCTGGTAACAAGCGGAGTGCCCTAGGGAGTCAATGTTGGGGCCAGTTTTGTTCAGCATCTTAATGATCTGAAGGATGGGGTGGGTGCACCTGCAGCAAGTTTGCAGGTGACACTAAGCTCGGAGGAATGGTAGATACACTGGGGGGTCAGGATAAGATACAGAGTGACTTAGACAAATTAGAGGATTGGGCCAAAATTCAATAATGACAAGTTCAGAGTCCTGCACTTAGGACAGACGAATCCCTTGCGCCGCTCCAGACTGGGGATCAACTGGCCAGGCAGCAGCTTGACAGAAAAGGACCTGCGGGTTAGAGTGGAGAAGAAGCTGGATATAAATGAACAGTGGGCCCTTCGTGCCAAGAAGGCTAATGGCACATTGGGCTGCATTAGGAGGAGTGTTGCCAGCAGATCAAGAGAAGTGATTATTCCCTCTATTTGGCACTGGGGAGGCCTCATTTAGAGTATTGTGTCCAGTTTTGGGCTCTTCACTATAGAAAGGATGCGGACAAATTGGGCAATGAACATGATGAGGGGGCTGGAGCATAATACTTATGAGGAGAGGCTGAGGGAATTAGGTTTGTTTAGTCTGCAGAAGAATAGAACGGGGTGGGGGAGGGGATTTGATAGCAGCCTTTAACTACCTGAAAGGGGGTTCCAGGGAGGATGGGGCTGGGCTGTTCTCAGTGGTGGCAGGTGACAGAACTAGGAGCAATGGTCTCAAGTTGTAGTTGGGGAAGTCTAGGTTGGAATTAGGGTTGATCACAGAACACTTTCACTACGTTCATGGAGCACCAGTGTTCCACAGAACACAAGCTGAGAAACACTGGACTAGAGGACCTCCGGAGGTGCCTTCCAAGCACAATCTTCTACGATGCCTGCTCTATCAATGACATCCATCCAATCACAATCCTTTGAGATGTGTGACACCAACTTCGGATGAAGGATCTGTCTCTGCTTCTCAGGAAGTAGGTCTGGGAGATGAGGAAAGGTTTGGGATTGGAATAGAGACAGATTCAGAAGGTCTGTGAACCAGGGATTGTCTAGGTCACGCAGCAGCTGTGAAACTCAGCTTGGCTGAGTCCTGTTTGAGATTATGAAGCACTCAGACTTGGGGGGGTTGGGAGTCAGGGGGTTAGCATACTGCAGCTCTCCTGATCCTCTGCCATGGGCCCCACACTCATCCCTCCCCTTGAGCAGAATTTTGGGCACTTGTAGTTGTGCTCAGCGGTGAAAAGTTTAATTTTTGGACTGCCCCAGTCCATAAAGATGTCTGCCAGAATCTTGTCCTTCGATTTTCCATGCATGATTTGGAAGGAAGTGCCGGCTGGGTATAGAGCATTCTGCACCTCAGGAAATGTCCTGCTGCTAGGCAACTCGATATTTGATGCAACATTCCAGAGCCTGACGGCACACTGGCTTAGTGGGGAAGACCTGGCACCCCCTTATTTGCTGATAGAGAGCACGGTAGGTGTTGTTGGTCCTGATCTCTACTAACTGCCCCTCTGTTTGGCGGAGACAGGACCTGCAGGCTTTCTGTACAGCTCTGAGTTCTAGAAGATGGATGAGTGTTCTCTCCCTTGGGAACATGGGCTTGTACCATCAATCTGTCCATGTGCCACCCCATTTCAGGAAGGATACATATCTGACAATGATTGTGGGGTGCCTAGAAATGGGCCTTTCTGCAGGCATTTGCTGGGTTCTTCCACCATTTTGGTGAATATGAGCCATGAGTGGGACGAGGAGAGCCATAACTATGTGATGTCTGGAGGGTGTGTATGGAGGTTGAAGTGGAGGTGAAGTGGAGGTTGAAGTGGAGGTGAAGTGTGGCCTGCAGCAACACAAAGGTGCAAAAGGACATATGACCTAGAAGAGCAAACCACAAATCTCACATCAATATGTGGGTTTTCCTCCAATGAGCAAATAGGGGCAAACATTCTCAAATCTACCTGGAGGAGAGAGGTCCTGATGTAGAGGAGTCTAGGACTGTGCTGATTAATTTGATCATCTACACTGCAGGTAAGGTTAATTTCTGTTAGTTGACTGTCAGGCCCAATCTCTCAAAAAGGTCAGGTTTGTTGCAGATGGTTTTGGAGGTCTGTTGAGGAGACTTCCCCCATATTAGCCAATTGTCCAGGTCAAGGTATATGTTGATGTTACGTCTTCTCAAATAAGCTGCCACAACCACCAGAAACTTGGTGAATAATTTCAGTGTGGTGGAGAGTCGATATTTGAAAGGGTGGTACTCGGAACTGACAGTGTCCTGCCTCACTGTGACGTTCAGGCTTTTGATGGGGGATGGAATGGTGACGGAGAGGGTGATCCTTCTGAACTTTGATTTGCAAAGAAAAGTGCTGAGATTCTGCAAACCTAGGATGGATCACCAGCCTCCCTTTTCTCCATAATGAGGAAATCGCTGCTGTAAAAGCCCTTCCCCCTGTGTTATGCAGGACTGTCTTCCGCCATTGCAAGACAAATGAGTGTATGGCCCTCCTGACATAATAGATCTTTGTGAGGAGGGTCCCTGGAAAGAGACAAGAAAGGGGGTTGTGTGTAGGCATTCCCCAAAACTGGATGTTTAATCGTTGTGTAATTGTGGCCATGGCCCATAGGTCAGAGGTGATGGTCAAAGCATGCCAAAAGTGAGCTAAATGAGTTTCAGTGGGGACACTGGAACTTCTGAAGTTGATAGAAGTAGAACACTTCACTTGACCATCCCAACAAGATGAATGTTTCTGGGTCTGGGAAAGCTGGGTGGTTTAGGATGGAGCAGTGGGGTATCTCTTCCTGTGGAAGCATTGATGTTTTCTGGTTCTGATGTCCTTTGAAGACAGAAGAGTGACGGAACTGGTCTTCATGAAAGGTAAGGTTGTTCGATACATTTCCCCTTAGGAACTAGTGTGTATGCTCTGAGGAAATGCAAGGTGGCTTGTGAGTCCTTCAGTGTATGGAGGACCTCTTCTGTTTTAGACCTGAACAATTCAGATTCTTCAGAAGGCAGATCCTCCATTTTCATTTGGAAGTCCTGGTCCCTGTAGCCAAGAGGTCCTTCATATAATGACCGGCAGCCAAATCTGCCCCATCAGCTGCTGCTTCCAGGCTTGTACTGGCCATTAACTGGCTCCCACTGAACAGCAATATAAATTCCTCATGCATCTCTGTCAGTAGGTTGTCCACAAAGCCAAACAGTGTCATGTGTACAAAGGTCAGAGACTGACCAGACTGCCCCGTAACTGGCCATATGGACCTGTAACTGACCAGACTGCCCCGTAACTGGCCATATGGACCTGTAACTGACCAGACTGCCTCGTAACTGGCCATATGGACCTGTAACTGACCAGACTGCCCTGTAACTGACCAGACTGCCCTGTAACCGGCCGTAGGGACCTGTAACGGGCCATACGGACCTGTAACCGGCCAGACTGCCCCGTAACGGGCCATAAGGACCTGTAACCGGCCAGACTGCCCCGTAAGGGGCCATAAGGACCTGTAACCGGCCAGACTGCCCCGTAACGGGCCATACGGACCTGTAACCGACCAGACTGCCCCGTAACGGGCCATACGGACCTGTAACCGACCAGACTGCCCTGTAACTGGCCATATGGACCTGTAAGCTTGTCAAGAAGCAGGCCTTTGTCTCTCTCTTGTGTGGATCTGAAGGGTTTTGCCTTTCCATTTGTTGCTGTGATCACAAGGGAGGATACGCCTAAAAGAATTCCACACCCTAAGAGGCACCTGGTATTTCCTATCATCACATGACAGATAGGTGGTGCCGTAGCAAGCACCTCACACAGGTTCTGGCAGAGTCCGCGATAGCCTCGTTGCCACAAATGGCTATTGTTCCTGCTGAAGAGGCCCTTAGACGTCTGCTCCTGGACTTCCCCAGTAGGAATCTGGAGGTGCTTGGCTATCCTTTTCAGTAGGTCTTGGAAACCCTTCTAATATTCCAATTGTGAGGCTGACGATGGTGCTACAGCCTCAACGGGGGATAGGAGGACATACTGCTCGAAGGTTGCCCTCTGGTACTTGTTCTTCTTTTTCTTCCTCCCCCACCTGTGGCTGGAGTGGAACCAGGAGGGGTTGTTGGGAGTGTGATGCTGGCAGATCAGGTATCGCCTCATGGCAAAGCATGTATGTCACCAAACACTGACAAATATATGGTTAGAACCAGTCTAACGCTGCTGTGTATTAGTATTGTTTAAAAAGGGATTAGAACAGGCTCAACAAACTCTGGGCACCAAGTCACCATGGGCACCTGGAGTTTGAAGCCCGGTGCCTAGCAGCGCTGGGAAAATGCAGTGGAGGAGCGCACTCTGGTGACCAAAAATAAAACCACCGGTGCCTTTACTGGCACTTGGCAGATTTGGCAGCATTTCAGCGGCTGGGGACTCTGCACCGTCGCCACAGTTTTTCGGCAGCGAGAGGCATCCCAGCTAGTCACCTTGCTTTGAGGCTGGGTGCCTAGCTGGGCACCAATTTTGTCAAGCCCTGTATTAGAATTATAAGAATGCATTTAGTGTTTAGACTCAAACGAATGCTCATAAGTTGCTGTACGTATTACTCACTTGTAATATCTATATCCCATGTTATAATATTTAAGTATCAGCATTGTAAGCCTTTGCAACTGTAAATCAC
This sequence comes from Pelusios castaneus, assembly GCA_007922175.1. Classification (NCBI taxonomy): domain Eukaryota; kingdom Metazoa; phylum Chordata; order Testudines; family Pelomedusidae; genus Pelusios; species Pelusios castaneus. The sequence goes on along the minus strand of ML685755.1, from coordinate 717,663 downwards.
TTGACATGAGAGAGACATTCTTCGAGATGTGTTGCTCATGTCCATTCCATACCTGCCCTCGTTCCCTTGAGTCAGAGTTCCAGCAAGAAGGAATTGAGAGGACGGGGGAGCCAGCAGCACCTATATATGGGTACATGTGTGCACCACTGCAGGGAACGCTAGAGTCAGCTTGTACAGGTACCACCAGAGGAAAAAGTTTTCTGGCACCGGTGCATGTGGTGCGCACATACAACTAACCTGGGAATGGACACACATCTCAAGGAACAACAGTTCTTTCTTCTTCAAGTGCTTGCTCATATCCATTCCCAATTTAGGTAACTCATCAACAGCGTCTCCGGTGGCGGGCGGGAGTTTGTGGACCTGACACTTGAAACAGCACTCTACCGAAACCAACATCATCCCGAGTTTGCTGCTTCCAGACATAGGGGACATAAAGTTATGTACAGATGACCAGGTAGCTGCCCTGCAGATGTCCTGGAGGAGAATGTGTGCTTGGAAGCACGCAGATGATGCCTGCACTCTCATTGAGTGGGCTGTCAAGGACACCAGAGGCATGACCCCAGCCCGCTCATAACGATCGTGGATGCAGGCCATGAGCCACTTCAAAGTACACCGCAAGGAAATCAGCAGCCCCTTCACTCGATCTGCAACTCCCATGCAGATTTGTGTCGAATGATAAAAAGGTTTGGTTCTGTTGATGTAAAACACCAGAGCACGTCTCACATCAAGAGAATGCAGGCCCCGTTCTTCACTGGAGCTGTGAGATTTGGGAGAAAAGATGGATAGGAAGCTATCCTAGTTAAGGTGATTACCTTAGACAAAAAAGCCAGATGCAGACGTCCTTATAAAACACCCTGGAGGTGGTTCTGAAGTTAATGTCCTGATCTCCAAAACTTGCCAGCAGACATAATAGCCACCAAGAAGGTGACCCTTCAGGACAGGTACACAAGGGGGGCACTAAGTCATGGGGGGCCCGGTGAGTCTGGAGAGAACCAAGTTCCAATCTTCTACTGATGACAAAGCCATAATCTAGACAAAGTAAATGGGAGTGGAGGGTGTCCAACAACTTGAAGAAAGCGGTGACAGTCTTCACAGATCAAAGCCTATTTCCCTTCCCCTATTTGCCGGATCATCCTTTCCCATCTTTCTGACTTTGGGGGTAGAGATTTCAGTTCCTGTTGATAACACCTTTTAATCTTCTCCTCTCTCAGGCTGCTCAAAAGCAAATAGCACGTCTAATTCATAGCACATCACCTCGTCCTAATAGCCAGTCCTTGGTTATTTGCTAAAAGCAGCACCCCTCTAAATGTCCCACAGAAGCCATATACATCTGTTGCATATAATTGTCACATTAGGGCTAGGAAGAGATGCTCCTGCCCAGATGAGTCTTCTGATGAAGACAGCGAATGTCACCTTAGAGGAAGGAAACCTACCACCCTGAATCCGTGCAGAACCTTGGCCAGTAGAATATAGAATAATAGGGTTGGAAGGGATCTCACGAGGTCATCTAGTCCAACTCCCTGCTAAAAAGCAGGACCACTCCCACTAAATCACCCCAGCCAGGCTTTTGTCTAACCAAGCCTTAAAAATCTCCAAAGATGGAGATTCTACCACCTCCCTAGATAGCCCATTCCAATGCCTCACCACCCTCCTAGTGAGAAAGTTTTTCCTAATATCCAACCTTGACCTCCCCAGCTGTAATTTGAAACCATTGCTCCTTGTTCTGTCCTCTGTTACCCTCAAGAACAGCCTAGCTCCCTCCTCTTTGGAGCAACCCTTCAAGTAGTTGAAGGTTGCTATCAAATCTCCCCTCAGTCTTCTCTTCTGTAGACTAAATAAGCCTAGTTCCTTCAGTCTCTCCTCACAAGTCATGTGCCCCAGCCCCCTAATTATTTTTGTTGCCCTCCGCTGGACTCTTTCTAATTTGTCCACATCCTTTCTGTAGTGGGGAGCCCAAAACTGGACACAGTATTCCAGATGCGGCCTCACCAGTGTCGAATAGAGGGGAATTATCACATCCCTCCATCTGCTGGCAACACTACTACTGATGTAGCCTAATATGCCATTGGCCTTTTTGGCAACAAGGGCACACTGTTGGCTCATATTCATCTTCCCGTCCACCATAACCCCCAGGGCCTTTTCTACAGCGCTGCTACTTAGCCGATCGGTCCCCAGCCTGTAGCAGTGCATGGGATTTTTCCGTCCTAAGTGCAGGACTTTGCACTTGTCTTTGTTGAACCTCATGAGGTTTCTTTTGGCCCAGTGTTCCAATTTGTCCAAGTCTCCCTGGATCCTGTCCCTGCCCTCCAGAGTATCTACCATTCCCCCAACTTGGTGTCATCCGCGAACTTACTAAGCACGCAGTCTATTCCATCATCAAGATCATTAATGAAGATGTTGAATAGAACCGGCCCCAGGACCGACCCCTGGGGCACTCCACTCGTTACCGGTTGCCAACCAGACATCGAGCCACTGATTCCTACCTGCTGAGCCCGTTAATCCTTGACTCCTTTAAGTCTTTTGTGCTTAGTCCCTATAGCAGTTGTCTGTGAAAAGAGAAATAGTTATTCCCCTCTGCACACTTGCCAGGCAGCCATTTATCAGAAAGGAAAATCAAGTAGGGCTGAGGATACTTGTATGTGCAGTTCCATTTGTCAGCTTGCAGGTTTTTCATAAAGCTCCTCCCACACTGACCTGTCGAGTTCTGTCACTTAAAGTTCCTTATCCACCAAAAAATTCTCCCTTCTATTCCAATTTTGGCTCGTTTAGATAGGAGGCCTTCCTTTCATAACATGGCATATGATTTTTCAATGTCTAGAAAGTCTGTTGTAAAGTTCTTAGTCTGTATGCTTTTCTGTATCTTTTTCTAGTCTCACTATATGGTCATCTGTGTACCTCCCTTTTCTGAAGCTATTTTGTACCTCAGATATCATGGAAGGTTAGGTCAGGGGCAGATTAGCCTATGGGGCCCATGCCCAGGGGCCCCCACATTATGGGAGACGTGGAGTGCCATGGACCATGGCCCCTACAGAGCCAGCCCCGCCACTGCAGCCCAGCCCTGCAGCACCAGCCTGCAGCCCCCTCCCCCAAACTGCCCCTCAGCAGCACTGGCCAGGGCTTCGGAGCCCCCGACACACCCCTCCAGCACTGGTGGGGCCGGGTGCCCTGCTCTCCGGGCAGGGTACCACTGCAATAGGGGGACCCACAAGGGTGGGCAGCCCCAGCCCCCTCCTGGTCTTGATCCAGCACTGGTTAGTGTTGGACGGGACCTCAGGAAGTATCTAGTCTAATACCCTGCTCAAAGCAGGACCAACTCCAACTAAACCATCCCATCACCCCAAGTCAACCATCCTATCACTTTTCTCCACGTATTCTGCTAGCCTTACACTTACCATTTTCCCCCACACATGATGTGAGGATGTGATGGGACAGGTGCGGCTAGGAAAGGGTTAAGAAGGCCTTTTGAGAAGTAGCCAATAGGAAGGAGCTGCACGACAGCCAATCAGGGCTCAGGTAGCCCCTATACAGGAAGGAGCTGCACGGCAGCCAATCAGGGCCCAGGTAGCCAGTATATAAGGCTGCAGCAGAGGCGGGCAAGGACAGAGCATTACAGGAGCTTGAAGGGGAAGAAACAGGAGAACCCTGCAGTTAGCAGAGCCAAAGGCCCTGAGCTAGGGTGGAGAAGGCACTGGTGTGGCAGGACTGCAGTGGTCACAGTGGGAGGTGGCTAGAATGGACTGCAGACTCCCCCAGACGGTGTGGGGAGGGTATGGATTGTGACTTACCCAGAGGGCTGAGTCACAAGGGTCCAGTGGAGACAGGACTGAGTCTGAGACACCACAGAGAAGGGGCGTCACCTGGCTGATAGCTGATTCCCCAGATACCTGAGGCACCAAGGCAGTGAGGTAGACTGTTACAGCGGCCTATAAACATCAGCTTTTGTGTGTACCTTGCTGGGTCTCCTAACTGGTCTCACCAATGCTTCTTTCCATTCTGTTGGCAGCAGTTCTTTTCCCCACATATATTTATAAAGCCAGGACAGAATCTTTAGATGCTCTTCTGACAAGTATTCAAGCATTTTATTTCTTATATTCTTTATACCTGGAGCTATGTTCTTTCCTTTTTCTAATGGCTGCAATAAACGCCTGCATACTTTTTACTTGACATGCCATCAGTATATTTTCTCCAGCCACCTAAACTGGTCAGAGTTTTCCTCAGTAAACTATCTTTTTCTCTCTCACAACACTCATTGCTTTGATTCATAACACTACTGACCATTTGGAATTCTCTTGCTATAATGTCTGCCTTTCCTAAGCGGGAAACCTCCATTTCGTTGCTTGCATTAAGACCAGGAATACATTCACTTCAAACTCCATTCATTCTCTGAAGTTGCTTAAACTGTGTATTTCTGAATGCTTTGGCTTTTTGTTCAATTTTCCACAAATTTCTCCAACTTTCTTTTTTTGTCTTTTAGATAATCATTTGTGCCACTACCTTACATCTTTTCTACTTCATTAAGTCTTTGCTATTCATTGTGTTTTGCTTGCTTGTCTGTCTTATTTCTTTCCTTGACTGATCATTTGCAATCGTCATTCCACTGGAGTAGTGGTTTTCAAACTTATTTTCTCAGAACCCAGCTGAAAAAAATCATTTTTGCTCATGACCCAACAATTATATTGTTGACCAATGCATTCCAGTCTTTTGGTGGTGGTGGCATGGGGCGCTGTGATCCAGTACCTGAGGGTCTGTGACCCACTACTGGGTCCTGACCCTATGTTTGAAAACCTCTGCCCTAGGGTACTGGATTTCTAAATCAGGGTCAACTTGATCTTTGTAGATGGCCAGATCAGATTCTGCTATAATTCCTTTTATTGTGTTAAAGGGTTCTCCTAGGCAGTCACTTCTGCAGTTACTGAATAAATATTCATCACATTTAATCTTGAAAAGGCCCCAGTCAGCTCTTTGAGAAATTCCAGCTAGGAACTCTGTGTGTTTTCAATATTTCCTCAGCCATGGTACTCAATAAGTGAAGGGAAGTGCTCACTTCCCATTCCATCTTCTTTATGAATTTCCTACCTATATTTACTACCTATTTCATTTATCATAATTCCCCAAACAGAAAAGGATCCACCCACTGAATTCAATCTAGTAGGTGAGCCTGTATTAGCTATTACATGATGATGCATATCCTAAATTGTTTTAAGCCTTTCCCACTATCTCCTATGGGTAAATAAATTCCACAAAGTGAGCTCTGTATACCTGACCTACCAGACCTCATCCTCAAAGGAAAGCTGCATGCCACTTTTGAGAGACAAGCCTGGAAGCTTGAGTTCATAATGTTACTGGACCCTAAAAATCATGGCTTTATAAACAGACACAATCTGTTACACACTAGCCCCCCCTCTTGTCCTATGACTACAGGGGTGTTAATGGACAACTTCACCTTGACTGGTCCTTTAGTTTACAGCATGTGCTAACTACTCAGTCTAGACTGTCTCTATAACCTTGGATGAGAAAGGGTTAACACCAGGGACGGTGAGTCCTAGAGAAGTCCCTGGAGAGCCAAAAGAAACAGTGTAGGTTTTTGAATTGGAGCAGAAGCCCTGCCTCTTTCCTGCTGGCCCTTGTTCCCTTTGTCTTTAATATGTACAGACTATTGTGCTTTAATGACAGTCACTCTGGACCAAAATACTCATCCCCAGGACTGCAGCCAGCCCTTGCAAGCGATGCTTGCCCAGGGAATATGTGGGGAATGAGAAGGACCACAGAGACACGGTATCGGGGAGCTTTGGGGACAGGAACGTCCTGTGGATCCTGCCTGCGCATCAGATGATGCTGAGTAGCTGAACTAATGAGGCTCTTTCTCAAACAGCTGCCACGGCTGTACTTCCATCCAGCCCCTGAAGGCTTGTTCCACTCTCTCCGCCATAGTGCTTCCACTAACCCCAGGCAAAGTGAGGGACAAGACTGGAGCCGTAGGCTGGGATAGTTCCTGTGTTCCGGGCTCTAGTGGGAGGAAGGTTTGCAGCGGCGGACAAGCGTTTGCTTCCTGGCTCACTCAGACAGCACAGCACAAAGGCAAGGGTCTGAGCTGCTGAGTGTGACTCTGAGCATGTCTCGGCTGTAAAATTAAGTTGACCTACAGCCACCACAGTAATTATATCGGCTGTTCATGTCCACACTGTCTGTCCACTGGCGCCTGGCCTTATCAGGAGTGCTTGCACCGAGTGAAGGGGGGCACTGACTGCCGGAGTGGCCCACCCATTGCAGTGGGGTTCTGGCAGCCTGCCCCACGCAGGGCAGCAGAGCTCTGGGGATGACTAAGCAGCAGCGGGAGATGGAAGCAGTGTGTCTGCACAGACACAATGACCTCAGCCTCTCACAGAAGCGGTGTTACTCAGTCGGTGTCGCAGGAGCAACACTAGTCTAGAGCAGGCCTGGCTGCATGGGAACTGGTCTAGAGGTGGAGATTTATCCGGAGGAGCCAGCTAAGAGCTGTGGCCTAGGAAGGATGTGAAGATCTGCCTCGAGGCAAGCTCAGCTCTCTACAGGAGGCAGTAGTGCAATCCTTGTTCTTGGCTCCCGCACAGAGGTGGCTCCGGCCCCAGCTGATCTCAGCCAAGCAGTCACCAACCCAGTGTCCGTGTGGATTTCTGTAGCTGCCTTGGCCAGCACTGAGCGCTGGGGTGCGTTGATACAGGTGTGAATCCTGGCAGGAACAGACAGACGGCTGGACCAGCTCGGCCGCTCATGGAGAAGGAAGCTAATTGCTTCTCCTTTGCCCTGAGGACTCGTGTGGAGCCTTAGGACTCTACTCTCCCTCCCTACTCAGCGTATCCAAGAGGCTGGGCGGGGGTGAGCGAGGCCCTGGGTGGATTGCAGTGGCATCTGACCTCTTCCCTCTCCCACACCTCTAGCAGAGACTGGGGCCTGAAGGAAGAGAGGCTGAGACTCACCCATGGACCAAGGTGACCTTGACTGGCTCAGGGAACATCCCTTACCCTGCCTCTGGTATAGCCTGGCTGACTGATGTACAGAAGACTCAGCACTCCCACCATCACGCTGCTCTCTCCCGTGTTTCCTTTTGTCTCCTCTGTAACCACCCTCACCTTCCATCTGTCCTCAGGTGGGAGTCCGGTGCAATCATCATCTACCTTCTCTTCAGTTCCTCTTTACTACTTCCTAGTCCAGCAGAGCCACTGATTCGCTGAGGCCTCTTCTTGCCGATACACTTAAAGCCAGCTATTCAAGTCTCTGCTCTTCCATGTCTTCCCAATTCCTGTTCATGTTACTTGTGCTGTCCTTTTGGCTTGGGCTGACTTTCCATGTCTTGAAGGGTGCCCCTTGCTTTGCCATGGATCTGCATTTGCTCCCTCCCCCTCATCCACCCATTTCCTTCTTTGTTTACAGAGTCCATTTCCTTAATTAGCCTCCTTCTGGAGTCCAAAGATCTTAATTTCTTCACTTTAATCTTCCTGCCTTTTTTGTTTTAAACATCCCTCTTTCCAAAGCCTAATGTCATCATTGTTTTTGTTCCCCCCCAAGAATATTAAATTCATCGAATTGTGGTGCAGCCGCAGTGATAGCGCCTCATACTTGGCTGTATTACAGAGTTCTGTTTTCAATTGCAAATCTTTATTTTTGTAAAAAATCTCACTGAGATAACAAATGAAAACAAAATATAAAATTTGAGCACAACTTAAAATTGTCATGGAGGCTTGACGAAAAATGACTCCATACAGAGAATAAGAGTTAAGAAAATCCCTTTTGGCAATTTTCTTTCCTGGATTATCTAATTTTTCTTTGTATTTCTTTTTTGCAACAAATCTAACATACTCTGCTTCCTGTTCTTTGTCTGCACGTGCTGCTGGCTTGAATCTGTTACAGTGGGGCTGTGTTTGTCTACAGAGATTTATAACTTTTCAGTTAAATGGAAATGTGTGCCAAGTTGAACACACCGCATTTTAATTTGACAAATCTTCTGTGGTGTTAACATAGCCACTCACTTGGAGAGAGACTGTTTGCCTGCCTGCCCTCTCTGTTATCCAGCCTAGGACAAAGCCCTGGAGCTGGAGTTCAGATCTCTTTTCTCTAGTTTGGGGGACTGGCGCGTCATAGCTAGGACCAATGGGAAGAGTTGCGCAGCAACAGAGAGCTTCAGCAAAATCCTGCAGGCTTAGCACTAAGATCTCTAGCAAGCCAAAGCCCAAACGTCTCAACAGCGCCACGTTGTCTTGCAGACGGAATATGCCACATTTCGTTTTAGCCCAAGCCCTGCAGCATGGACACAGCTGTTCCAGTGGTTCTGTGCAAGCCAGCTTCTTTCTTTTCCTTGTGAGCTGTACAGGTACACGAGCACCAGGGGACAGGCACTGGTGTAAAGTGGTGCACCTTTTCTGTGCAGATCAGTCCATACAGATCTGCGAGGGATGGTCTGACTGCATGTGGGTCACACAGTGAAGACCAGAAAATCCAGTGTGACTCACTGAAATACAATTCCTATCTCAGTGGCTTATGTTCCCATTGGTTGGTTGTGTTCCACTCTGTGGCTAGTTCAGAAGATGTGAGTGTATGAAAAACTGTAGCGACTTGTGCTCTTAGCTCTGGAGATAGCAGGTTTGGTGCTGGTGTGGACCAAGATGCCAGCCTTCGTGTTTGTAGGTGTCCTCTGGTGGCATGTTGGTCATTTGGGGAAGTTCACTTCATCTGAGCAGGGAAGGGGAAGTGCTGGAGGCAGATGGCTGGTGTAATGCAGGTCTGTGAACGCTGCTGGCTGTACCCAATTTCTAGATGTCCCTGAGGTGCTGAGGAGCATTTTTGGTAGAAAATGAGGACACCAGCTCCTTGGGGCGGGGGAGGGGAGGGCTCTCTGGGGGCTCCTGTCAGTATTTTTTAAACTGGGATAAAATGTGAGACAATATTTGAGGCACATCACAGCCTCTTGCAAGCAGCAGGATGATGGACAGTCAGGAGCTGCTCCAGCAGAGGCGTTTCTCTCGCCGATTCCCAGGCAGGCACAGCTCCTCCATCCCTGACTCATGTGGAACCACCAGACTGGCCTCTAGTTTTTTGGTGAACCATGACTTTGGTGCCCCGGCCAGATTAGACATGCTGAGGCCCTAAACTATGCCACGATCCAGAGGCCCCAGACCATAAAAAATAGAGAGATAAAAGTGTTTTACATTATAACCAACATATTTAGAAGCCCCCAGAATGTGAGGCTCTAAGCCATGGCTTACTTGGCTTACGCCTAAATCCAGTACTGCGAGCTGCCCCCCATGGTTTAAGAAATAACATATTGATATTTATTTTTTTAAATAGAGAAAAAAATTCACTTCTGTCTAATTTGGTGCTCCTTAAAGCCTGGCACCCAAGGCGACCGCCTAAGTTCATCTCTCTGGTTGGGGCAGCCCTGGGAGCCACGCACTCCGGGACACCAAAGAAACTGGTGTTGTCTGACCTCTGACTGCAGAAGCTGGGAGTGGACAACAGGGGATGGATCACTCGCTAATTTCCCTGGTCTGTTCATTCCCTCGGAAGCCAGCCACTGCCAGCAGCCGGGCACCGTCTGACCCAGAGTGGCCATTCTTAGCTTAGCAGCCAGCAGTGAGCTGAGAGTGTTAAGGCAGAATAGCTTCCCAGATGCAGAGACTTGGCGTCAGCCAGATGTGCTGAGCTGTAGATATAAAAGCAAAGGAAACGACTGCTGAGGTTTTGCATTTGAGTGCAAGTTGGATGTTGGGCTCTGTATTGCTTTTCAGTAGCTGTCAGGGATGGAGGTGAAAGCCGCCTGTCAGGGATAGCATTGGAAGCAATCTGAAGGTAAAAGTGTCTTTTGCCGTTAACATATATAAAAGACCATGACTGCCATATTGGGAGACACCAATGATTTCTCCAGCCCACTATCCTGTCTCTGGCAGTGGTCAGTACCAGTGCGTTGGGGGAAATGTACAGAACAGGTCAGTTTGGGCAACTCAGCCATTTTCCTCTCCCAGCTGTTGGTGGTCAAAGGCTTAGGGCGTCCCCAGACATGGGGGTGGTCCCTGACCATCTTTGTTTATCACCACTGATGGACTTGTCCTCCAGGGAGTTTTTCTTTGAACCCAGTTATAGTTTTGGCCAGGACCGCAGGGCAATGAGCACAGCTTAGTTGTGCATTGTTGTCCTTTTGTTTTTCTTAAACCTGCTGTCTGTTATTTTCATTGCGTGACCCCTACTTCTTGTACTGAGGGAAGGGAAAATATTTTCCCCTCACCTTTTCAACATCATTCATAGTTTTATGGACCTCTATCCTATCTCCCTCATAGTCATCTCTTTTCTAAGATGAATAACACTAATCCTTTTTAGTCTTTCCTCCTATGAAAGCCATTCCATACCCTTGACCTCTTTGTTTCCCTTCTCTGAACCTTTTCCAGATCCACTGGGGTCACCAGAACTGGACAGTCAGGTGTGGGTATACCATGGATTTATACAGCGGAATTCTATTTTCTGTAATTTCCATTTTTAAGGCTTTGGGTAGATGGATGTGTCCTGCTGGAACTTGAAATATCATTAAATTACGCTTTAGTTTCTATTGTTTACTTTTCCTCCTGTGCTCCAAGTCCTGTCCTCCAAGTCGACTTAGGGCGTCCACGCTGCTGAAGTCGACTTAAGCAGTAAAGTCGACGTAAAATGAGGTTTTACAAAGTCGACTTTACTTTTCCTTAAGTCAACTTAAGCAAACTCCAGTGTGGACGCAGAGTAAACTGAGTCGACTTAAGCAGGCTTAAGTCGACTTAATTTACAAGTGTAGATGCACCCTTAGTGACTTCCAGAGGGAGCGAAGCAGCAACAGGGACATCCGTGAGCACACCTGGAAATTAATGAAAATTTTGGCTTCTTTCATTCTTGCCAAGAGGGTGATGGAGTCAACCTTTTGCGGGTCATGACAAGCTTGGGACTATGAGTAACCCTACAGGACACACCGACCCCCAAGCTCCCGGCTGAATCCAGCCTTACTGTCACTGAGAAACCCTCTCCTCTGGCAAATCCTGTGCCCCACTGCTGAATCCACCCCGGCACCAGGAAGCTGCTGCTGCGCTCCAGTGTGTGGCTGCAGGCTCTCTGCAATGCACTTACCAGTGTGTGGCGACAGAGTAATGTGTCCCGACCCAGGGTTGAGAACTGCTGGTCTGGATGCTTTGCCAAGCACAACCCATCTGTCTGTGATGGAGTGCAGACAATTATTTGTGCAAGTCTCAGAGACCAGGAATAGCCTCCTTCTTCAACCTTCAGCAAGGACCTTGTGAACACCTCTCTTGTGAGCAATGTCCTGTGACTGCAAGGAGATCTCACTCACTGATACGGAGCCTGTTCACTGCCATCTTCTAACTTTATGTAATGCAACAGGTCCCCCAGAGCCATTTCCTAAAGGGATGGATGCACCCGCTGCAGTGTGAAACACCCTGGTACATGTGTGGGTTGAATGCATAGCAGAAAATCTGACAGCTCTACACAGGGAGGAAACAGAAGCCTAGGGATATTGCTCTAAGAGGAGACCAGCTGCTGAACAGTTCCTAACCTCTCGAAATTTGCAGGCAGCCTCTGCCATGATTGATAATGTGGGAACTGCAGCAGAAGGTCCCGTGTTTTGGAAGCTTTTATGTAAACTCTTCACAGCACCAGTTTCGGTGTGTTCCTCCCCCCCCCCCCCCTTGCTGCCACAATCAGCTTTCCCCTAGGCAAAGGGGGTTCCAAAGAGCACAGTCCCATGCTCTGCTGTGCACCAAAGAATACGTGAAGTACCACGGTGCATATGCATCCTATGTTACCTAATGTGATCTTCATAAACCTGGAGAGCTGGAAAGGTCCATCCCCAACAGCTGTCTGTCTAATCTGTTCTTAGAAACCTCCAGTGACAGGGAGTTCACAACCTTCCTAAGTAATCTGTTCCAGGACTTCCTTATGATTAGGAAGATTTTCCTAATGTCTAATCTAAATCTCCTTTGCTGCAAATTAAGTTACTCACTTCTTGTCCTCTTCTTGGTGCTTAAGAAGAACAATTTTTCACCCTCCTCTGCAGAAGTCTTATGTAATAAAAGACTTATTTTGCCTCTCCTCCCACTTCTCCAAAGAAGACCAAACCCCAATTTTTTCAATCAAGGCCATGTTTTCTGAATCTAAACCTTTAATCTTTCCCCCTCCCCTTCTTCTCTAGACTTTCTCCAGTTTGTCCACATCTTTCCCAAAGTGTGGTGCCCAGAACTGGACCTGAGCAGAGTGGAAGAATAAGATCCCTGTCTTGATTCGAGACAGCGGATATTTCCACAGTACCAGCGGAGGCCACGCAGACATGCAGCCAGGGAGCTCTATGGATATTAGGCGATGCAGGACATACCACCAAAGAGACCCTGAGTGACAGTACCCTGCGGCCCTCTGATTGGCCAACTGCCCCTACTTAACCCCAGGGATTGGTGCAGGAAGTTGTCTGGGTAACCACACAGACTTTGCCTCATCTCTGGTGCCTGACTCCGATCCTCATTTCTGCCTCTCACTTCTAGCCTGATGCTACCTCTGAGCACTGGTCTCTGGTTTCAACTGATATTGCCTCTGATCTCTGGCCCTAGCCTGACTCTCACCTTGACTCTGGTTTATGGGACCGGTGCGACTCTTCCTACTCCTGCCTGGCACCTCCGTACTTGGTGGGCAGATCTCAGCCCAGTTGTGACCATTAGATCAGACTGCCTACACCCCAGTCCCTTCCCCAGGTCTGAGAACGGTACTCGGTGCCCCAGCTAACACAAGATCAAACAGCTAGTTTAGCACACGTAGCTAGCACATATTCTGCTGGGCCATTTATGGCGAAGTGGCCTGTTAACACTTCCTAGGCAAGTTGTACATACGCGACTGATTCTTCCCTCCTCGGGGAACTATTCTGCATTTATCCTTATTGAAACTCATCTCTTTACACAGGTCTATTTCTTCAGTTTCTCAGGATCATTTGGAATTCTAACTTTTGCAATTGCATCACATGGTTGGCTCACATTCAGTTTGTGATCCACTGTAACCCCCAGCTCCTTTTTATGGAGTACTGTCTAGTCAGTTATTTCCAATTTTGTAGTTGTGCATTTGATTTTTTTTCTTCCCAAGTACTTTGCACTTGTCTTCCCTGAATTTCATTTTTTTTTAAATTTCAGATCAATTCTCTTATTTGTCAGTGTTGTTTTGGATCCTCATTCAGTCCTCCACAGTATTGCAACCCCTTTCAGCCTGGTATTAGCCACCAATTTTCCTAAGCAAACGCTCCAGTCACTCATGAAAACATTGACTAGGGCATGGTCTACGCTGCTGGTGAAACTCGGCAGCAGTCAACAGGAGATACACAAGCTATGCAGAATAGCTTACATATCTCCCAGTGACCTATCCCAGTGTCCCTACTATGCTGCACCAACGGGAACAGCCTTACACTTTGCGGGGGTGGAATAATGGCGTCAAATGCAGGATGGAGTGAGTGGCTCTCCACCTCTGCTCAATGGATCCTGCAGAACTGATCAAATGGTGCCAACTTCAATACAGATGTACCCTAGTATGGGACCCAGAACAGATCCCTAACATCTGTAACAGTGTCATCTAATTCTCATGTGCCCAGGGAAGAGATGGGATGGTTCGGGACAGGTATTAGATACAAGTTTCCCGGTTCCTGAGAGGCCCCATGGGACAATGTTATTAAACATTATTAAACATTATTAAAGCACATAATTAAGAGACAACTTTGACTAATATATATCAAAACCCAACCATCTATCCCTCTAAGTTACACACCTACTTCTAAAGCCAGTACAACTCAAGTTATGTAGCTGAAAGAGAGCAGATTTATGTTTCCACTGTTCCTTGGTTCATGTGATAGCTGTTAGGGACAAAAATCATTGTAAACCCTCTCAGCCAGCTCCATCCACTCTGCTAAGGACCGGTCCGTGCCCACCACCAGTGTCTGATAACTAACCCTCTCCACCCGGAACCAGGGGTGAGTGTCTGTCACCATTCACAGAGAGAGCAGCCTGGGCCTTCCTGAGGACTGCACTCCGGCTTCCTCCACCCAGCTGCCCCTGGAACAGCCACTGCAGTTCCCCAGGACTAAAGGGAGCTGCCTGCCTCGCTCTGCCCTGTGGCCACCAGCCAATGCGGAGACGCACCTGCAGCCGGGCCGCAGACTTGCTCTGATCCCCTGTCCCTTGGGATTAAAGCCCCCGGCCAGGCAGAGCCCACCCCGGCCCCGACCCATGAGCTGGCGATGAACCCGCTCCTGAGGACTGTGCAGGGCCGGAGCGCCCACCAGTCATGCAGGGTGCAAAGACCCGTGGAGTGTCTGGAGCCCCTGGGGCCCTTCCCTGCCGGCTCCAGGCACCCGGCCCGGATAACTGACCCGTAGGCCCGAGCTGGGCTGGACGCGCCAGGAGCCGGGGAAGGGGGACAAGGGAGCGGCCCCGAGAAGGCGGCAAGGGGGGGAGGGGAGTGTCCCGGCGCCCTCACCCTTCTTGAACTCCTCCAGCAGCGTGTCCAGCCGGCTGTCGTTGAAGACCCAGTGCAGCGGGCGGCGGTAGAAGCGGGTGACCGTCTGCAGCGGGGTGCAGTCGTCCGGGTCCACGAAGGCCAGGTCTTTGACGAAGAGCAGGTCCACGATGTTGTCCCGCCGCTCGCCCTCGTAGACCGGGATGCGGGTGTAGCCGGAGCGCAGGATCTCGGAGACAGTGGCGAAGTCCAGCACGGCGTCAGAGCGCAGCAGGAAGCAGTCGGCCAGGGGCGTGAGCACGTCCTCCACCACCTTGGTGCGCAGCTCCAGCGCACCCTGCACCATGGCCAGCTCCTCCCGCACCAGGTCGCCGTGTGGGCCGGCGGCGCGCAGCGTCTCCAGCAGGCGCTCGCGCGTGGAGAAGGTGCTGAGCTCCTGGTGCAGCGCCCAGTCCAGCAGGCGGCTCAGCGGGTAGCAGAGCAGGAAGGCGGCGGCCATCAGCAGCCGGGTGAGGCCGAGCGTGTGGGAGGCGATGGCGAGCCCGTGGCGGGAGCAGACCGAGTAGGGCAGCACCTCGCCGGCCAGGAAGACGGCGCCGGTGCAGAGTAGCACGGGCAGCCAGGGGACCCCCTGCACCCAGCCGGCCCGCGCCGGTCCCTGGCCCGGCAGGGAGGCGCACAGCCAGCCGGCCAGCGCCGCGTTGGCCCCGGCCTGGCCCAGCAGCAGGGTGCAGAGCAGGTAGGTGCCGCCGCGGCCCCGCACCTCCTGCACGCGGCGCGCCTGCTCCTGCTCGGCCGCCGAGCCGCTGTTGCGCAGCACGCGGAGCTCCAGCGGGTCCAGCGCCAGCAGCGCCAGGCGTAGGCCACTGAAGAGCGCCGACAGCCCCAGCAGGAGCAGCGCCCCCAGGGCCCGCAGCCAGCCCGCCTCCGGCAGCGGCCCCAGCCAGGCCGAGCGCGCCGCCCGCCGCACCCGCAGCAGGAAGCCGCCCGCCGCGCCGTGGTGCCGCCAGGCGCTCCCGTCCCAGGCGCAGAGCGAGAAGAGCCGACCCCGCGGCCCGATCCCGGCCCCGGCCTCCCCCTTGCGCGGCTCCCGCACCCGTACCCGCACCAGGGCGGAGCCGGCCGAGCCGCCCGGCTGCAGCGGGCCCAGCACCTCCACGTCCGAGGCCCAGGCGCCCTGCTCCAGGCAGCGCTCCGCCCCCGCGACCGCGCCCGCCGGCGGCTCCTCGATGTAGACCAGGCGGGGCTCGCCCTCCGCTCCGGCCGGCCCGCGGCTGCGGTTCCCCTCGGCCTCGGCCGGCGGCTGGAAGTAGAGGCGCAGCAGGAAGCTGGTGCCCTCCACCGCCCCCAGCGCGCCGCCCTCCAGCGACACCCTGCCCGGGGCCGTGTCCTCGGGCCGCAGCCCCAGCAGCCAGGCGGCCCCGGACGGCGGCCGGAGCGAGAAGAAGAGCAGCAGCACAGCGCCGCGGCTGCCGCCCCAGCCGCGCCCGGCCCCGGGGCCCGCCGCAGCCGCCTGCCCAGCCATCGCGCTGCGCTCCTCCGCCGCAGCGCACACGTGATGCTGCAGCCGGCCGGGCGGGGAGGGGGCGCCGCCACCGGCCACGTGGGCCGAGCCCGCCGCGCTGCGCCGCCGGACCAGGCCGGGCCCTTCGTGTTCCCCGGCTCAGCCTCGTCCGCGGAGCCCCGCCCGGTGAGAAACAGGCACAGCCCCAGGTAAACACCCCGAGGGGCTCAAGCTGGGACCGCCCCCCGCGCACCGGCGTCTCCAGACTCGCCTCGCAGCACCCGCTGCCTTTTCTGGGCTGCTCAAGCCGGCTGGTGTCCACAGCAGCTCAGGGACGGTTTGCTCCGCCACATCTGAATGTTTCTCAGCACTGCTGTGTGTAAGTGGAACCCGAGCCCGCGAATTTCCCCGGCCTGATGGTGGGAAAGCCTGTGTGTGCCCATGTGACGGTGGGTCTCTGCACTAGTGTGTGTGAATGACCGTGGTGTGATTGTGTGCCTCTCTGTGCACATGTAACCTTCGGGTGGGCTAAATTCATTTAATTGCCCTTCTCCAGTGCCCCACAGAAATCAATCCCAACCCCTATGGGGAAAGCAGCTGGCGACCCAGGATCCAGTCTGTACAGGACTCTCGGCGAAGCTTGCTCAGAGCTACACTCCCACATTAAAATACTACTAAAAACAAACATAACAATGAACTTTATTAACTACTAACTAAATGAACCTTATCCTAAGAAAACAAACTACAATTAACCAAGAACAATCCCTTGCATGAAAGATCCCCAAGAGTCCCAAAGTCTGTGTGAAGTTCACCCAACTCTCAGGCTATGTACACACGATCAGATTAAAGCGCAACAAGGCAATCGCGCTACAAAACTCACGTGACCTTTATTGCGGGACAACGCGTACACACGTTGCTCCCTGCAACGCAACAAAATTACACGCATTATCGCGGTTGAGCGCAATGACTTCTGGGCACCTATCCCATCGTTCCATTTTCCCCTAAGTTGGCGCTATGAATCATGGGATGAAGGAAAGGAACGCAAAGCGCCATGGGTAAAGTGTCAGTTTCCCATGGTGCTTTGTGTTCCCCTAGCGTCTTCCTCGTTGCCAATAGCAACTCGCGCCTATTTTCAACATTGCAGTGACGCAACGCACCACTTGCAATCAATCGCTACAGCGACAGCATGGATCCTGCTATGATCTCCATTGTCGCCTTCAACATTCTGAATACATCTCGGCTTGTTGCTCAGTACGCAATGAGCTCCGAGTCAGATGAGGACACCGAGGAGCAGGGGCTGATCGATGCCATGCAGAGCAACAGCACCGCGTTGCTCAGCTCCTTCACCGATCATCTGCACACGGTGCAACGCCGTTTCTGGTCGCGAGAGACGAGCACCGAGTGGTGGGATCGCATTGTTATGCAGCTGTGGGATGACGAGCAGTGGGTACAGAACTTTCGAATGCGGAAAGCAACCTTTCTGGAACTGTGCTCAGAGTTGGCCCCTGCCCTGCGACGGAAAGACACCAACATGAGGTCAGCCCTAACTGTGGAGAAGCGTGTTGCGATTGCTGTATGGAAGATGGCGACTCCCGACTGCTATCGGTCCGTTGCAAACCAGTTTGGAGTCGGGAGGACCACCGTCGGATTAGCCCTCTCACAAGTGTGCCAAGCCATCAATCGCATCCTGCTACGGAGGACAGTGACATTGGGCAATGTTCGAGAGATTGTGGACGGCTTTGCTGCCATGGGATTCCCTAACTGCGGGGGAGCCATAGATGGCACACACATCCCTATTTTGGCTCCAGACCATCTCGCGACGGAGTACATAAACAGGAAGGGCTACTTCTCCATGGTGCTGCAAGCACTCGTGGATCACAAGGGTCGTTTCACGGACATCAATGCTGGGTGGTCGGGAAAGGTGCATGATGCCCGCATTTTCAGGAACACTGGTCTGTACCGGAAGCTGCAAGGGGGCACCTTTTTCCCTGATCAAAAAATAACAGTGGGGGAGGTGGAGATGCCCATAGTCATCCTCGGAGACCCAGCATACCCACTGATGCCATGGCTCATGAAACCCTACACTGGGAACCTTGATCGCAGCAAGGAGCGGTTCAATTACCGATTGAGCCGCTGCAGAATGACTGTGGAGTGTGCCTTCGGCCGTTTAAAAGGGCGCTGGCGCTGTTTGTATGGGAGGCTGGACTTGGCGGAGGACCAGATCCCTGCCGTGATTGCGTCATGTTGTGTCCTCCATAACATTTGTGAAAGTAGGGGAGAAAAGTTTTCCCCTACGTGGGCTACGGAGGCACAGCGCCTCGAGGAAGCATTCGAGCAGCCAGCCACTAGGAGTATTAGGGTGGCACAAGGAGAAGCTGCTCGCATAAGGGAGGCACTCAGGGAGCATTTCAATGATGCCCTTCCCTAGTTAAGTTACATGACGCATGAGGTGCACCTTAGGATCATTTCAGT
>ML685755.1:662175-672683 GCA_007922175.1 Pelusios castaneus | reverse complement strand
TTTAAGGCTCGGTTAGACAAAACCCTGGCTGGGGTGATTTAGGGGGAGTGGTCCTGCTTTTTGGCAGGGGGTTGGACTAGATACCTCGTGAGGTCCCTTCCAACCCTATGATTCTATGATTCTATGAATAGGCATATAGGACACCCCAGAGAATTTCCAAGTGGAAAAATTATTGGAGAATTAAATTATCACTTGTAAAAACTAAGGAAATGCTTAATCAGAAGAAAATAGGGGTCTTATTTTTTAATGGTAAAAAAATTCAGATAGTTCAAAAGTGTGTGTTCCTCTGAATAGTGGTGGATAAAGAAGTAACTTGAAAAGATCACATAGGTAATATCATTCATTCAGAAGTATGGAAGTAGGATGAACTTACTGAAAAGTGTAATGGAAACAAAGGGGGTGCATATTAGTTATTGATGCTGATGTATAGAGCATTGGTAAGGCCTGGCT
This sequence comes from Pelusios castaneus, assembly GCA_007922175.1. Lineage (NCBI taxonomy): Eukaryota > Metazoa > Chordata > Testudines > Pelomedusidae > Pelusios > Pelusios castaneus. Next base: position 672,233 of record ML685755.1, on the reverse strand, counting down.
TGACAGAGCCCTGGCTGGGATGATTTAGCTGAGGTTGGTCCTGCTTTGATAGTGTTGTGATGTTCCTGCTCTGCAATCTGAATTTGTGTATAGCTGTATGTGATGTTCCCCTCCTGCGATCTGGATGGGTGTGCCACGGTGCCACCCACTCCTGGGCTCCAACTTACCCCACCTTGCTGTGTGAATCCCCACTGCTGGATCAGCTCACGCCCAGCCTCCTATGTGTAATTGGTCCTTCACACCATGGAAGAGTGCTCCAGCCAGCCCCAGTCCCATCTTGCACTGTTCAATTCTGCCCACTGCAAAACAAAGTTATTGATTACAGTAAGATCTGAAGTGATTACAAGTCAGAATAGTATAGATCCAAAGATTAACCGTACGTCAAGAAGTTTATCACAATCACATAAAAGAGCTCTCACATCCTAAACTACAGTCCCTGTTCTAGTCTATATCCAGCTTCCTGCACAGGCTGGCTGCTGACACACCTTGCAGCCAGACTCTCCCTCCCTGTGGGCAGGTGCCAATCCTGTGTGTTGCTTGGGAGCCAGATTCCAGAGCAGAGCCCACAGTCAGGGGGCCTCTTACTTTTACCAAGTTTCCTCAACAGCCGCTGGGGACAGGTGATCATCCATGTCTGGCAATGGGGGTAATTCCTTCTATCTGAGCCAAAGTGCTCACATATTCTTAGCTAGCCCATTCTTCCTGTGTGCAGTCCTCTGCTGGGTGTGGAAACACAGCTCTGTGTTTGTCTGATCTGTCCAAGCCATGGGAGAGACATCTGGGGCATGACCTGGGAGAGTTTCATATCTGTCCATATGCATGACATTTCAGGAAATGTGTTACCATAGCAGTAATGTTCAGTATGTCATGGACATTCCAGAAACACCGCATCTGACATACTTTGCATCAGACCATACACGGTTACACTGTACGGGTGAACATGAGTGATACACAGCTCACACCACAAGGGTGTAAGTGGGTGCAGCATGTCACACGTTCTCACACCAGTCTCTCTCTCCTGGGGCCCATCTTGCACTTGCCCCCACTGTGTGAACAGCTCCATTCTTGGGTCAGCCCATGCACAGCCTCCTGCAAGCAAGAGGTCCTTAACTTAGTCAGTGAGAGCATCTGGCCAACCACTCGGGACTCTGTGGTAGAATGACCCTGTAAACACCCCTGGTCCCAGATGCAACCCTAGGAACTGCTGTCTTGCAGCGTTCACTGCTGCCCCCTAGACTCTGCAAGCTTTATGAAAGAAATTGATATGCACCAGCTGTCTCTCTCTAAATGAAGGCCCAAAGGGGTAGCTGTGTTAGTCTATTGCAGAAAAACAACAGAGTCCCGGGGCACTTTTAAAGACCAACAGATTTATTTATCACATGAGCTTTCGTGGGAGAAAATCCCACTGTCAGACGCTTTGAAGATGGAAGCATCTGATGAAGTGGGATTTTCTCCCACGAAGGCTCATGCAATAAATCTCTAAATGAAGTCTCTATGCACCCAAATCACATGCACAGCTTTAGATAAAACAAACAAGTTTATTAAGTACAGAAAGATTTTAAGTGATTATAAGAAAGAAGAATATAAATCAGATTGGACCAGGATGAAATAAAAGCAAATCACATTCTAATCTAAACTAAGCTTAACACTTTCAGTAGCGAAACCATATTAAATGGTTCTCACCACAGGATGGTTGATCCGTCTCCAACCAGACTCTCCCCTTTGTTCAATGCTTTAGTTGTTTGATGTTATTCGTAGCTGGGTTGCAATAGAGAGAGAAAGCGCCCAAAATGTCCCTTTTTCAACTGTCCCTGTACCCCCCTCTGCTGCCTCATCTCCCACTTCAGCATCAGGTGACCCACAGTATTCCTGTGTTGTTTCCATGTCCTGAGTCAATGAGCAGGACGTTTTGATCAGATGCAATTATCAGATGCTTACGCTAAACCATTTTTCCTGGAAGAGTGGAATTGTTTTCTCCATGACTTAGTAAATCGTGACCTACCCCTCTGCTTTTAGTGTTTGCCTCGACCTGCTCCAAGCCATGTGACACATATTTGGGAATATTACATAGCAAAGTTTCATAACCATGCAAGAAACACACTACAATAAACAGGAATGTTCAGTATGTCATGAGCATTTCAAAAACACGATACGTGACATACTTTGCATTAAACAAGACAGTTATGTTTTATGGGTGAATATGAATGATACCCAGTCACACCAAAGGATCTACTTGGAGTGCAGTGTCACATGGGTATTGGACTAGATCAATATTTATCAACAACTAGTCTATGGATCGACACTGCTCCCTGAGACCTCCCTGACACAATATAGAAAAATCAGTCTCTGATAGCGAAAAGGTTGAGAAACATTGGACTAGATGGCCTCCTGAGGTCCCTTCAAACCCTAATAACCTATGATAAGAGCAGTTTTAGACTATAGATGCCATGTTTTTGGTTCAGCCTCAAAAACAACTCCTAGAAACTTGGCGTTTCTGTGATTGGTGTGTGATGACACCACCAGCGTTTCTGCTGCGAAGAGCTGCTGGAGAACCAACTCTGAATGCAAGGATGAACCTGTTATCTCTAACCTTTCAGCTATAGGTAAAAGGAATCATGAAAATAAAAGTGCCGGGAACTTAGTGGACAAGTTATATGGATTGCCACAGATTTCCTCATATTATCAGGGTCAAAATAGAGTAGAGGAAATAGGAAAAAAATAAAAACTAAGAACTAAAACATTTTAGTTATGGGAAATCAAATTACAGCTGGACACTTATGCCCCCATTTGTGGATTTGGAATTGTATGAAAAAAGTGAAGGAGAGCAAAAAAAAAACCCATCACCAATGAGATATCTGAGTTTAGGTCAAACAGGGTCATTTTTGCCGAGTCTATACAGGTGGATCAAAACATGACAGCGTGGGTGAAGTGGGAACAGCCCTCTGTGTTCCTAGTCTTGGAAATCTAAAAAGACTATCAAATGATGTAGCCATTCTGGTGGCTGAATGAATGGGGATAATGTTGAAACTAACCTAGCTTAGAGATATGCAACTGGCTGCAGCTGTCATTTTATCAGATTCCTTGTCAGGCATTATGATGATCACTACAGGATTCCAGAAAGCTGATACAACACAATAAGTGAAAGTGTTCCTAAGTAGGGAAATAATGCAGCAGGTATCTGTGCAGCAACTGCATGGATTCTGGCACCTATCCGAGAACTTGGAGATGAGAAAGCTGACAAAACAGCAAACCAAGCTCCAAAAAATGAGGAGGAGACTATCAAGATGCCTGTAAGATGGCAAGAATTTAGAAGTGTAGCCATGAGGGAGCTTGTGAAGAGTGGCAGTTACTGCAGATGAAGGAGAAAGGTTCTCTCAGCTATGATTGTCACATGCATGTCACTCACCGCCAGGCTGAGGCCTCCTGCTGGCTCTTTTGGGGATTAGCTCGAGGCTGGCACCCCTGTCTGCAGTCTGCACACCATCATTCAGTCTCCACCATTCTCCTGCAGCCCCTGTCACAGCTTCAGGAACTGCAGCATCGTCCTCTGGCCACCTCCCGCTCTGTGTTCCCTCCCACCTGGGGCATGTAGTTCCTAATCCAGCCACTTTCCCCAGGCTGAATGGAGGGGGCCTGGGCTTGCCCACTACTCTGTGTCTCAGCCTAGGGACCTTGTGGATCAGTCTCCCATTGCCCTCCTCTGCCTCTACTATCACTGCATTTTCCTGAGCCAGTCCCCCACAGCCCATTTGGAGCTCTTCTCCATGGGTTCCTGCCTTCCCTGCTCTTTCCAAGGTGCTACAGGGTGACAGCCAACTCAGACACAGTCTTCCCTTCTCAAGCGCCAGGCAGTGACTGACTGTGCCCTGCCTCTGCCAGTCTTCTTAGATGGAGCTGCTGGGCCCTGATTGGCTATTCCTTGCAGCCCCTCTCCTATTGGCTGCATTCTGCTCCACCTGACAAGATCTCTACAAACCCCTTCTCTGCCACAATGCTCGAAAATCAAAGAGAACAGCATACTCCTCAGTCATGTTAGAAAACGTGGAGTCATTTTTTAAAGTGGTAACAAGCCATTGTGCCTGAAAAGATGAAGACTGGCTGTGTAATGTACGCAAAGCCAAAGAAACAGTTGGTCTTGTTCTGGGCATTGTGCACAATATTCCACAGAAAGAAAGTTTCTTTCCCAAAAAAAAACCTGTTTGTGTGAAATAAAAATTTTTTCCTTCTAGGGGCTAGTGAGAATGTAAGAAAAACGGAGCAGTGCCAGAAGAGGTTTGCTACATTTCCTCACGGGTACTGGTCTGAGTAAAATATATACAACAGTTTTTTTTAAATGGCTAAAAATGAACGAAGGAAAGGGTGGTCACAGCCTCATACAATGGGGCTGCTGCACTAAAACCAAAGAAAGACAAAGACGTGCCAGGGAAAGGTATTGGAAAGAGTTAGCCGAGGCCAGGATTTTGCACACTTTTGCTGTCTCATACCCTTCCAATGGTACGGGGGAGTGTTCTCTGACAGGGAACAGACTCCGGTCACCAACACATTGGTCACTGTGACAATTTTCCATCACTACCGCTTTGGGCACCTGCTCTGTTTGTGATGTGGGTATTCGTTTGGAAATCTGAGCTCTTCCTAAAGTGAGTAGGGTTATAGTGTGGCTAAAAGTGTTTATTTTCTGTTAAATGACTCCAACTCTAATATTCAAAGAGCTGTTCCACCTGTATCCCTGGCACAATAGTGCTGTTTGATCTCTTCCCAAAGTAACATTACCCTGGTATTGTGAAAGGAGCTGATCTGCTGCTGTTTGAACACGGTCAGAAGTCTGTGGCTGCACTAGGATAATTCTCAGTGTAAAAGTGAATATTTGGCCAAAGGGAAAAAGTCCCTCGATTACTCCCAATTGCTTTTAAGTAGCACCACGTGCTCTTTGTAAAGACTTGGTGGGTTTTGGCCAAGTGTGACTGTCATTAACAACCAGCTTTTGGCCAAGAAAAATAATATTTTCTCACCAAAGACTTGTACAAGACCAGATGGCCTGCAGTGTCTGGAAGTAGGTCTTGGCAAACATGAAGTCCTTGAAAGTGGATTTTTGCTAAGATTTACTCCTGATGAAATATAGCTGCTCATTCATGGTAGCCAACTTTTTTTTTTTTTTAAGTTTCAAGTAATGCTGTGTTATTACTCATTAAACAGACAATATACTTGGCTTATATGCAACAAAGGGAAAAAGTTTGAGCCAGAGCTGACAACATTTTTAAATATCCATAGACAGTTAAATAAGCAAGTGTGATCAGGTTATTTTTCTAACATGTGCCTTAAACTTTGTCAGAACAGCAATACTGCTTTTCTAATCCTTAGGAGTGGGAGGCTGTGATCCTGCCATGGGAGGTCTTGCAAGGCAAGTCCAGCAGGAGAGGGAAGGATTTTTTATTAGGGAAATATTCCATGCTCTTTGTGAAATTTACAATATTGAACATCAGCTGAAAGGTAATGTCCTTGAATAGCCTGCAATGCAAGGATGGAGTAATTTTAAAAAACAAGTTCTCCAGCCAGGAACATCATGGTTAGGGTAAAGCGGTGCCCGCTGTGTGCTAGCTTCTTTCCAGGTATGTAGGAGGATGGTCCCAAGCCTGAAGAGAACACAGCCTGAGAGACAAGAAATGGCTGGGCGCCAGGGGAGAGAAACAATCCCTGAGCAAGCACACTCGCTGTTCATTCCCTTCACACTTTCCTGGCAGAAGTGGATCTAGAAAAGACATTTGAGTGATGGGAAAGGGGCATACTAACTCAGAAAGGTCATGGGGACACCATAGCCTCTGTCTTGGCTTGCACCTCCCCTCCTAGGCTCAGTACCTTCCTCTGCTCCTTCAGTCTGCCCACAACTGCACTCCTGCTGCTCCTCCTCCAGTTTGTGCCCTGTTTGTCTGGAGCAGGGGGGTTTTATCAGGCACCTGGCTGGGCCTGATTGGCCTCAGCTGCACCTAATCACCCCCTACTAGCTGGAGCTAGTCAATAGGGAACAAAGCCTTCAGCCTTCTAGGGCTTAAATCCCTCCCTCCTCGGACTGCCCGCTGCCTGTGAGATCTTACAGTAATAATACACTGAAGTCCCAAAGGGGAGCTGTGTTAGTCTAGTTCAGCAAAACAAACAAGTTCTGTGTCAGTATAAGTCACTAAGTAACTGAGCACAATCTAGTTGGGTTCCACATCCTAGGAAGAGGGAAGGAAGCGAAGAGAGATACAGTAACTGCAAATGGGATGGGGGTGGCTGTAGGATGCCAGGGATGTATGGAGGAGTCAGATGGTGTGCTGTTCTCAGCTGGGTCAGAATATTATGCAGTACCAGCATTTCCAAACTCCTTTGCTCTGCCTTGCAGCCTGTGGCTCTGCTGCACAGCCTCTTCCCCCAGCTGCCAGGTGTGACGGGGTGCAGATTCATGTCTCTGGTGATGTTATTGGGGAATTATTCAAGTGGTCTAATCCATCCATGGCTTGTGCTCTGTCACTTTTCTCAGCTTCTCGGCCCACCGGCCAAGTATCAGTCCATACACCTCCCTTCTGGGAGAAAGTCCTCGCTAGTCCTGGCCACTCCAGCTAATCAATGGCCCATGAGTCCAATGCCACTCCTGGCACTCTGGGGGATGAGGGAGGGATGTAGGCCCACCCACTTCTCTGGCCCCAGTTCAGGGACCCTGCATGCGGTGACCTCTGCACCACTGCCTCCTCCCTCCAGTCACTTTCCCTGGGCTGCTTTCCCTGCAGCCTCCAGTCTCACACAGACACTTAGCTCAGAGCCACACCTCCGCAGTCTATTCCCAGCATATTTCCCTGGAGCCTCTCTTGCTGTCTGTTCCACGCTGACCCATTTCTGGAGCTTCAGCAATGGTCCAGTCCTCCAGGACCCCCTGCTCCTACAATCTCCCTGTGGCACCCACTGAGCTGTCCAGGGTGCTGAGATCTTCAGCCAGCCACTGAGGCAACCTTCATCCCTGAGCTCCAGGACCCAACTGATGACTGCCTGGCTCTCAAGCTCCCTTATTTATCAGGCTGCCAGCCCCTGATTGGCTCTCTGCAACTCCCAACCCATTGGCTGCCACTTCCAGGTCCTTTTTAACCCTATTACCGCCAGTGTGGGGCAACTGCCCCGTCACACCAGGTAACACTGCTTTGCATTCTGTTATGGTGCAAGCGCACCCTTTCCACCCTGTAAGTGCACTCTTGGTTGTACGATCAACACCGTCCTGTGCACACAGCAGAGATGGGGACCCTGTTGGTTTCCACAGCCTTGGCTGTAAGGGGCACTGCTTTTTTTGTGATGGTACTCAGGGGTACAGAGTACTGGCACCTTTTTTGCTGGCCGCGCTGCCCAGCTGGGGACCGGGTCAGCAGGGGAAAGGAGTGTGCCACTGGAAGAGGAAGCATTGTTCAAATTTACTATCTAGATATGAGGACCGGCACGGGTAAAGGTTATGGTGGATCAGGGCTGGGAAGCCTTGTGATTCTCATGCCTAAGAGCATTGGATTCCAGAACGGCTGTTACATGGTCTTTGTAACCAAACAGACCCCGGTTTGCACACCCAGTGCTGGCCCAGCTTTCAGCTCCCCGCGTGTGCTTTGCCAAGGGAGCCAGGTGCAGTTGGGCCTGAGGCTTCAGTATGCCAGTGGGGTGACCTAACTACCCTCCGTCACCATGTCTGTATCCTCACCCCCATTCAGAAGCATCCCCAGATTCCTGACGCACAGCAGAGTGGCTCTGCCCAGCCTCCTGTGAATCGGAGCACTAGCCTGGGAAGGACACCAGCGCCTTTCTCCTTCAGGCCAGCCATGGCTTCTCAGGTCCCCTTGGGCCTTCTGTGGCAGCTCGAACCGACAGCACGTGGATGGATATCCGGACATCACAGCCCAGACAAGCACAGAACCCCTGGCTTCAAGGCTGCTAGGGCCGAGACCGGCCCAGCGGCCTTTCCCTCAGGCCTGGCTAATGCCTCTGCCTCCTCCCACCCAGTGACAGGATTTAACCCCTTCACTTCCTAGCTGGGGGGTAGGCACATTTAGTCACAGCTCTAAAGCAAATCCAAATGTCAGAGAGCCGTGTCCCTGGCTATCTCTGTGTCCTGCCTGGCCCACCATACCTGCACGTGCCTGTGAGAAGCATGGCTCACGTGCTTGCTACAGAAATATGAGAACCGAGGCCAGCATTGCAACAGCATTCACTCCTGGGAGCCCCACTGGGCCACAGCGATGCACTCAGACCGCACAGATGCTTTTGGAAACCAGAGCCCCATTCAGAGCAAATTACCCAGAATTGGAGTGAGGAAGAGACTTCCATACAGGTGCTGGGGGCTCAGCCCAGGGGCCGGGGATGAGTTCTGTGTGAATCATGTTTTTTTCACTCTGTGTTTTATCCCTCTCCCTCCTCCTCTGCCTCTTGCTAGCCCTAGGCAGTACAAATAAGAAACAGGAAGTGCTTTCCCCCTTCCCAGCCTACTCCAGGCCGCACCACCCATCCAGCTCCAGGCTGTGGCTAAGGGGCCGGACACCTCTGGATCAGTTTCTGTACCAGCTCAGATTGCCCGGCTGTGACAGCAACGCACTCGCCTGCTGCCTATCCGCATCCCTCATGCAGCAGGTCTGGGCACAGGGCCACCTCGCAACATTCTAGGAAGGAGCTCATGGACATTCATTCCAGTGTAGAGCGGCCCATGGCCTCCTCTGCGCTATGCACCCTGGGACCTGCTCTCCCTCCCTTGGTATTCCATGAGAAACCCATCTGGCAAAGAGACGGTGGAGCTGGGGCAGGATGTTTCAGTCCCTTAGCCATCAGCAGAGGGAATCTTCGTGCTGAAGCTTGAGAGGAGAAGGATGCAGCCCAGAAATGCCTCCCGATTACTGGGGGATTCCATTCCATTTCTGTTCCCTTTCGACAGGAAAATCGCACCTGGCCATTGTGCAGAGGGTGAACAACGAAGGGGAAGGAGACCCGTTCTATGAGGTGATGGGGATCGTCACACTGGAGGACGTCATAGAAGAGATCATCAAGTCCGAGATCCTGGATGAGACAGACCTTTACAGTAAGCGTCACAGACCAGATACTGCAGTGATGGAAGCCAGGATAGGAGCTTAGATAGATCAGGCAGGCAGACAGACAGACAAACAGATTCATCCTGAGCAACCAGGAATTAATTTTTGAAGAATGAAGGGAATCTAACTCCTCACTCCCCATTGGACCCTGCATGTCTACCACACAAAAGCACAGGTGGTATGAAAACAACAGGAAGCATCCTGAGACCCATCCTCACCCTCCTCTGATTCTTGCACCTCCCTGCAGCCCCCATGGGTAGGGTGCAGTGGCACTTGGGGGGCCACAGGACAGGTCCCTCTGCCTGTCATGGATCCCCATGGCATAGAAGGTCCTGTGCTTGGAGTGCACAAACCTGCAGGTGTCAGGGACATTCCCAGAGAAGGGAATGGGTCTGGCTGGGACCTGTCCCCTCAGGGGTGGGTGGGAGCTCTAGTGCAGGGATCTTTTAGAACTGGACTGGTCCAAAGCACTAGGAAACAGCCTGACGAGAACAATCCAGCCTTGGCAGCTGGGGTAGACTGAAGGGCACCTAGGGGGCGTCCACACTGGCAAGTTAGGTCCGCTTAAGTCGACCTAAACAAAGCCACGTCCACACTGGGCTTTTCTTAAGTTGACTTAAGCATTTCCTGAAGTTGACATAAGGAAAGCTTAAGTCAACTCAATAACACCTCCTTTTAGGGGGATAAACGCCAAGTTGACTTTATTAAGTCAACTTAAAGCCAATATAACGGCTCTCTCTGCTGTTAAGTTGACTTAACTTTGTAAATGTAGACATAGACCTTGGGTGCATCTACACTGGCAACTTAGGTCGACTTAAGGACACTTAACTCAACCTACAGAACACCGCGTCCACACAGGGCTTTTATTAAGTCGACTTAATAACCGCTTAGGTTGACTTAATAACACCACCTCTGAAGGTCGACTTAAGCCTTAAGTCGACCTGAAGCCAGTGTGGACGGGGAATAGCGCTAAGTCGA